>CM066036.1:71879402-72479402 GCA_033557465.1 Ichthyophis bannanicus
CACTTCTTCAACTTTTGGCTGAGACCAAGTACTTGTAAAATACTGAGCAATAGCACCCTATCACCCCAATTCCACTGGGGTCATGATAATGGAGCGAACATTACCAAAGCAGAAGGATTTAGCCTCCTGCCAAAAACACACCCTGCCCAGACCTGCAGCCATTCGAAAGGTCTGATAAGAAATGTTGTGATAAATGGAGGGCTGCAGTCTTTAAAGGATTTACTGGGATATGGGGAATTTTTGAAAGACAGTGTGATAAATGATATTTTTTTTATCCCAACTCAGAGACTTTCCCGCCTTCTGGAGACTGGAATTAATCCCTAAGGTCTGCCCTTGTTGAATACAGTCATAGATTTTAGCAGACTTCCAATGACTGCCACAGAGTCGCTCTGCTGTTTCACTCCCCTGAGGTCAACAAGTCTTAGTGCCGACAGCGAGTATATTAATGTATTCACCAAGGAGCACACAAGAAACTAGCATAATATGCAGCTTTCCAATGTTCTCACACCTCTCTGAGTTACAGTTTACACCCCTTCTTCTTTGCACCTTACAGAGCGTCAGTAGTACAAAAGTCCAGTGCAGTGTGTCTGTGCACCTCAGAGGCAGGGAGCTTCTCTCCCACTCACACACCGTTCCCAGTATCAGATCCCAGTGCAGTATGTCTGTGCACCTCAGAGGCAGGGAGCTTCTCTCCCAGTCACACACAATTCCCAGTATCAGAGCCCAGTGCAGTGTGTCTGTGCACCTCAGAGGCAGGGAGCTTCCCTCCCACTCACACACCATTCCCAGTATCAGAGCCCAGTGCAGTGTGTTTGTGCACCTCAGGGGCAGGGAGCTTCTCTCCCAGTCACACACCGTTCCCAGTATCTGGCCCAGTGCAGTGTGTCTGTGCACCTCAGAGGCAGGGAGCTTCTCTCTCACTCACACACCGTTCCCAGTATCAGAGAACAGTGCAGTGTGTGTGCACCTCAGAGGCAGGGAGCTTCCCTCTCACTCACACACCGTTCCCAGTATCAGAGACCAGTGCAGTGTGTCTGTGCACCTCAGAGGCAGGGAGCTTCTCTCCCACTCACACACCGTTCCCAGTATCAGAACCCAGTGCAGTGTGTCTGTGCACCTCAGAGGCAGGGAGCTTCCCTCTCACTCACACACCGTTCCCAGTATCAGAGCCCAGTGCAGTGTGTCTGTGCACCTCAGAGGCAGGGAGCTTCCCTCCCACTCACACACCGTTCCCAGTATCAGAGACCAGTGCAGTGTGTCTGTGCACCTCAGAGGCAGGGAGCTTCTCTCCCACTCACACACCGTTCCCAGTATCAGAGCCCAGTGCAGTGTGTCTGTGCACCTCAGAGGCAGGGAGCTTCCCTCCCACTCACACACCGTTCCCAGTATCAGAGACCAGTGCAGTGTGTCTGTGCACCTCAGAGGCAGGGAGCTTCTCTCCCACTCACACACCATTCCCAGTATCAGAACCCAGTGCAGTGTGTCTGCGCACCTCAGAGGCAGGGAGCTTCTCGCCCACTCACCCACCATTCCCAGTATCAGAGACCAGTGCAGTGTGTCTGCGCACCTCAGAGGCAGGGAGCTTCTCTCCCACTCACACACCATTCCCAGTATCAGAGCCCAGTGCAGTGTGTCTGCGCACCTCAGAGGCAGGGAGCCTCCCTCCCACTCGCACACCATTCCCAGTATCAGATCCCAGTGCAGTATGTCTGTGCACCTCAGAGGCAGGGAGCTTCTCTCCCAGTCAAACACAATTCCCAGTATCAGAGCCCAGTGCAGTGTGTCTGTGCACCTCAGAGGCAGGGAGCTTCCCTCCCACTCACACACCATTCCCAGTATCAGAGCCCAGTGCAGTGTGTTTGTGCACCTCAGGGGCAGGGAGCTTCTCTCCCAGTCACACACCGTTCCCAGTATCTGGCCCAGTGCAGTGTGTCTGTGCACCTCAGCGGCAGGGAGCTTCTCTCTCACTCACACACCGTTCCCAGTATCAGAGACCAGTGCAGTGTGTGTGCACCTCAGAGGCAGGGAGCTTCCCTCTCACTCACACACCGTTCCCAGTATCAGAGACCAGTGCAGTGTGTCTGTGCACCTCAGAGGCAGGGAGCTTCTCTCCCACTCACACACCGTTCCCAGTATCAGAGCCCAGTGCAGTGTGTCTGTGCACCTCAGAGGCAGGGAGCTTCCCTCTCACTCACACACCGTTCCCATTATCAGAGCCCAGTGCAGTGTGTCTGTGCACCTCAGAGGCAGGGAGCTTCCCTCCCACTCACACACCGTTCCCAGTATCAGACCAGTGCAGTGTGTCTGTGCACCTCAGAGGCAGGGAGCTTCCCTCCCACTCACACACCGTTCCCAGTATCAGAGCCCAGTGCAGTGTGTCTGTGCACCTCAGAGGCAGGGAGCTTCCCTCCCACTCACACACCGTTCCCAGTATCAGAGACCAGTGCAGTGTGTCTGTGCACCTCAGAGGCAGGGAGCTTCTCTCCCACTCACACACCGTTCCCAGTATCAGAGCCCAGTGCAGTGTGTCTGTGCACCTCAGAGGCAGGGAGCTTCCCTCCCACTCACACACACTTCACAGTATCAGAGACCAGTGCAGTGTGTCTGTGCACCTCAGAGGCAGGGAGCTTCTCTCCCACTCACACACCGTTCCCAGTATCAGAACCCAGTGCAGTGTGTCTGTGCACCTCAGAGGCAGGGAGCTTCCCTCTCACTCACACACCGTTCCCAGTATCAGAGCCCAGTGCAGTGTGTCTGTGCACCTCAGAGGCAGGGAGCTTCCCTCCCACTCACACACCGTTCCCAGTATCAGAGACCAGTGCAGTGTGTCTGTGCACCTCAGAGGCAGGGAGCTTCTCTCCCACTCACACACCGTTCCCAGTATCAGAGCCCAGTGCAGTGTGTCTGTGCACCTCAGAGGCAGGGAGCTTCCCTCCCACTCACACACCGTTCCCAGTATCAGAGCCCAGTGCAGTGTGTCTGTGCACCTCAGAGGCAGGGAGCTTCTCTCCCACTCACACACCATTCCCAGTATCAGAACCCAGTGCAGTGTGTCTGCGCACCTCAGAGGCAGGGAGCTTCTCGCCCACTCACACACCATTCCCAGTATCAGAGCCCAGTGCAGTGTGTCTGCGCACCTCAGAGGCAGGGAGCTTCTCTCCCACTCACACACCATTCCCAGTATCAGAGCCCAGTGCAGTGTGTCTGTGCACCTCAGAGGCAGGAAGCTTCTATCACCACCAACACACCATTCCCAGTATCAGAGCCCAGTGCAGTGTGTCTGCGCACCTCAGAGGCAGGGAGCTTCCCTCCCACTCGCACACCATTCCCAATATCAGATCCCAGTGCAGTATGTCTGTGCACCTCAGAGGCAGGGAGCTTCTCTCCCAGTCACACACAATTCCCAGTATCAGAGCCCAGTGCAGTGTGTCTGTGCACCTCAGAGGCAGGGAGCTTCCCTCCCACTCACACACCATTCCCAGTATCAGAGCCCAGTGCAGTGTGTTTGTGCACCTCAGGGGCAGGGAGCTTCTCTCCCAGTCACACACCGTTCCCAGTATCTGGCCCAGTGCAGTGTGTCTGTGCACCTCAGAGGCAGGGAGCTTCTCTCTCACTCACACACCGTTCCCAGTATCAGAGACCAGTGCAGTGTGTGTGCACCTCAGAGGCAGGGAGCTTCCCTCTCACTCACACACCGTTCCCAGTATCAGAGACCAGTGCAGTGTGTCTGTGCACCTCAGAGGCAGGGAGCTTCTCTCCCACTCACACACCGTTCCCAGTATCAGAGCCCAGTGCAGTGTGTCTGTGCACCTCAGAGGCAGGGAGCTTCCCTCTCACTCACACACCGTTCCCAGTATCAGAGCCCAGTGCAGTGTGTCTGTGCACCTCAGAGGCAGGGAGCTTCCCTCCCACTCACACACCATTCCCAGTATCAGAGACCAGTGCAGTGTGTCTGTGCACCTCAGAGGCAGGGAGCTTCTCTCCCACTCACACACCGTTCCCAGTATCAGAGCCCAGTGCAGTGTGTCTGTGCACCTCAGAGGCAGGGAGCTTCTCTCCCACTCACACACCGTTCCCAGTATCAGAGCCCAGTGCAGTGTGTCTGCGCACCTCAGAGGCAGGGAGCTTCTCCCACTCACACACCATTCCCAGTATCAGAGCCCAGTGCAGTGTGTCTGTGCACCTCAGAGGCAGGGAGCTTCTCTCCCACTCACACACCATTCCCAGTATCAGAGCCCAGTGCAGTGTGTCTGTGCACCTCAGAGGCAGGGAGCTTCTCTCCCACTCACACACCGTTCCCAGTATCAGAGCCCAGTGCAGTGTGTCTGCGCACCTCAGAGGCAGGGAGCTTCTCTCCCACTCACACACCATTCCCAGTATCAGAGCCCAGTGCAGTGTGTCTGTGCACCTCAGAGGCAGGGAGCTTCTCTCCCACTCACACACCGTTCCCAGTATCAGAGCCCAGTGCAGTGTGTCTGTGCACCTCAGAGGCAGGGAGCTTCTCTCTCACTCACACACCGTTCCCAGTATCAGAGCCCAGTGCAGTGTGTCTGTGCACCTCAGAGGCAGGGAGCTTCTCTCCCACTCACACACCGTTTCCAGTATCAGAGCCCAGTGCAGTGTGTCTACACACCTCAGAGGCAGGGAGCTTCTCTCCCACTCACACACCGTTCCCAGTATCTGGTCCAGTGCAGTGTGTCTGTGTACCTCAGAGGCAGGGAGCTTCCCTCCCACTCACACACCATTCCCAGTATCAGAGCCCAGTGCAGTGTGTTTGTGCACCTCAGGGGCAGGGAGCTTCTCTCCCAGTCACACACCGTTCCCAGTATCTGGCCCAGTGCAGTGTGTCTGTGCACCTCAGAGGCAGGGAGCTTCTCTCTCACTCACACACCGTCCCCAGTATCAGAGACCAGTGCAGTGTGTGTGCACCTCAGAGGCAGGGAGCTTCCCTCTCACTCACACACCGTTCCCAATATCAGAGACCAGTGCAGTGTGTGTGCACCTCAGAGGCAGGGAGCTTCTCTCCCACTCACACACCGTTCCCAGTATCAGAGCCCAGTGCAGTGTGTCTGTGCACCTCAGAGGCAGGGAGCTTCCCTCTCACTCACACACCGTTCCCAGTATCAGAGCCCAGTGCAGTGTGTCTGTGCACCTCAGAGGCAGGGAGCTTCCCTCCCACTCACACACCGTTCCCAGTATCAGAGACCAGTGCAGTGTGTCTGTGCACCTCAGAGGCAGGGAGCTTCCCTCCCACTCACACACCGTTCCCAGTATCAGAGACCAGTGCAGTGTGTCTGTGCACCTCAGAGGCAGGGAGCTTCTATCACCACCAACACACCATTCCCAGTATCAGAGCCCAGTGCAGTGTGTTTGCACACCTCAGAGGCAGGGAGCTTCTCTCCCACTCACACACCATTCCCAGTATCAGAGCCCAGTGCAGTGTGTCTGTGCACCACAGTGGCAGGGAGCTTCTCTCCCACTCACACACCGTTCCCAGTATCAGAGCCCAGTGCAGTGTGTCTGCGCACCTCAGAGGAAGGGAGCTTCCCTCCCACTCGCACACCATTCCCAGTATCCGAGCCCAGTGCAGTGTGTCTGTGCACTTCAGAGGCAGGGAGCTTCTCTCCCAGTCACACACAATTCCCAGTATCAGAGCCCAGTGCAGTGTGTCTGTGCACCTCAGAGGCAGGGAGCTTCTATCACCACCAACACACCATTCCCAGTATCAGAGCCCAGTGCAGTGTGTTTGCACACCTCAGAGGCAGGGAGCTTCTCTCCCACTCACACACCGTTCCCAGTATCAGAGCCCAGTGCAGTGTGTTTGCACACCTCAGAGGCAGGGAGCTTCTCTCCCACTCACACACCGTTTCCAGTATCAGAGCCCAGTGCAGTGTGTCTACACACCTCAGAGGCAGGGAGCTTCTCTCCCACTCACACACCGTTCCCAGTATCTGGTCCAGTGCAGTGTGTCTGTGTACCTCAGAGGCAGGGAGCTTCTCTCCCAGTCACACACAATTCCCAGTATCAGAGCCCAGTGCAGTGTTTCTACACACCTCAGAGGCAGGGCGCTTCTCTCCCACTCACACACCATTCCCAGTATCAGAGCCCAGTGCAGTGTTTCTGTGCACCTCAGAGGCAGGGAGCTTCTCTCCCACCCACACACTGTTCCCAGTATCAGAGCCCAGTGCAGTGTGTCTGTGCACCTCAGAGGCAGGGAGCTTCCCTCCCACTCACACACCGTTCCCAGTATCAGATCCCAGTGCAGTGTGTCTGTGAACCTCAGAGGCAGGGAGCTTCCCTCTCACTCACACACCGTTCCCAGTATCAGATCCCAGTATAGTGTGTCTGCGCACCTCAGAGGCAGGGAGCTTCTCTCCCACTCACACACCATTCCCAGTATCAGAGCCCAGTGCAGTGTGTCTGCGCACCTCAGAGGCAGGGCGCTTCTCTCCCACTCACACACCATTCCCAGTGTCAGATCCCAGTGCAGTGTGTCTGCGCACCGTCAGAGGCAGGGAGATTCTCTCCCACTCACACACCGTTCCCAGTATCAGAGCCCAGTGCAGTGTGTCTACACACCTCAGGGGCAGGGA
Source organism: Ichthyophis bannanicus (assembly GCA_033557465.1). Taxonomy (NCBI): domain Eukaryota; kingdom Metazoa; phylum Chordata; class Amphibia; order Gymnophiona; family Ichthyophiidae; genus Ichthyophis; species Ichthyophis bannanicus. Next base: position 71,885,996 of record CM066036.1, read on the forward strand.
GCTTCTCTCCCACTCACACACCATTTCCAGTATCAGAGCCCAGTGCAGTGTGTCTGTGCACCTCAGAGACAGGGAGCTTCCCTCCCACTCACACACTGTTCCCAGTATCAGAGCCCAGTGCAGTGTGTCTACACACCTCAGGGGCAGGGAGCTTCTCTCCCACTCACACACCATTCCCAGTATCAGAGCCCAGTGCAGTGTGTCTGTGCACCTCAGAAGCAGGGAGCTTCTCTCCCAATCACACACCGTTTCCAGTATCAGAGCCCAGTGCAGTGTGTGTGCACCTCAGAGGCAGGGAGCTTCTCTCCGTCACACACCATTCCCAGTATCAGAGCCCAGTGCAGTGTGCCTGTGCACCTCAGAAGCAGGGAGCTTCTCTCCCAATCACACACCGTTTCCAGTATCAGAGCCCAGTGCAGTGTGTCTGTGCACCTCAGAGACAGGGAGCTTCCCTCTCACTCACACACCGTTCCCAATATCCGAGCCCAGTGCAGTGTGTCTGTGCACATCAGAGGCAGGGAGCTTCCCTCCCACTCACACACCGTTCCCAGTATCAGAGCCCAGTGCAGTGTGTCTGAGCACTTCAGAGGCAGGGAGCTTCTATCACCACCAACACACCGTTCCCAGTATCAGAGCCCAGTGCAGTGTGTTTGCACACCTCAGAGGCAGGGAGCTTCTCTCCCACTCACACACCGTTCCCAGTATCAGAGCCCAGTGCAGTGTGTCTGTGCACCTCAGAGGCAGGGAGCTTCTCTCCCACTCACACACTGTTCCCAGTATCAGAGCCCAGTGCAGTGTGTCTGTGCACCTCAGAGGCAGGGAGCTTCTCTCCCACTCACACACCGTTCCCAGTATCAGAGCCCAGTGCAGTGTGTTTGCACACCTCAGAGGCAGGGAGCTTCTCTCCCACTCACACACCGTTCCCAGTATCAGAGCCCAGTGCAGTGTGTCTGTGCACCTCAGAGGAAGGGAGCTTCTCTCCCACTCACACACCGTTCCCAGTATCAGAGCCCAGTGCAGTGTGTCTGGGCACCTCAGAGGCAGGGAGCTTCTCTCCCAGTCACACACCATTCCCAGTATCAGAGCCCAGTGCAGTGTGTCTGTGCACCTCAGAGGCAGGGAGCTTCTCTCCCAGTCACACACCATTCCCAGTATCAGAGCCCAGTGCAGTGTGTCTGGGCACCTTAGAGGCAGGGAGCTTCTCTCCCACTCACACACCAGTCCCTGTATCAGAGCCCAGTGCAGTGTGTCTGTGAAGCTCAGAGGCAGGGAGCTTCCCTCCCGTTCACACAGCATTCCCATTATCAGAGCCCAGTGCAGTGTGTTTGCACACCTCAGAGGCAGGGAGCTTCTCTCCCACTCACACACCGTTCCCAGTATCAGAGCCCAGTGCAGTGTGTCTGTGCACCTCAGAGGCAGGGAGCTTCTCTCCCACTCACACACCATTCCCAGTATCCGAGCCCAGTGCAGAGTGTCTGTGCACCTCAGAGGCAGGGAGCTTCCCTCCCACTCACACACCAGTCCCAGTATCAGAGCCCAGTGCAGTGTGTCTGTGCACCTCAGAGGCAGGGAGCTTCCCTCCCACTCATATACCGTTCCCAGTATCAGAGCCCAGTGCAGTGTGTCTGTGCACATCAGAGGCAGGGAGCTTCTCTCCCACTCACACACTGTTTCCAGTATCAGAGCCCAGTGCAGTGTGTCTGTGTACCTCAGAGGCAGGGAGCTTCTCTCCCAATCACACACCATTCCCAGTATCAGAGCGCAGTGCAGTGTGTCTGCGCACCTCAGAGGCAGGGAGCTTCTTTCCCAGTCACACACCGTTCCCAGTATCAGAGACCAGTGCAGTGTGTCTGTGCACGTCAGAGGCAGGGAGCTTCCCTCCCACTCACACACCATTCCCAGTATCAGAGCCCAGTGCAGTGTGTCTGTGCACCTCAGAGGCAGGGAGCTTCTCTCCCATTCACACACCATTCCCAGTATCAGATCCCAGTGCAGTGTGTGTGCACCTCAGAGGCAGGGGGCTTCTCTCCCACTCACACACCGTTCCCAGTATCAGAGCACAGTGCAGTGTGTGTGCACCTCAGAGGCAGGGAGCTTCCCTCCCACTCACACACCTTTCCCAGTATCAGAGCCCAGTGCAGTGTGTCTGTGCACCTTGGAGGTAGGGAGCTTCTCTCCCACTCACACACTGTTCCCAGTATCAGAGCCCAGTGCAGTGTGTCCCTAGAACTTTTTTTGAAACCAATAGTTGGTTTCTCCAGCCTTCGAAGATAGAAGGCTATGGAAGGCTTAAAGCCTAAGAAGGGTGTCAATGCCCAAGTCTTTTCTTTTGTTTTTGAAAAGAACATAAGATAGAAGTAAAAGAAAAGAATAAAGGCACCAGCGATGTCTGCGACGGTGCCGGTGTCGACGGGGAGGCAGAGGTGCTATCTACAAAAAGAAGTTTTTCTGCAGTGACAGGATTTGCTTCCTGCTGGCTCTGTGGAAAATGAAGAACTAAAGAGAGGGAGTTGGGAAGGTAGGAAGCAAGTCATGTAGTGGAGTGGTCCCAAAAGCTTTCCAATTGAACGCTGGGGAATGTTCCCACGCGGGCTCCGTAGGTACCGACGTCACCCACATGTGAAGACTACATTCCTGTTTGTTCCTGGAGATGTTCCCTGTTTCTAAGGTGCGCACACACACTGCACTGGGCTCTGATACTGGGAACAGTGTGTGAGTGGGAGAGAAGCTCCCTACCTCCAAGGTGCACAGACACACTGCACTGGGCTCTGATACTGGGAACGGTGTGTGAGTGGGAGAGAAGCTCCCTGCCTCTGAGGTGCTCAGACACACTGCACTGGGATCTGATACTGGGAATGGTGTGTGAGTGGGAGAGAAGCTCCCTGCCTCTGAGGTGTGTAGACACACTGCACTGGGCTCTGATACTGGGAACGGTGTGTGAGTGGGAGAGAAGCGCCCTGCCTCTGAGGTGTGCGCACACACTGCACTGGGCTCTGATACTGGGAATAGTGTGTGAGTGGGAGAGAAGCGCCCTGCCTCTGAGGTGTGCGCACACACTGCACTGGGCTCTGATACTGGGAACGGTGTGTGAGTGGGAGAGAAGCTCCCTGCCTCTGAGGTGCACAGACACACTGCACTGGGATCTGATACTGGGACTGGTGTGTGAGTGGGAGGGAAGCTCCCTGCCTCTGAGGTGCACAGACACACTGCACTGGGCTCAGATACTGGGAATGGTGTGTGAGTGGGAGGGAAGCTCCCTGCCTCTGAGGTGCACAGACACACTGCACTGGGCTCAGATACTGGGACTGGTGTGTGAGTGGGAGGGAAGCTCCCTGCCTCTGAGGTGCACAGACACACTGCACTGGGATCTGATACTGGGAACGGTGTGTGAGTGGGAGAGAAGCTCCCTGCCTCTGAGGTGGGCAGACACACTGCACTGGGCTCTGATACTGGGAACGGTGTGTGAGTGGGAGAGAAGCTCCCTGCCTCTGAGGTGCCCAGACACACTGCACTGGGCTCTGATACTGGGAACGGTGTGTGAGTGGGAGAGAAGCGCCCTGCCTCTGAGGTGCGCAGACACACTGCACTGGGCTCTGATACTGGGAACGGTGTGTGAGTGAGAGAGGAGCTTCCTGCCTCTGAGGTGCACAGACACACTGCACTGGGCTCTGATACTGGGAACGGTGTGTGAGTGAGAGAGGAGCTTCCTGCCTCTGAGGTGCACAGACACACTGCACTGGGCTCTGATACTGGGAATGGTGTGTGAGTGGGAGAGAAGCTCCCTGCCTCTGAGGTGCACAGACACACTGCACTGGGCTCTGATACCGGAAACGGTGTGTGACGGAGAGAAGCTCCCTGCCTCTGAGGTGCGCAGACACACTGCACTGGGCTCAGATACTGGGACTGGTGTGTGAGTGGGAGAGGAGCTCCCTGCCTCTGAGGTGCGCAGACACACTGCACTGGGCTCTGATACTGGGAACGGTGTGTGAGTGGGAGAGAAGCTCCCTGCCTCTGAGGTGCACAGACACACTGCACTGGGCTCTGATAATGGGAATGCTGTGTGAACGGGAGGGAAGCTCCCTGCCTCTGAGGTGCGCAGACACACTGCACTGGGTTCTGATACTGGGAATGGTGTGTGAGTGGGAGAGAAGCTCCCTGCCTCTGAGGTGCACAGACACAATGCACTGGGCTCTGATACTGGGAACGGCGTGTGAGAGAGAGAAGCTCCCTGCCTCTGAGGTGCACAGACACACTGCACTGGTCTCTGATACTGGGAACGGCGTGTGAGAGAGAGAAGCTCCCTGCCTCTGAGGTGTGTAGACACACTGCACTGGGCTCTGATACTGGGAATGGTGTGTGAGTGGGAGAGAAGCTCCCTGCCTCTGAGGTTTGCACACACTGCACTGGGCTCTGATACTGGGAATGGTGTGTGAGTGAGAGAGAAGCTCCCTGCCTCTGAGGTGCACAGACACACTGCACTGGGCTCTGATACTGGGAATCGTGTGTGACTGGGAGAGAAGCTCCCTGCCTCTGAGGTGCACAGACACACTGCACTGGGCTCTGATACTGGGAATCGTGTGTGACTGGGAGAGAAACTCCCTGCCTCTGAGGTGCACAGACACACTGCACTGTGCTCTGATACCGGGAACGGTGTGTGAGTGGGAGAGAACCTCCCTGCCTCTGAGGTGCAGAGACACACTGCACTGGGATCTGATACTGGGAACGGTGTGTGAGTGGGAGAGAAGCTCCCTGCCTCTGAGGTGTGCAGATAAGAAGCCGCTCCATTTTGGCGACTGACACACATGACTGACCCCAGACCATCAGCCAAAAGATTGTCCCCTCTGTCAGAAAATAACACAGAGAGGCCTACAAAACCAGGCTTCTAAATTTGGAGCACTCTTCGCTTCAGACGCGGTATTGATGGTGTCCACTTTGTCGAGGGCCTTATCACCCTCCCATGGATCTCAGGTATCTTGGAAATTCAAGCACAAGGCCACATCAAAGTCCAACAATACTTCTAGTGGAAGATCTCACTCAAGGCATTGAGACCCCTCGGGTGTTTTCTCGGAGGTGAATCGGCCTGCTAAACAGCCCCAGCGGGAGGCCCTGTCCTCCAAAGCCATTGAGGGGCCTCAGGATATTCCAGAGTCCTCAACCTCTGGAGAGCTACTGGTGCCATGCTCTGGGATAGTAGCACAAATACCCGCCACTGATACACAAGCATCAGCAACCTCAATAAACCAGTGCATGCTTGCCATCGAGCGGAGCTTGGCAGCCCTCTTTACAGCCAGACACGACTTCAAGGCTGCTGCAGATGACATCGACATTGCTCCCACCCATGCCCTCCCTTGAGACTCTTGCAGATACCAGTGCCAAACCCAAGTGGCTCAACGAGGCCGGTTTTTCGGAGCATCGGTACCGGCATCTAGCTTCCAGCGAACACCATGCCTGTCAATATTTTGAGTCCTCCAATTCAGATTCCCCTGTTTCAGATGTAGAGTCACTTGATTCATGGGGGTCCCGGGACCTTCCTTCAGACCCTTCTCTGCCTCAACAGTGATACATGTTGCCTTCCAAAGACATGTCCTTCTAGGAATTCATTCGAGACCTAGCCAAGGGTATCTCTATCATGGTAACATCAGAGAAAGAGTCAAGGGTGGAGGAACTAGAGATCCTTCGAAATCTAAAAGCGCTCAAAGAGGCAGCCAACTTACCGGTGCACCGCATCCTTCAAGACCTTTGCTCCATATGTGGGAGATGCCTCTCACGGTCTTTTATTTATTTAGTATACATTTGTATACCGCTACTTCCAGCAATCAGCAGCAGTTTGATTACAGATTGGAAATTGTCAAATCATGACAGGAAATCTTTTGAGGTATAAACACATTGATTAGACAGGAAAGCACAGCACACAGAGAACTATTTTACAGGGAACATGGGCTATGGAGGGTTAAGTGGCTTGCCCAAGACCACAAGGAGCACCTGTGGGACTAGAAACCCCAGTCCTTCCGACCCAAGGTTGCTGTCCTCTAGTGGGATTTGAACCCCTGACCTTCCGGCCCGAAGTACCTTGCCCCAACCACTAGGCCACTCCTCCACTCCACTTTGAGGTCTTATCTCAAAGCCAATGTGTATCGGGTACCGGGGTGTCCCAGCTTTCAAAAGCCACAGCTTCCCCACCACTCCATGGTGGTTGAATCAGTGATGAGTTGAATCAAAAGCTCAAAGACTCACTCTTCTAATCTCCAGGTAGAGAATCGAGAACTCTCGACGCGTTTGGGTGTCGATGCTTTCAAGCATCCATGCTCTCAGCAAGAATTAACTCCTATATCCTCTACATAGGATTTTTCCTGAAAGAGATCTCCAGGGATCTCGAGGCCTTTGTCCCTCTCTTCCCAGATGACCAAAGGGCAGATTATCTTGCCCTAGTTAAGCATAGCCAAAATGTTTTGAAGTTTGTCAATAGGGTTACCTTTGATGCCTTTGAATGCACAAGCAGGGCCTTAGCAATATGCATTGGTGCATGTCGACTTGCAAGGCTTCAAGCCTCAGATCTTGAACAGTGGGTTCAAGATAAGCTGGGCAACAAACCTTGCACAGAGGAAAACTTTTTTTGGCAAAGACTGGCAAGATAAGGTCTCTCAATTAGAGTCAGAAAATACTACTCTTAAGAGACTGTCCAGAGTAACAGCTGACCCTGCTAGGAAAAAGACTCCTGCAAAGAAGTCTTTCTTCAATAATAAGAAATTCTTCTCTTCTTAGCCTCCTACTTCTCAGTACCAGGGTCGGGCCCCACAGAAGAGGTAGTAGCCTTCTAAGCAACAAAAGAACCCACAGGTGGCTAAATCTCAACCAGCTCTGCAGCCTCAGTCTGTGCCTGGGTTTTGACTCTTTCCTAGAGAACATTGTCACCCTGCCTCTGGAGGATCCCCGTCCCCTCCACATAGCAGGCAGTCTGTGTCACTATGCCCACAGATAGCACCTCATCACCTCAGAACAGTGGACACTCACCATAGTCCAGAAAGGGTACAGATTTCATCTACAAACTCTGCCTCCCTCTACTTTGCACGTTCACGGGGGAATATGAAATGCAACCCCCACTCACTGCTCTCGTACAGGATGAGGTGCCCTCTCTTCTGTCTCAGAGTGCCATAGATGTCCCAAAATCCCAACAGGGAATGGGCTTCTACTCTCCGTACTTTCTTGTTCCAAAGAAAAGTGGAGGGTACAGATCCATTCTGAAGCTCAGAAACCTCAACAAATTTCTAGTCCATGAAAAGTTCATCTCTCTCGGGACTCTTCTTCCCTACCTCGAGTCAGGACTGGCTCTGTTCTCTAGATCTAAAAGAAGCATACACACATATCCTCATCCATCCAGGACACAGGAAATATCTGCGCTTCATCTTTCAAGGAAAACATTATCCATACAGAGTCTTTCCCTTTGGACTTGCCTCTGCTCTAAGAGAGTCTTCACAAAATGCATGGCGGTCATAGCTGCATATCTAAGATCTCTGGGGATATTTGTCTTCCCTTACTTAGACAACTGGCTAATAAAAGTAGATACCTCCCGAGAGGTATTGCATCCTTGCATCGTACCATCACAGTACTACAACACTTGGGATTTGTGATAAACTTCCCAAAATCCCAGCTCACTCCAAATCAAAACCTAGAGTTCATCAGAGCCCTACTAGACATTCAAAGTCCAGGGTATTTCTGCCCCCAGCTCCGTTGTGCTCGTTTAGTTGAACTAACATCCCAGACACTCCTATGAGACCATCTAACCACCCGAGAGATGCTGCAGCTCCTTGGGCACATGGCTTCTACAGTACATTGCGTTCCATATGCCAAATACATATGCAGACAGCCCAGTGGACTCTTGCCTCATAGTGGAAGCAGGCCTCAGGCCATCTCCAGGACAGGATCCAACTCACTGCCTGTCTAACCACATCCTTTCAGTGGCGGTATTCTCCCTAAAATCTGCTCGTAGGGTCACCTTTTCAGATGCCTCCACTTCAATGCACCCTGACAATGGATGCCTCCAAACTGGGTTGGGGAGCTCATCTGGGCAAACTGACTACACAGTGGCTCTGGACAATGCAAGAGTCACAACTCCAGATCAATCTCTGGGAACTTCATGCTATCTCGAGTGCCCTCTGGGTGTTTCAACACCAATTCAGAGCACAAGTCCTAATCAAGATGGACAATCAGGTTGTCATGTTTTATGTGAACAAGCAGGGAGGAACAGGCTCTTGAGAGGCACTACACATGTGGTCCTTTGCCATTGCTCATCAAATACACCTCCAAGCGGTGTACTTCCTGGGGGAGTTCATTGTCTTAGCAGACAGACTGAGTCGCATCCTTCTTCCCCACAAATGGTCTCTCCACCCAGACACAATGTCCTATATCCTCCAGACCTGGGGAACCTCCAGACATAGATCTGTTCACAGCTCCCCAAAATGCTAAGTTTCCTTGCTTCTGCACAAGAACTCCGGCATCCACCAACCAACAAGTGGATGCCTTCTACCTACACTGGGGTCAGGGTCTGCTTTCTCTCCTATATTCCTCATTCCCAAGATGCTTTTCAAGCTTTAGTCCGACAAGGGCTCCATGATTCTCATAGTCCCTCACTGGACGCAGCAACCGTGATTTCCACTGCTACTATGTCTGACTCAGAATCATCCTCTGCGATTGGGATCTGTGCCTGATCTCCTCTCCCAGGATGATGGCTCACTACTCCATCCCAATCCACAGTCTCTCCGCCTCACAGCTTGGTTGCTGAGAGCATAGCTTTACAAGGCTTTGACCTTTACTCAAGAGGTTAAGGAGATCCTTTTGGTTTCTAGAAAGCCCTCCACCAGATGTTCATATGCTTTTAAGTGGTGTAGATTCTCTGTCTGGTGTTCCCAGAAGGATCTCAATCCCTTTTCTGTTGCAGTGGAGCCATTCCTCCACTATCTCCTCCACCTGTCCTCAAAAGGTCTAAAGACAAACTCCGTGAGGGTTCACCTCAGTGCCATTGTGGCCTCTCACCATCTACTTGATGGACAGTCCATCTCCATGCAACCACTAGTAGCGTGTTTCATAAGAGGTCTCTTGCTGTCCAAACTGCCCATTAAGCCACCTCCGGTAGCTTGGGGCCTCAATGTCATTCTTACACAGCTTCTCAAGCCGCCCTTTGAACCATTAGCCACAACCTCATTTAAGTTCCTCTCTTGGAAGGTAATCTTCCTAATTGCCCTCACTTCAGCTAGATGCATTAATGAGCTTCGGGCTTTAGTGGTGGATCCTCCCTATACCCGCTTCCAACATGGCAAAGTAGTCCTTTGGACTCACCCACACTTTATTGCAAAGGTGGTATCTTCCTTCCATCTAAACCAGTCAATTTACCTTCCAATTTTCTTTCCTAAATCGCATGCATCTAGAGTGGAAGCAACTCTGCACATTCTTGGCTGCAAACGTGCCTTGGCTTTCTATCTCCAAAGGACTCGAGATCATCGTAAAGCCTCACAGTTGTTTATCTCATTTGACCCCAGTCACCTGGGATTACCTGTTTCTAAGCATATGCTCTCCAGATGGATAGTGGACTGCATTTCATTTGCCTATGACAAAGCAGGACTCTCCCTGGAAGGGCATGTCACTGCTCACAACGTTTGCACCATGGCCACCTTGATGGCAAACCTACACTCAGTAGCCATCGACAAAATTTGCAAAACAGCAACTTGGTCTTCCATCCATACCATTGCTGCCCATTATTGTCTAGACCAGGACTCCCATTGGGATGTCATGTTTGGTCAGGCTGTACTCCAGCACCATTTCAGGCTTAGATGCAACTTCTACCCACTGTCCTGGACTTTGAAGATACCAGAAATCCATGTGGGATCCATGACCTCATCATGCCTACTCTAAGACAAACCTCTACCAGTTCTGAGGTCACTTCATCTGGCATTTGGGAGCTAGGGAGTTCCATATGTGAAGACTACATTCCTGCTTGTTCCTGGAGATAGCACAGTTAATCACTTGTAACAGGAGATCTCCAGGAACAGCGGGAATTTAGTCTTCACAACCCATCCTCCTCCTCCTCTAGGAGTTACAGGATTTCATTTACTCTCTTTTCTCAGCTACAAACTCAGCTGAAGAGAGGGAGTTGGGAAGGCGGGAAGACAGTCGCGCAGGCGCAGTGAAGTGCTCCCTAAAGCTTTCCAATAGGATGCTGTGGAGAGTTCCCATACGGGCTCCGTCGGTACCGACATTACCCATATGTGAAGACTACATTCCTGCTGATCCCAGAGATCACATTACAGGTGAGTAATTACGCTTTCTCTCTCACTCACATTTCATACCTAGTATCAGAGCCCAGTGCAGTATGTCTATACACCTCAGAGACAGGGAGCTTCTCTCTCACAGACATTCCCAGTATCAGAGCCCAGTGCACTGTGTGTGCACCAAGAGCATAGCTTAGGTGGACCTCAGGGGCCCAGGCTTCCACACTTCTTGGTGGGTCCCCTCAAAATATTCTTATGGCAGGCTTTACATTTACTCACTGTGCAGGACTGCACCTTCCTCCCACTTTGCTCTGCCCTTGGCCAATCAGGCATCTGGGGTTTCTTTATGGAAAGAGTGGTAGATGCATGGAATAGTCTCCCAGTGGAGGTGGTAGAGACGAGGACAGTACCTGAATTCAAGAAAGCATGGGACAAACACAGAGGATCTCTAAAGGAAATAAAAGGGGACTAAAGTAGTTGCTATAGAAGGGTACACTAGATAGACCATGTGCTCTTTTTCTGCCATCATGTTTCTATGAAAAACCTATGGCATTGGGAGGGCAGGTGCAGCTGCACTGAATAAGTTGCATTTGCACGACTTCACGTGCAGGAGGTGTGCGGCGTGGTGTGGCACTGGCTGCTTATCAGGATTCACAGCACTGCACTGTTCTGCAGATCTTAAAGATGAGTGAGAGGGTGAGTTTCCCATGTTGCTTATTGTTGCCAGCCCACTGCCAGCGTTTCACACTTTCAGAGCTGATCACGGTGAAATGTCGCATTTTAAGCAGTTTCAGCCAGGAAGGGAACAACAATGGCAGCTGTTGAATGTAAAGAGAGACTGAGGGAAATGGGGGGGGGGGGGCATGATGAGACAGTGAGACAGAGATTGGGGGAAGTAGGGGATCATGATAAGATGGAGAAAGAGACAGAGTGGCGGAACTGGAGGTTCATGATGAGAGGGAGAGAGATAGAGCCTGGAAAAAGCAGGGCGGTCATTAAGAGAAAGAGAGAGACTGGGGGAAGCAGGGCGGTCATGAAGAGAAAGAGAGAGACTGGGGGAAGCAGGGCGGTCATGAAGAGAAAGAGAGAGACTGGGGGAAGCAGGGCGGTCATGAAGAGAAAGAGAGAGACTGGGGGAAGCAGGGCGGTTATGAAGAGAAAGAGAGAGACTGGGGAAGCAGGGCGGTCATGAAGAGAAAGAGAGAGACTGGGGGAAGAAGGGCGGTCATGAAGAGAAAGAGAGAGACTGGGGGAAGCAGGGCGGTCATGAAGAGAAAGAGAGAGACTGGGGGGAAGCAGGGCGGTCATGAAGAGAAAGAGAGAGACTGGGGGAAGCAGGGCGGTCATGAAGAGAAAGAGAGAGACTGGGGGAAGCAGGGCGGTCATGAAGAGAAAGAGAGAGACTGGGGGAAGCAGGGCGGTCATGAAGAGAAAGAGAGAGACTGGGGAAGCAGGGTGGTCATGAGAGAGCAACAGCCTGAGGAAGCGGGCAGGGAGCATGATGAGACAGAGGGACTGGAGAAAGGATGGAGTTGTGACGAGACAGAGAGAGACTGGAAGGAAGCAAGGGAGTCATGATGATGACAGAGATTTCTTTTTTTTTCCTTCACATTTAACCAGGACAAGTGATATGCTTCCAATCGGTGCACGCATCAGATACAAAACTATCATAAACCTATTTAAGATAAAACAGCACACATCAGCCCAACGGCCTGCACACCCTCATACAACCAGACACCAGCACACGTCCTAGAAGAAAACAAACACACAACCGAGTCAGCACCCCAAGTGAATTCAAACACACACGCAAGGACACAACAGACAGAGCACTCTCCATGGCTGCTCCAACAATATGGAACAAACTACCGGACGACTTGAGGGCAACTACAGACCTCAAAGACTTTAGAAAACAGCTGAAAACCATGCTGTTCATAGAACACTATGGACACATCACATAACCTCAGAGAATGTATAACAGTACATGATACCTCCTAAACACTGTATGTATAGAAAATGTTTTTAGCACCACTGTATATAGTCCATCTTGTACATAGCTCAAACCACTCTAGCACACAATACAACACACATTGTACATAGCTCAAACCACTCTAGCGCACAACACAACACACACTCAACTAAATTTCACCCTCACTGCATGTTTAACACACTCACTTTACCAGATTGTTTGCTGTGATACCACCTTGATTATTAAGATAAGGCGGTTTAGAAATACTGTTAAATAAATAAATAAATATGCGAAGCAAAAAGGGAAGTTGCCACAGGTGCAGCTAGGAGTGGTGGGAGTAGGAAGGTGGGCACTGCCTTCTGTTGGCACTGTGCAGTGCCATGCTAAAGGCCTGATTATATTAAGCTTTCTTTTCCCAAAGAAAATAGGAAAACAGTTTTAGCAAATCTGACCCCCCAAAAATCTGTGCTACACCATTTTGTTTTGTATGGTTTATGGTGGGGGAGGGACTTTGAGGCAGCCATAAGGTTTAGCTGTGGGTAACCCCTTCCCCCCCCCCCCAGCCATGAGGTTCTTACATAAGTGATCAGCTTGCTAAGAGGAGACATAAAGATTCCAGCAGGCACCCTTCCCCCACTCCAGGTTTGAGCACAATATCCCCTTGCCCAGAAATCAGCAGACCAGAGCACACTGGTTTGGACAGGTCACCCAGGTGCCTTCCCCAGGGGCTGCTGATTGGTGGACAGGAAATATCTGAGACAAATGGGATTGTAGAATGAGTTTGAAAATGTACAGTATATAAGGTATTGTAGGACGTCCCTCGAGGCTCAGATTTTTTGTGGAGATTGCTGGTTTCTCTGTCTGGGCCTGTGCGCACATTAAAAGTTCCTGTTTGCATACCAGCCTGTCTGTGTGTTTTCCTTCTGTGGGCGAGTGAGAGAATTAGAGCTTTTTCAGCAGCTATGCTGCATCATTTCTGGTGACCACGAAGGGATGAAATTAAATTAAATTAAAAGAAAAGCCTCTCTCTTCACACCCACAGTGGGAAGACTACTGCTTTTTGCAGGATCGGGCCTCCGCCAGTCAGGGACCGGGCCCCTCCAGGTGATTAACGGTCCTTGGCACCCCGGGCCCCCTTTTGTGCTCCGGAAGGACAACTTGACTCATCTGGTCGGTCGGTCCCTGCGGCTGACCCCCCCGATTGAAAAAAACCGGCTAGATAGACTGGCATCCAAACTCTCTCTGATCAGAGGTCTGGTGAGTACTACTGCCTTACTGTTTTACTGTTTGGGTAGTTCTGTATTCTGTATCTGGAAATTCTGGTAAATCTGGTAAATTCTGTGAACCTGTAGCGGCATGATCACCTGCAACGAGCAGTCCGAGTAAGGGTCCTAGAGGCTCTGAAACCATTGCTCGTTCTGTCTGTATCTGGTATCTGGTAAATCTGGTAGGAATAGGGGGGGGGGGGAGCTTGCGAGTACCGGTAAATAACTGCAGTATAAATTTAACTTTGCCACCTCGGGCCCCTTAAAGGTATTTAAAGTGCAGCGCTGCCAAAGCTATTAAAAATTGCCTAAAATATTAGTACTTAACCCCCTTAAGTGTGCCTTTCAAGAATAATTGCGCTGATCGCAATTCTCCGATGATTGGGGCGATTTATTTAGAGCCTTTGCCCCATGTGCTCCTAGTGTTGGGGGCTTTTTTTGTGTTGCTGGGGGTTTCTTTTGTGTTGCCATGTGCTCCTATAGTGTTGGGGGCTTTTTTTGTGTTGCTGGGGGTTTCTTTTGTGTTGCGATGTGCTTTTAGTTTTGGGGGTTTCTTTTGTGCTAGTGATCCTGGAGCTCCATCTAGTGGACATTAGAAAAATAGCTAGCTATATTTCTCATGTTACTATTATCCTCATGGTAAAAGTTAAATCCTATGCTACAGCTAGAGAGAGTGTGTGTAATGTGTAATGTGTATTTGTAACGTATTCGCTGCTGAGACTTCTCTGTTTTCTGTTTTCCCTCTTTCTTTTTCCCTTTGTGGTCCTGCGTGTTTTGTGCAACCAAACTCTGCCTGTTACCTGGATTATATTGTATATTGTATTCCCAGAAGTGAGATTAGAAAATTTACACTGAACATTGCATCCCTAGAATTGAGATTAGAAGATTTCCACTGTAAATTGTGATTTGCAAATTGTGATTAGAGCATGGGGTCCAGAGGCTAAATTGTAGCGGAGCAGCATCCGGACCAGTTTCCCTATATAGATTCATGGCTGGTCCATATAGTTAATGTGCTGTTATGTAGAAACTGATAGAGTGTCTCTGTAAATGTTAGAGTGACTCTGTGTTTAGTTGTGACATTAGGGAAAGATTAGGGAAAGAAAGGTTTTGTCCAGACATTAGGTCTTTATATTTCAGGATTGATTTTGATACTCTATCAGTAAAAGGTGAAGTTATTAACAAATCGCCCCTGTGTCCCCAAACAGTGAAAAACACCAGGTCTACTGATTGCAGGGAAAGGGACAGTTTAGAAAGTGTTTTGGTCATGCCTCTCAGCGGTGAGTGGGGGGTGGTTGGAACTGCTGAGATAGTTTGCATAGCTATAGAAAGATACTGGGAGGAGTTCCTTCTTCTAGCAGATGAATGGAGGCCCATTAGAGAGAGAAGGAAGACAATTGCTTTATTTAATGCATATCCAGTTTCATTACTATGTTTCATGCATAGTCAATAGTCAAAGAACCAAATTTTTGATCACACCTTTCAGCAGTGAGTAAGGGGTGGTTGAAACTGCTGAGATAGTTTGCATAGCTATAGAAAGATGCTGGGAGGAGTTCCTTCTTCTAGCAGATAAATGGAGGCCCATTAGAGAAGACAAAAGAAAAAACATCACCTAGGAGTCTTTCTCCTAGCAAACAAAGACCCCAATTCACCTAGCCACACCTAGCCTCCAAACAATCCTCTTGTCATCAATTTTAATTGTAGAGTTTTAAGCTTCTAGAACCATGGGGGGTGCCTCCTTTGAGCATCCTCAAATGTCTGACCAGCATCTTGATTGTGTAAGGCTGGAAGCAAACAAAGGCTGAAGAAGGACTGTCAAATTACTGTTAGCAATATCTGTAGGGCAAAGCTGATGTGTGAAAATTAGCTGCAACACATTTGTTACAACTTATAAAAAGGGAGAGAAAATCCTTATAAGATTATGAAGAAATGAAGATTTTTTTTACTTGTCTTTTTAAAGCCTGAATTTTATCTCTGGTACATATATTTGGTTTTGACTGCACATACAAAATTAAACAAGTAATACTTCTGCATGATATGCCATCTTTGACATTTTATTCTGCAGACAGTAAATGCTGTTTTGATGATTGCATTCTTTCCTGCTTGGTACATTAAACTGCCTTGATCAACTGTATTCATTTTTCTGATACTACAATGATATTGCATTCCAGGTATCCACCAACCTTTTTGTGGAAAAGTATCAGTTTCATGCTTGTTTTGAACTGTAGGATGCAAGGTAATTACTTTGCCTTGTTAAGCTCTGTGCTGACAAATGATGAACAGAACAGTAACATCATAGATGCTATACTATTGGATTTTGGAATAAATTCACCTGTTTTTCTGTATTTGAATTTTACGCATTGGTGTCCAGAGAAAAAGTGTACCTTGTTTTGAGGGTTTTCAGTTTCAGGAGTACAGTATATTATAGCACTTTGAGATACAAATCTTTTTAGTTTATACATTTGCACTTTGTTACCAAATATACTGGTAGCAGTACATTATGTAGAGGTCCAGTATACACAGCAATAATAAGATGAGTAAATATTATTATTATTATTATTATTTTATTTTTTTTGCCAAAATTTTGGAAAGAGGCTGATCTGAAATTGCTTTATTCCCAAGTATATAGAGCACATTTAGTGGAAAGATGGAACTGAGTTCCCAGAAAATATGGAAATATTTGTAAAATTATTTACAAATATAATGATAACATTAACTTGAGTTGATTGGACAAAACCAAATTTTGCTTGTCAGCAATGATCTAGGAGAGGTTTGAGAAAAGAAACAATACTAAGTTTTTAAACAATTGTTTGATAAATATGGATGAAATTAAGTTTATATCATTGTGAAATCTAATCCAGCATATTTAGGGTTTTTTTTCCATTCAATATTGGTGCTGCTTTTCTGAATGAGGCCTGGAACCATGTCACCAATTGCAATCCAGAGAGTCCAGCAGAGAAAACTGGCCAGAGTCCAGATGGAACAGACCATCCCAAGAACTCAGAACTACACACCGCTGGAACGTGTGAAGGAGTCCCTATCTGGATCAGTGTGTCACATCGAAAAAGGGCCAAGATATCTGCCTATGAGAATGAGAGGTTCAAATTTTGAGAGAAACAGAACTTAAACTTCAGAGAAAGGTGAAGCACACTGCGAGGTCCTGGGGAACTGCTGAGAGGCAGGAAAAAGAACTATTGGACTGACTGGGGGGTTTTGGGGGCTTCTGTGAATGATTGTATTGTTATCCTTTTAATATTGTTTTCTTAGAAAGTAACTGAAATCTACAAGCCATTTCGGCTTCAGCAACTGCAATACCCACACCAGCTCAAGTTTTTGCTGTACTATTCTCAGAGCTTTCTTTATCACATTATTAAGCACTGCTGCTTTTGACATACTTTCATGTTATGTGTTTTCAATATTATTGACCAGCTGCAAGAAAATGATGTTACAATGTATGTTGTCTCTAGGGAACAGTACCAGAAGCTGCTTTTCTGATGACCCCTATCTGTCTCAAATGATTGCTTGTCCATTGCCCTTAGTGGGATTACCTTTGCCCCATTCACAAGAAAAGAAAAAGAAAAATTGGGAATGAAGGGAAATTGGCTGATAGGTATGTCCAGTATGGCTGCATCCTTGCCTGAGGCTGTAATACATTATGATGGCATGGAAAAAAACATGTGGGCTAGGAAAATGAGTACCCAGAGCCCAGCACAACAAGAGTAAAGCCAGGGGGAACCATACTCTGAACAGAAGTGCACAGAGAATGGACCCAGCTAAGAAACAGGTCAGGCCTGAAAGTGCACAGAAAATGGACCCAGCTAAGAAAAGACATGCCAGGCCTGAACAGGTTAAACAGGCCTGAGCAAGCTGGGCAAGCCTGGACAAGTTAAACAGGCCAAACAAAGCTGGTGATACAAAGTACTCATATGCCCTGAAGACTACAGTGCCAGTGATTAATGAAGCAAAGGGAATGGCAGGGTGCAGCCAGAATGACTCAACACTAGCAAGAATAAAAGCCATTAATATGCTGATAAGGGTGGATCCCAGGGAAAGAGCCTTTGCCCCAAAGGAAAGAGGCCTCTGCAGACTTTTTGCACATGGCCCTCCTTTGTCCCAAAGGAAAGAGGCCTCTGCAGGCCCTACAACCTTTTACAGACAGTACAGCAACTTTTGCACATGGAACAAAACCTTTGTGCAGGAGTTGCTACAGAGGGTATAGGGTATGTGTTGTTTTAAACTCACTGACGCAAGTGTTTCCATTGAACACTCTATCCAAGACCTACGTGATCTAGTTAATCATATTACTGACCCGTCCATCAGTCCTGGGTGGTTTATGAAGTCGTTCAGTTGGCTAGGGGGACTAAAAATCCTAGTGGTAGGGGTTCTTTTTATTTTACTGCTATGTGCCATTCTACCATGTTGTATCCCCATTCTTCACCGCTTCATTACCACCACCCTTGATACCCTGGTAGAACGCAAGGCTGCTACCACTGTCATGGCCCTGACCCAATACACCCCTCTGCGGCTTGCCTCCAATAATACTGCCCTCTACCGCCCCTAGCGGTTGAGGTCTCACTTAAAAAGGGGGGAGTGAGGCAGCCATAAGGTTTAGCTGTGGGTAACCCCTTCCCCCCCCCCCCAGCCATGAGGTTCTTACATAAGTGATCAGCTTGCTAAGAGGAGACATAAAGATTTCAGCAGGCACCCTTCCCCCCACTCCAGGTCTGAACACAATGCCCTTACATAAGTGATCAGCTTGCTAAGAGGAGACATAAAGATTCCAGCAGGCACCCTTCCCCCACTCCAGGTTTGAGCACAATATCCCCTTGCCCAGAAATCAGCAGACCAGAGCACACCGGTTTGGACAGATCACCCAGGTGCCTTCCCCAGGGGCTGCTGATTGGTGGACAGGAAATATCTGAGACAAATGGGATTGTAGAATGAGTTTGAAAATGTACAGTATATAAGGTACTGTAGGACGTCCCTCGAGGCTCAGATTTTTTGTGGAGATTGCTGGTTTCTCTGTCTGGGCCTGTGTGCACATTAAAAGTTCCTGTTTGCATACCTGCCTGTCTGTGTGTTTTCCTTCTGTGGGCGAGTGAGAGAATTAGAGCTTTTTCAGCAGCTATATCCCTTCACGGCTGGCCTGGGGGATTGGAAGAGAATACACAGGTCAAGTGGACAGAGTTGCCATATTACCCATTTCCAGGAAGGAGATTTAAGGCCAGTCCTGCAGTTCTAATAATTTTATCCTGGGTCTCAAAACACTGATTTCAATGGGCAGAATTTGGGACTACAAATCCACATTGCTTTGGGATTAGTTCAAAACCAGGACTGGCCAAAAAGTCTCCCTCCTGGAACATAGTAACCAGTGCAGTTCTGGGTGAGATGGTTGAGCTTCCATCATTTTTGGGGGACATGTTGAGGCTTCAGAGCTCTGTGCATTGCTCTTGTGGGGGTGTGTATCAGAGCCCAGTGCAGTGTGTGTGCACACCTCAGAGAATTCCCAGTATCAGAGCCCAGTGCAGTGTGTCTGCGCACCTCAGAGGCAGGGAGCTTCTCTCTCACTCACACGCCATTCCCAGTATTGGAGCCCAGTGCAGTGTGTCTGTGCAGCTCAGAGGCAGGGAGCTTCCCTCCCACTCAAACCCCATTCCCAGTATCAGAGCCCAGTGCAGTGTGTCTGCGCACCTCAGAGGCAGGGAGCTTCTCTTCTACTCACACACCGTTCCCAGTATCAGAGGCCAGTGCAGTTTGTCTGTGCACCTCAGAGACAGGGAGCTTCCCTCCCACTCACACACCGTTCCCAGTATCAGAGCCCAGTGCAGTGTGTCTGTGCACCTCAGAGGCAGGGAGCTTCTCTCACAGTCACACACCGTTACCAGTATCAGAGCCCAGTGCAGTTTGTCTGTGCACCTCAGAGACAGGGAGTTTCCCTCCCACTCACACACCGTTCCCAGTATCAGAGCCCAGTGCAGTGTGTCTGTGCACCTCAGAGACAGGGAGCTTCTCTCCCAGTCACACACTGTTCCCAGTATCAGAGCCCAGTGCAGTTTGTCTGTGCACCTCAGAGACAGGGAGTTTCCCTCCCACTCACACACCGTTCCCAGTATCAGAGCCCAGTGCAGTGTGTCTGTGCACCTCAGAGGCAGGGAGCTTCTCTCCCAGTCACACACCGTTCCCAGTATCTGGTCCAGTGTAGTGTGTCAACGCACCTCAGAGGCAGGGAGCTTCTCTCCCACTCACACACCATTCCCAGTATCAGAGCCCAGTGCAGTGTGTCTGTGCACCTCAGAGGCAGGGAGCTTCTCTCCCAGTCACACACCGTTCCCAGTATCTGGTCCAGTGTAGTGTGTCAACGCACCTCAGAGGCAGGGAGCTTCTCTCCCAGTCACACACCGTTCCCAGTATCTGGTCCAGTGCAGTGTGTCTGTGCACCTCAGAGGCAGGGAGCTTCCCTCCCACTCACACACCGTTCCCAGTATCTGGTCCAGTGTACTGTGTCAACGCACCTCAGAGGCAGGGAGCTTCTCTCCCACTCACACACCGTTCCCAGTATCAGAACCCAGTGCAGTGTGTCTGTGCACCTCAGAGGCAGGGAGCTTCTCTCCCAGTCACACACCGTTCCCAGTATCTGGTCCAGTGTAGTGTGTCAACGCACCTCAGAGGCAGGGAGCTTCTCTCCCACTCACACACCGTTCCCAGTATCAGAACCCAGTGCAGTGTGTCTGTGCACCTCAGAGGCAGGGAGTTTCTCTCCCAGTCACACACCGTTCCCAGTATCTGGTCCAGTGCAGTGTGTCTGTGCACCTCAGAGTCAGGGAGCTTCCCTCCCACTCACACACCGTTCCCAGTATCTGGTCCAGTGTAGTGTGTCTGCGCATCTTGAAGCCAAGGAGTTCATTGGTCTTGTAATGGATCTTTCTTCCGTCTTCATTTTAACTGATGTTTCTACAGGCGACATGATATTGGCACATACAGGACTCGCTATTTAGGCAGCAGAGGTAGGCAAAAAGTTCCTCACCCTCCCAAAAATTCAAAGTTTAGTTGAAGAAAGATTAAGGAAAGAAAATGAAATTATACTTCTCACACTGAATTAGAAGTACAAGAGGTTTGTTCTTCAGATTCCACAGTTCGCCCCTAGGAGCCCCAGATTCAAGAAGAAAAAAGCTGGTGTGTGAAGGATTTCCCTCAGTTAGAGCTGTGGACAGGCACCTCCTCTTCTCTCACTATCCTTCTTAACGAGGAATTAATTAGGTCTCGACTTCCTGCCTAGGAACCCACAGACACACTCACTAGATTACCAGTTTTCCCCCCAGGCTGCAATTCCCCCCTTCCCCAGGGAGCAGGCTGAGATAACTAAGCAAACACTTCTGGAGGCTGTGCTGGATTTAGGGAATTATCAGGAAGTCTGTTACCAGAGTTGAGATAACAGACCTTAAATAGCCAACTGATTACACTTCCCGAGAATAGAACTGAGATCCCAGGAGAGGCTGGAGAACAGAGACACAAGGACTCTATATATATAGAAGGCCCTTCACGAGCCAGGCAGGGCACAGAACTTCATTACCTTGAAATGTTTGTCCATTAAACTATTAGCACCAGACAAGACAGGCTGTGCAGGGTGTGAGAGTACACCAAGACCCAGCCTCCAATGGCAGAGCACAAATAGCACATAAGGAAACCTAGGAACAATGACTGGGGCCTGGCCAGAAAGAGTAGCTAATGTCTAAAGTATGGCAGCTTTGTGATGTCACTGGGCATTGTTAAATCTGCATCCTGATTGGCTGGCAAATATACTAGCAATTGTGTATTCTTAAAAGTGCATGCATAGAGCAAGGCTGTCCCATTGCTACTCCGGCTTGCAGGATATCCACAAGGAATACATTCATGAGATTAATCTGCATACATTAGAGAATCAGCATATGCATATTCATCTCATGGATATCCTGAAAACGGATCTGGTAGTGGAGGCTCAGGGCAGGTTTGGGAAGCCATGGCAAATGGTATATCTCACTGGTTAGTTTCCAGGATTTCCTGGATGGATGCCACAGAGACTTAATAGGGTCTTCTGGAGGCTGAAGGCTGGGTAACGTCAGGACAGGTGACAGAGTTTCATTATGCTGTTAAAATAGGACGCAGTTTCATCATGCATGGATGTTTTCTTTTTTGACTTGTCAGTTTCCTCCTGTTTTGGTGTTCCAGTTCAGTCAGAACAAGGGCCAGGATCTTGCAGCAGGAGCCTTCACTCACCATTGCCTCGGGATTTTTCCCATATTTTACATCCCTTCCCAAATAATTTCACATCATTCTCTGTGGTGATAGTCCTGAGCTGGGGGCTTCTTCGGGAATCCTGCAATCATGGCCTCTACATCTGAATAAACAGCTAGACAAAGGTGAGTCGGTTGATATAATGCATCAGGACTTTCAGAAAGCCTTTGACAAGGTCCTTAATGAGAGACTTTTGGCAAAATTAAAAAGTCATGGGATAGGAGGCACTGGATCAGGAACTGGTTAAAAGATAGAAAGCAGACAGTAGGGCTAAACGGCCAGTTTTCCCAATAGAGAAAGGTGAATAATGGAGTACCCCAGGGATCTGTGCTGGGTCCGCTGCTTTTTAACATATTCATACATGACCTGGAAATGGGAATAACGAGTGAGGCAATCAAATTTGCAGATGACACAAAATTATTCAAAGTTGTTAAAACCCAAGAGGATTGTGAAAAATTGCAAGAGGATTTTGATAAATTGGAAGACTGGGCATCCAAATGGCAGATGGAATTTAATGTAGAGAAGTGCAAAGTTATGCACCTAGCAAAGAAAAACCCAAACTATGGTTACACGATGCAAGGTTCCACATTAGGAACCACCACACAGGAAAAAGATTTAGGTGTCATCGTAGATAACATGTTAAAACCCTCCGCCCAGTGTGCAGCGGCGGCCAAGAGAGCAAATAGAATGCTAGGTATCATAAGGAAAGGAATGGAAAATAAAACAAAGGATATTATAATGCCTCTGTATCGTTCCATGGTGCAACCGCACCTTGAATATTGTGTGCAATTCTGGTCGCCGTATCTTAAAAGGGATATAGCGTTATTAGAAAAGGTTCAGAGAAGAGCCACCAAAATGGTAAAGGAGATGGAAGGATACCCCTATGAAGAAAGGCTAAAAAGGTTAGGACTCTTCAACCTAGAAAAGAGACAGCTGAGGGGAGATTTGATAGAGGTCTATTTATTTATTTATTTAGCTGTATTTATATCCCGCTTTTCACTGGGTCAAAGCGGTCAATTGGGGGATACATTTTATACGAGGGGATATGAGACACATACACTAATACTTACAGGGAACATGGGCAGTGGAGGGTTAAGTGGCTTGCCCAAGACCACAAGGAGTGCCTATAGGACTAGAAATCCCAGTCCCTCCGGCCTGAGATTGCTGTCCCCAGGTGGGACTTGAACCCCCGGCCCTCCGGCCTAAAGTACCTTGTCCTATAAATTAATGAATGGAGTGGAATGGGTAAACGTAGATTGACTGTTTACGTTATCAGAATATAGGAAGACTAGGGAACATGCAATGAAGCTACAGGGTAAACTCTTTAAGACTAATAAGAGAAAATATTTTTTCACTCAACGTGTAATCAAACTCTGGAATTTGTTACCGGAGGATGTATTAAAGGCTGTTAGTGTAGCTGGGTTTAAAAAAGGTTTGGACAAGTTCCTGGAGGAAAGGTCCATAAACCATTATTAAAAAGGGACCCAGGATATCAATGCTTGACCTAGTACAAGCATTGCAGAACCTGTGTCTTTTGGGGATGCTGCTAGGTACGTATGACCTAGATTGGCCACTGTTGGAAACAGGATACTGGACTTGATGGACCTTGGTCTGCCCCAGTATGGCATATCTTATGTTCTTATCTGGTCACTAGGAGTCATTGTTGTGCAATGACTGGGAACCTCTCTCCTAGTGGCTGCAGAGATTTCCTCCACAGAAGCATCGACCTTAACTGACCCAGTGAGAGAAAGGCCTAAGACAGGCATCAAACGGAGTTTTCTCCATATGGTAGTATACAGCATAAGGAGGCACTTTAATTTTCCAGGGAGGGGGGGGGACATTCAGAGGTGGCAACCGAACCCTGATATTCACTGCTGGGGCCAAATCCAGCCACTGGCATTGATTATGCTGGTCGGATAGCACCACAGCTAACTGAGCAGTGGAGATATTTAGCCCCTACCCTGTTAGGTAGGGCTGTGAAATCAGGCTAGCCCTCAGATGCCTAACCTTTGCCACTGTGGTGGCATCTGCATATATTCAGCAGCACTGAAAATCCCACTCACTGCAATTAACGTGATTAGCAGGTCTGCTAACTGCATTAGTTGTTTTAAGAATCCCCCCACTTGGTCTTTAATATATTAGTTCTTCTCCGCATCTCCATTACTTTAGGGGTATGACATCATAAGCCATCACCAGCCGATTAGAGTTTTTTACCATCCACATCAAAGGCTACCTAAATTTGAAAATTAAAGTGTACGCAGTCGTAACTTTGACATTTGCATGTGAGAGGTGCAGGCGATGGGAGGGATGAGGTATATAGATGAAGGAGGACACGCGTCACTGCCTTGGAAGCTCTCATCCTCTGAATCAATGACAGCAATGTTCATAAAGAATTCAAGAACATAATAAATACCATACTGGGTCAGACCAAGGTCCATCAAGCCAGTATCCTGTTTCCAGCGATGGCCAATCCAGGTCACAAGTACCTGGCAGGTTCCCAAAAAGGTACATAGGTCCCTTGCTGCTTATCCCAGGCATACGCAGTGGATTTACCCGGTTCTCTTTAATAAGGTTTATGGACTTTTCCTCTATACAGCAGGAAGCCAGCATCAGTTGTTGGAGGGGCGGAACCAAATAGCCCCACCACCCAAGTGGGGCTGTTTGTGCCCATTGCAACTGCTGCCTGTCCCGCGACCACCTCGTTCACGTAATGGTAGCAGCGGCCCTGGCGGAGTTTATATATTGAACATGTCCAACTATGACATAGTAAAAGGTAAATGAAATACACAAAATCGTTAAGGGCCCCTCTTTGTTCTGGTTCATTGCTGATGGGATTTTAATGCAGCGATCCCTTGGATATTATTGCTACGGGCAGTAGAGGCCTCCAGTATCTCTACTAGATTTCTACAATATAGTCTGAAGATGACCTAGTAATTTATCAGTACAAGGGATGGTACTTTCTACCCAGTTACATCATGCTGGGAGAAAATTCCGTCCCCTGGAGGGAAAATCCAAGTCACCTATAAACCACTCCCAGAGGCAAAACTCTGTCTTTGGCACATAGCCACTGTCCCATCAGGAAGGAGTGAACAGTCTGCCCCGGCAGGTGTTAGTGGCTTTTCCCCAGTCCCTCATACCTTCCAGAGGGTGCCACAGGCCAGAGCAGCAGAGGGGAGGAGGGCGTCTTAGGCTTAAGCCTACACCTTGAACTCTGAGGGACACTACATACTGTGGCTCAGCAGAAGAGCAGCTCTGCCTGTGCAAGGGATAGGGAGGGCACATACTCTAGGAGGGAAGGAGAAAAGGTTACAAGAAGAAGATCAACAGCGTGACACAGTGCCAGCAGCATCTGGAGAGCAGTACTGGGGACCTGCCACCTGCTCAAGGACAGAGGATCTCAGGAATGACCACTGAGCGAGCATGGTGTAGTATTAGGGACCAGCAGCTGTAACAGCCACCGTCTCCAGGTACCATGTTATCGTAAAAGGGAGGTGACCACTCAGGTTAACTGCAAGAGGTAATACAAATAGGGTGGTGGGGAGTTTGGGTGATTCAGAGAGAGAGAGAGAGAGAGAGAGAGAGAGTACTTTAGAGAGAATTCTTGAAACATAGAGTAAAAGGAGAGCATTAAATTCTCACTACGGGATCAGACCAAAGGTCCATGAAGCCCAGTACCCTGTTTCCAAAACTGAAGGACCTGGCAGGATCCCAAAAGGTAGACAGATTTCCCCCAGTTCACTTTAGAACATAAGATTTACAATACTGGGTCAGACCAACGGCTCATCAAGCCCAGTATCCTGTTTCCAACAGTGGCCAATCCAGATCACAAGTACCTGTTGGGTTCCCAAAGGTAGACACATTCCATGCTGCTTGTCCCAGAGGTAAGCGGTGGATTTCCCCAGTCCTCTTTAATACTGGTTTATGGACTTTTCCTCCAGGAACTCATCCAAACCTGTTTTGAACCCAGCTACACTAACAAATTTTACTACATCCTCTGGTAATGAATTCCAGAGTTTGATTACATGCTGAGTGAAAAAGTATTTTCTCCAATTAGTCTTTGTAGCTTCAGTACATGTCCTCTAGTCTTTCCACTTTTTGAAGAAGTAAACAACTGATCTATGTTTACCCGTTCCACTCCAATCATTATTTTATAGACTTCTATCATATCTCCCCTCAGCCATCTCTTTTCCAAGTTGAAGAGCCCTAACCTTTTAAGCCTTTCCTCATAAAGATATCCTTCACCACCCACCCCCCCTTTACCAGTTTGGTCGCTCTTCTCTGTAACTTTTTCAATTCCACTATAACCTTTTTAAGATATGGTGATGAGAATTGCACACAATATTCAAGGCACGTCTCACCATGGAATGATGCAGAAGCATTATAATATCCTTGGTTTTATTCTTCATTCCTTTCCTTATGATACCTAGCATTCTATTTGCTCTCTTGGCCTCCGCTGCACACTGGGTGGAGGGTTTCAACATATTATCCACAATGACGCCTAAATCTTTTTCTTGGGTAGTGGTTCCTAATGTGGAACCTTGCATAGTGTAACCATAGTTTGGAGTGGAATGGGTAAAGGTAGATCAATTGTTTAGGTCATCAGAATATAGAAAGACTAGGGGACATGCAATGAAGCTACAGGGTAACCTATTTAAGACTAATAAGAGAAAATATTTTTTCACTCAATGTGTAATCAAACTCTGGAATTTGTTACCGGAGGCTGTTAGTGTAGCTGGGTTTAAAAAGGTTTGGACAAGTTCCTGGAGAAAAGGTCCATAAACCATTATTAAAGGGAACCGGGAAATCCACTGCTAGCCCCAAAACAAGCATTTTTGAACCTGTGTCATTTTGGAGAAATTGCTAGGTACTTGAGACCTAGATTGGCCACTGTTGGAAACAGGATACTGGGCTTGATGGACCTTGGTCTGACCCAGTATGGCATTTCTTATATTCTTATGTTCTGAAACCAGGTTCACTCTGCTTTCAGCAAGCGATTAAGAGCAGATAAAATGAGAGAAATTCTGCCTTTTGACTGCATTTTTGGCATGTTGTAAGCACGGAAGTTCTTTTTTGGAAAGCTCCACATATGACACATTGCAATAATCAAGTGTCAATACTAAATAGACGTATATAAAACTTTAAAAAATCTTGTGGCGGAAATATTGGTTGAATTGTTCTTAACTGACATACCTAATAGAAACAAATTCTGATGATATTCGAAATTTGAGCAGTAGAAGTTAACCCATTGCCAAAAAGTATTCTTAATGTACGTGCTTGGTCTTTAGGAGTCAGATACAGTCCTCTCATTTCAACAATGGATGAAGATTTCAGTAGAGTCCCTTTTCCAAGCTTGCAGTACTAATGAACTCTTCAAAACTTCTTTTTCAGAAGAGGGAGAGCTTGCCTGACTAGAAGGGGATGAAAGTGAAGCTGGGGAACTATTATGAAAATAAAGAGAACATGCCAAGAGGATTTTCATGATATATGGGGCAAATATGAGGCATAGATATAGACCCACACATAATATTGAGTAAGAAGAAAGGGGGAGCAGGGCGGCCCGAGGGTGATGCGGGGGCCATGTGCGGAGTCATTGCTGGGCCTCATTTGCATACATATTTATATATCCATTGGGCCTCATTTGCATAAATTGAATTATTTTTATTTTCAAATTTATATGCTACAGATATAAAATCCTAGGTAGTTTCCAAACATACCTACACAATTTATCAAAACAGATGCTACACTGAAATAACAATAAAAATCATGAAACAAAATTAATTTAAAACCACTTTCACACACTCTCAAAAAACAAACGATTATAAATATCTGGATTTATTTTGTCAGTGCTATGACCAGCTTATTGATGAGGAGGAGGGAAAATATAAAACAAGAATACCTAATCTTGATAGCCATAAATTCAAGATCATAGTGCCCTGGTAAGATTATACCATAGGTTTTCAACCCAGTCCTTGGGGAACCCTAGGCCAGTCAGGTCTTCAGGATTTCCACAATGAATATGCATAAGATAGATTTGCATACAATGAAGGCACAACATGCAAATCTTTCTCATGAATATTCATTCTAGGAATCCTGAAAACCTGACTGGCCTGGGGTTCCCCGAGGACTGGGTTGAAAACCCCTGGATTAGACTGTGCGAGAACTGGAAAATCCCAGAAATCGGCAGTTGTGAAACCATCAGGCTACTAACCAAAATTAAACTGAGATGTTCCCTAAAACTTTAAGATTTCCGTGAATTTGAAATGACAAAATTTTTAAAATTTCAAACTGTCACGATCAAGAACACAAAATTGCAAATCTTGAAGACAATCCATGTTGCACTACCCTCCAACCAACACCTTACAATTGTCACCACACGAAGAACCATAGTACAGGACCCAAAGAGCAAATCTACCATTCCATAAGAGCACTAACTTTCAAAATGTAAAATTCACTCAGCAAGGAGCATAGCCAGAAAAGAGCAGCGCCATAGATAAGAACATACGAACATAAGATATGCCATACCGGGTCAGACCGAGGTCCATCAAGCCCAGTATCCTGTTTCCAACAGTGGCCAATCTAGGTCATACGTACCTAGCAGTTCCCCCAAAAGACACAGGTTCCACAATGCTTGTACTAGGTCAAGCATTGATATCCTGGGTCCCTTCTTAATAATGGTTTATGGGCCTTTCCTCCAGGAACTTGTCCAAACCTTTTTTAAACCCAGCTACACTAACAGCCTTTACTACATCCTCCGGTAACAAATTCCAGAGTTTGATTACACGTTGAGTGAAAAAATATTTTCTTTTATTAGTCTTAAATAGTTTACCCTGTAGCTTCATTGCATGTCCCCTAGTCTTTCTACATTCTGATAAGGTAAACAATCGATCTACGTTTACCCGTTCCACTCCGTTCATTAATTTATAGACCTCTATCATATCTCCCCTCAGCTGTCTCTTTTCCAGGTTGAAGAGCCCTAACCTTTTTAGCCTTTCTTCATAGGAGTAGCCTTTCATCCCCTTCACCAATTTGGTGGCTCTTCTCTGTACTTTTTCTAATAACGCTATGTCCTTTTTAAGATACGGTGACCAGAATTGCACACAATATTCAAGGTGCGGTCTCACCATGGAGCGATACAGAGGCATTATAATATCCTTTGTTTTATTTTCCATTCCTTTCCTTATGATACCTAGCATTCTATTTGCTCTCTTGGCTGCCGCTGCACACTGGGCGGAGGGTTTTAACATGTTATCCACAATGACTCCTAAATCTTTTTCCTGGGTGGTGGTTTCTAATGTGGAGCCTTGCATCATGTAACTATAGTGTGGGTTGTTCTTTCCTAGGTGCATAACTTTGCACTTGTCCACATTAAATTTCATCTGCCATTTGGATGCCCAGTCTTCCAATTTATCCAGATCCTCCTGCAGTTTTCCACAATCCTCCTGGGTTTTAACAACTTTAAACAGTTTTGTGTCATCTGCAAATTTGATAACCTCACTAGTTATTCCCTTTTCCAGGTCATTTATGAATATGTCAAAAAGCAGCGGACCCAGTACAGATCCCTGGGGTACTCCACTATTCACCTTTTTCCATTGGGAATATTGGCCATTTAGCCCTACCCTCTGCTTTCTATCTTTTAACCAGTTCCCAATCCACAATAGTACACTGCCTCCTATCCCATAACTTTTTAGCTTCGCCAAAAGTCTCTGATGGGGGACTTTGTCAAAAGCTTTCTGAAAGTCCAGATACACTATATCAACCGACTCACCTTTGTCTACCTGTTTATGCACACCTGATATACTGATATACCACCTGATATACTGCAGTGGAACCGAGAACATCCAAATAGCTACTGGAAAACTGAACAAGTCAGACTCCTACATGGAAACTTCATGCTAGCAGAACACCTGGCCTTGGTCACACATTTTGAACATAAATTGACCCTCATCAAGTATAGAATACGTGACTACAAACTAAAAATAGTAATATGTTGACAGCAATTAAACGAAGACCCCAAGAAGCCACACCAGAGACACAGAAAAGAAAAACATGTAAATTACAAAAATAGGTATATTCTAATTACTAAATTGAAATATCTTATTTTTTTTACCTATGTTGTCTGGCCATTATATTTTTCTAATCATGTTGGTTCCAGTCTCTGATTTCTGCTTTCCTGCATCTTCTCTTAACTCTTTCCATGGTCTCAAGTCCATCTACTACTTCTCACATCTACATCCCTCTCTGATGCTGATCTTTTTCTTTTTAGCTTCTATGTATTTTTAAATCTCACCTTTTTTTAGCATCTTGTCCTCAATCTACTACTTTCCACCTCCACCTCAACCCTCCTATTCCCCATCTCTCTTTCCATAGCATTTTATTCCCCAATCTCTCTTTCCTGCTTTGGCCACATCTCCCCCCTCCCTCTAGCCCCACTGTCCTATACTTCTCACCTCCCTCTGTCCTCACAGTCCATCTTCCCATCCAATATCTACCGCCTCCAGCTTCCACACCTCTTTTATTTCATATGTCCCCTTCTGAATCCAGTATCTTTCCCTCCCTGTCTGCCTGTGTCCAGCATTCCCGTCTTTCTCCCTATTTCCTCTCATGTCTAGCAGCTCCATTCCATCTTCCTATTTTCTGTCAAGTTGCTCTCCTCTTTAGCTCTATGACCCTCCCCTGTGTCCAGCATCTCCCCTCCATCTTTTTATGCACTCTATGCCCAGTATTTCTCCTCCCTCTCAGCTCTCCCCATGCCCAGCATTTTCCCTCCACCTTCCTATTCCCACGTCTCCTGTGTTCAGCATCTTCTCCCCCTCTGTCTATGACCCCTCCCCATGTCCAGCATCCATCTCCACTTTCCGATTCTCATCTCCACCATATCCAGAAAGTCTTCTCGACCTTCCTATGAGCTCCCTCCATGTGCAATATCTTCCTTCCTTCAGACAGATTCTTAATTTCCCTCTCTTCACAGTGCAGAAGCACGCTCGCTCAAGGATGTGCATAGAGAAAAAAATTGTTAATTTTCACTTTTGATGCTTTTCCTGATGTTTGGTTATTTTTTCGATTGGTTTCATACACTTATGTTTGCAAAAAAATCTTTAGCATGTTAAATCAATTTTGCTGCAATAAATTTAAGGCATGCCAGCAAACCAAATGCATGCTAATGAATACATATCCTTACTTTATTCTCCAGAACTTGTGGATAATTGAGAATATGTCTAATAGGTAGTGGGAATTTATCTGGAGCCAGTTGGTGAGATGGAGTCTTGTACACTTGTTCAATGTTTAATTCTTTTTGAATTTTAAATCTAAAATATTTGTCAGTAGTTTCTCCATAAACTGAATAGTGTCCAAACTCTCAGCACCTTCAGGAATTCCAAGGGCATTTAAATTATTTCCTCGGCATCAATTGCTAAGGTGCTCCGGGTTGCTCTCTAAGTTTGAAGTTGGTTTCATTATCAAGTGCAACCGTATCAGCTGATCTTCTAAAGTAGATGTGTGGTCTAGCTCAGATCAGATATTTTGCAAGGTAGTAATTTGTCCTTTGATGATATCCACTTCTTCTGTTATTAGCATGCTGTGGGGCCTCGAGATGCATGTGCACTTGTGTGCACCTCCAAGGTCCCTGCTGGTCAAGCCCATTCCTGTGCACACATAAGACCCTGTCATCAAGGTTCCTCTATCGCGAAAAATATGTATCAGAGCCTTGGAGGCGTGTGCATGTGTACATGCAGTTCAAGCGGCCCCACACCGTGCTTATAGCAGTATCACTGCCACTGTGGTGGCCGGGGAGATGTAGTGGCAACAGATTTTTTTTCAGTCTGCAGGCACAGTGTGGGGTCTCTAATGGAGCGTGAGCCATGTGCAAGCAGCATGCCTGAACACGTCTATGGCTGGCCCTGAGTTTGAAGTTGAAGGCTGGATTAATTGAGAATTGTGGGTGTTGGAAGGTTGGAAGGTTGGAAGGGAGGATGTAAGCTGGGGTGTTGTGGGATGGTGGTGATAGCAAGGGGGGGATACTGTGTTCTACTGTATGTTGAGTTTTGCAATATTATGTATGGAATTTGGAGTAATTTAAAAAAAATGCTTTTCAGTTTCAACCATTGTGAGCATTCCTGCTACAAGAAGCTTCATCTCTCTGGCCAGACACTTACACAACAAAAGACAGAAGCTCAGCTGGATGCTGGGAGTGCTTTGATTGGCATTCATTTGAGGGAGACATAGCAAAAGGGGTATGATTTCCATCTGGGTCTTGCTCAGAGCCAGCACAGATGTGCAGCACAGCACTCACTGTCTTTCAAAGCCAGCTTTGCACTGAAGTGTTGGGGGTTTATGCTTTATTTCTCATTCTTGTTTTTCCACGGTGAGAGCGACGTCATGCTGAAAAGTCCAAGGAGAAGGGCAGAGTTCCAGGACTATATTTCCTGCCCAGAAGATTGTCCAGGTGGTCAAGCTGCTGGAGATCTTATCCAGATGATGGTTTATGAATACATGTGTGTCCTGAAGTAGAGGATAAGGTGGAGCAAAGGCTATACAGACGGAAGAAATTGATGAGTGGGTTTCTGGATTGAGCAGAGAGGCTTCCGGCACCTGAAGATGCATTGCGCAATCATTTGAGTGTCCCTGGAGATACTTGAGTTGTGTTTGCAGTTGTTTATTGCTAGTGAATTCTGGCCAAGGAAGAAGACACATAGGCCATTTTCAGGCTCAGTGACACACCCACGCAGCAACTGAAGTACTGCAATGTTCTCCCTTATTCAGTTTCTTCAAGCATTTGGAAGGCGCTTCTGAGAATATCTTCCTAAGAGACACAAACAAAAGAACCTTCACGCCTCTCATTTATCAGTTTATTTATTTCACAAACTTCTATTTTGCTTTTCGAGCCGGGGCCAAGCAATGCATTTACAATCAGAGTATAAAATACAAATTAGGAAGGAGAGAAAAAAAGCGAAACCAATTGTCATTAAAGTCCACTATCCATCCCTTGGATGTGTCACAATTCTCCAAACGTCTGACTAAGTAAGTTTGTTTTCAAGGCTGCCTTAAATATCGATAAATTAGTTTCTCCTCTCAGATGGGGGGTGGGGGGGTGGAGAAGAGAGTTCCAGAGACTTGGACTAACAAAAGAAAAAGAGGTAAGTCTGGTGAGTTCCAGACAGAAATCAGAGGTTGGAGGGAGTACAAAAAGTTTCGTATTTTGGGACCTTATTGCCTAATTGATTGATTGTGTCAAGATAAGGAGCTTAGAAAGATAGAAAGGAAGACCACTGTAAAAAGCTCTATGGACAATGACTACTACTATTTTGAAACAAATTCTAAATATTAATGCAAGCCAATGCAGTTCTTTCAGAATGGGAGTAATACAATCATATCTATCGGTACCTCTGATCAGTCTTGCTGCGGTGTTTGAAAGAATTGCAAACGGTTTAGTGATGAGTGTTTGAGGCCGCAGTGCATATTTACAATAATATAGGTAGCTTTATAGTAAAGCAATAGTAAGATTTTTAAGATCTTGTGGACAGAAAAATGGTTTCATGAGACATATTTGACTAAGAACCATAGAACCTGCCTGATTAATAGAAGTAATCTGTGGTTCCATGGTAAGAAGATAGCAATATAGTATATAACGACACATAAAGACCAGTGTGGTCCATCTAGTCTGCCCAGCAAGGTGGCAAGAATAGGTGCACCTGCCGCTCCGTGCAGGTCACTCCTCTATATGCCTTTGTTTAGGGATGTACCCACTGCTCCGTGTAGGTCACCCCTATTTGTTGAGATATAAGAGAAAGTTATGTTTATTTTGATTTTATCCTGTTGCTATAAAGGGATTCACTGTGTCTGTCCCATGCCATTTTGAATTCTGTCACTGTATTTGCCCCCAACACTTCCATCGGGAGGGCATTCCAAGCATCCACCACCCTTTCAGTGAAAAGGTATTTCCTGACATTGCCTTTCAGTTTACCCCCTTGCAGCTTCATGTTATGCCCTCTAGTTTTACAGCTTCCCCGTCTTTGGAAGAGGCTTGTTTGTTCATTAATACTCTTTAAGTATTTAATGGTCTGTATCATATCTCCCCTGTCCCTCCTCTCCTCTAGAGTATACATATTTAGGTCTTCAAGTCTCTTCTCATAAGTCTTCTGATGCAGGCTCCAAATCATTTTGGTCACCTTCCTCTGAACCATTTCCAGTCTTTTTATATTCTTTGCAAGATATGGTCTCCAAAACTGAACACAATATTCCAAGTGAGGCCTCACCAGTGACTTGTACAGTGGCATTAGTATCTCTTTCTTTCTGCTGGTAATCCTTTCTGCTGGAGTCCAGTTTTGTTCCTAGAATCATTAAATAAGGGGGAATTGCGGAACCCTTAAAACTTGGAGCAAGACTTGATGTAGGATGGGAGTGTACAACCCACATGGCCGTAGATTTAGTGGGATTCATTTGTAGTCCATTTTCTGCAAGCCAGTTTTCATGATGATCAAGGCCTGAGTTGATAGCCGAGAGATCTGGGACAATGGAATCTGCAGGGCTTACAATTTGGATATCATCTGCACAATAGAAACCACTTAGCCACAGAGACTGGACTAACATGGGGAAGGGAATACGTTATAAAGGATCAGGGCAAAGATTGTGCTTTGGGGAACATTGACAGGTGAATCTTGTGTTCTCTGTGGACAAGCAGGAATGCATCCTCATGTATGGGTAACATCCCTGATGGAGCCTTGCATGGGAACTTTCCCCAGCTTCTATTGGAAGCTTTTGAGAGGCTCCATCGCATCCGCATACCTCCTTCCCACCTGCCGCTGTGGCACCATCTTAAAGCAAGCTTTCATTTTCCATGGAGCCCCACAGACAGATTCCAGTCTTTCTCCACTTGGTAAACATTCCCTCTCCCCTGCAGGAGTGTTTTGCATTGGGTTTGTCACTTTTTTGGCCTTTTCCTTTGTTTGCTTGCCAATCATTCTTTGTTCCCTTTACATTTTTTCTCTCTGCCCAATCGCTTTTTCTCCTTGCCGCAGCCCCTCTCCCCTTTTGGCCCTGGTACCCCAGTTGGGCTTCTCCAAAATAGAGCCCTTTGACTTGGCTGTTGCTATTTTTCTGGACTCCATGTCCCAGAAACCCACCAACAGGTTTAAGAAGTGTTCCAAGTGTTTTAGGACTATATTCACCATGGATACTCATAACTGGTGCCTACAGTACTTTGGACCCGAACACCAGCACTCTTCTTGTAATTCATGTTTGCAGATGACAAGAAAGGGACTCAAAGGTCAAGAGAAGCTATGCGAATCACTTTTTGGTGTTCAAAGGTCCAAGCCATCGCCTTCAGCATCAACGACATTGGTCTCAGTAGCTTCAAAGGCTGTATTGAACACTGGTGGTGCATCAACATCGAGGAGCCCTTGAGCTCAATCAAAGCCTAGCACCTGTAGTGCCCTGGAGCATCGGCCATCGATTGAGCTCCACCCAAAGATGAGAAAGGATTCGGCCTCATCTTCATCGATATCGAGGGGTAACTACACCAAACATCAGGTGAAGACTCTGGTGCATCGGCATCAGAGCCCTTCGAGGCAAGGCATTGAGAGTGATGGGGGTCTGTGTAAGAACCCCTTGAATGTGCCATGAAGGGAGGAGAGCTCATCCTCCAGGATATCGGAGGGGCACCGACAGCCTACCGACAGCCGAGACCTGGCCGCCAATACCCCTGCACAGATACAGGGTATATAGGTTAAAGTTGCTCAGGCTTTGCAGCCTTCAGAATCAGCAGTCATGGAGAAGTGTCTTCTGTAGGCACTTGAGGAATGCATCACGGTGCAGCTAGTGATGCAGCATGCTGGTACCTCGACATCAGCTGCATCATTGTCAGCCACCATGCAGCCATTCCTGAGACGCATGCACTGCCTGAAAAAGTATCAGTATCGGGAAACAATCCAAGCACCACTGTGGCAACTCCTTTTTATTAAATTTTATATATGAATTAAAATTCAAAATCCATAACTTAGCTTTTAGCTTTTATGCAGTACCATCCAACGTAGCTAGATTATGCCAGTAATCCAAAAATGACGAAGTGGCTCACGTTTTGGGTTGGACACAAAGTAAAATGCAACCCTGCTTCAGGTCCATCCACAACTGGCAAGAAGGAAAGCTTAAGTGAACAAACCACGGGGGTGTATCTACACCATATAAACATCGGCGTCTGACGTCAGCAGCTGTTGGAAATTCAAAACCACCAATGAGCAGAAGAATCCCAAAACAGAGGGAATCCCACTACACAGGGAAACCCCCAATGGGAGCCTGCCAAAAATCAATCAGATGATAGTGTGCCAGTCCACTTGAAGGTTTAGACCCCGAGGGGCAACAGAGTTGAGTAAATATATCCAGCGTTGTTCACGCCACTGAAGGCGCTGTTCTCTGTCCCCGCCCCTGGGATCATTAGGAATAAAGTCCAGTGTCCTCCACCGCAACGAAGAGA
This sequence comes from Ichthyophis bannanicus, assembly GCA_033557465.1. Lineage (NCBI taxonomy): Eukaryota > Metazoa > Chordata > Amphibia > Gymnophiona > Ichthyophiidae > Ichthyophis > Ichthyophis bannanicus. Next base: position 71,922,221 of record CM066036.1, read on the forward strand.
AATCATACCCAGTTGTTAAACAATGATCTACCATAGGGGCGGAAAGGGTTTTTGTATGTAACTGAGAAGCATGTTCAGACAGACGGACCTTCACCGCTCGTTTAGTACGCCCCACATAGTAGAGCAAACAAGGGCAGACAATCAAATATACTACATAAGAAGAAGTACAGTCAGTGTGCCAGACTGTAGTATAAGTCCTAGAGGTATGTGAATCTATCCATTCTTGGCCCTCAATTGTAAGAGAGCAGTAATTGCACTGCCCGCATGCAAAATGTCCGCTATCAGTATGCCTTCGTTCAGGACGATCCTGCGGGGAAGTGGTGTGCATGAGCAGATCTCTTAAATTCGCAGTGCGAGAATATGCAATTCGTAAAGCAGTCTCCCGAAAACAATCATGAGACCCCAAAATAGGCCAAAAACGATGTAGCAACTTAGTGACATTGGACATATTAGGAGTATAGGGCAAAACCCCAGTGACCACCTGGTCTGAAGACATAGAGCTCCTCGGAGAAAGAAGCCATTCTTGATGGAGATGGCGGGCTCTCTTAAATGCCCGATTGACAACATCAGAAGGATAGCCCCTACTAGCCAGACGCAATTTCAACTCCATGGCATGAAAATAAAATTCAGACAAAGTCGAGCAATTCCGCCGTAAGCGGAGAAATTGACCAAAAGGTAATCCCCGCTTAAGCGCTCAAGGGTGAAAACTTTCATAATGGAGCAAGGTGTTCCTTTGGATTGATTTCCAGTATAAGGTCGTTTCAAAACCCTGAGGGATCAGATCTACCAGTACATTCAAAAATTGAATACGATGAGGATCCACTTGCGTGGTGAATTGAATACGTGCAGCATGGGTGTTAAGTCTTTGCAAAAATTGATCCAAAGCCTCTCGTGTACCAGTCCAGATGAAAAAAACATCATCTAGGAATCTCTTCCAGAATGGAACAAATTGAAATGCCCAATCCGAATAAATGTAAATTTCTTCAAAGGTGGCCATAAAAAGGGTCGCTATAGACGGGGCAACCGTAGCCCCCATCGCAATCCCATGGATCTGTTTATAGAACTGTTGTTGGTACAGAAAGTAATTGTTGCTTAAAACCAGCTCCAGCAGATCCACCAAAAATTGTTTAGGAATCCGATCTGGAAGATCCAATGTGCAGTCTTGTATACAAGCAAGCGCCTCACCTTGATCTATGTTGGTGTAGAGGGATTGCACATCAAGGGAGACCAAAAAAGTATAAGCACAAACATCAGAACACTCCTTCAAATGACTCAGAAAATCCCCTGTGTCTCTAATGTAAGAATGGACCTTAGATGCCGCAGGCTGCAAAAAAAGGTCAACAAATTTCGATAAGGGTTCCAGTAAAGAGTCCCTACAGGACACTATGGGGCGTCCAGGGGGATTTCGCAAAGATTTATGTACTTTAGGTACCAAGTAAAAGACCGGCACCTTAGGATGCTTCTTTTCAAGAAAATCTGATTCCCGCTTAGTAATCCAATTTCGAAAAAAAGCTGCAGAAACCACTGAATGAACTTGACACTTGATATCAGCAGTAGGGTCCCCGGGTAGAATAATGTAGTTAGCTCGATTATTTAAATGGACCTCAATCTCCCTCTGATATTGGTCAACAGCCAATAAAACGGTAGCCCCCCCTTTGTCCGCTCGCCGAACAACAATGTTCATGTCCTCTAATTGATGGAGTGCCCGATACTGATCAAGAGAGAAATTGCCATAAGTATATCGCTTGAAAAAGAGGCATCAACATCAGGGCATCGAAGGCCACCAACACTGGTACCTTGGTACCTGCTCGCCCATATCCCTCTTCAACATCTCAGGGTCTGATGCACTCTCGAAGTCTAGGAGGGCATTGGTGCATCACCACTCCAAAAGGAGCCCCTAATCCCCTTGAAGCAAGAGGGAGATTCAGGCAGAGACTACTACTACTAATAATAATAATCATTAGTATAGCACTACACGGCATACACTGTGCTGAACAGGCAGATGTAAAAGACAGTCCCTGCTCATCAGAGCTTACAATCTAGTAGAGACAGACAATAGAACAGCTGAGGACAAGAATACATCTAGGAGTATGGTAAGAAAACATATAGGAGACTAAGTGGCTCAGGATCCAAAAAAAGCTTTGAAGATGTGAGTTTTCAGTCTGGATTTGAAAAAGGCCAGAGATGAAGCCTGATGTACAGACTCAGGTAGTTTGTTCTAGGCATACAGAGCAGCAAGGTAAAAGGATCAAAGTCTGGAGATGGCAGTGGAAGAGAAAGGCACAAACAGAAGTGATCCACCAGAAGAGCAGAATTCCCTAGGAGGGGTATAGGGAGAGATAAGAGAGGAAATGTAGTGAACAGCAGCAGAATGAGTGCACTTAAAGGTCAGTAGGAGAAGTTTGAATTGGATAAGGAAGTGTATAAGTAGCTAGTGAAGCGACACAAAGCTACTTTGACTTCCTGAGTCGGACTCAGAGGGTTGGATCACCGACATGGAATCAGAGAACTTGTTGGAAGACAGATCCTTGGAGCTCCCATCAGATCCTTCTCCACCTCATAAATGGCGCAAGTCCCCTCCCGAGGAGATGATCTTCCAGGAGTTTGTAAGGGATATGGCCAAGGCCATCCCATTCTCTTTGGAGCGTGAAGATAAGCCCAGGACAGAGGAGTTGGAAATCCTACAGTACTTCTCAACACCTAAGGAGGCAATGACAGTGCCTGTGTACCGTATCCTGCAAAGAGTGCCGATGAGAATGTTGGAGAACCCTCTCACTGTACCTCCCATTAGTAGATGGCTGGAATCTATGTACAGGGTGCAAAAGGCTCTTGGGTTTGAGAAACCTCAGCTTCCTCATCATCCGTTGGTGGTCAAATCTGCCCTGAAGAGGATCAAGAGTACCAAGACTCATTCCTCAGAACCTCCAGGGAGGGAGGCCCGGACACTGGACTCCTTCAGGAGGTGATGTTTTCAGAGTTCCATGCTCACCACTCAGGTGATTAGGTGTTAGCAGTTCCCAAAGCTGAGGAGGTTACTGGAGTTCAATCACCTACTGTGCTCAAGGAAAGTCCCACTAAAGCACCAAAAAGAAAGTAACCTTGCTTTAAAAATGTACAAAAAACCCTTTTAAGAGCTCCCAGTCAGAGAGCTAACAATTTAATATAATAAAACAAACCCTTAAATCCTTACTGTTGGTTGATCTGGAGAGCTCCTGTAGGAATGATGAAGGAGGTTCAAGTGAATCAGCAGATAACAGCTTGCAGGATGTTGATTGTGCTAGGCCACATGACCTCCATGGTGCATGTCACACCCCTGGCATGTGTCCAGATGAGAAAAGCCCAGTGGACACTTAAGACTCAGGGATTGTCTATGTGTTGCCGACCCTCTCATTCAGCCATTAGACTGGTGGACGATCCACCACAATTTGCTCAAAGGTCTTCCTTTTCAGATTGCTCCACCCCTGAACGTTCTGATGACAGATGCCTCCAAGCTAGGGTGGGGAGCTCATCTTGATTGGTTGCACATCCAGGGTGATTGGTCCATCCAAGAAAACCTTCATCAGATCAACCTTTTGGAGCTGCGAGCAGTGGCAAATGCTCTAAGGGCTTTCCAAGATTGGCTGGCCAACCAAATTGTTCTGGTATAGACCGATAATCAGGTCACTATGTTCTACATCAACAAGCAGGGAGGAATGGGCTCATACCTCCTGTGTTGGGAAGCAGTCAGGCTGTGGAAATTTGCCATTGCGCAAGGATTGACTTGAGGGCCACGTACCTACGAGGTGAACAGAACACTCTGGCAGACTAAGTCGAGTTCTCTAGCCGCACGAGTGAACGCTGGACAGGGAAGTTGTGACTCACATCTTTCGAGAGTGAGGCACTCCCTCGATAGATCTGTTTGCCACCCTGCAGAATGCACAGGTGGATAACTTCTGCTCCAGGGTAAGATCAAACTACAGAGTAGTGTCGGATGCTTTCCTCCTTCATTGGGGGGAGGGTCTTCTGTATGCTTATCCTTTAATACCTCTCATTGCAAAGACCCTGCTGAAGCTCATAGCCGGAGGCGGCACAATGATTTTCATTGCTCCCTACTGGCCCAGATAGCTTTGGTTTCCCCTCCTGCTGCAGTCTAGAGCTCCAAGTTATAATGCCCTGTTCAATGTAATTTCAGTTTGTTCAGTGTAAACCGCACTGATGCAGAATAGCGCGGTATATAAGAGAATGTAAATAAATAAATAAAATAAATAAAATAGCTCAGCAAGGCATCCAATCTGATAACGCAGGAAGACGGAACAAGGTTGCACCCCAACATCTGGTCCTTGGCCCTCACAGCATGGATGTTGAGAGGCTAATGTCTCAGCTCAATCTGCCGGACAGTGTAACTGAAGTCCTTTTGGCCTCCAGGAGGGCCTCTACATTGAAACCCTCCATCCAGTGTGCAACAGCAGCCAAGAAAGCAAGTAGAATACTAGAATTATAAGGAAAGCAATGGAGAATAAAACAAAGGATATTATAATGCCTCTGTATCGTTCCATGGTTCGACCGCACCTTGAATATTGAGTGCAATTCTGGTCTCCGTATCTTAAAAAGAATATAGCGGAATTAGAAAAGGTACAGAAAAGAGCCACTGAAATGGTAAAGGAGATGGATGGATACCCCTATGAGGAAAGTCTTAAAGGATTAGGGCTCTTCAACTTGGAAAACAGACAGCTGAAGGGAGATATGATAGAGGTCTATAAATTAATGAATGGAGTAGAATAGATTAACATAGATTGTTTGTTTATACCATCAAAAAGTAGAACAACTAGAGGACACACAATGAAGCTACAATGAAACCAATTTAATAGTAATAAGAGAAAATATCTTTTCACTCAATGCATAATCAAACTCTAGAATTTGTTACCAGAGGATGTAGTAAAAGCTGTTAGTGTAGCTGGGTTTAAAAACGGTTTGGACAAGTTCCTGGAGGAAAGGGCCATAAACCATCATTAAAGAGGACCCAGGAAATCCAGTGCTTACCCCAGGACGAGCACTGTGGAACCTGTGTACCTTTCGGAAACCTGCCAGTAACTTGTGACCTGGACTGGCCACTGTTGAAAACAGGATACTGGGCTTGATGGACCTTGGACTGACCCAGTAAGGCATTTCTTATTTTCTTATGTTTTTGCAAATGGAAGAGGTTTGCTCTCTGGTATGAGGGCCAGGGATCTCCAACTCCAGTCTTGGAGGGCCACAAACCAATCAGATTTCAGGATATCCTTAATGAATATGCATGAGATAAATTTGAATACAATGGAGGCAGTGCATGCAAATATACAGTATTTTATGCATATTCATTAGGGACATCCTGAAAACCTGATTGGTTTGTAGCCCTCCAGGACTGGAGTTGGAATCCCCTGCCTTAGACCTTTTGTCTGTTCCACACAAAAGTTGCTTGAGTATCTTCTGCACCTCTCTGAGTCTGGACTTAAGTCCAACTCCATCAGAGTCCACCTTAGTGCAATTGGTGCTTATCATCGAGGTGTGGAGGGCAAACCGTCGCGGTAAAGGCTTTCGTTGTTCGCTTTATGCAAGACTTGCTTCTCCTGAAGCCTCCCTACAAATCTCCTGTAATGTCTTGGAATCTCAATGTGATTCTTGCGCAGCTCATGAAGGATCCCTTTGAGCCACTCAGTTCCTGTCCTCTGAAGTTCTTGACCTGGAAGGTCCTGTTTCTGGTGGCGGTCACTTTGGCTTGCAGAGTAGGTGAGCTTCAGGCCCTCATGGTGCCACCAAATTCTACCATAATAGAGTGGCCCTTCGCACTTATCCTAAATTCCTTCCAAAAGTGGTATCGGACTTCCTCCTTAATCAGTCAGTCGTTCTTCCAACATTTTTCCCATGACCTCATGCACACAGAGAGGAAGCTGTGCTGCACATGTTGGACTGAAAGTGGACCTTTGCCTTCTATTGGAGCAGACAAAGGCCCATAGAAAGTCTATCCAGCTTTTTGTTTCTTTTGACCTCAAAAAGCTAAGGGCTGCGGTTTCCAAACACTCTCTTTCAATTTGGCTGACAGACTGCATCTGTTTCGCTTCTGCCCAGGCAGGCCTGAGCCTTGATGGTCATCTCACAGCTCACTGTGTCAGAGTTATGGCTGCAGTGGTGGCCAACTTACGCTCGGTCTCCGTGGAAGAGATCTGCAGGGCTGTAACATGGTCTTCAGTCCATACGTTCACATCTCACTATTGCCTAGACGGGGATTCCTGACACAACAGCAACTTCAGACAATCTGTACTCCGGAATCTATTTGGGGATTAGAATCCCCCTAGGCCCATTCTATTCCATCCAGGTTACCAAAAAAAAGAAAAAAAGAAGAGAGAAATTCTCTCATTTTGTGCATAGTTAGTGGCTGAGTTGTTCTGACCTTTTGCCATTTCGCAGTTTGAGTTTGCCCATTAGGCTTCTCGGTGGCCTCCTCAATTTTTGGTAGCCTGTAGCTTAGGAATTCCATGCATGAGGATGCATTCCTGCTTGTCCATGGAGAAAAGATAGTCACTCACTTGTAGCAGGTATTCTCCGTGGGCAACAGGAATAAGTCCTCACAAACCTCCCACCTCCCCAAGGCAATGTCTTCTGCTACTGCTATGTTATCAGACTGCTTTAAAATGGGACTGCAGCAGCAGGTAGAAAGGGGCATGTAGGTATGGTGGAGCCTCCCAAAAGCTTCCAATAGAAACTGGGGAGCATTCCCAAGCGGGGCTCCATCGAGAATGTCACCCATACGTGAGGACTTATTCCTGCTATCCATGCAGAACATCTGCTACAGGTGAGTAACTACCTTTTCTTGAATGGGTGCTATCTATGACAACTGAGTAGGTATGAGCAGTTAGAAAAGACAAAAACCATCGTAAACATTATCCCTGATCCCTAATCCAGCCAGAAGTGAAAGTAGTAATACATGATCGAGCAAATCGAAATCAGCACACATTTCCAGGAAAACTAGGATAGATGACTGATCAGGCTCTTGATTGTGTCTGATCTCATCTACAGGTAGGATTCCAATAAGGAGAGTTTCCATGTTATGTCCTGTCCAAAAGCCCGATTGGTGAGGGTGTAGGGCATATAAGAACATAAGATATGCCATACTGGGTCAGACCAAGGTCCATCAAGCCTAGTATCCTGTTTCCAACAGTGGCCAATCTAGGTCATACGTACCTAGCAGTTTCCCCAAAAGACACAGGTTCCACAATGCTTGTACTGGGTCAAGCATTGATATCCTGGGTCCCTTCTTAATAATGGTTTATGAACCTTTCCTCCAGGAACTTGTCCAAACCTTTTTTAAACCCAGCTACACTAACAGCCTTTACTTCATCCTCCGGTAACAAATTCCAGAGTTTGATTACACGTTGAGTGAAAAAATATTTTCTTTTATTAGTCTTAAATAGTTTACCCTGTAGCTTCATTGCATGTCCCCTAGTCTTCCTATATTCTGATAACGTAAACAGTCGATCTACGTTTACCCGTTCCACTCCATTCATTAATTTATAGACTTCTATCATATCTCCCCTCAGCCGTCTCTTTTCCAGGTTAAAGAGCCCTAACCTTTTTAGCCTTTCTTCATAGGAGTATCCTTCCATCCCCTTTACCATTTTGGTGGCTCTTCTCTGAACCTTTTCTAATAACGCTATATCCTTTTTAAGATACGGCGACCAGAATTGCACACAATATTCAAGGTGCGGTCTCACCATGGAACGGTATAGAGGTATTATAATATCTTTTGTTTTATTTTCCATTCCTTTCCTTATGAAACCTAGCATTCCATTTGCTCTCTTGGCTGCTGCTGCACACTGGGCCGAGGGTTTTAACATGTTATCCTCAATGACGCCTAAATCTTTTTCCTGGGTGGTGGTTCCTAATGTGGAACCTTGCATCGTGTAACCATAGTTTGGGTTGTTCTTCCCTAGGTGCATAACTTTGCACTTTGCACATTCTCCTAAAAAAGATGTAAGTTATAGATGTACTGCCTTTCCTAAAACCTTTGAATAAAAAGGGAAATTTGCTATGGGCAGATAGTTTACTGGCTTGGAAACGTCCACCTTTCTCCCTTTTAATATGGGACGAAAAAATGCTTGCTTCTCTTGGGAAGGGAAAATACCACGTGACAAGCTTTTAGGGTTGCAAGGGTATATGAATAAGGAATAATTCCTTTATAGGGGTCATCAATGGATGGTTGTGTCAGAGCCTTAGAAAGGCCAAACAACATTCGTGGTTTTGAACACAGGTAATTCCCTTTTTGGATCATTTTATTAGGTTGGGCTGGCATAGGCCTTGCCTAGAAAATTCTCCCAGTTCACAGCTCAAGAGACGGACAAAGCTATTTATATTTTGATGATATGAACACCAGAAACTGATCAGTGTTCTCCAACACTTGCATATCACCAGAAACTGATAGAATCAGTCTACTGTAGCAAAGGAAAATAAAAGCAAAACATATTCCTACTACTACTACTGAACATTTGCATAGTGCTACAAGGCATACACAGTGCAGTGGGGCTTCCACTGGTCATTGGGCAATTCATAGCCCAGGGGCCCACTCACGGCAGAGTGCTCTCCCACTTCGTTGCTCAGTTGGCACACACTCTCATTCAAAGGAAGCAGATTCCTCATGAGGAAAAGAGAAAGTCACAAATCTAGAAAAGTTCTTGACACTGATTTGGGAGCTCCATATCACTTTACTGGGTATAATGTCCAAATCACAGTAACTAATTGCAGTCTTCTGTATAGAAAATTACACAGTCCTTTGGTACCACTCTAGGTATTTGTGTCTGTGATCCCAATCAGAGACTTGACGGTCTTGCAGTAGGCAAAGGAATTCCCTCTTTTGGTTCATAAGATAGTTAGTGGACACCAGGGTCTCTTTCCCTCCTCACTGGATGAGATCCTACCTCACACTTCCTTCCCTAATCAGAGGAGAACAATCCCCACTTTACCTCCTCCAGTAGGCAAAGTCTAATCTGGTACCTCAGTCTCTTCAGTAGACTTGTGAATCGAGCCAGCTCCTCTGTTCTCTCTCCAGTACACAGCCCGAGGGGTGGGTAAAGCTCTGTCCAGCACACACACTTCACATGTAGATAAGTTTAATAATTAAGAGTTGATTTCACATTGGACATAAGTAAAATAAAAGATGACCCAAGGCTAGGTCACTGTAAAAAAGCAACAACCACAGAGGCACCACAAAAACTACAGCACCATAGCAACACACCTCGCATCTTGTTCCCAGGGGTTATATAAGGGCAGGCAGAATCAAAGCAGCCATCGCACAAGGAGGGTATTACAACATGATGGTTTGTTCCTACAGCTTAGGCTAAATTGGTAAGGTTCTACACAAAAAGCATGCTGGAATGTTGAGGATCCTGAAAGTATTCTTACACATAGGTAATTCCTGCTTTCCCTGAGAATGTTACAATTTCATATCTCCAAAACAGCATTTGAAACTACAGGTGATATAGACTGGTGCTGCCAAAAAAGTGCAGTATCTACCAGTGCTTTTCACTCTCAGTGCTCCAGGGTTTCAGAATATCCCTAATGAAGATGTATAAGAGAGATTTATATGCTCACTATCTCTATTGTATGTGTAACCTGGGGTTGTCTTTTCTGTCCTGCAGTTGCTTAAAACCTACAGGAGACAAGCCCTGAGACATCTTCAGGAGGTTAGAGATTTTGATACTTAGATATGCTCCTGGAAAATACAAGGTTCAAAAGACTTGTATCAGATGTAGTAAGACTGGTTAACTCTATATGAAATACTGGGCACTATGCTGTAATGTACTGGATTCAGAATAAAAGCAGACCAAAAAATACTTAAAGCAAATCTTTATTTTTCTCTCATGAACAAGAAACAGCTCAGAAAGAAAAAAAACTAAACAGATACTTACCAAAGCAACCCAAAAACATACATTGAATAATTAAATAACAATATCTTCCAAAATAAATGAGCAATTTTGGTAAACTGGATGAAATATGTAAATTAAAAGTTTGTACTGATGACTGACAACAGAAGCTAAGGCAGTTATTTTTTTAACCCAGCTAAAATTGTCAATTTGGTAATTGGCACCTAATGATTTTTGAGAATGTTATAAAAGTACTGTAAATTCAGTTTTGACCCGGACACAAGTCCCATGCCTTCCAAAATCCTTGATGCCTTTTTCTGCTAGGAAAAAATCCAGGTTTTTTTTAGTTTATATATGGTTAGATCTCACCATTTAGATGGCAGTTCAATTTCATGTTTGGCAGCTGCAAGGCTCAACCTCTTCCCAAGGGAACCATGAAGTTGCAGGGTTGTCAGAAAATGTGGAATCTTTTCCTTCTGAACTCTGACCCAGAGCTGGGGCAGAATAAATCCTTACTATGTTTTTTTTCAAGTCTGAGTCCATGGCTTGGAACTCTGGAGGAAAGTTGAAGCCCAACTCCCATATTTTTCTCTCTCAAAGTCAGAATCAACCTCTTGATTCATCTTAGCCAGAAGCTGGCCAGCACCAACTGCCTCAATTCAAAAAACATCAGTAGATTTCAGCCAATCACAGAGTGCTGCATTCTGATGCAAGAGCCAACCCCCTTGTTGCTAACTACAAAGTCAGTTCAGCACCTTCCTGTAGTTTAAAAAGTTTGCTCATTGTAATCCACTTTGGGGTTTGCAGTTAGCAGTTTATATGCTCAGGTTTGTAATTCCCAAAGCAGCAACAAGCATCCATGCATGAAGTTGTGTCCTTAAAGTCACAAACCTCTGAAAGAGGGTACATCTTTATCAGTCAGTTTTAATTATACACAGGGATGGAGCCTCTATTTTAGTTAGATCCTCACATATGCAAATCTCTCTCATGCATGTTTATAAGGAACATCCTGAAAACCTGACCTATTGGTGGCCCTTGAGGACTGGAAGTGAATACCATTAGTTTATCCTTTGACCCTAGGAAATGAGACTTAGAGGCCTACATAGGTATATCCTGGAGCAGGGGTTCTCAACCTAGTCCTCGAGACACACCTAGCCAGTCAGATTTTTAGGATAATCGCAATGACTATGCATGATAGAAATTTGCTTACGTTAGAGGCAGGGCATGCAAATCTATCTCATGCATACTCACTGGGGTTATCCTGAAAACTTGGCCTGAGGACTGTATTGAGAACCCCTGCTCTGGCAGAAGTAGAGATAAGGGGATAGGACAGAGGCTTTCAAATACCTCAAAAGCATAAATAGCACAGAAGAAGTAAGTCTCTGGAACAGGAGATCATGGTTTGAGGGTCCAAGGGGTTGGAAACAGAAAAAGTCAGGGAATCTTTCTTCACGGAAAAGTGGTGGATGCAGGACACTGCCTCCCAGGGAAGGGGCTAAAAGAATTTTAAAAACCCTGGGTTAAGAACAAAGCTTCCTTGGATGTAAGGAAATAAAGGGGGAGCAATGGACAGGTACACAGGATGGTTGCTAAAGTCTTTTTAAGTTCACTGACTTATCTTAAAAAATGTTGAACAAAAAAAAAAAAACCCAAAGGGCCTGCTTACACTTCATTACATTCCAGCAATTTTTAGGCCAGGGACTGGATCCTGAGTCAGTCTCAAGGTTTTTAACCACTTTTCTATACTAAATAAGTTTTCCATAGCCTCATGGTTGTCCTATCAAGACAGTAAACTCAGTGGTGCAGGTACTGCCTTGCACACGTCTAAGATCGCGAGAGAAATGTTAAGTAGTTACAGTGGTGATGGAGGTGTGAGCAGCACAGCCTGAGACAAACCCGAAGCATCCTTGGATGAGAGGGCGAGAAAGAGCACAGAGGAGCTTCAGCAGTGAGGAAGCAAGGCATAAAACTTGGGATGGACATAGATTAGCTGCAAGGATTTTTATTTTTATTTATTTTATTTTATTTAACAGTATTTCTAAACCGCCTTATCTTAATAATCAAGGTGGTATCACAGCAAGCAATCAGGTAAAGTGTGTGTGTTGTACATGCAGTGAGGATGAAACTTAGTTGTGTGAGGGCTGTGTTGGGTGCTTGATTTGTTTGAGCTATGTACAAGGTGGGCTATTTACAGTGGTGCTAAAACACATTTTATATACATACAGTTGTTTAGGGGGATTGGAGTGCTGTTATCCATTCTCTTAGGTTATGTGATGTGACCATAGTGCTCTATGAACAGCATGGTTTTCAGTTGTTTTCTGAAGTCTTTGAGGTCTGGAGTTGCCCTTAGATCGTCCGGTAGATTGTTCCATATTGTTGGAGCAGCCATGGAGAGAGCTCTGTTTGTTGTGTCCTTGCGTGTGTGCTTGTATTCATTTGGGGTACTGACTCGGTTGCGTGTTTGACTTCTTCTAGGACGTGCGCTGGTTTCCGGTTGTATGAGCGTGTGGAGGCTGTTGGCTGATGTGTGCTCTTTTATCTTAAATAGGTTTATGATAGTCTTGTATCTGATGCGAGCACTGATTGGGAGCCAGTGTAAGTCCTTTAATGTAGGTGTGATGTGCTCCTGCCTAGCGGCTCCGGATATGATTCGAGCTGCAGTGTTTTGTGCCAGCTGGAGTGGTTTGAGAGCTTGTTTTGGTAGTCCAAGGTATATCGGATTGCAGAAGTCCAGTATTGGGGTTATCAGTGCTTGACAGATGGTACGGAAGTGTTCTGGAGCGAGGAGTGGTTTCAGTCTCCTGATGATTCGCATCCTGTAGTAGGCTTTTTGTATTGTTTTGTCTATGTGTGGTTTGAGGTTGAGTTTACTGTCCAGAGTAACCCCAAGGTATCTCACCTCTGATCTTATCGGTATCGTGGTGCTTTGTATCTTTATGTTTGGTGGGTGTATGAAGCTTTGGTTCCGAGTGATGATTAAAGCTTCGGTCTTGTTGTAGTTTATTGCGAGGTTGTTGTTTTGGCACCATTTCGCCATTTGGGTAAGGCAGTCTGTTATCTTAGAGAAGTCCGGATTGTCGATTGATATCGGGGAGTATACCATGATGTCGTCTGCGTATATTGTGTATTGGATGTTGTTCTCTTTCATAATGTTGCATATTGGTTGGATGTAGATGTTAAAAAGGAGTGCTGAGAGTGCGGATCCTTGCGGTACTCCTTGTTGTACGTTTATGGGTCGGGAGGTGTCATGTCCCACCTTGACCTGTAGCTGTCTTTCGGTTAGGTACGAGTGGAACCATTTCAGAGTGGTACCGTGTATACCAGTGTTCTTTAGTCTCTCCAGGAGCATATTGTGGTCAACTGTGTCGAAAGCTGAGGAGATGTCGATGAAGATCATTATAATTCCATTCCTGGTGTTGTCAATTATTCTTATGATGCTGTCGAAGAGGTAGATCAGTAGAGTTTCGACTCCATGGTTGGGACGAAATCCGTGTTGGTTGTCGTCGAGGGTTCCGTGTTCGTCAATGTGTTCCTGAAGTTGTAGTTGAACCGTCTTTTCGATTATTTTTGCGAGGAAGGGTATGCTGGAGATTGGTCGGTATGCTGCTGGGTCCTTTTTGTCGAGAGTAGTTTTCTTTGTGATTGGTCTTACTGAGGCAAGCTTTAATTGCTGTGGCATGAGTCCTTGAGTGAGTGAGTTGTGTACCATTTTATGAATGGTTGGTATGAGGCTTGATTTGGTGGCTTTGACCCATGACACTGGGCAAGGGTCTGTAGGAGCAGTGCTTGTGTTGATTGTGGAGATGATGTGGGATATCTGTTCTTTTGAGGGTGAGTAGAATGTGCCCCAGGTTTTGGGGTGTACGTTCGTTCTGGTGGTTCCACTGGGTGTTGTGCGCTCTGTGGAGTGAAATTTGTCTTTGATGTGGTCGGCGAATTTCTGTGGATCCACTTGTATTTCTCTTTCTGCTGCTTGCTCTTTTGTCAGGGTTTTTACTATTTCGAAAAGTTCTCTGGGTTTGTTGATGGAAGAATTTATCAGGTTTGTGTGGAATTCTCTCTTTGATTGGTTGATGTGTTCATTGTATTGTTTTTGCTTTGTTAGGTAAAGATGTTGGTCGGAAGTAGTTTTGTTTTTTCTCCATCTCCTTTCAATTTTCCTGAGCTCCCTCTTTTCCTGTCGTATTTTTGCTGAGTACCATGGTTTGTTTTGTCTCTTGTTGTGGTGTTGATTCTTGGTCCTGTCAACGGATGGTTTGGCGGCGTTAGCTAGAACGCTGTTCCAGTTGGAAACTTGATCCTCCAGGTCCTCTGAGTCAATGTTCAAGTGTTGTATTGTGTCCTGTATGAATTCGTCCTTGTCAAAGGACTTGAATCGTCTTTGTGTGTGTGGGATGTTCGCTCTTTCGCTTGTCCGGTCTTCTTGTGATTGCAGTTTCGTCTCGATTAAGTAATGGTCAGACCATGGTACTGGGGTGATGGTGGGTGTAGAGATTAGGTCTCTTGAGGTTAGGTAGTTTGATGCGAAGATGAGGTCTGGGGATGATCCAAGTCTGTGTGTTGGTGCATTGACTATCTGTGTGAATTGAAGTGAGGTCATTGCCTGAAGGAAGGCCTCTGCATCTTTTGTATTGGCGGACTTAAGGTTGAAGTCTCTGATTAGTAGTGCTGGTTTGTTGTTTGTTGTTATGGCACAGGCTTCTTCGAGTGTGAAGGCTAGTTCGTCGGGTGGAGCACGGGGTGCTCTGTAGGTTAGGCAGATTGCAATATTCTTGTTCTTGATGCTAATTGTGTTGCACTGCTGTGTATCTGTGAGGTTCTGTGTCTTGAACTTGAGTTCTGTTTTTGCTATTATTAGGACTCCTCCTCCACGCTTGTGGGTGCGTGGGCAGTTGTATGCTGAGTAGTTGTTCGGTACTAGTTGGTTGAGTAGTACACTGTCGGTAGGGTTGAGCCATGTCTCTGTGATGCATATTATGTCGGGCTGTCGCTCTTCTATGTGGTCTACCAGAGTGTGTATCTTGTTGCAGACGGATCTGGCGTTTATGAGCTCAATTGTTGTTGTCTTTGTGGAAGAGGTTGTTGCTACATGTGCTTCCTTTGAGCCGGTGTTGGTGTTTGATTTGTGTCTGTTTGGTCTCTTTGCTTGGGAGGTTGCGAGTGTCTCTTTGTGTGTGTGTTGTGGACCGAGATATGGCAGTGCAGTTGGGGGGTACCATGGTGTGTTTGTTTGGGGGTAGTGGAGGTGTGTGGTCGGTGGGAGGAGTTGTGTGACTAGAAGGTATAGAGGGAGGAAGTATGTGGTGTGCATGTTGGTAGTTTGTGATGTTCTGATAGGGTGACGCCTGTCTCCTTAGGTCTTCGTCTGTTGTTTGCTTTTGGGGAGAGCTGTACTTGTTGCGTGAGCTTGTCCCGGGGATGTGGAGCTGGATCTGTTGCGGTGCGGGAGCCTGTCCTGTGGAGCTGGATCTGTGGCGGTGCGGGAGCCTGTCCCGTGGAGGGAGCCTGTCCCGTGGATGTGGAGCTGGATCTGTGGCGGTCGCCTTGGTGCAGGAGCCTGTCCTGTGGAGGGAGCCTGTCCCGTGGATGTGGAGCTGGATCTGTCGCGGTGCGGGAGCCTGTCCCGTGGAGGGAGCCTGTCCCGTGGATGTGGAGTTGGATCTGTGGCGGTCGCCTTGGTGCGGGGGCCTGTCTCATGGATGTGAAGCTGGATCTGTCGCGGTGCGGGAGCCTGTCCCGTGGAGGGAGCCTGTCCCGTGGAAGTGGAGCTGGATCTGTGGCGGTGCGGGAGCCTGTCCCGTGGAGGGAGCCTGTCCCGTGGAAGTGGAGCTGGATCTGTGGCGGTGCGGGAGCCTGTCCCGTGGAGGGAGCCTGTCCCGAGGATGTGGAGCCAGGTCTGTTGCGGTCGCCTTGGTGCGGGGGCCTGTTCTGTGGGGGGGAGGCCGGAGCTTTTATGGAGTGGGGGGGAGGCCGGAGCTTTTTATGGAGTGTGTTGTTGAAGAGGGCGTTTGGTAGTGTGTGATGTATTATGTTCTGTGAGAGTTTTACTTGCGGTTTTGCTGTCCTCCACGGTCTGCTCCTCTGTCGGGATCCGTTGGTATGCAGTCGGTGCTGCTGAATTCCTGGGATGTTTCCTTCTTTTCGCCTCCGTGCCGCGCCTAAGGGCCACGCCAAAGGGCCCTCAGGCGCGGGCCCGCCAGGCGCGGGCGCGCCCTGCAGGGACACCGCTTTTATCCCCGGCGGCTGCTCTTCTTTCGGGCTCCCACCGCCCGGATTGGGCGGGAGCTGGAGAGGGGGTGGAGACTCCCGGCAGCGGCGTCTCTGCAGGCAGGGACGCCGCTTTTATCCCCGGCGGCTGCTCTTCTTTCGGGCTCCCACCGCCCGGATTGGGCGGGAGCTGGAGAGGGGGTGGAGACTCCCGGCAGCGGCGTCTCTGCAGGCAGGGACGCTGCTTTTATCCCCGGCGGCTGCTCTTCTTTCGGGCTCCCACCGCCCGGATTGGGCGGGAGCTGGAGAGGGGGTGGAGACTCCCGGCAGCGGCGTCTCTGCAGGCAGGGACGCCGCTTTTATCCCCGGCGGCTGCTCTTCTTTCGGGCTCCCACCGCCCGGATTGGGCGGGAGCTGGAGAGGGGGTGGAGACTCCCGGGAAAGAAAGAGAGAAAGCCTGGGTGTAGGGATGTGGACTCATCTTAAAACAACTAGAACAAGCATCTTATTGCTTGACTATGAGCCAGGGACTATGACTGCTAGAAAAGCTGATATTAGGATGGGGGGGGGGTGTCTGATGTTTATTGTTAGAAAATAGTGGCTCTGTCTGGGGGTTCCTGATTGGGCACTTCTCTCTCTGGATGAATCCTTTTTTTTGGGGGGGGGGGGCAACACCCTCAGGCTCAGTACTGCCCCCCTTGGGATATACACATCTAGAGACCCATAGGTCAAGTCTCTGGGGGCTGCATAAGCAACAAAATGATGGGTCCCCAGGGGCAGGGGGGAAGAAGTCTCTTCAAGACCCTCACTCTAGGCAGAAATTCTGCTCTCTATGCACAGTCCTATCCCACTATTGAATAGCAATGTTGCACTCTGTACACTCAGAGACAGGCGGCATCTCAGAAGCGTCGCTGTGCTAACATGCGGAGGATCCTCTCCCATTAGAGCAGCAGGAGTATCTCTTGGGGAACTGAAGCCTCCTGTGCTCTCCCTCGCCTTAATTTTCAGGAAGCAGGAATTGCCAGCAACCTGTTTTCTGCCTTTTGTCCCAGCTTCCTGTGAGCTTGCTAACCCCACCGGCCTGGGCTTGGTCAGCATTCAGGACCAGCTAGTGTGAGCCAAATCAGAGTCTTTTTAGGAATAGTGGGATAATGTAAGTAACTGTGTTTCTTTTCCTTTACTGTGGGGGACAGAGGATGTCTCCATCCCAAACCTTTGCCTCCTGAGGGAGATAGACAGGCTATTTAATTTTTAGGGGTTCAGGGATAAAAAGATATTTTCCACCCAAATCCATGAGTGTATATTTATATATATAGCCTCCCAAGTATCCTCCCAATCGCTTCTCTGGGTTGGACTTGCTTACAGTTATGCCTGTATGCTGATTCCAGAGCTCAGCCTTCCCTGCAACCACGCATCATATCTACACATACGGGCTAACACCGAAGCATTAGCGACATCCGGATCACACAGGCTAATGCTGGGAGGCCTTTGGCCCTGGGATCATTCACTTTACCACTTCCACTTCCATAAACTTGCAGTTCAATTCAAGGTTTGTTCTGAACCAATAAAGTTTCTTGAAAGTCTTTGGTAGTCTGAATAAATATCAAATCAATAAATATGCAGAATAAAAAGAGTAAAAAGAGCTAGTCACCTTGTAACCTTTCCCATGAGTCTGGAGTAAAGCAAAGCTCTTCTTCACCTCTTCTCCAGAGCTGAGGATTTCAGTATTCTCTGCCTTCTCTTGCACTATCTCTTCTCTCTTGGAGGCTGGCTACAGGCCCACAGCCTGCAGGCACTTCCATCCCTTGAACCCTGAGCCCTCCAGGATCCAGCTCCCCTCAGACATCTTGTAGTTTCTGGATACTGGAATCAGACATGGCGGAAGGCTCTTCTGTAGAATCCTGACCCTCTTCATCTCAGCTCCTGGGGCTGTCCTCTGAATTCTCCTGTTCATGTCCAGGACCACTGGAAACCTTTTATTTTGCTTCCCTCAGAGGCCTCCCCTTGCCCCTGACTCTTTAATGTGTCTAAGCAGGACAGTGTGTTGACTTTGTTAGTCAGTCTAAGCACAGACACTGTGAAATGCATTTGCCTAAGCAACCACATGCGCACTAGGACAAGGCTTAGTCAATCAAAGAGAGGAAACTGCCTTTGGGCTTGGTACTTATACTGTTCAGTTTTCCTTCCAAATTGGGGTCTCCTCCTACCATTATCTCAGTGATAAAGAGAGCACTCCTAATCAGGACCATACCACGCTCAAAATGCACCGTGTGCGATTCGTGAACGTGGAGCCCCCCTGTCTCCCCAGCCATATGCAGGAACTCGCTCGTGTTGGGCTTCCTGAAAGCCCAGTGATATCATTGGTGCCCCTTCTGTGCCTGCACTGCTCACACAGCCCTTGCTATGACCCTGCTCCCAATTCTGAGATCTCTTCTAGAACCTTAGGGGGTCTCTACAATTACTTCATGTCATTTCCCATCCGAAAGGAAGCCAGAACTTAATAAAGTATGTCTTCACTTCTTAAGCTCATGATGAAGCATTACTGTGCAAACTATTCATGAAAATTTGTAAACGTACTTATTGTGAAAATATACCACACATTCAAAGAAAAATGACATACATGGCAAAACAAAATAATATAAATATCAACATGTCATAAAACTGAAATAAAGTAATATGATTTTTTTTAATGGACACCCACACCTGGTATAGGCAGTATTAGCGAGTGAGGGGTAAAGCCTGGGATAAGCACAAATGAAAGTCATTCTGTTTCATGTAAACCACACTGATGTTGAATAGCGCGGTATAAAAGAGACTGTAAATAAATAAATAAATAAAATAAATAAACTTAGAAATGTTTTCAAATAAATAGCTGGACTTCCAAATAGGGTGTGCTCAGGGGAGCAGCTACAGAGCTCTTTAGGTTATTTAAGGTCCATGTTTTGAAGGAAATTTGTCTTTTTACACCTCTCAGCAAAGAACATGAGCACTGAAGGGTGGAGAGTCTCAGGTCCTCTAAAGGGTGCGCTTTGTAGGACTACCTCCATCAGGGAGAAAGGAAAAATAGGGAGTTACTTTGAGTAGTTGCCAGGGCAGGTCAACTCCCAGTGGAGGGTAATTTGTTGGAACTGACCTGGACTGGAAGGTTAAGGGGTGACCTTGAGGAGACTGCAGAGTTTGTCCCAGGGAAGTATTCCTGATGCCTGTTAACCAATAGGAGTCCAGTGGAAGGTGAAAATCATTTGGAGCTAGCATAGCTGAGATCTGGGAAGAAAGGCAACTTCTGAGAGATGGAGAAAGCAAGAGTGGTGGAAATGATGGAGAGAGAGGATTTTAAGAGAAAGGAGAAAGCTGTTTACTTGAGAGAACTCTACATATTGTTGGACTTTATTTTAGAGAAGATATTGTACACCAAGGGCCCAATATTGAGTTGGGCAAGCTATGCGCCCCTACAGTGCATAGCCCTGCCTGCCGACCCTTAACCCTGGATATTCAAGCCCGGGGTCATATGCGGCCCCAGCATTAAATATCCGGGAATCACTGCACATGCCGGAAGCTTCAGTAGCTAACCGGGCAGCAGTGATATTGCCACTGCCCAGTTAGCAACATTCTCCGCCTCTGCTCTGCCCCAGGATGCCCGCAACACACCCCGATGCTAACCGGATTGCATGGGGGCACGTAGGGGAGTTGAAAGGGGATATTCACTAATCGTGTATGTGCCATTGAGGCATTTACATGGTTTACTGGGCTGTAAACCATATAAATACCTTTCAAAAATCAGGCCCAAGTGTTTGTTAGTGGTTGCTCTGAATTTGTTCAGTAAAGTGGAAGTTTAGTTACTCACCAGTGTGTGCTGTAGATTTATTTCTAAGAATGCCCTCTCCAGGGTGGATTATTGAGAAAGAGTGCCGCATGAGCCATGGGCGACAACATCTTAGCCTTGTGCCCCCTGAACCCAACAAAAAATACAAAAAACTATTCTGCAGCTCCAAGAATTTGCCTCATGTAACAAGGGTGTTCATCAGGATCTGTATTTCACATTGGTGTGGGAAAGTAAGGGGTAAAGCTTGAAGAAAGCACAGGGGATCTTGAGTTGTGGGAGGAGGTGAGGGGTGAAAACCATGATAAGCATAGAGGATCCTTAGCTATGGGTTGGGGGCAATGAGGGGTAAAGCTTGGGATAAGCACAGAAGATCTTGAGCTGTGGAGGGAGGTAAGATGTAAAGGTTGGGTTAGACACCAAAGATCCTGAGATCTGGAAGTCTGCATTAGAGGAGGGTGGAACAGCAGGTCTTAGAAGGCAGGACATGCAACTCAGTGCCAGAGAGTTTAAGTAAGTGCTATGCTGTGGTTTCAATGGCACTGACGCCCTTGCAGGCCCCGGAAAGGGGCAATAGTAGTGGTAATGGAGGTGGGGGGCAATGGCAGGACGGAAGAATGGAAGGTTCACCTAAGGGACCTCCAATCCTAGCACCAGCCCTGGGTAAATCACTTTTATCTGTGCCCTTCTCTTCTATTGCCAACTCTAGACTCCATTCATTCTGCCTTGCTGTACCATATGCCTGCAGTAAATTACCTGGGTTGGTACATTAAGCTCCATCTGTGGTCCAGGTCAAATCCAGGCTTAAAACTCTATTCACTGCTTTAATCTCCTGTCTACACTCATGTACATTTACTCGTTTCCCTTAAGATTACTCTAGTCCCCTGTTTGTTTGTCTTGAACAGATTGTAATCTCTGTGGGGCAGAGACTCCCTCTTATGCGTACGTCTACTGTGCCGCATATGCCTAGTTGTGCTACAGAAATGATAAGTAGAAGACTAATTACAGTAACCTTAGGATCTCTGGTCCATTTTAAGACTATGTTCCTTATTTATTTATTTATTTAACACTTATTTATATACCGCATCTTCCAGCGATCAGTTGCGGTGTACAATTAACAACAGTTAACAAAGCAGAGTTTGTTTACATAGAACATTGAACATTATAACTTATTACATAGAACATCTTAACTTGCATAATTCAATGATTCAACAACTAATCAGGATATTTCAGCTATAACAGAGTGTGTAACAATTTAAACAGAAGTACTGTCTGTACCGCATTAGGCAGAACATACCAGTTGTAACTATATACAAATAGGAATATAAGGCATAGGAGTGTAGTGTTATTTATGTCAGTTTTGAATGTTATCGTTTATAGTAGGGTGTATTAGCTTGATATGGTCTTGATAAGCAGACAGTGGAGAAGGAGGAAAGGTACCTTGAATTACACTGCTGGCATAGAATACTGTGTATACCATGGACTGCCCGAAGAACAAACCAGTCGGTACTATAGGAGATCAAACCTAAACTTTTGTTAGAAGCTCAAATGACAAGACTTCGATTTTCATACTTGGGAAGCATCATGCGAAGAGAAAGATCATTAGAAAAACACATCATGTTTGGAAAGGATGAAGATCAAAGCTAAAGAGGAAGACCAGCAATGTGATAGATCACTATAATAACAGCAGTTGTGGGTGTCACTCTATCAACAATTAGCCACCTAGTTGAAGACTGAACATAGTTTAGGACAACTATCCAGACAGTCGTCATGAGTCGACATCAACTTTACAGCACTCAACAACAACAGGATCTCTGGGGAAGAAACCTTCTCTCTTCATTGCTCTTATTTTTGCCTATGGACATTTTACATCTTAAATCTAGCCCTGGATATGATATGGCTGTAGAGGTGTAAGGAGACCCCCTGAAAGTATAAAGTTTCTTCTCAGCTTCTTTGATTTACAGTGTCTCTAGAGTAGAGAGCATCCAGACCTCAGCTGGACTGTCACCTGCTGAGGAGAGAAAGTCTCCTTGCTGCCACTTGTATGAAAATTACAATTTTGGAATCACATTAGAAGGATCTCATACCACTGAAACCAGAGTGAAAAGGCTGCATAATTCTCCTGGAATTTATCATGTCAGAGGACTCAGAATAAATCTGCATAGAATCTCTTGTCTCTACCCACCAATTTCCTGGACTCCTTCAGTATGAGATTAGCAAGTATATTCCACTATGGAATGCTGTCCAAGCCAGCCCTGTAACCACGCTGATTTGGGGGGAGTGGTGGCCAGACAATAAGTTCTTGGACTTAACTAGTAGGGCTGGGCATCAATAATACCAAGTAATTCCATTCATGCTGGGCCAAATGCACTAGCTTAAGATTGATACCGATTGCAACTTAATGGAATTGGAAGTTGCTATGACTTTTACCATATATTTACTACAGAAAAAAACCCCAGCTTCTTGGAAACAGCCACATCCTTGAATATAATATTATTCTTTTGTTAAAGAAAGGCTGCATTGCTTCTCCACCAGAAATCTAATTCTATAAATTCAAATACCAGAGCATAATTTCTGTGTGACTCTTAGGACCAAGACTGGCCAAAAACCAACCACTTACACGAGGTTTTGGCAACAGTCCATGCACACTGAGAAAGAGACTGTACTTGGAGTGCAGAAATCTGAGACAGCAGTAAAGTAGTACATGATAGTGGGGAGACCATGCACCAATTAGTGAAGTGACCTTGCAGTGATCACATCTGACCCTTTCCAGATGGCAATAGCGATGTGCTTTTGTTCATAAATGGCTTAGAAATATCAATGATATTTTAAGCTGTTTGCATCGCTTGCATTTGAGATGACGCAAATCCTACAATGAAATTTCATTAAGGAGTTTCTGTCTCCTAAACACCCCCCTACCCCCCTCGTTGGATCAGATGAGGTTGCCTCTGTTCTCAGCTCCCATCACCTCTGATTATCCCTTCCCTCCATCGCTGATATCCTCTTTTACTCCCTAGTATATCCCTCTAATCCTCCCAAACCGAGCCATCAGCAGGATTCCTCTCCACCAGCTTCTGGTTTAGCATCAGCGCTCTTTGCCTTGGAGAAAACTAAGACCTGAGGTCTCATTGGTGTGGGAGCCTGTATTCAGTCTTCCTGGTTGTGAAGCTTCTGGTGTGTGGGGGTCCTAGACCCAAGGTTTCCAAGGATGGGGTCTGTGGGTGGCTCTTGTTATATTTCACATTTAGTCTCATATAAATTAATAGAAAATAAAGGGGCATCATTACTAAAGCACACTAGCAGGGTAGTGTGAGGCTAACATGCAGTAGGAACACTGTGCTAAAAAGCAGCATAGGACCCCTAGCAGTAAAGACTGGGGGGAGATTGGGCAGGATGGGGCATTCCTACTGCAATGCAGCTAGCGTGGGTGTTTGTAACCCACGCTAGCTGCACTCTGGGCAAGTACTGTGGGTGCAACTAATGCCATCTCAGTGGGTGCTGTTATTTGCTTCCATGGCCATTTTACTGCGGTAAAGGATGGTAAATGTAGGGGGACGGACTGTACCTGGTCCCCTGCAGGTAGTACGCAGCCTTGCGCTAGTAACATGGCCCACACACGCTTTACTGATGCAGAGCCTAGTAAAAATGCCCCAAAACTACTTCATCTCCAGAGCTCTTTCAAAGATTGAGTGTTAAAGGTGAAGTTAAAAATGTGTACTAATTTTTGGTACACTTCCCTACAAGGCAGATCATGGCAGGGGAAGTACGCTCAAATCAGAACCCTTTGTCATGTATATGATTGGCGCACTAAAACCCTCCCTACATTGGAACGATCATATTTCTTAGGTTTCCGGGCGTTCTTTCTTTTTCCTTCGACATATTCGTGCTATCAGGCCCTTCCTCTCCTCACAGGCCATGCTCACTCTCCTCCTTTCATTGGTTATTACAAGACTAGATTTTGGTAACTCTATACTCGCTGGTATCCCTCAATATCATTGTCGCAGACTACAATTGTTACAGAACACTGCAGCTAGGATGGCATCTCACGCTTCTTCTCGAGATCACATTACTCCAGTTCTTCATCGCCTTCACTGGCTGCCACTGGATTTCCGGATACAATTCAAGATCCTTACGTTAGTGCATCATGCTATTTACTCCCACAGACCCCAGTATCTGGCCAATCTATTAACATTTTACACACCATCTCGCAGTCTCCGCTCTATCCACATAAATCGCCTATACCTGCCTTCCCCCTCACAGGCGCATCTCCAATCAACTAGACATTCGGCCTTCTTCTATCTCGGTCCCTCCCTATGGAACTCTCTGCCCCCTGCCCTTCTACTGGAGGAGTCCTACCCTAATTTCCGATCCCTACTAAAAACCCACCTCTTTTCCTCTGTCTTTAATCTTCCCCCCTAACTCTCTATTTCCCATTCTCTGTCAAGTTAATGTTTAAAGTTTTCTTTTCTCTTTCTTTCCTGAACAAAGATTGTTTCTTTATTTCTTTTTCCTATAAAGTTATTGTATTGTAAACCGCCCCGATGTAACGGGGGGCAGTATATCAAATGTTAAATAAACAATAAACAATAATTTTAGAGCACCAAAAATGCATCACAGAATGGGATTATGAAAGGTGCTCTAAGCTTAGCGCAGCTTATTACTTCAGTGACTTAAAGAGTTACACATACAGGCATTGGGGGCGGAAGAGACATTCAGCGAATGTTGCACAAGACTTCGGCAATTTTTGAAAGAAGTTCTAGACCAAGAGATGGTGTCATTACTCTGGAAGAGGAAAGATTTAGGGGCATCATAAGGCAAAATTTCTACACAGAGGGGGTAATTTAACAGGGTGCCTGGTTTAACTCAGGCAAAATGCACCTATTTTGAGCCTATTTTTGAAAGAAAAGTACAGTAAGCACCTACTTTTCTTTATAAAATACTAGCCAAAGTGATGGAAAACACACCTTAATTTAAGCACTGGCCTTTCCAGCAACTCTAGAGCTGCAGTTAATGACTCCGTCTGCATTTTGAAAACATGTATGGAAATAATAGCCTGCTGTAATCAACGGATGTACTTGTGTGCTCTGCCTATGATCTGTCCAAACTCTGTACTCGTTCACACCCTCAGTGAAAGTACACACCGTGACATTAATGTGCGTATTTTTACATTGGTCATGTATGTGCATAAATGGCTGAAATACCCCCTTTGAGGCGCCTCCTTATAAAATTACCCTAGGAAAGGAGATAAAACCATAAAACAACCTCCCACTGGAAATGGTGGAGGCAAAACCTTTCAGAATTTAAGAGAGCCTGGGATAGATGAAGAAAATCCTTAATTGTCAGGAAGAGATTCGGTGTTCAAATAGAGCGTATGATAACCCAACAGGAAGGGGAAGAAGGCAGAGGCTGGCTAGGCCTTGCAGTGTTTCTCAGCTGTCATATTCTCTGTTTCTACAAATGTTCATGGCTAAATCCTCAGCTGGAACCTAGTCTTATGCTAAGATCCCAGGAGAGTGTCTTGTTACTGCATATCTTTGAAATAATTCACTCAACTTCAATCAGATCGTTAAACAGTTTTTGCTGAGCAAATTATCCTCATAACCTGCTGACAAAAATTAAAGTGTAGAAGCGAGACCCTTGGATTGCCTTTATGCAACCACACTGTACAATTTCTTGGTCAAGTTTGATTAGTTTACAATTTGGATTGACATTTTCTATTCTCATATATAACAAGAGTATCAAGGTTTCTAGTGAAGCTTGGGGAGTGCTTTATGCCTACCTGCCTCCATCGTGACCGAGGCTAGCAGTCCAGAAACCCAAGAACATAACCCCAGGCATCAGGCGAGAGGCGGAATTATCAGGAAAAAGACAAGTGCCAAGAGAAAGTGCTTAAAAGAGCAAAGAGAAAAACCATTAGCTATCGGAGAGAGAGGTGAAAAAGTAAAGAGGAACATGGAAGACAGAAAGGAGGACCAGCCAAAGGCAGAAATCTTAAACAAATTTGTTTGCTCAGTGTTTACAGATAAAGAAGGAAAGCGACAGAGGAAAGGCAAGACATACAGTAGCATTGATAAATAGGAAATGGCTATTTACTGAAGAGGAGACACTCAAAGTACTTACAGACCTGAGAGTGGATAATGTCATGAGACGTGATGGTGTCTACCTCCGAACACTGAAAGACTTTGTGATCCACCCCCCCCTCCCCCTCCCCCAGCTCTTTTCAACTTGCCCTTAAAGAGAACTTGATAAAATGAAACTATGCTTTAAAAACGAGAATGATAATCAAGAATTTGGAAAATGAGCTTCAAGGCTTAAACATGTGAAATTGTGCATTTGGGGCACAAAATCCATCAGCTATGTATCATTTAGAAGAACTGGAAACTGTCAAACAGGAAAGAGGTCCAGAACTGACCCCCTCAGCTGACCTGATGGTAATGAATCAACGTAACAAAGCTATAGGAATAGCCAACAGGACGCCAACTCAGATGCATACATAGATGTACCAGCACACCAGCAGCTGAATAAGGAGGTAATGTTGTCTCTATACACATCATGAGGGAGATTCCACTTTGAATACTAAGTTTAATTCTGAAGGTCATACTTTTGTATGAACCATACCCCCACCCATCAGTCCAACCATCTAATTGTAAATAACTGACAATCCTGTACATAGTTATTAGAGCACGTCATGTCGCTACAACAGCTCAGTGACACTCTGCTCAGATTGTATATAGTTACCCCAGTTCTAAATCTAAGTTACAATGCCCGTTCAATGTAAGTACAAAACAGGTTCCTCCTGCTTTGTACAAAAATGTTACTTGTAAGCCGCACTGATTTTAAAAAGCACGGTATAGAAAAGCTTTAAATAAATAAACAAAATAAACATTTTGAGGTTGAATTTTGAAGCAATTTGAGTAGATTTTTGGACAAACCACTGGGTTTCATTCCCCGCCCACACCTATCCCCTGCACCATGTAATTTTGGCTGGACAACTAGATGTGTAGCCAAAATCTATCTTGTTAACTATGGGAGGGGAAATAGGCATGTCCAGGTGGGCCAAAAGTTCATCCGGGTAGATTGATATTCAGTAATCATCTAAAATTTTATTAAATTATTTATTGCCATTTAATATACCACATTTTGGCTGAAATAGTCACCAAAGCAGCTTACAAAAATCAGAGCATAAAACAGGAAACAAAGAATGAAACAGGTAGACAGGGAAGACACATTGTATATAATGTATATTTGGCCCCCCAACCTACTGAAATCAAATGTATACCCTGATCTGTGTGCTATAATAATCAACTGTATATTGTATCCAACTGTTTATCCCGCGTTACGTAAATCATTGTCTAATCAAAATGTAAAACTAAAAATCTCAATGTATTATACAATGCATTATGATTTCTGTAAAGTAAACCGCTGTTGATCGTAGGAAACAGCGGTATACAAGTATTTACTAAATAAATAAATAAAATAAATAAATAACAGGAGGACGGGAATGACTAACACAACCATCAATCTGAAATTCATTGAAGCAATAGCAGAGAAACACAAGGAACATGGGGATATATGAGCCCAAATGTGAACCAACTACCTAGAAAACAGATTTTTTTTTTGTGCCATTGATGACTCATAGTGACCCAGCTACCTCTGGGTTTTCATGGCAATTTATCACTGGAAGTAGATTGCCATCCTTTTCTTCTGAGGCAATGGAGGGTAAAGTGACTTGCCCAAAGTCACAAGGAATGCCAGTGGGAATTGAACCCTTGATTTTCTGGGTACTAGGCAGCTACTCTAACCACTAGGCTACTCCTCCACTCCTAAACAGATGATTAATCATCACCAAAAGCCTTAAATAGGAGCCAGTTACTGAGTCCTAATTTTAATTTCTTCGCAGAACTCTCTAGCAGTAAATCAAGGGGGAGGGTTTTCATAATTAAGGAGCTAGGAAGCTAAATGTCGCTGAGTGAGGCATTTTGAGTCTGAATCATGAGAGAAGGGTATAACAGAAAGAAGATTAGATTGAGAAGATCATAATATCTGACTTGGACAATGTGGAATAATCAATCTGCAAAGGTAAATGGGAATACCAGCAAAATAGATTCTATGGGTGAGGGTCAGAATCTTATGCATGAACTTACAGGAAACTGGAAAAAAAGGAAAGTTCTTTGAGGAATGCTGGGATGTGGTCATATGGTTTGGCTTTGTATATAAGCCTAGCTGCAATATTTTGGTAGAGTTGTAACCATTTAATGCTATAATTGGACCCTGTTAGTACAGAATTGCAATAATCAATTCTACTGAAAATGAAGGCATGAACCAAAGAGTCACAGATCTCTGATCCAGGCCGGGTCGCAAAGATCTAATAGGCCTTAAGAGTTTCTCACAATCATTGAAATACAGTATGGGTCCGCAAAGTCTGAGAGGTGTCAAAAAGGACGCCTAATGATCTAAAGCACCCCTTAAGAGGCAAAGGACTCCCTGCAAGAACAGGAGGAAAGGATGGAAGAATCTTTTTCCTGCTGAACCAAATAGCCTCTGACTTTGTGGTGTTCAGTAAAAGTTTGATTAATCCAGCCAGTAACTTAGTTCAAGGTAGTCAAAGATTCTGAATGAAAAGTGGTGTCCCATGTGTGATGTGAAATCAAAATCTGAATAAACGTGGCCAATGGAGTTTGGAATGTACTAAAGGGAGCCATTATAGTCCGCGGCAGAACTTGGACACCTTATTAATGATGACTTTAAAGATATGGGAATTAAAATGAGAACTATTTAAAAACAATGCCCGCAACTCCAGTTTATCTCAGTCTGTTTAAAAGGAGAATACGATCAACCAAGTCAAAGGCTGAGCTCATGTCAAGTTGAATAAGTAAAACGTCACAACCATTTTCTCAACTGACATAATCCTCGTCCAACAAGGCGAAGAGGGCAGATTCAGTACTGTGCCCTCGCCTACACCCTGATTGTTTCAGACAAAGGCCATTCGAAGCATCCAGAAAAGATGAAAGTTGCTGAAAGATCACCCTTTCAGTAACCTTGGCAAGCAATGTGACATTGGAAATGGGCTAGAGATCAGATAGAATTATTGTGCTAAGACCACATTTCTTAAGAAGTGAGTGGATTATACTCTCCTTCCAAAGTGAGGGAACAGTACCTTCAGCAAGGCTAGTGTTCACCAGATGCACAATCTCGCCTGACAGGGGGAATGCAGGCTTCTTCCACACTCAAATAGAGAGGTTCTTGAGTAAAAGGCTCCCAGGATGAATTGAGGGCAGGAGTTTTTGAAGACCAGTCTAGTGAGATCAAAGAAAACTGCAAATCTTTACTTAATTATCTTAGGACTGCAGATAGATTTAACTGCATAACTCACTGAATAGCCTGTTAAAGTCAATCACAAAATGTACGTGGTTAACTTAAACAGGGTGCAATGATGCTGAGTATTGCTCCTTTGTGTCTATGGAAAATGTTAATCTATTATCTGACCCTTTGCTAGAGGGAACTCAGAGGAAGACCACTAAAAAGATTGAAGGTCTGCAGCACAGACTTTACAAGGAAAGCTTTAAGACACTCAAAATGTATTCCCTGGAGGAAAGAAAAGGAAAAATGAGATATGTCATAAATTCTTAAGTTTCGTTAAAGTGAATTTTTCATAGAAAAGGAAATTCAGGGGCAAGAGGAGTAAATATTTCTTTATGGATAGGATGATAGACGCATGGAATAGCCTACTGCGAGTGCTAATGGCCAGCGTGAGCTAAAACATGTACGAACCAGAGCCGCACTTTAGTAAGAGGGCCCATAAATTGTAGGCCCTCTGGGGACAGGAAAAACACTTACTCCACCTATCTACTCGCCTTGAACTTCTGAGGAAAGACCTCAGCTAAATCCAGTTCCCCTTCCCTTCCTCTACGTTAATGTAACTCAACTTGAGTAAGCACACAAAAACCACAAACTAAATCCAAACAAATAAGCACAGATCTTGTTAAAAAAAAAACAAGGAAGGTGAAATTCATCTTTCAAAAATAAAAAACGGCAACAAAGAGGTGAGAATAAACATAATGTCAGCATATTGTAAAGTAGGACATCCAAGCAATACCAAGAAAATAAAGACTTTTTATTTCACCGCACAGTTATTAAGCAAAGAGTCCAAAACCAGGCAAAAATGATTGACCTCCAAATAAACCTTCAGATCATAGTTCAGAACTACGCATTCCTTCTTCATGTCCTTGCTGATGACTCCTTACAAAATCTGAGAGTACTTCTGGCTCAAAAAATATATAAGCCATCTGCTAATTAACGAGCTTGCATTTCCATGGGTAATTACGTGAAAAAAGCTCCATCCGTAGCACTTTCACTTTTAAAGCCAAAAAGTTCTGCCTACTGATCTGTTTCGGGCTTGAATCTGGAAAATGTCTGATAAGCAGGCACAAACATTTTTTCACACCTAGGCAAAAATAACTTAAAAATCCAGTCATGATATGATCCGAACAGTAATGTTGTTAATGAAGGTGATTTACCCAATGAATCTGGTTGTAAAACCTAGGAGCCCTTTCACTGAAGTGCGTTATGGCTTTGCACTTAACACGTATTGAGCATCAAAATTAATGTGCGCTAAGTGCAAAGCCTCCATGGTAATTGTTGGAGGTGTCACCAACATTTATCCAACAGTTAATGCACAGATATATACAATAAGGCATAGCACTATTAGGTGAAGGTAACTGTACCCATGCTAACTGCAACATTGACTGTGTACAATATATACCCCATAGCTAACTGCAAGGTACGCACTGCGCTCACTCTCCACCCCTGGCCTGCCCATTCTCCATCCCAATGCACAGTAATCGTCACACCTCCATGCTAACAGTTGCCACAGGCCCAGTGTCCAAAATGCATGCTAGCGGCGTAGTGCTCTTTAGTAAAAGGTCCACTAGAATCATTTCAACCATCAAAGACTCACACTTAAGGCTTCTCACCACCCGACTGCAAAAGCCAGAAGGATGCGTGGGTGCATAAGGAGAGGAAAAAGGAGATGATGGTGCCTCTGTATAAGTCTTTGGTGCAACCTCATTTGGAGTATTGTGTGCAATTCTGGAGACCGCACCTTCAAAAGGATATAAACAGGATGCAGTCAGTACAGAGGGTGGCTACGAAAATGGTTAGTGGTTTTCATTATGAAACATATGAGGACAAACTTAAAAATCTTAATATGTACACCTTAGAGGAAAGGTGGGATAGAGGTGTTATGATAGAGACATTTAAATAGCTCCGTGGCATAAATGCACAGGAGGGTCTCTTTCAATTGAAGGCAAGCTCTGCTATGAGGGGACATAGGATGAGGGTGAAAGGAGATAGACTCAGGAGTGATATGCGGAAATATTTCTTTAAGGAAAGATTGGTAATTGCCTGGAATAGCCTCCCAGTGGAGGTGATAGAGACGAGGACAGTAACTGAATTCAAAAAAGCATGGGACAAATACAGAGGCTTGCTAAAGGGAAAAAAGGGGACTACTGTAGTAGTTGATATGGAAGGGCAGACTAGATAGGCCATGTGGTCTTCTTCTGCCGTCATGTTTCTATGTTTCTATAACATTCCCAGTTCCTAATTCCCTTCCAGTTTTTTCTACATTAGTCTTGGTGTTTTCTGACTTACGGTGGTATGCTAAATTATATTTAGCTACAACAGCACATGGGTCCTGAATAGAAACAACATTATACTCAAAAGGAGGACGTTTAAAAATTTTATCAAAGACATCTTCACACCGAACCAAACCTTCCTCAAATTTCACTGCGAAGTCACGCTGAAACTCAGTTTTAGTGATCAGAGCCTTTCAGTTTTGAAAAGGTATGAAGTGTCCAAATGATTATTACTTTTATGGTGTATTTGATATTTATTGTACTAACTTGTTTGTTGTAAAGCTCCTGGGTTTGAACTTTCGCTCAAGGAATGCAGTCTATAATTGAAGCATAACAGTAACAACACTTCCTGGAATTGGCCGTCATTTGAGGTCATAGAGACCAGTCCTGTAACAGAAATGTAAACAGACGTAGCAGGCAGAAGTAGGAATATCATTTTACTGGCTGCCTTTAATTTTCAGCTAAGGAAGCATGATTGTTTGACTGCAAGTGAATGCTGCCTTTTTTCTAACTGTTTTTGTCTTTAATCGTATTTAGTCCTACTGCCTAATAGAGAGCTGCATGGAAAAGTTCTTGGTTCACTTTCTGATCCTTTTAGGAAATACTTTTCAGTTTGTTTCACATATTTGTTTTAATAAAAAGTTTTAAACATATCATTACAGTCCTTCAATGTATGTTCATTGACAATGCACGCTAATTTGTAGCTTAATGTATAGTATGTTAAAGATCTGAAGAAAAGACAGGAGATGGGAGATATGATCGAGATATATTAATACCTCTGAGGCATACATGCACAGGAGGTGGTCCTCTTCCAGTTGAATGCTCTGGAATTAGAGATCATAGGATGAAGAAGAAAGTGGTCAGGAGACTCAGGACTAATCTGAGAAAACATTTCTTTATGGAAAGGGCAGTGGACGCATGAAACAGCCTCCCAGTGGATTTGGTGAAGATGAGGACAGTATCTGAATTCAAGAAAGCATGGTGACAAGCACAGAGAATCTTAAGGAATAGGAAGGGATTGTAGAGCTTAGTAGTTAGCATGAATGGGCAGATTGACTAGGCCATATGGTCTTTATCTGCTTTCATTTTCTATATTTCTATATCTCTATGTCAGACCAGCAACCTGCTGTTCCTGGTCCAGAAGGCAACAGAGGGAGATTCTGTTCTCAGAATTCGTGAAGTGCCCAGGGAAGCTGGAACCTTGGAGAAGCCAGTGGAGGAAGTGAAGTCCTTGTATGGGATCTGGTGGTAATAACCCTTCATGGATCTGACATCAGAGTGTAGAAAGAGACAAGGAAGCGTACCCAGGAGAGAACAGTGTGTAGGAAAAGGTGCAGTTCCAGGTACTGCTTGGAAGTGTGGAAAATCTGATTTTTGGCAATAGTAGTATCTTTTCCTGAAAATAACAAGGGGAAAAAACGACCAAGTTTGGATAAAGGGCCGGGGGTATGTGAGGCCTAAAGATCAGGGCCAGCACAAGGGTATTGGGCATCCTAGATGAGCCTTCAGCCTTACATGCCTACCCTCCCCCTCCACTCCCTGAGATTTTGATTAAATTCAACAATCATGATCATCTCTCCCACAACATAGTAACATAGTATTATTTATTTTATTTATTTACAGTCTCTTCTATACCACGCTATTCGACATCAGTGCGGTTTACAATGAACATAAAATTACTCATTTCCTTGGGTACTCTGTGTTTACAATGAACAGGAGTTTAAAACTTGTAAATGACGGCAGATAAAGACCAGTATGGTCCATCTAGTCTACCCAAGAATAGGTGCACCTGCCGCTTCGTGCAGGTCATCCCTCCCCATGCCTTTGTTTAGGGGTGTACCCACCGCTCCGTGCAGGTCACCTCAGACTTAAATATTAAATTTGACATTGCATATATGTGTATGCCTGCTCTTCATGCTCTTTGAATTTGTCTGATCATCAGGATCTAGTGTTTTTCTTTGATTGCTGCTGCTCTTTGCCACCTTTTAGAAGCTGTTGCTCTAGACAACCTTCAAGGGCGGAATAGTGGTGTGAAACTGCCCTGCTCCCCATGAGACACCTCACAAGATGCATCAAGAATGTAGGCCTCCTGGTTGAAAGCTGAGCTTCTTCCATACCTATCTATCTAATTAACATTTATAAAGCGCTTCAAACGTACGAAGCGCTGTACATACAAGAAGAAAAGACAGTCCCTGCTCATCAGAGCTCACAATCTAGTCAAGAAGATCACAAAATACAAATATAATCAAGTAAGACAAAGTATACAATAAACAAGAAGAGCAAAAACAAGAATCAAGAACAGAAAGCAATACAGAAGATATGGGTTTTCAATCTGGAGTTGAAGAGGCCCAGAGAGGGCGCATTGCGCACAGACAGAGGTAGATTGTTCCAGGCAAAGGGTGCAGCCAGGTGAAAGGAGCGAAGTCTAGAATTAGCAGTACGAGTGGAGGGCATAGATAGACAAAGGCTGTTCGAAGATCGAAGAACACGAGAGGGGATGTAAGGAGAGATAAGAGATGATACGTAGTGGGGGGGTTGAAGAGTGAATGCATTTATAGGTGAAGAGGAGGAGTTTGAATTGGATCCGGAAGCGGATGGGAAGCCAATGAAGGGACTTGAGAAGAGGAGTGTCCTATCCCTCTGATCTCTCTTTCCTGTCTAAAAAGGGGTCAGCAGACAAGATGGGTGAGTGGGATTGTTTTACCCCAATCAGAGATGTTTACTAAGACCAATGCAGATCCTGGTTGATCATCCGACAATCAGGATATGAATTAGACTTGGTAAATAACTCTTATAAGGGGTCATTCCAAGGCACGAATAGAGGGGAGGAACATCTCGTTGGGATGTCCTTCCCCGCTATTCGGGCCCTTTCCCGATCCTGCCTACCTTCCCCACGTGTTGTACAAGGAAGGTAGACGGGGCAGGAAAGGGGCAGTTTGGGGATGGAGTTAGGGCGGGCAATGGGCGATCATCAGCCCCAGACATACAGGGATGATTCCAATGTTGGCCCTGTACGTCCGGGACCAGCAGTCTGAATGGGGAACTTATTTCACCTCCGAGGTAGAATAAGTGCCCCTAGTCGGTGGGGGATGGCAAGCCCGGGGCATGGTAAGGGTAGGAGGGGGGGTAGAGGACATTCCCTGCAGCCGAACCCTGGCCTTAGGAGGCCAGATTGGGGGTTGGGCTGTGGGGAATGCAGCTTTGGAGCTGGTGGCTGGGGATCATGGCTTTTCAATGGAGCTGCGGTGCCATGGCAACTGGACTCAAAGGCACTGTGGCTCCATTAGAAAGTCCTGACTGAGCTAACCGGGCAAGGCCTGTACATGTAGGCTGGATGGAATCGGGGTCCCAGACTGCACGCACGAGCCTGGTCGCGATTCTCATCCTATGGGGCTAGATGTGCCCTGTGGGATCAGAATTGCTGCTCCCTCTGTGCGCCCGGTTCCGACCAGGAGCACAGAGGGCCGACATGTTCATGTTGGAATTGGGCCCTTAGTGTATTTAGACATGGTTTCACAGAATTTCTGGCACAGGACCATGACAAAAGAAAAATCTTTGGAATAAATCTCTACAGCAGAAGTCAATAGAGTCACAAGACAAAAAATCCAATTTGCATTTTACTTAGAGGTGTCCTGAATGAAGCTGCTCTCAGATGATCTCTACAGCTAATTAGGGACAGGCCTGG
The DNA here is from genome assembly GCA_033557465.1 of Ichthyophis bannanicus. Classification (NCBI taxonomy): domain Eukaryota; kingdom Metazoa; phylum Chordata; class Amphibia; order Gymnophiona; family Ichthyophiidae; genus Ichthyophis; species Ichthyophis bannanicus. Next base: position 71,957,438 of record CM066036.1, read on the forward strand.
CTAGTACTTGGATGGGTGACCACCTTGGAATACCACGGACTGTAAACTCACTGCATGGATAAAAGGGATTATCTGGAGGAGGCATCTCATCATCTTTCTGATAGTCAAGTTTATGAAAAGTTAGCTGTTGATCCTACTATTTCTCTTCAAAAAGAAATTCGTCAAAGTACTCATCAAGCTTTTCAAGGTAAAGTTATTTCTAAAAAAGAATTATTGTTTCTAAACACCAAAGTTCCCACTATGGCCCGTTTTTACCTGGTCCCAAAAATACATAAACAACTGGAGAAACCACCGGGGGACCCATCGTGTCGACACGGGGTACGGTTCTGGAGCCCTTCTCCATGTATTTGGATTCTTTTTTGCGCCCATTGTTACCAGATATACCTTCTTACATCTGAGATTCTGCTCATTTTTTAGAGAAACTGGCTCAACAAAATGAGTGGGCGCAAGATCCGGAAGTGTTGCTAGTTACTCTTGACATCACTGCGTTGTATACTAGTATACCTCAAGAAGAGGCGTATCGCACAGTGAAAGTTCAGTTGAAGAAGAGGGGAGATCTAACAGCGTCCCAGTTATCGTTCTTGATGGATTTGACTCGCCTCACAGTTTTTCACAGTCACTTCATGTTTGAGACTACTATTTATCATCAAATATCTGGCATAGCGATGGGAGCCACCTGTGCTCCTTCTATCGATAATCTTTTTATGGCAGACTTTGAACAGCAATGGCTCACTAGCTCCTTCTATTTATCAAACATCAAATTATGGGCTCGTTTTATAGATGATATTTTTCTCTTGTGGAAGGGATCTGAGGATTCTGTTTTACAATTTGTCCATTGGTTAAATAGTTGTAATACGGCGATCCAATTCACACACACCATTGATACCATCAATATTACTTTTTGGACCTATTGGTTATTAAAGAGTCCACAGGTTGGAAATCTTCGGTGTATACGAAACCTATTGCATGAAACACGTTTTTGCATTATACCAGTGGTCATCCGTCTAAGCTAAAGAACAGTCTCCCTTTTTCCCAGTTTTTATGTTTTCGGCGCAATTGTTCCAATACGGTGGATTTTAAAACTCATTCCCAGAAATTATCTTTAGATTTTGTAGATCGGGGGTATCCCCAAAACATCATTAAAACTGCATACAAACGAGCGTTGTACAACGATCGTGACTGGTTGCTGACACCGAGACCAAAACAAAGGATGACTGAGAACACTGATCATATTAATTTAATCACTAAGTTTTCACCATTGAGTCATAAAATCCAAAAAATAGTGTCCCGGCATGTGCATCTTATACAGACTGTCCCTGGTCTAACTGATAAAACCATCCGCTGTGTATGGCAACGCAATGGGAATCTCAAAGAACAGCTAAGTCCAGCAGTTTTACGGTCTCCTGAAGAAAAAGGTAGTAGTTGAGGACATGTAAAGTGTGGAGAATGTGTGACTTGCCCAATATCAGAAGATATTAAAGAATTTACCTATTTGGAGAAAACCTACCATTTGAAACATCTCACATCCTGTACCACTACTTCAGTCATTTATGCTATTAAATGTCCATGTTATAAATTGTACATTGGCAAAACCATTAGATCATTTAAAACTCGGATCTTAGAACATAAAAGTCGTTTGCGCTGTGCAGTGTTGACAGCTCCGATAGTTCAGCATTGTGTTGAAGCACGACATGATTTTGACCAATTACGTTGCTTCTGTATTGACCACATTCAACGGCCCATGAGGGGTAAGACCCTAGATGAGACTTTGACTTTTTATGAACAGCATTGGATCTTTTTAGTCAACACAGTACAACCCTACGGTTTGAACTCTTCAATAGAATGGCAGGTATGCCTTTAAAAGGACCATCGTCATGTCCAATAGGACTGCTATCATTGGCTGACTTTATACCATTGAAGGGAGTTTAGTATAAAGCCTGCATTGGGATCATTAGCACGCATGCGCGGTGTTTTTTGAGACATTAGAAGAAACATTTATGCAGACGCGGGCAGCAGCTTTTTTTGTAAGTGCTAATGGAATGCATTTTTATACAGTATATTCTTCCTGACATTTTGTACTATAATATTCTATTAAGATTGTTCTTTTTAAGTAATCACAGTGGGTGAGACCCAATGAGCTTTTTGATGTTGCTTTATTGTGTCTGTTTTTATAGATCCTCCTGAAGAAACTCCTGTGTGGAGTGAAAAGCTATTATGGTACCGGAGGAAGCGTTGAGGCAAAAAAGATATGAGACACAAAGTTAAGACTTTTTCCTTTTATTGTAAAGTCTTCAGAAACGTTTTCACGTTTGGTGGTGGAGAACTGGTGTTTGTTTTAGCAATCTTAAAAATAGAAAAAATAAAAATCCAGTATGGTTATTGATGTCACCAGTGCGCTGTTGCTTTTTTACAAATAAGCATTTATTTGAGCGCGATAATGGTCTGAAACCTCCTGGTGGGTTTATATATTATATTATATTTGATATTTTAAGATTAGCAGTTTTTCAATATAGACATCCAGGGCTCCCTGCCAGTTAATCAAGAAATGGGAAAGGAAGAAGTTTGATTACTACAAAGAAGCAAACAATTTAGAGGATTTTTCCACTATGGTTATTTGTTTGTATGGAGTGTTTTTGTTATAATTTGGATAAAAGAGATGGCAATCTACTTCCAGTTGCACCTTGCTAAGAAAAAACAGGGTCTGGATTGCCAGGAGTCAGTATTGACTGGACAGCACACATTAAACTTTGGCAGATTAGATGAACTTTGGGCCAATTAGGCAACAGAAAAGAAAATCATCAGCAATACAGCAAAGTTATGCACCTAGGAAAAAAGAACGCAAACTATGGTTACACGATGCAAGGTTCCACATTAGGAACCACCACCCAGGAAAAAGATTTAGGCGTCATTGTGGATATCATGTTAAAACCCTCGGCCCAGTGTGCAGCGGCAGCCAAGAAAGCAAATAGAATGCTAGGTATGATAAGGAAAGGAATGGAAAATAAAACAAAAGATATTATAATGCCTCTATATCGTTCCATGGTGAGACCGCACCTTGAATATTGTGTGCAATTCTGGTCGCCGTATCTTAAAAAGGATATAGCGGAATTAGAAAAGGTTCAGAGAAGAGCCACCAAAATGATAAAGGGGATGGAAGGATACTCCTATGAGGAAAAGGTTAGGGCTCTTCAACCTGGAAAAGAGATGGCTGAGGGGAGATATGATAGAAGTCTATAAATTAATGAATGGAGTAGAACAGATAAATGTAGATTGATTGTTTACGCCATCAAAAAGTAGAAAGACTAGGGAACATGTAAAGAAGCTACAGTATAACCCATTAAAGACCAATAAGAGGAAATATTTTTTCACTGAACAGGTAATTAAACTCTGGAATTCATTACCGGAAGATGTGGTAAAAGCTGTTAGTGTAGCTGGGTTTAAAAAAGGTTTGGACAAGTTCCCGGAAGAAAGATCCATAAACCATTATTAAAGAGGACCCAGGAAATCCACTGCTTGCCCCAATACAAGCACTGTGGAACCTGTGTGTCTTTTTGGGAAACTGCCAGGTACTTGTGACCTAGATTGGCCTCTGTTGGAAACAGGATACAGGACTTGATGGACCTTGGTCTGACCCTGTATAACATTTGTTATATTCTTTTGTTAATGCTTGCTGTAGCTAGCCCCCATGGAGTCATGACGACTCTTCTCAAAGATGCCTGATTTCCAAAAGATGCCTGCCTTCCATCCGAAAGATTGCTGGTTTGAGATCAGCCTGGCCTGTGATGAACAGGGAGAATCACTTGAATTTCATATTTTTCAGTGCCATGTTTTGTATTGAAACAAAATAGAAAATCCTGTTGCTATTTTCCATTTAATTTCAAATGACTGCACATCCCTACTATCTGTCCTAATCCCAGAGACACCCCCTTCACTGCAGTGTTCTCTGTTCTCTAGATGTTTCTTGGCATGCTCTCATCTTCTCTGTTCAAGCACAAATTCAACATTGCCAGATAGGAAGCAGTGTGGATCTCCAGAAAGTAGTTCCTTCCTGTGATCTCCATCTGGGTCTTAGTTGCACCCTTAAGGATTCATCTGAACCCATCCTTCATAATGAATACAAAATAGCTGTGCTTCGATCACCATAAATTCAATTCAATATATTATGTCACTTCTGGACAGCAAAGATCTCAAGACAATACTTACTCAATATCTCCAACACTGATCTTTCTGTTTCATCTTTTCTCTTATCTGCTTTTTAATCTACTTTTAGCTAGAATCTATTCCTCCTTCTCTCCCTTTCAGTCCTCAGTTTGCTTACACTTCCTAAACTTTCCTTCCTAGTCTCCCATTTCTACCTGTCTCTTACTCCTTTGCCAACCTCCTACCATTAATCGTATCAATTGCCAGCAGTTATCCTCAGTCTTATCCAATGCTCTGTAAGCAACTACAGCGCCTAATCAAGAACACCACAGTGATGCCAACCAACACTATCAATCTCTTAACAGTTTCAATTTAAGATTCTTCTATCAAGCCATCATGCATACTCTTTACACTAGTACTCCTAAATACCTGGCCAACTTATGCAGTCCCTATTCATCGCTTTGTCCACTTTAACCCTCTCAATGTAATCTTCCGACAGCGCCTCCCCCCATCTAGAATTTATCTAGAAGTCACCAGACACACTTCCTTTTCTTAAATTGCCCCACCGTTGTGGAATTCTCTTCCACTTGCACTCAGGTTTGGATTGTCCTTCCTAAAATTTGAGTCAGGCTTGAAGACTTGGAGGCCAGTTTCCAAAAGGGTTGACATTTAAACGCCATGGTGGTCAGTCACGGTGCTTAAATATTGGTAGGATATTCTGCCACAGCATCCGGATAGGAGCTGCCATTGAATATAGTTTATTTATATTTGATATACCATCTTTGGCATGCATACAAAATGGTTTACAAAAATAAAATAATTAAGTAGGAATTGGAAAGGATCTATAGGAAAGAAGAGGACCGAAACAGAAGGCATGATTGCGAATATTATCTCGGCTGAGTGGCACTTACTGAGTTAGTGTGGCTTTCAGCGAGCACTTATCTGGTTTGCTTTTCACATGGCCTAATTTGTCCAGATAAGTGCCAACTAAAAATCTCACTAACTAGGTAAGTGCCGGAAGTAATCAGGACAGCACTGCTTACCCAAAGCGCCTCCCATTGGCCGTCTGGATTACTGTTCTGAATGCCGTCCCCTTGATATTTTACCAGCATTCATGGCATAAGTGCAAGCCCACAGGGCACAGGCCCCACTCTGGTTTCTAGGTTCTTACTGTCATTCTTTTCACCAGCCCTTTACTACCTCTCCTTCTACAGCTTCCCACCCTTCTGATTAGCTTCTCTAATTGACTATTTTATTTGAACACCCCTTTAGTGCACTCTGCAAAAAGCGGTCACAAAAGACTGTAAATAAACTAAAATCATCTACAGCAGCAATTCCTTCCCACGACTTCTGGCATGCAGATATGCTTGGACTGTGTGTGGGGTGTAAATGCAAGTCCATCGGGATCCAGAGGGAATCGCTTCGGCACTTGACAGCCACTTTGTAGTGTGTGCAATTTACATCCCCTGCCCAGAGCTCAGCTTTTGCAGGCAGATAATCAAATCTGGCCTGTCGAAAGACTGAGAGGTCCTGACTTCCCGTGCTCTCAATTTGTCTGAACTCGTCATTTTATCTCTGCCTATGTGAGCCTCGTGCGTCGGATCTCCAGATATTCACTCACAAATTACAGATACCAAAACTAAGGTCTGAATGATGCTCCCTGGGTGCATTTATTAATCTGGCTTTTTCAGTGTGTCTGCAGCAATCAGCGTTACTCTTTAAAGATGAGTCTCTCGGGTCCCCTATCCACCTCTATGACTTTAGGCCCAGCCACAGGCTAACTTTGTCAGCTTTGTTTGGGAGGGGGGCAAACTTTTGCCTTCTCCTCTCAGATGAGCATTGATTAGCTTTCTCCCTCTCTCCTCCCCCCACATGCATGCTCCTTTATATATACACACACACACACACACACACACACACACACACACACACACACACACACACACACACACACACTTTATCACACTCTCAGCTCCCATCCCATCCTCCCAGGCCAGCCGCCACTAGCCTCAACCTTCTCCCGTTCAGCAGAATGATATCATAAAACATTTTCAACCTTTCTGATGTTTCTTTTTCTTTAATTGAGATTTCTTTTCATTTCTCAAGCCTTTCCTTATTCATTTCTTTTTCTTTTTCCCCCGTCTAACCCCCTGCCCATGGGTACTCTTTCCAGCCTTTGCTCCTCCTGCTTAGCAGACAGTAGTCACAACCTTCCAAGAGCAAGGCTGTCCTTCAGGCTCTACTCCTGGTGATAATTTATTTGGGTTTCTGAAGAGGCTGACTTGGATTTAATGGCAGTCACAGAGACATGGTTCACAGAGAACCATGACTGGGATATAATTAGACCGGGCTATAATTTATTCAAGGACAGGGTAGGAGGAAACAGAGGAGGAATGGCACTATATGTAAAAAATCATAGAGCAACAGAATTGCAGGGCTTACAAAGGAAGGATGAGGCCTGTGGGTTAAACTAGAAAGAGTAATAGGGAATACATTTGCATTGGTGTGATATAGAAACATAGAAAGATGACGGCAGAAAAAGACCACATGGCCTATCTAGACTGCCCTTCCATATCAACTACAATAGTCCCCTTTTTACCTTTAGAGATCCTCTGTGTTTGTCCCATGCTTTTTTTTAATTCAGATACTGTCCTCATCTCTACCACATCCACTGGGAGACTATTCCATGCATCTACCACTCTTTCCGTAAAGAAATATTTCCGCCTATTACTCCTGAGTCTATGCCCTTTCACTCTCATCCGATTTCCCCTCGTAGGAGAGTTTGCTTTCAGTTGAAAGAGACCCTCCTGTGCATCTATGTCATGGAAGTATTTAAATGTCTCTGTCATATCACCTCTATCCCGCCTTTCCTCTAAAGTATACATATAGAAATCTTTAAGTCTGTCCTCATATACTACATAAAGAAGACTACTAAACATTTTGGTAGCCACCCTCTGCACCGACTCCAACCTGCTTATATCCTTTTGAAGGTGCAGTCTCCAGAATTGCACACAATACTCCAAATGAGGTCACACTAGAGACTTATACAGAGGCATTATCACCTCCTTTTTTTCTGATGACCATTCCTATCCCTATATACCCAAACATCCTTCTAACTTTTGCTGTTTAGCTTCTTTAAGTAATCAGACACAATTACACACAGGCCCCGCTCTTCTTTGGTGGACAGAGGTACCTCATCCCCTACACTGTACTGCTCCTTTGGATTTTTGCAGTCCAAATGCATGATCCTGTATGTTTTGGCATTAAATTTCAGCTGCCAAATTCCAGACCATTCTTCAAGCTTAGCTTGATCACTCCTCATGTTACCTACTCCTTTCTGGGTGTCTACTCTATTGCAGATTTTGGTATCATCTGCAAACAAGCAAACCTTACCCGACAGCCCTTCTGAAATATCACTAACAAAGACGTTAAAAAGAATTGGACCAAGGACAGATCCCTGTGGCACACCACTGGTAACCTCCTTCCACTTAGAGTGAGCTCCATTTACCTGTACTCTTTGTTAACTTTAGTGTCCATCTCAAGGGTGTTCAGTTTGTTTATAAGTTGCTAGGGCTTTCCCTTGGTCCAACTCCCTGGTCACCCAGCCAAAGAAATCAATCAGATTTGTCTGGCAAGACCTGGTGAATCCATGCTGCTTCTGACCCTGCAATCCATTGGACTCCAGAAACCTCGCTATTCTTTTAATAGTCTTTCCAATAATTTACTAACCACAGAGGTTAGACTAACCGGCCTGTAGTTCTCAATGTCATCCTTACTTCCACTTTTGTGTAAAGGGACCACATATGTGCCTTTCTCCAGTCCTCTGGCACCACTCCTGACTCCAAAGTGACATTGAAAAGGTCAGTCAGTGGAGCTGCTAGAACGTCCCAGATCCCCTCAGTATTCTTGGATGCATCCCATTTGGACCCATGTAGACCTCCTTTACAGGCACAAGCGGTGGACAGAGATTTAATTAAAGACATTCACAGTATTGCTATGAAAGGAGAAGTGCAGCCAGTAATCATCAGATAGTCTGGTTAATATTAGGACTAGGGCTGATACAATTCATTCAAAAGTGAGGGTCCTAGACTTTAGGAAAACTAAAGGTATCAGAAGTGGCCCTCCCCAGGTCTACCTTGTAATAACAGTTTATTAACTTTTCCTCCAAGAACTTATCCAATCTTTTTTTAAATCTATCTACTCTAACTGCTTTAACCACATCCTCCAGCAATGACCACCATCCATATATACAGTATGTTGGATGAAAAACAGCTTTTCTCCCATTTGTTTTAGGAGCAAGCTTTCTGTGCCCTGGTGCTCTGAGTCTGTAGTTACTCCATCCAGTACCTTGCAGCACTTTCCATTAGTAAGTGGGGTAATAACCATGAACCTAATATAAGGACATAAGAAATGCCATACTGGGTCAGACCAAAGTCTATCAAGCTCAGTATCCTGTTTCCAACAGTGACCAATGAAGGTCACAAGTACCTGATAGGTTCCAAAAGGCACACAGGCTCCACAATGCTTATCTCGGGGCAAGAAGTGGATTTCCCGGGTCCTCTTTAATAATGGTTTATGGACCTTTCCTCCAGGAACTTGTCCAAACCTTTTTTAAACCCAGCTACAATAGTAGCTTTTAATACATCCTCTGGTAACAAATTCCAGAGTTTGAGTGAAAAAATATTTTCTCTTATTAACCTTAAATGGGTTACATTGTAGCTTCATTGTGCATCACCTAGTCGTTCTACTTTTTGATGTCATAAACAACTAATCCACGTTTACCTGTTCCACTCCATTCATTAATTGATTTATAGACCTCTATCATATCTCCCCTCAGCCATCTTTTCTCCAAGTTGAAAAGCCCTATCCTTTTAAGCCTTTCCTCATAGGGGTATCTTTCCATTATCTTTACCATTTTGGTGGCTCTTCTCTGTACCTTGTCTAATTCTGCTATATCCTTTTTAAAATATGGCGACTAGAATTGCACACAATATTCAAGGTGCATTATAATATCCTTGGTTATATTCTCTATTCCTTTCCTTTCCTTATAATTTCTAGCGTTCTGTTTGCTTTCTTGGCTGACGCTGAACATGGGCGGAGAGTTTAACCTATTATCCACAATGACACCTAAATCTTTTTCCTGGGTGGTGGTTCCCAATGTGGAACCTTGTATCATGTAACCATAGTTTAGGCTGTTCTTTCCTAGGTGCATAACTTTGCACTTGTCCACATTGAATTTCATCTGCCATTTGAACGTCCGGTCTGCCAATTTATCAAGGTCCTCTTGCAATTTTTCACAATGCTCTTGGGTTTTAACAATTTTGAATACTTTTGTATAATCTGCATATTTGATCACCTTACTCGTTATTCCCATTTCCAGGTCATTTATGAATATGTTAAAAAGCAGTGGGCCCAGCACAGATCCCTGGGCTACTGCACTATTCACCTTTCTCCATTGAGAAAATTGGCCATTTAGCCCTACCCTCTGATTTCTATGTTTTAACCAGTTCCTGATCCACAATACTATACTGTCTCCAATCCTATGACTTTTTAATTTGGCCGAGAATCTCTCAAGTGGAACTTTGTCAAATGCTTTCTGAAAACCCAGGTACACTATATCAACTGGCTCACCTTGGTCTACCTGTTTATTCACACCTTCAAAAAAATATAACAGATTAGTAAGACAAGACTTTCCTTGGCTAAATCCATGTTGGCTTTCTCTCATTAAATCGTGACTATCTATATGTTCGGTAATTTTATTCTTTAAAATGGTTTCTACCATTTTGTCCGATACTAATTTCATGCTCCCCAATCTGTAATTTCCCCGATCCCCCCCCAGAATCTTTTTAAAAATGGGCATTACATTGGCCATTCTCCAATCTTCCAGTTGTTGTTGTTGTTAAGTGCCGTCGAGTCGGAGTCGACTCATGGCGACCTTCTGGATAGCTATCCTAAATTGTGTTCGGTCTTCAGTCACGCGGCTTATTGTTGACAGACTGGTACCCATAGCTGCTGTTATTGTATCGATCCATCTCATTGCTGGCCTTCCTCTTTTGCATTGACCTTCTATCTTGCCAAGCATGATGTCTTTCTCTAATGATCTCTCTCTCCGCATGATGTGTCCAAAGTATGAAAGTCGAAGTCTTGTCATCTGAGCTTCTAAAGAAAGCTTAGGTTTGATCTCCTCTAGTACAGACTGGTTTGTTCTTCGGGCAGTCCATGGTATACACAGTATTCGCCGCCAGCACCATAATTCAAAGGCATTAATTTTCTTCCTGTCTATCTTTTTCACTGTCCAGCTTTCACATCCATATGATGTTATTGAAAATACCATGGCTTGAACAAGGCGAATCTTTGTATGGAGAGAGACATCTCTGCTCTTGAGAATCTTATCTAGGTCTTTCATAGCCATTCTGCCAAAAGCAATGCGTCGTCTGATTTCTTGACTGCTTGTTGCTTCTTTATTGATAGTTGATCCAAGTAGGTTAAAGTTATTCACAATTTCAATTTCTTCTCCTTCGAGGATGAACCTGTTGATTATGCCAGTTGTCATGATCTTTGTCTTCTTTACATTAAGGTGCAGGCCCATTTTGAGACTATGTTCTTTGATTGTGAGAAGCAAATGTTTCAGATCATCTTCACTTTCCGCCAGTAATGTGGTATCATCAGCATAGCAAAGGTTGTTGATGAGTCTTCCACCAATCTTCACACCTCTGTTGTCTTCATACAATCCTGCTTCTCTGATGATTTGTCCTGCATATAAATTAAACAGGTAGGGGGAAAGTATGCAGCCTTGTCTTACACCTTTGCTTATTTTAAACCATCCTGTTTCTCCTTGTTCCGTTCGAACTGTTGCTTCTTGATCAATGTACAGATTGTGCAAGAGAACGATCAGGTGTTCTGGTATACCCATGCTTCTTAATGTGGCCCAGAGTTTCTCATGGTTTACACAGTCAAAAGCTTTGCTATAGTCGATAAAGCACAAATAGATATCCTTTTGGTATTCTTTAGTCTTTTCAAGGATCCATCTCACATCCGCAATGATGTCTCTCGTTCCTCGCCCTTTTCTGAACCCTGCTTGCACTTCAGGTAGTTCTTGTTCCAGGTATGATTGTAGTCTCTTTTGAATAATCTTCAGTAGAATCTTGCTGGCATGTGGGATCAGAGTGATTGTGCGATAATTTCCACAGTCAGTTGGATCACCTTTCTTTAGTATTGGTATAAACACAGATCTTTTCCAGTCAGTTGGCCATGATGCTGTCTTCCATATTTCTTGGCAGAGCCTTGTAAGTATGGTAACAGCTGCATCAGATTGCTGTAATACTTCTATGGGAAAGCAATCAATGCCTGGTGCTTTGTTCTTTGATAAGGCTTTCAATGCTGCTTCAACTTCTTCTTTCACCACCAATGGTTCCAGATCATAAGGTACAGGTTGAAACGGCTGTTGGTCCACTTGATCTTTATCATATAAAAACTCTGTATATTCCTTCCATCTTTTCTTGATCTTCTCAGCATCATTCAACATAGAACCTTGAGCATCTTGTAACATTCCAATTCGAGGCTGGAACTTTTTCTTTAACTCTCGTAGCTTTAGGAAAGCTGATCTTGTTCTTCCTCTAATAGTTTCTGCTTCTATTTCCTTGCATGCATCATTGTAGTACTTTTCCTTGTCCTGTCTTGCTGCATATTGGAAATCTCTGAGTTCTGTGATTGTCTTTCTTTTTCCTCTGGCTTTAGCTTCTCTGCGTTTCTTGGCAATTTTCAGAGTTTCTTCCGTCATCCATTTTGGCCGTTTTTTCTTTTTTACCTTTTGTAGAGACTTCTCGCTTTCTTCCAACACAACCTTCTTGATGTCATTCCATAACTCTTCTGGAACTCTATCATTTGTATCTAAAGCAGCAAATTGATTTTGCAGGCAGTCTTTAAATTCCAGTGGTATATTCTCAAGGTCATATTTTGCTGCATTCATGAGTAGTTTGCTCTTTTTCAGCTTTAGCTTGAGTTTGCATACTAGTAGTTGATGATCTGTACCACAGTCAGCTCCAGGTTTTGTCTTTGTTGATGTTATAGAGCTTTTCCATCGTTGACTTCCACAGATGTAGTCAATTTGATTTTTATACAATCCATTGGGTGAAGTCCATGTATACAGTCGCCGCTTGTGTTGCTGGAAGAAGGTGTTCGAGATGAATAGATCGTTGGTCTTGCAGAATTCTATCAGTCTTTCTCCAGCTTCATTTCTGTTGCCAAGTCCATATTTTCCAACTACTTTGTCTTCTTCTTTGTTGCCAACCTTTGCGTTCCAATCACCCATGACTATCAGGATATCCTGTTTGCATGTTCTGTCAATTTCAGCTTGTACTTGCTCATAGAACTCTTCAATTTCATTCTCTTCTGCAGCTGTTGTTGGGGCATATACTTGAATTATAGTTGTGTTGATAGGTATTCCTCATAGACGAATAGAGATTAAGCGTTCACTGACTGCATTATATTTCATTACAGTTCTTGCAAGTTTCTTCTTTATTATAAATGCAACACCATTTCTTCTTTGTCTTTCATTTCCAGCATAGTAGACCATGTGATCATCTGATGCAAAGTGCCCGATGCCAGTCCATTTCAGTTCGCTGACACTCAACAGATCAAGTTGTACACGTTCCATTTCATTCTTGACCACCTCCAACTTCCCTTGGTTCATGCTTCGTACGTTCCATGTTCCAATGTGTAAGACATCTTTACAGCTTCTGACTCTCATTTCATGCGCAGCTACATCAGCAGTCAGACGTCCCGAGGGCTTTGATCCAACCAAATCATAAATGCTGGCTTTACTCTGAAAAGTCTTCAGCTCTTCCCCAGTAGCTAGTTGAGTGCCTTCCAACCTGGGGGTCTCATCTTCCAGCACTACAGCACAATTTGTTTTGTTGTAATTATCCATTGGGTTTTCATGGCAAGATATAGAAGTAGATTGCCGGGCCTTTCTTCCGCGCAGTTTAAGTTTGGTGTTGTTGCCGTTGTCACAGAAATGTGATCCTCCGCCGTCAACACTATCCCATTCTGCTGCTGCCCAGATGGGTGGTTTGTCTTGGTCTGGCATCTCAGCTGAGACCTGTCCATCTTGGGAGACCCTGCCAGTAGTTAAACTACCGATAGTTTAGCTCTCAGCATCACTGATGCACACAAGCCCTCACAGCACGACAAGCTGCAAACCTAGTGAGGGAAATCTTCCAGTACTACAGATGATTTTAATGATAGTTCACAGATTACTAATAGTAGGTCTGCAATATCATATTTCAGTTCTTTCAACACCCTTGGATGTATACCATCTGGTCCAAGTGATTTACTATTCTTCAGTTTATCAAATTCTTGTAATACATTTTCCTGGTTTATCAATATTTCTTTCAATTCTTCTGATATATCATCTTCAAATACCATTTGAGGCATAGATAACTTCCCTACATCTTCTTCAGTAAAGACCAAAGAAAAGAATTCATTCAATCTCTCTGCTATAGCCTTGTCTTCCCTTAGCACCCCTTTTACCCAGGGCCGGATTTACCTATACGCCATGTACGCCATGGCGTAGGGCCCACAGCTGGCAAGGGCCCACAAAAATGGAACAAGTTAGGCTTTTTTTTTTTAAATAAAATTTTAAAAAAAACCTGCTGGCTGCCGCCGCGGGGCCCCCTCTGCTGCCGCGGCAGCATGGACTGACCCGCGGGGGCCCCCTGTGCAAGCTCGATCCCTCCCTCCGTGCCTCCCTCCCTCCCTCCCTCCCTCCCTCCGTGCAGGCTGTGAGAGATGTGAAGGCAGACTGTCTCCCTCGCGTCTCTGTTAAGCCCGCAGGGGCTGATGGGAAATTTCCCATCAGCCCCTGCGGGCTTAACAGAGACGCGAGGGAGACAATCTGCCTTCACGTCTCTCACAGCCTGCACGGAGGGAGGGACCGAGCGAGCGAGCGACCGACCGACCGACCGAGCGAGCTTGCAGAGGGGGCCCCTGCGGGTCAGTCCATGCTGCCGTGGCAGCAGAGGGGGCCCCGTGGCGGTAGCCAGCAGGTTTTTTTTTAAAATTAAATTTTACTTTAGGCCGGGGGGGGGGTAGGACTGGTAATGGGCTATTGGGGGGGCTGGGACTGGAAATGGGTTGGGGGATTAAGGCTGGAGGTGGGCTGATGAGGTTAGGACTGATAATGGGCTGTGGGCTGTTGGGGGGGTTAGAACTGGTAATGGGCTTTGGGGGGGTTAAGACTGGTAATGGGCTGTGGGCTGATGGGGGCTGTCTGGTAATGGGCTATGGGGGGGCTAGGCTGGAAAGGGGCTGGGGGGTTAAGACTGGAGGTGGGCTGATGGGGTTAGGACTGGTAATGGGCTGTGGGGGGCTGACTGGAAATGGGTTGATGGGGTTAGGACTGGAAGTGGGCTGATGGGGGGTTAGGACTGGTAATGGTTTATAGGGGGGGCTTAAACTGAAAATGGGGTGATGGGGGGTTAGGACTGTAAGTGGGTTGATGGGGGGGTTAGGACTGGTATTGGGTTGGGGGGTTGCTAGGACTGGAAATGGGCTGATGCGTGGCTAGGACTGGAAATGGGCTGATGCAGGGACTAGAAGGGAATGGATGCTGGGTGAGGCTGGAACTAGAAGGGAGCTAATGTTGGGGGAGGATTAGAATGGGATGGGGCTGGTAGAATAAAATGGAGAAGGGAAAAATATTTTGTGTGGGAGGGATAAAAAATCTACAATTGGCCGGGTATTGGGAGAGTAAGTGGGGATTGAGGATGGAGGGGTAAAATTTGAGTGGATGAAATAGGAATGAGGAAAGAGCAAAAGGAGAAAGATTAGTATGTTAAAGCAGATGTAGAGAGAGAATGGAAAAAAACTAGAAAGAGAGAAGAAAGGACAAATGGACAGCAGACGATGGAGAGTTAGCAGAAGACACGAAGAAACCAGAAGAAAGTGGCTGGAGCAATTGCAGTTGAAAAAAATGCACAAAAGGTAGAAAAATATCTCTTTATTTTGAATTTATTAATTGGAATATGTCAGCTCTGGTAAATGTGCATCATTAACGTCTGCGCTTTGTTTAGTACAAGAGCAAATTAATGCATAGTTTTATTTCTACAGTGTTGTACATTCCAAGTTTGGCTTTTGGGATTCCCAGTTTAATTATTGTCTTCCTGTTTCTAAATTGTGATTACTTGTTTGGTGATGGTCTATGTTCTGCATGTGTAACTGAGCTGAGGTGTTCTGTTTATATAATTCCTATTTGACATTGCCACTTGTTCTCTTTCCCCAGTAGGTCATGTATTGTTGTTCTCTGAAATGTATTGGTTTAATATTTGCAGTGTTGCCTTTTGATTGGTAGAGTATGGTGCTTTGTGAGTCCTGGTAGTGCTGTTAGGATACGGCGGGTTTGCTATGGGTTCTAAATGGGCAGTGTTTGTAGTAGTTCCTAATGTGTCTGGCAGTTGGCACTGGATTATAGTAATGTAGAAATCTTTTAGTCTTTCTTTATCCATACACTCATTAAGAGGCACGTTTACTAAAAGTTAGTATATGGTAACATTATGCAAATATTTATGCAAATGAGGCCCCTTATGCAAATGAGGCCCCGCACCCCCCTTGGGCCGCCCCTGTTGGGGGCCCACAATTTTTGTTGGCGTAGGGCCTCACTCAAGGTAAATCCGGCCCTGCTTTTACACCTCTATCATCTAAATGGTTCAACTGACTCTCACAGGTTTTATTCTATGAATGTACTTGAAAACGTTTTTATTATGCGGTTTTGCTTCCATATTAAGCTTTTTTCAAATTCTCTTTGCCTGTATTATCAATGTCTTGCATCTAACTTGTCAGTACTTATGTTGTTTCCTGGTTTTGTCATTTGGCTTCCTTTTCCACTTCCTGAAAAATGCTTTTTTGGCTACAACAGCTTCTCTGACCTAGGCTTTAAACCATGCAGGCAGTTTTTTTGGCCTTCCCTCCACTTTACTTAAAGCATGGAATACATCTGAGCTGGGCTTCCAAGATAATATTTTTAAACAATGCCCATGCTTGATGTAAATCTTTAACCTTTGCAGCTGCTCCTCTTAATTTTTTCTTAACTATTTTCCTCATTTTATCATAGTCTCCTTTTTGAAATTTAGAAGGTAGTACTGTGGAATTCCTTGCCACCCTTCTTTCGTTTATTATTTCAAATGGGATCATGCTGTGCTCACTTTTGCCAAGTGGCCCCAAAACCTTATGTCTTGCAGCAGATCCTGTGTTCCACTAAGGACTAGGTTCAAGATGGCTTTCCCTCTTGTTGGTTCATGAACCAGCTGTTCCAAGAAGAAGTCATTTATTTCATCTAGAAACTATCTCCCTAGCATGTCATGCAGCGACACTGACCCAGTCAATACCAGGGTAATTACAACACAGTAATAATAATGGATGATTTCAATTACCCTGCTATTGACTGGGTCAGTGTCACTGCATGACATGCTAGGGAGATAGTTAACTTTTGTTAACTTCCCTGATTTCTCTCATCCATCTGTTCATTCTGGTCAGGCAGTCGGTAGTACACCCCCAATGACAAGCTCATCGATTGCAAATTCTTTTTCGCCATTATTGTTTAAACAATTTTTTTCTATCTTTCAAGAGTCTTTGTTGGAGCTGGTTAATATGAGTTTGTCACAGGGCACTGTTCCCGATTCATGGAGACAGGCTGTTGTTACACCATGTTTAAAGGATACTAAGGTGGACGTGGTTGCACCTTTGAATTATAGGCCTATTTCTAACTTCCCTTTTCTCACAAAATGGATGGAGAAGGTTGTTTTTGGCTGTCATTTCTTGATGCAAATGATATTCTCCATCCTAGTCAGTCTGGGTTTAGGGCTAATCATAGCACTGTAATGTTGTTTGTGGCCTCATATAATAATCTTCTTACGTTCCTTGACAGTGGCAAACAGGTTCTTCTTTTGCTGTTGGATGTGTCTGCTGCTTTTGATTTGGTCAATCATTCTCTTTTGCTGACTAGGTTGCAACAAATTGGAATAAAGGGCACAGCTTTTACTTGGTTTCAATCTTACCTTCAACATCACTCTTATAAAGTTGTGATTCAGAATGAAAGTTCTCATCCTTTGCTGTCTTTTTTGGGGTCCCTCGGGGTCAATTTTGTCCCCTGTTTTGTTTACCATCTTTTTAGCCCCCACCCCCCCCTTGCAGCACTAAGGTGACATTTTTACTTACCATTTAATGTCCTTTCCTTGAGTCCTGCTAGACCAGTCCAGACAAATAGGTTGTGTTCTCCTACCAGCAGATTAATAGAGACAAAGAACCAATGAAAAGTCCAGGTTTCAATGACATCACTCCCATGTCTCTGTTTGCCTCAATCACCAGACATCCTTTCAGTATCCATTGCAAAGCATATGGGAGATACATAGCAAAGTCTCACATAACCTCAACTATGGGCAACAAGGAGTAAGCAACACAGAGAACTATGTAAAGGAAAGCATAAACAGAAAATTGTCCATAGAAGGTGAATCTGCCAAGCCAAGTAAAAAAAAAATCATAGTGGACCCAAGGGAACCACAGCAGAAGAACAAAACAAATAGTTTCAGGGACGGACCCTGGACTGGTCTAGCAGGACTCAAGGAAAGGACATTAAATGGTAAGTAAAATATCACCTTCCATATCGTCCTGCTAGACCAGTCCAGACAAGTGGGATGTAACAAAGCTACAATTCCATTAGGTAGTAGAAGTCACAGCAACTCGCAAAACCCCAGAGCCAAGGCCATGTCCACCCACATATGGACATCCAAACGGAAATGCTTGACAAAAGTGGAATGTAATGCCCATGTTGCTGCCCGATTAAATGTCTGCAGGGGCTACCAAGCTCCACTCCACCCATGAAGACACTAATGCTCAGGTAGCATGGGCGCACAAAGTTGAGATATTATAGACAGTATACTCCACTTCAACTTCAGAACTATATTGCTACTTAGTTCCAGTTTGTTTTAAACCTTAGGTCTCAGACTTATACAGAGCTACGGTCTTCATTGTTTATCGACCAACTGCTCTATTATCGCATCAATGACCTAAGCACTCCTTCTTATTTTTTATCTCTCTATATAAGATGAACAGTCCGTTCCTTTAAAAACAATTACAAAAAAAGTTAATTTGAGGAGAAATAAACCAAAGGTCATTGATGCGATAATAGAGCAGTTGGTCGATAAACAATGAAGACCGTAGCTCTGTATAAGTCTGAGACCTAAGGTTTAAAACAAACTGGAACTAAGTAGCAATATAGTTCTGAAGTTGAAGTGGAGTATACTGTCTATAATATCTCAACTGTTAATATACTCTGAAAGATTTGACCAGAAAGGATCATTGTGGGCGCACAAAGTGGCCGGTTCTGCAACAGTGACGCTGAGCAATGGCCTCTTTAATCTAGCGCTCTTAAAGCTGACTTGGCCACCACATCACCCTTGTGCAGGCCAGCAAGCAGCACAAAAGATGGTCGGACTTACAAAGGGAATTCGTAACCTCCACATACTGGAGAAGCACCCTGCAGACATCCACAAGGCAAATATTCGTATCTTCCCCCCAATACTACTCCTTAGAGAAGGAGGGTAGACAGACCACCTGGTTCACATGAAGGGGAGAAATTACCTTAGGCAAGAAGGACAGCACAGACCAAATGGAAACAGTCTCTTTAGAAAAGACAGATAAGTATCTCAGCAAGACAGATCCTTCAGCTGGGAAATCCTCCTTGCGGCACAAATTTCAACTAAGAAGACCATCTTAAGCATCAAATCCTTAAGGTAGCATGTTTCAATGGCTCAAAAGGCACTGCCATCAGGGCCCTGAGCACCAGACACAGATCCCAGGAAGGGATCACAGACCGGAGGGGAGGACGCAGACACTGAACCCCCTGGAGAAAACACAAAATGTATGGGTGCAAGGATAGAGACTTGCCAGCCACTGGACCTCAGAAACAGGCCAAAGCTGCTACCTGAACTTTCAGGGAGCTAAAGGAAAGGCCCTTCTCCGGGTTATCCTATAAAAAAGGCCAACAGAAAGGGCATCTTGGCTACCTCAAGAGCCAACTGCTGAGCGCTGCACCATCACTCAAAGAGGCACCCAGATCCACACATATGCTACCTTGGTAGGCCTCCTCTGGGCTTCAAGCAGAGTAGAGACCACAGCTAGAGAGTAGCCCATATGCACTAGCCATCTCCTTCCAGCAGCCAAGCCGTAAACAAGAATTGAACCAGGTCCTCCAGGATGATTGGTCCCTGCCGCAAAAAGCCCCGAAACAGAGGCAACCTGAAAAATAGGTGCCTGCAGTAGCTGCATCATGTCTCCAAACCATGCTCTCCTCGGCAAAACTGGTACCACCAGAACAATCCTGCCTTGGTGGCATTTTTATACGCGAAACACATGCCCCACCAAGGGCTGTGGAAAAATTATGTATAGTGTCGACACCCTCAGACCCCATCTATATGTGGTGACTGAAGAAGCAGCAAACTGGCATTGGTGGGTCACCATCAGATCCATTTCGGGGTGACCCTAGCAGTGCAGAATCAACTGAAATGCCTCCTGGCTCAACTCCCACTCTCCAGGATCCAGAGAGTGCTGGCTGAGAAAGTCCAACTCCACAATGTCCACCCTGGCAATGTGCTGAGCCAACAAGGCTAGGAGGTTCTTCTCTGCCCAGGCAAACAGGAGAGCTATCTCCAAAGCTACCCTGGAACTCCTCATGCCACCTTACGGATTGCCATAAGCCACCGCCATGGCATTGTCTGAAAACACTTGACCCACCCAGCTCCCGAACACGAGTTGGAAACATAGAAGAGCCAACTTGATGGCCCTCACCTCAAGGCAGTTGATGGACTACACTGCTTCCCTGGAGTTCCAACAGCCCTGGACCGTACAGTCATGGCAATGGGCTCCCCAGCCCAAGAGACTGGCATCCATCGTCAGGTGGATCTAGGAGAAATCGTCCAGTGGCACGCCCTTCCTCCGATGACAGGGCTATAGCCACCACTGCAGGCTGGACTTCATCATCAATGGGAGCAGGAGCTCACACTTGAACACCTCAGAACTCAGGGACCACTGAGCCAGCAAGGACCACTGGAGCGGTTGCATATGAGGCCACGCCAATGACGCCTCGATAGTTCTAGTTGTACCTATTTTTGTTGCTGTGTACTTTGCTTGCTCTGTCTGTTTCTTTACTCTTCCTCTATACTCTATCCTTTTTCTTAATCCTTTATGGCGTTCCTTTTCCTTTTCAGCAGCTCATATATTTTTGTTATTGTACACCGCTTGATGCCACTGGTAAAAGTGGTATATTAAATGCACCAATAAAGATAAAGACACCATCTCTACGGTCACTACCAGCAATCCAAGGAGATGAAGATAATTGTATAATGTTGTTATGTACCCTCATGTTAAATGTAACCCTCCAATTGTGCTATCTAAGAGGCTTGTTTACAAAGCCGCGGTAGCGGCTTCTGCCCGATATCGGAGCCGCGGCCTCATTGCAATGGGGCCGGAGCTCCGATATCGGACGGAAGCCGCTACCGAGGCTTTGTAAACAAGCCCCCAAATGTTGCTAAATACCTTCATGTTAAATATAACCCTCCAATTGTGATGTGACCACTTTGATTGCAGAATAAGGTGGTATACAAATCTGTCTAAAGAAAGAAAGAATCTCAGATTCTGGGAGCCCACTGCACACAGAACAGTACCAGGCAATCAGTCTAACAGTCTTTGACTTTCTCCTCTGGCAGGAAAGCTCTGCCCATTTGAGTGTTGAAACATGTTCCCAGCAACTCCAGGGACTGGATCTTTTCCTGATTGATCACCCAGCTGAGGCTTTCCTCTGAAAGTGAAAGGGCCCAGATGAGCCAGGATCCAGATAGGGATTAACACAGATCTCTCTGTGCCACAGTTTATTTATTCAGATAGTTTTGTATACCGCCTTATCCTTCAATCAAAGGGTCACAACACAATTGGGGGATACATTTAACACGCAGGGATATGAGACACATACACTAATACTTACAGGGAACATGGACAATGGAGGGTTAAGTGGCTTGCCCAAGACCACAAGGAGCATCTGTGGGACTAGAAACCCCAGTCCTTCTGGCCCAAGGTTGCTGTCCTCTAGTGGGATTTGAACCCCTGACCTTCTGGCCTGAGGTAACTTGCCCCAACCAGTAGGCCACTCCTCCCTCCAGTTGCCATCAGCATGACCTAGGACAGGGGTCTGCAACCTTTAAGACGTAAAGAGCCACTTGGACCCGTTTCCGAAGGGAAAAAAAAAACTGGGAGCCGCAAAACCATTGCGACATTTAAAACAAATCTAACACTGCATATATTGTTTCTTACCTTAATGCTATATACGACCCCCTACTTTTCCTGTTAAAATATAGGTGTTTGGCCTATACTCGCCGTATAAGACTACCCCTCTTCCTTCACACACCAAAAAAAAAAAACGCCAGAAAATATCACAACAACAAGTAACAATATTTGATTTCAAAATTTTGATCATATGCTAGTCAAATCACTAATATGAAATAAAATTATTTTTTCTACCTTTGTTGTCTGACCAATTTATTCTTTGATCATGCTGGTCCCGATCTGAGGCTTCTGCTTTCCTGTCTTCTCTTAGCTCTCTTTCTGTGGTCTATGGTCCATCTGCCATTTCTTATCTCTTCTTTCATTTTCTTCACTTCTTTCCATCAGCCTATTTCCAGTCCCAGTAACCCTCCCCAATATCAGCCCCTTTCCAGTCCTCACTCCCAGTACCTTCCAGTGCTAATCCCCCCTCAACCCCATTACCAGTGCTAGCCTCCCCTAATCAGCCCAATACCAGTCCTACCCCCCCATCAGCTCATTACCAGTCCTAGCCTCCCCTAATCAGCTCATTTCCAGTGCTCGTCCCCTCAACCCCATTACCAGTGCTCCATCCCTCCATGTCAGCCCCCTCCCTCCCTCCCTCCATCCATATCAGCTCCCTCCCTCCATGTCAGCCCCCTCCATGTCAGCCCCCCTCCCTCCATCCATGTCAGCCCCCTCCATCCCTCCATGTCAGCCCCCCTCCCTCCATCCATATCAGCTCCCTCCCTCCATGTCAGCCCCCTCCCTCCATCCATCCATATCAGCTCCCTCCCTCCATGTCAGCCCCCCTCCCTCCATGTCAGCCCCCTCCATCCCACCCTGTCATCACCCCTCCCTCCATCCATTCATATCTGCTCCCTCCCTCCATATCTGCTCCCTCCCTCCATGTCAGCTCCCTCCCTCCCTCCATCCATATCAGCTCCCTCCCTCCATGTCAGCCCGCTCCATGTCAGCTCCCTCCCTCCATGTCAGCCCCCCTCCCTCCCTCCATCCATCCATGTCAGCCCCCCTCCCTCCATCCATCCATCCATATCAGCTCCCTCCCTCCATGTCAGCCCCCCGCCCTCCCTCCATCCATATCTGCTCCCTCCCTCCATGTCAGCCCCTCCCTCCATGTCAGCCCCCCTCCCTCCCTCCATCCATATCAGCTCCCTCCCTCCATGTCAGCCCCCCTCCCTCCCGCCCGCCATAGCTGCTCCCTCCCTCCATGTCAGCCCCTCCCTCCATGTCAGCCCCCCTCCCTCCATCCATCCATATCTGCTCCCTCCCTCCATGTCAGCCCCCCTCCCTCCATGTCAGCCCCCCTCGCTCCATCCATCCATATCTGCTCCCTCCCTCCATGTCAGCCCCCTCCCTCCATCCATCCATATCAGCTCCCTCCCTCCATGTCAGCCCCCCTCCCTCCCTCCCTCCATATCTGCTCCCTCCCTCCATGTCAGCCCCTCCCTCCCTCCCTCCATATCTGCTCCCTCCCTCCATGTCAGCCCCTCCCTCCATGTCAGCCCCCCTCCCTCCATCCATCCATATCTGCTCCCTCCCTCCATGTCAGCCCCCCTCCCTCCATCCATCCATCCATATCTGCTCCCTCCCTCCATGTCAGCCCCCCTCCCTCCATGTCAGCCCCCCTCCCTCCATCCATCCATCCATCCATCCATATCTGCTCCCTCCCTCCATGTCAGCCCCCCTCCCTCCATCCATCCATATCAGCTCCCTCCCTCCATATCTGCTCCCTCCCTCCATGTCAGCCCCCCTCCCTCCCTCCCTCCCTCCCTCCATATCTGCTCCCTCCCTCCATGTCAGCCCCTCCCTCCATGTCAGCCCCCCTCCCTCCATCCATCCATATCTGCTCCCTCCCTCCATGTCAGCCCCCCTCCCTCCATCCATCCATATCTGCTCCCTCCTTCCATATCAGCCCCCCTCCCTCCCTCCCTCCATGTCAGCCCCCCTCCCTCCCTCCCTCCATGTCAGCCCCCTCCATCCATCCATATCTGCTCCCTCCCTCCATGTCAGCCCCCTCCAACCCTCCATCCATCCATATCAGCTCCCTCCCTCCATGTTAGCCCCCCTCCCTCCATCCATCCATATCTGCTCCCTCCCTCCATGTCAGCCCCCCTCCCTCCATCCATCCATCCATCCATATCTGCTCCCTCCCTCCATGTCAGCCCCCCTCCCTCCATCCATCCATCCATATCTGCTCCCTCCCTCCCTCCATGTCAGCCCCCCTCCCTCCTCCCTCCCTTCCTCCATCCATCCATCCATCCATCCATCCATATCAGCTCCCTCCCTTCTTCTGCAGCCGCGGCTCTCTGCCTCTTAGGGAACCGCGGCTGTGCTTTTAAAATCATCTCGGAGCCCTTCCTGTCTTGACGGGCTCCGTGCAGCATTGTCCCGCCTCCAAAGGAAGTGGTAAACAACTTCCTTTAGAGGCGGGACAATGCTGCACGGAGCCCGTCAAGACAGGAAGGGCTCCGAGATGATTTTAAAAGCACAGCCGCGGTTCCCTAAGAGGCAGGGAACCGCGGCTGCAGAAGAAGGGAGGGAGCCCATAACGCCATAAATACCGGGCGGGCAGTGTGCTCCGGAGCCGCGGCAAAGGTGAGAAAGAGCCGCATGCGGCTCCGGAGCCGCGGGTTGCCGACCCCTGACCTAGGAGAATGTCCTTGGGGTGGTGGACAGCCCGAAAGAGATGGCAGCGAACTGGCAAAACTTTGCTGATCCGCCAAGATCGGAATATGAATTATGCTTCAGTCAGATCCAGAGAAGCCAAGAACTCCCCTCAGCGCAGTGCTGGGATTATGGAGCACAAGGTTTCCATACGGAAGCGCAGGATGCGCAAGTGCTCATTGACCCCCTTGAGGTCCAGAATGGGCCGGAAGGAACAGTCTTTTTTTTTTTTTTTTTTTTGGTACCACAAAATAGATGAAGTATCTGCCCTTGCTCTGCTTGTCCAGTGGAACAGGCACCACCACCTTTAGGCACAGCAATTTGTCCAAGGTGGTCCACACTGTGGCACTTTTGATCTCAGACCCACAAGGGGAAATGATGAAGGCATCTGTAATCAGCTCTTTGCAGCCCAGGACATAGCCAAACTGAATGATGGCTAGCACCCAGCGATCCCTGGTAACCCGGCCCCATTTCTGAAAGAAAAGGCAAAGCCTGCTTCCAACCAGAGGAACCAGAGAATGAACCCAAACCTTCATTGTGCAGCCAGGGAGGATCCTCCTCTGGGTGGGATCAAGTCCCTGGGCCCATGCGCTCCACAAAAGGACTGAGAACGAGCCCAAAGCTCAGAAGCAGATGAGAAGAAAGGTTTGGGTTTTCTTTTCTTTTCAGGTAGGTAACAACGAGAGTCCTGAGACCTGTGGGGATCCAGCCAGAGCACCCTCAGTTGACAGGCGGAGGCTGATGAGAAAGGGGCACTAGTCCATTTCACAGGCCCCTTGGACCTATCTTCCAGAAGATGGTAAGATTTCATCTCACTCAGGTCCTTCATCAGTTTCTCCAAATCAGCTCCAAAAAAAAAGCTTCACCTTAAAAACCAGGTGGGCCAACTGGGCTTTGGAAGATGTATCTGCTGCCCAATGCCACAGCCAAATCCAACACCCTGACACCATCATCAGGGCATCATCCCTGGCCGCCAAAAGTACCAGGTCATATGTGGCATCAGAAAGGAAGGCCATAGCTGACTCCAAAGGCGAGCTAGAACATATGTCACATGTATGATCACGGTAAGATGAGCAGTCTTATGTGTGCACTAGGTACAAGGAGCTCTTTGCTCTCAGGGAATGAGTCTGATTTCTGGAAGCTAGAGTAGCAGACTTGGAAGACAGAGGTATATAGACAAGACATACAGGGATGTAGTACTGAAGTCCCAACTCCAGTCTGGCAGCCTCCCTGTTGCCATGGAGGAGAGAGGTCATGTGACAGAAGAGCATCATCCTGGTGTGACAGGAAGTGATCCTGTAGAAAGGACATGTCCTCCAGATGATGTAATACCCTCCTGCAATGAGGAGGTTTCTCCACGATGGGGAGGAGTCTGCTGTCTTGGTACATGTTGGTACCAATGACATAGGAAAGGGTGGAAGAGTGGTTCTGGAGACCAAATTTAGGACTTTAGGCAGGAAGTTGTAATCCAGAACTTCCAGGTTAGCATTCTCAGAAATGTTCCCTTTCCATGAGCAGGATCCAAAAGGCAGGCAGAGCTGCGGAGTCTCAAGGCGTGGATGAGACGATGGTGCCAGGAAGAGAGTTTTGGATTTGTTAGGAACTGGGCAACATTCGGGGAAAGGAGGGATGGGCTCCACATTAACCGGGATTCAGGCTGCTGGTATTAACCTTTAAAAAGGAGATAGAGCAGTTTTTAAATAGATAATAGGGGAAAGTCGACAGTCGCCCAAGAGCATATGGTTTGGAACGATGTATCCTTGAAGAATACCAGCAAAAGATTGAAGTTAGGAAATAACGAAAGAGGTTCCAGTAAAGACAAAAAATAACCCAAATGTCCTTAAGTACAGAGCAGACAGAGCTTAAAGATTCCAAATTACCCCTATCTACCAATAACCAGATTAATATGAATAAAATACAACCTCTAAAATGCTTATATGCAAATGATAAAAGTCTGAAAAATAAGATGGGAGAATTAGAATATATAGCACTAAATGAGAGGTAAATTATGATTAGTATCTAGGAGACATGGTGGAAGAAGGACAACCAGTGGGGACACTGTGATACCTGGGTACAAATTATATTGCAATGATAAAGTAGATAAAATTGGTAGAGGGGTTGCGCTCTGTGTTAGAGAGGGCATTGAATTTTGCAGGATTAAGGTTTTGCAGGAAACAAAATATGCTGATTTTTGGGGGTTGTCCCCGCTTTTAGAACTATGTCCCTGGCTCCCTGTTTGGCAGCCCCCGATTCTAGCAATAGGGACAAAGGGGGTAGAAAAAATTTTTATTTTCAGTTTAGTGATTGGAATATGTCTGTTTTTTCAAATTTCATTCCATTATCTTTATATTTTGCGCAGTACTAGGGAAATAAATCCATCACTGTTTGTATTTCTCTTTTGAATTGTCTGCTTGGAAGTGATATTGCTGCTGTCATGGAATAGATGGGGGGGGGGGCAGGGTAATGACTCTTCTTCCTTCCTTCAGGCCTGGTATTAAGCAGCGTCCCCACCCCCACTTCAGATAAGTGTCCCAGATTTGCCTGCAAAAAATGTGGCAACCTTATCACTCACCCTAATCAACTCTCTGTCCTCCCAAACAAAGAAATGGAGCAGATTTGTTAGACACCTTCTCCTTCTGTAGTAAGACCTTCTGCCTTAAATACTGTAAGTTGCTGGATTCAAGATACTCCACTATTTTTTAATTTAGTAGTAAGCCATAAGCAAGTAATCTCAGGTGTACATTCCGAAATTCAGAACAGTTTGCGACCCTCAAGGAGAATATGTGCAAGTCCATTTAATTCTCGAACAACATATGCTAGGTAATAATAGACGCCGTGTTGTATCCGATGTGACCAGAAGCAGTGACTCAGCACATATGAGTATGGAGTCACAAAGCAGCAATACATATATGATACGAAGGTCTCATTTTTATAGCAAAGAAACACTAATTCCTTTGAAGGATTATTTTAACCAGCCATTTGCCTGAACATTATAAGAGCAAATATAATCCTGGTAAACACTGCAGCGGTAATTAAAGCACAGCAGGGCTCTGAGAATTCTTGGCTTTTATGTCATTTGCAAAGTGCATTTTACAGATGTCATTCAGCTGTTCGGAGTGACTCTTTCAATGCCTGCACCGCTGTGGTGATGAATGTCACAGAGGACGGGGGTTTAATCTCTTGAAAGCAGGGCAGCTCCAGCCCATGATTTCCCAAGACATGCAGGGTCAGTATTAGACACCGTAGGCTAACCCTCAGTTACAGTATCTATCATATTCCTAGACCCTCCCCTCCTCCCCCGAGATGCTTATCATTAAACTCAACAATCCTGATTACCCCAACATCACCCATCCCAGAATAATCCTGTAAAAAAATCAAAGATGGATATCACACTTTTAAATATTAAACTTTGCTTTGTATGTACATATGTAATGAGGGCAATTTCCAAAAGTCATTTACCCTGGTTAATGTCTCTTTATCCAGTGAAATGGGTTCTTTGAGCGTTACCCACCTCCTTGTGCTGATGGCTCTTTGAGTTTTCTGGCTGTCAGATCTAGTCTTTGACTACAAATGCTCTTGCCATCCTTCCCCCCTCCCTCCAGAAGATGCTGCCCTAGACAGCTGCCTGGTTTTCCTAATGGTTAAGCCAGCCCTGAGGGCATACACAGCTCAGACCCTATGCTGTTGCCTTTTAGCCTGCACCGGACTTGTCACAAACATCAGCTCCTCTTACAAGATTTCAGTCTTACTGCAGCTATTGAAGGAATGGTTTTACAAGGCATTTCTGCATGGAAACATGCTTTAAGCATTAGAACACAGCCTGGAGAATAGGCATGTGTGCATCTCCTGTAGATGCATATGTTTCTCTAATCTGAACGGAGGCAAGATTTATCTTTATCCACATGTTTTATAAAACGTGTGCACAAGTGTATAAAATCAAACTGCAAATCTGTTTGGGCCACACAGCAGGGGCAACTATGTACATATACGTCCGGCTATGGCTGGCCCTTCCACTAGGCAAACCAGGCATTTACCCAGGGCAGCACAAATGAGGGAGCAATGCCAGCACCGGCACAATTCTGAGTAGCCTAAATTAAAGCTGCCACCACCTCCACCTTCAATCAGACCAACTTTAACACAAGTGGAAGCAGCTGGTGTGGGACTTTGAGCAGATGAGCATGCTGAAACAAAACGTTCAGTGAAGTGCGATGTGACCTGCCTTGCTCAAGGTCACACGCCGCCCATTTTGCTTTGTTATAGATAGCGGATAGTAGCTGTGGCAGCGACAGCAGCAGCGGCAGTGAGAGGGCACCGGGTAGGGTCCAAAGAGGGGACATGCTGCATACTAGGGATGTGCATTCATTTGAACTAAAATGGGAAATGTCAAGGATATTTCCTATTTAATTTTGTATCATTTTGAAATGAAAACAATTGAGGAAACAAGGACATTTTGATACTTCCAGATTTTTGTCAATAGTGCCCACCATTGATAAACACCTGGAAGTGATGAAAAAAGGAAAAAATGAAACGAGATGACATTTTTAGCACTTTCATCAGTAAACGAAACGTTACAAAATCTTGTGGCCTGCACACCCCTACGGGATACCTGAAGGGAGGGGTGGGGTAGGGAAGGCACTGGACATCTGAAGGGGGGGAGGAGGGGTAGGGGAAGGGAAATGGGGGCAGGTAGGGAAGGGAAGGGGAGGTTTTGGACTAAGGTGGGCACACTAGTCTTGGCTGAAGGTTCGCCTAAGGCATTGGACCTGTAGAGGTGAAAGACAATCCCCTTTCTCGCTGGCCACGATGCCGGAAGTGCCATGGGTGAACGCCAAGGCAGCCATCAAGTGGATGGAGCTGGCCTCTGGCTCCAGAGATAGGAGAGGTGCAGATGGCACACACTCCTTAGACAAGCGGTGCTGGAGAGGCCACCAGAAACAGACGGGGGGTGCGGTGGGGAAGGTCATGCTGTCTGTGGGTCTATGCGTCAAGGAGCAGGCACAGACATGGCCCCTTATCTCAGCCTTCGAAGGGAAAAGAAGAAGACAGAAGGGAGAGGTGAAGAAAGTCAAGCAGGAGTAGGGGAGGGAAGGAAGGGGCTGAGTCAAATCATCTCTCCAGCACTCTCAGGTCATCTCTCTGCCTCTCTTACTTACTCACAATTCTCCACAGTGTGTTCATTCAGGTTCCTCTGCACTCATTCAGTCCCCTCACCATTCATATCCCCATACCAGTCATCCACCTACTTGCTCATTCAGCTCCCGTGCCCTCATAACCCATCATGCAGCACTCCCCGACCCCACCCATGCACTTCCTCAGCTAAACCTCACTTTCTCCCTCTCAGTCCTTCCCGAGCTCCTCCTGTAGCCACATCCCTTTCATCCTGAAACTCACAATGCCTTCTGGCCCCAGACAAGTGTTTAATACTTAGCCTTAGCAAGCAGGGATGGCCCAAGAGGGGTACGGGGCCATGTGCAGAGCATCATTGCGGGGCCTCATTTGCATAAGGAGCCTCATTTGCATAAATATTTGCATAATGCAAATGTACACTTTTAATAAACATGCCTCTTAATGAGTGTCTGGATAAAGAAAGACTAACAGATTTCTACATTACGATACTCCAGTGCCAATTGCCAGGCACATTAGGAACTACTACAAACACTGCCCATTTAGAACCCATAGCAAACCCGCCGTATCCTAACAGCACTACCAGGACTCACAAAGCACCATACCCTACCTATCAAAAGGCAACACTGCAAATATTAAACCAATACATTTCAGAGAACAACAATACATGACCTACTGGGGAAAGGGAACAAGTGGCACTGTCATATAGAAACTACACGAACAGAATACTTCAGCTCACTTACACATGCAGATCATAGCCCATCACCAAACAAAGAACCAGGGATCACAATTTAGAAACAGGAAGACAATAATTAAACTGGGAACCCCAAAAGCCAAACTTGGAATGCACAACAACACTGGAGAAATAAAACTATAAATTAATTTCCTCTTGTACTAAACAAAAATGGAAAGACATTAGCAATGCACGTTTCCCAGAGATGATATATTCCCGTTAAAAAATTCAAAATAAAAAAATATTTTTCTACCTTTTATTTTAATTGCAATTGTTCCAGTCACTTTCTTCTGGTTTCTTCTGTCTTCTGCTAATTCTCCATTGTCTGCTGTCCATTTGTCCTTTCTTCTCTTCTCTACTTTTTTTCCATTCTCTCACTACATCTGCTTTAAAATACTGATCTTCTCCTTTTGCTCTTTCCTCCATTTTCTTTCTTTATTTTTTTTTCATCCACCAAATTTCACCCTTCCATATCCACTTACTTTCCCAATACCCGGCCAATCATAGATTTTTCTTCCCTCCCACACAAAATATCTTTTCCTCTCTCCATCCTCACTCCCCCAGTCCCATCCCCTTTTAGTCCTCCCCCACTCCCCCAGTCCCATCCCCTTTTAGTCCTCCCCCAACATCAGCTCCCTTCTAGTTCCAGCCCCACCCAGCATCCGCTCCCTTCTAGTCCCATTCTCTCATCCCCCCATCAGCTCATTTCCAATCATAGCCCCCCCATCAGCCCATTTCCATTCCTAGCCCGCCCCCTTCAGCCAATTTCCATTCCTAGCCCCACCATCAGTCCATTTCCATTCCTAGTTCCACTATCAGTCATTTCCAGTCCTATCCTAGCCCCCAATAAGCCCATTTCCAGTCCAACCTCCCCCCATCAGCAATGTTCCCTCTAATTTTCTGTAGGCTGTGTGCGCATAAAATATCAGCTGTGCAGCTTTTGAAGGAAGGTTAAATTTTTGTGTGCCACATAACGACACTCTGAGTTATATACTTTAAAATTTGACTACACGTCAGAATACAGTATGTACACCACAGATTGCACTAGAAAATATTGTAGAACTTGTGAAAGCCATAAATACACAACAACTTTTACATTTTAAGATGTCTGTGTTGTTTTCTATCAGAATCAGAACTGTAATTTTTGTGCGCTCTGTTGTAAAGTATGTGCGCTCGCTCGGCGAGGTGTGTGCGCGCGCACACGCGCACAGCTTAGAGGGAACAGTGCCCATCAGCCTATTTCCAATCCTACCCCCATCAGCCATTTCCAGTCATATCCCAACCCCACATCAACCCATTTCCAGTCCAAACTCCCCCATCTGCTCATTTCCATTCCTAGCCACACCATCAGTCATTTCCAGTCCTATCATAGCCCCCCATCAACCCATTTCCAATACAAGCTCCCCCCCATCAGCTCATTTCCAGTACAAGCCCCCCATCAGCCATTTCCAGTCCTATCCCAGCCTCCCATCAGCCCATATCCATTCCTAGCCCCTCAATAGCTATTTCCAGTCCTATCCTAGCTCCATCAACCCATTTCCATTCTTAGCCTACCATGAGCCATTTCTAGTCCTATCCTTGCCCACATCAGCCCATTTCCATTTCTAGCCCCCCCCATCAGCCATTTCAAGTCTTATCCCAGCTTCCCATCAGCCCATTTACAGTCCAAGCCCCGCATCAGCCCATTTCCAGTCCTATCCTTGCCCCCCATCAGCCCATTTCTATTCCTAGCCCCTCATCAGCCATTTCCAGTCCTATATAGCCCCCATCAGACCATTTCCATTCCTAGCCCCCCATCAGCCATTTCCAGTCCTATCCCAGCTCCCCATCAGCCCATTTCCATTCCTAGCCCCTCATCAGCCATTTCCAGTCCTATCCTACCCCCCCACCCCGAAGAGCCTGTCTGAACGGCTTGCAAGGGAGCTCCGTGCTGTGTTCTCGGGAAGCCCACTGAGTGCCGGGAAAAGTTAAAAGTCATTTCCTGTTTCCCGGCACTCTGCGGGTTTCACGTGAACACAGCACGAAATAAGGAGCATGCTGCTCTTCACTCCAGAACTGTGCAGAGGCGAATTGGGGCCTCTGTCATTTCCGGCTCCCTCTGAAGCCAGCCCTGCAAACCCTGAGGAATGAAGGTCGCGTGGGGCCCCCTGAAGCGCGGGGCCCTGTGTGAACAACATTCTCACTCAATGGATGGGCCGGCACTGTTAGCAAGCACCTAATGAAGATCAGGTAGAAGAGTGTTTATCATGTCATTTTCTGTGTGCCCTTGTGCCATGCTTAAAACATACACTTTTCAACTTTTTAAAATTAGTGTAACTTATACACATACCTGCCACACATATGACGTGTCTGTGCCCTACCCTTTCTGGTGTTTCATAGGCTTTCTCCATCCCCCACCTCCACTGAAAGGTTCTAGTGTCTCTACGATTTGGCTTGTGCCTCCAGTCAGTGCATATAGGCCATCCTCTCATACTCAGGCAATGTTTCTCTGGGATCAATTGCTCTTCCTAGGCCTCCCTAACAATATTTAGATTATCCCTCTCTCTTGACCTATAGAGGAGTTCCGAAGGTAAAAACACTCAGGGCCACATTTCATGTGAGAGTGCCCATAGGCAAGTCGTGAAACCTCCTCTCCCCTCTCCCCGACAGACCCCTCCCTGAACAGCAGCATCAGCAAGGCAACGTCTGGCACAGGGCTTATGCGCCCTCTAGTGCTGACGGGTCCCATGGCGCCTCACGCCCTCTGGAGGTGGTACAGCTTTTAAACTAGACCTTCAAAATTATTCAGAAGCACATGATTCAGATTACTGGTCCCATGGCGCCTCACGCCCTCCGGAGGTGGTACAGCTTTTAAACTAGACCTTCAAAATTATTCAGAAGCACATGATTCAGATTACTGGCAAAGTGCTGCTTAGATGATCCTGATGGAGAGATTACAATAAAGGCAGAGATAAATGATTCCAGATTACCCCCAACAACTGCTAGGCAAGTAATGAACAAAAATAACAAACATGCTTAAAAATGTTTGTATCTGAAAGCCAGAAATCTAAAAACTATAACTGCAATGTTGGAATAGATGAGATTAAGGCCTCTGTTTACTAAAGAGTGGTAAGATTTTGCAGTTAGCACATGGTAAGTACCAAATTTCTGTGCTAAGCATTGGGGGTGTTTTTGGAAGGGTTACCGTGCAGAGAAAATGCCACTACCGTGTCTTAACTGCACAGCAGATAATGTGCGATACAAGTAGCTGCGCCCCCTCAGGTGGCATTAATACACATTTGCATTACCGCCTTTCTTCCTTTGGACATCAATGTCCTGCATTATCTGCCGTGCTAACAGCCGACGCATATTAGCTGCCCATTCCATTCCCTAAAATGCCATTTTCCATGTGAGCACTTTACTTGCCACTATGAGCGAGTTAATTGGCTAGTAGAGGGTGTGGGGAGCAGCTGTCCTAGCTCCACCCACTTAGTTGGATAGGGGGACGGCTAATAGATGCCGGCTGTATCCAAGGTGGTGCCTAGCGCCATGTCATCACCAGTGCATCGCTT
Organism: Ichthyophis bannanicus; assembly: GCA_033557465.1. Taxonomy (NCBI): domain Eukaryota; kingdom Metazoa; phylum Chordata; class Amphibia; order Gymnophiona; family Ichthyophiidae; genus Ichthyophis; species Ichthyophis bannanicus. Next base: position 71,991,020 of record CM066036.1, read on the forward strand.
AAGGCGGTGACTCAAATAGAGGGTACTGCAGTGAATTTAAAGGTAACATTGTGTTCAATGGTGTGCGTCATTCCTTTATCATAATTTTAGCTGGAGGGAATTTTATTGTGTGTTTTTCTGTTTGATTGCTTGAAGCATTTATATGCATTATGAATTGGCAATTTATAGTAATGTTCTTTTGTTTCTCTTCCTTATGGTATGTTATGAAGAACATATAATATCAAGTGTCACTGCTTATGGTCTATCTAATGCTATTTATAAATGCAAGGAAAGAGGCCCCCACATGTGAAATACTTTGTTATGCGTCGCTGGGCCTAAGGAAGATCTAGCCACAATGCTTTTGCAGATAAAAATGCAATGCAATGTGTGCCTTTGAGTCAGTCCTGACTCCTGGTGACCCAGAAGCTCCTGGGTTTTCTTGGCAGTGTCACTGGAAGTAGATTGCCAGGCCTTTCTTCTGAGGCAATGGAGGGTTAAGTGATTTGCCCAAGGCCACAAGGAGTGCTAGTGGGAATTGAACCCTAGTTGCTTGGTTACCAACCAGTATGAGAACGTGGATAGCAGAGGAAGGAATCTTTATTATTGAACACTTGTGAGCCAAGGCCCGACACAGGTCTTGTTTCGCTATGCCTTCATCAGGGGCTGTTATTGGCTACAAAATATAATCACACATGAAAATAAAAACAAATAATTACATACTTAAAACAATGCATAAGACCAATTAAATACACATATACAACTCAAAAAGCACCTAAAAGCATATATATTACATCCAAAATTACTGGAACATATATATTGAACCTAATACTGATAATACGTATACAGCTATTACTGTCCAAATGTTGTGTGAAAATTAAATAAGATAATTTAAATGTAACTAAAAAGACAATATAAATATAGCTTAAAATCAATATTTTATAAATAGTTATAAACTAATTAATTGCCATGTGGAAGTGACGTTACTGTACCAATGTAAACTTAAAGAGAATAAAACATACCTATATGTTCAATATTTGGTTCCTTGCAATCTGTATTAAATGACAAAGAGAGAGGATGAGGAATCTTTAATGAATATCATACCCAAACAAGATGATGGCGCAGCAGGAGCAATATAAATGGGGATGTCATAGTATCACTATATTATAATGATCCCTATTGGGTACTATAGATAGTCCAAAAACCAAGAGGCAACTAATGCTAAGAGAGCTTATAAACTCAATATCTCTGTTAAATGTTACCCATCACAATTGGGTAACATTTAACATGTGGGTGTGTTACAACATTTAACATGAGGGAATTTAACAACATTAAGACAACACAATTTGAGCTTACATTTATCATGATGGTGTCATGAGTCTAACTGGGTTGGTTAGGTATTGAGCTTGCAGTGTCCTTCTATAGGTGAAGTGGAACTTTAGAAAGGAGGTCCAGGTGCAATGTGGGATGTCTAGGGTGCAACATTAGGGGTGTCTATGTTTCAGCCCAGTTTTAGAAGTATAGATGTCTCCGATGTGGACGTCCTGGGGTGGGACGTCTAGTGCATGCAAGGTTGTATATGGGAATGTCCAGCAGTGTTGCAAACTGGAAATATGAGCCTCCCAGTCCCCGGTAGAATTTGTTGTCAATACTGGAAATATACGGGATAGCAGTTTACCTTCTTCTCCACAACCTCTGGATGTTTGGAAGGCAAAAGAAGAACTTTTCTGCTGCCTGTTCCTGCTTGGAAGAGGTATAAACTTGGATGCGGCATGGGACGTATGTGGTGTTCTGCAGTTGGGTGAGAACATCCAGGTTCTTCGTTATGCTCTGGACATGCCTCCATCACAACCCCGTTCAGATATGGATGTCCTCATGCTGGGAAAGTCCACAGAACCGGCTTCTAAAATGGCTCTAGGGATGTTGCCATGCTTTGGATGTCTCTATGCCCATTTTCAGACATTCAAAGCATGACTAGTGTTTCCAAAATAACCCCCATGATGTGTATGATGAACCCAGAATTGTCAAACGAGGAGGATGGGTTATGATACTTGTTAAGAAGTCATTGCGCTTTTTAATCAAATGAAGCCTGAGAAAGATGGAGAGGCTGAGTTCAGCATAGCAGCAGATATCCATCGGTGTAGTGGATAAACCTCCAGTTGTGGATCTTATGGCTGTCTTCTTTTATAGGTAATTTGGTAACACTAGAAATTGATATTTTGCAGTTATTGCTGGTAAGTGATTTTAACAAACATCATCTTAGTGGCCCTTTTACTAAAGGTTAACACATGTTAAGTGCAATAAGAGCAGTAGGAACCTAATGCCTGTTAACTTTGTTTTTTTTCTTTTTTAAGTGTCATCAAGTCAATGCTAACTCCTGGTGGTCCAGCAGTCCCTGGGTTTTCTTGGCAAGGTATGACCAGAAGTAGATTGCCAGGCCTTTTCTTCTGTGGCAAGGGAGGGGAAAGTGACTTGCCCAAGGAGTGCCAGTGGGAATTAAACCCAAATCTCCTGGGTGTTAGGCTATTGCTCTAACCACTAGACTATTCCTTCACTCTGTTAACTTTGTTAACATGTCAAAATCTTTAGTAAAAGGCCCCTTAGTGTTACTATCTTGTGAGTTTTACACAAATAATTTTGCAGGCTACTCATAAGGAGGAGATTTAATTTTTATACCATCTGGTATTGATCATATGCTGACGATATCGAGAGTGTTAGCTGTGTCATGATCTGATCACATTTTTAAGACTTTCACCATAGTATGTCATAGCAGTGGGTAGAACAGCTTAAATTCATTTCAGGAAATGTTGGAAACTGTCATGGTGAATTTAATAAATATGCCTATGATAAAATTGGCTCTTTAATTATGAATACCTTTTCTGAGGATGTGCAACAGTTGGTATGGGACTGGAATAGGGAGACGTCAGAGAATGCTCAAAAATATCTATGCATGGGCACTAAGAAGAGAAAACTTGTGGCTGCTTGGTTGGATGAGTCTGTATGAGAAAAAAAGTGCAAAAAGCTGAACTCGGGTAGTGCAAGCTTCTTTTGATGTTTAGACACCTTAAAAAAACCTTGCCAATAATGTTTGGAGGAATATAGAGAATAAATTACGGACAAGTACAAGCAATATGGTACTCAAAATGTATTAATCGGGCCAGGGAGTCTATCAATCGGGCTTGAGAGTCTTCAACATACTCCTGAGTCCTCTGTAGGAACAGAAGGTCCAAGTCCAGATAAATTTCTTAAATAGGTTGTGTAGTCATGGAGATGACGATAAGGCTACAGCGTCTATAATTGTTGATGATCTCCGACTGGGTACATTGCAGAAATGGGAAAATGTTTGAGTGTTTGCACTAGATGGGCTGGATTATATTATTACAGCAATAAACAGCGGTGTGCATTCTTTCCAATGGTCGGAAATTTGACCACATCTTCCCTCTTTTGATTCACCATCATTGGTTCGCAGTGACATCTCATATCTAGTATAAAATCTTTTTTCTAACCTATAAGGCCCTGCATAAAGCAGCTCTAGATGACCTATCTTCTATGATTCGTCTATATGCCCCGGTCCATTGTCTCCATTCTCTTCACGGTAACTGTCTTTCAAAGGCCAAATATGATTCAACATGTCAGTCTGTGCTCTTCTTCACAGCCCACAGCCTTTGAAACAGCTTGTCCACTTTTCAGAAATTCACGTCTACCTCAAATACTCATTGTTTTGAGCAGTCTGATGGAATGCCCGGGTAGAAGCATTGGCAGTGTACTGCTACAGTCCATCCTGACTCCTTCCCATCTACCCTTAGCTCTGCATTCCCCGAGTCCTCACTTTCTCTACTCATGTCTTCCCTATTTTTAAGTGATATTCCTTTTCTGTTTGAGTACTATTTTATTGTAAACCGCTTGTCACTGGAAGTGCGCATAATGCCATTGGAGTTAATGAAGGCATCTGTTTCATTGATTCTTAAAAATTGGGGTTTAGACCCTTTATTGTCCATATCATACAGACAAATATCTAGCCTCTCATCTGTTGTAAAGTTGTATTACATCAGCTATGCGTGTTTGTGGAATTTCATGATTTATTAGATGATCACCAGCATGGTTTTAGGCGCTGCTATGGTGTTGAGACCTTGCTTTTGTCTCTTTTTAATTATCATGGTCTAATTTGAAATGAGCAGGGACAGTGGTGTGGTGAGGAGTGTTTTAGACATCAAATGTGCTTTTGATTCAATCCATCATATTTTGTTACAGAAATTGCAGCATATAAGAATATCAAGAATAGTGTTAAAATGGTTTCAGTCATATTTGACTTAATGTTACCAACAAGTGAAGCTGTAAAACCCAAGAGGATTGTGGAAAATTGCAAGAGGATCTTGATAAATTAGAAGACTGGGCATCAAAATGGCAGATGAAATTTAGTGTGGACAAGTGCAAAGTTATGCACCTAGGGAAGAACAACCCAAACTATGGTTACACAATGCAAGGTTCCACATTAGGAAATACCACCCAGGAAAAAGATTTAGACGTCATTGTGGATAACATGTTAAAACCCTCGGCCCAGTGTGCAGCGGCGGCCAAGAGAGCAAATAGAATGCTAGGTATCATAAGGAAAGGAATACAAAATAAAACAAAAGATATTATAATGCCTCTATATCATTCCATGGTAAGAACATAAGACATGCCATACTGGGTCAGACCAAGGTCCATCAAGCCCAGAATCCTGTTTCCAACAGTGGCCAATCTAGGTCATACGTACCTAGCAGTATCCCCAAGAGACACACGTTCCACAATGCCTGTATTGGGTCAAGCATTGATATCCTGGGTCCCTTTTTAATAATGGTTTATGGACCTTTCCTCCAGGAACTTATCCAAACCTTTTTTAAACCCAGCTACACTAACAGCTCTTACTACATCCTCTGGTAAAAAATTCCAGAGTTTGATTACACGTTGAGTGAAAAAATATTTTCCCCTATTTGTCTTAAATAGTTTACCCTACAACTTCATTACATGTCCCCTAGTCTTTCTATATTCTGATAGCGTAAACAATCGATTTACGTTTACCCGTTCCACTCCATTCATTAATTTATAGACCTCTATCATATCTCCCCTCAGCCGTCTCTTTTCCAGGTTGAAGAGCCCTAACCTTTGTAGCCTCTCTTCAAAGGAGTAGCCTTCCATCCCCTTTACCATTTTGGTGGCTCTTCTCTGTACCTTTTCTATGAACGCTATATCCTTTTTAAGATGCGGCGACCAGAACTGCACACAATATTCAAGGTGCGGTCGTACCAGGGAACCATACAGAGGCATTATAATATCCTTTGTTTTATTTTCCATTCCTTTCCTTATGATACCTAGCATTCTATTTGCTTTCTTGGCCGCTGCTGCACACTGGGCGGAGGGTTTTAACATGTTATCCACGATGACTCCTAAATATTTTTCCTGGGTGGTGGTTCCCAATGTGGAACCTTGCATTGTGTAACCATAGTGTGGGTTGTTCATTCCTAGGTGCATAACTTTTCACTTGTCCACATTAAATTTCATCTGCTATTTGGATGCCCAGTCTTCCAATTTATCCAGATCCTCCTGCAGTTTTCCACAGTCCTCTTGGGTTTTAACAACTTTAAGCAGTTTTGTGTCATCTGCAAATTTGATAACCTCACTAGTTATTCCCTTTTCCAGGTCATTTATGAATATGTCAAAAAGTAGCAGACCCAGTACAGATTCCTGGGGTACTCCACTATTCACCTTTTTCCATTGGAAAAATTGGACAATGGTGAGACCGCACCTTGAATATTGTGTGCAATTCTGGTCGCCGTATCTTAAAAAGGATATAGTGTTATTAAAAAAGGTTCAGAGAAGAGCCACCAAAATGGTAAAGGGGATGGAAGGATACTCCTATGAAGAAAGGCTAAAAAGGTTAGGGCTCTTTAACCTGGAAAAGAGACGGCTGAGGGGAGATATGATAGAAGTCTATAAATTAATGAATGGAGTGGAACGGGTAAACATAGATCGATTGTTATGTTACCAGAATATAGAAAGACTAGGGGACATGCAATGAAGCTACCGGGTAAACTATTTAAGACTAATAAAAGAAAATATTTTTTCACTCAACGTGTAATCAAACTCTGGAATTTGTTACCGGAGGATGTAGTAAAGGCTGTTAGTGTAGCTGAGTTTAAAAAAGGTTTGGACAAGTTCCTGGAGGAAAGGTCCATAAACCATTATTAAGAAGGGACCCAGGATATCAATGTTTGACCCAGTACAAGCATTGTGGAACCTGTGTCTTTTGGGGAAACTGCTAGGTACGTATGACCTAGATTGGCCACTGTTGGAAACAGGATACTGGGCTTGATGGACCTTGGTCTGACCCAGTATGGCATATCTTATGTTCTTATGAAGACAGATTCATAAGAATCCTGTTGTTCATTGTTTCTCATTGAGGGAGGGTGAGGATTCCCTCTTTGCTCGTTGCCTTCCACCATGTCCGATTCTTTTTAACATCTTTGTTACATAAGAACATAAGAACATAAGATATGCCATACTGGGTCAGACCAAGGTCCATCAAGCCCAGTATTCTATTTCCAACAGTGGCCAATCTAGGTCATACGTACCTAGCAGTTTCCCCAAGAGACACAGGTTCCACAATGCTTGTATTGGTTCAAGCATTGATATCCTGGGTCCCTTCTTAATAATGGTTTATGGACCTTTCCTCCAGGAAATTGTCCAAACCTTTTTTAAACTCAGCTACACTAACAGCCTTTACTACATCCTCCGGTAACAAATTCTAGAATTTGATTACACGTTGAGTGAAAAAATATTTTCTTTTATTAGTTTTAAATAGTTTACCCTGTAGCTTCATTGCATGTCCCCTAGTCTTTCTATATTCTGATAAGGTAAACAATCGATCTACGTTTACCCGTTCCACTTCGTTCATTAATTTATAGACTTCTATCATATCACCCCTCAGCCGTCTCTTTTCCAGGTTAAAGAGCCCTAAACATTTTAGCCTTTCTTCACAGGAGTATCCTTCCATCCCCTTTACCATTTTGGTGGCTCTTCTCTGAACCTTTTCTAAAATCGCTATATCCTTTTTAAGATACGGCGACCAGAATTGCACACAATATTCAATGTGCGGTCTCACCATGTAACAATATAGAGGCATTATAATATCTTTTGTTTTATTTTCCATTCCTTTCTTTATGATACCTAGCATTCTATTTGCTCTCTTGGCCGCCGTGGCACATTGGGCCGAGGATTTTAACATGTTATCCACAATGACGCCTAAATCTTTTTCCTGGGTGGTGGTTCCTAATGTGGAACCTTGCATCGTGTAACCATAGTTTGGGTTGTTCTTCCCTAGGTGCATAACCTTGCACTTGTCCACATTAAATTTCATCTGCCATTTTGATGCCCAGTCTTCCAAATTATCAAGATCCTCTTGCAATGATATAGTGATATAGCGGAAGGGCTTTCAGGTAAGGTTTGCCTCTTTGCGAATGATACCAAAATCTGCAATAGAGTAGACACCCAGGAAGGTGTAGATAACATGAGGATGGATCTAGCTAAACTTGAAGAATGGTCTAGAATTTGGCAGTTGGGATTTAATGTTAAAAAATGTAAGGTCATGCATTTGGGCTGCAACAATCCAAGGGAGCAATATAGTATAGGGGGTGAAGTACTTTTGTCCACTAAAGAAGAGTGGGACCTAGATGTGGTTGTGTCTGATGATCTTAAAGTAGCTAAACAGGTAGAAAAGGCGATGGCAAAGGCTAGAAGGATGCTTGGGTGCATACAGAGAGGAATAGCTAGCAGAAAAAAGGAGGTGATAATGCCTCTGTATAAGTCTTTGGTGCGACCTCATTTGGAGTATAGTGTGCAATTCTGGAAACCGCACCTCCAAAAGGATGTGAACAGGATAGAGTCGGTGCAGAGGGTGGCTACTAAAATGATTAGTGGTCTTCATTATAAAGCATATGGGGACAGACTGAAGGATCTTAATATGTACACCTTAGAGGAAAGGCGGGATAGAGGTGATATTATTGAGATGTTTAAATACCTCCGTTGCATAAATGTTCAGGGAGAGAGCCTCTTTCAATTGAAAGCAAGTTCTGCTACGAGGGGACATGGGATGAGGGTGAAGGGAGATAGATTCAGGAGTGATATGCGGAAATATTTCTTTACGGAAAGAGCGGTGGATCCGTGGAATAGTCTCCCAGTGGAGATGGTAGAGATGAGGACAGTAACTGAATTCAAAAAAGCATGGGACAAACACAGAGGAACTCTAAAGGTAAAAAGTGGACTGTTGTAGTTGTTGTTATGGAAGGACAGACTAGATAGGCCATGTGGTCTTTTTCTGTCATCATATTTATATGTTTCTATGTTTCTCAGCTTTTCCTACCCCCAGCTGGGTCGATTGGGAGGTGGAGTGGCTGCTCTCTATTGGTCCTCCTTGTCACTATCCTAAATTTCCTCTGCAGCCTTTCATTACTCGGAATCCCTCCTCCTTCACTTTCATACGTCCCCTCCCACTTACTTCCTTTTTATTTACTCTCCTCCTTCAATCCATCCCCCTTTGTGGGATACCTTCCTCCTTACTATAACTGAGGTCTCCCTCCAATTCCCTCACCTTATGATTTTGGGTGACTTCAACATCCACTTTCATTCCCCTCACTCGTCTCAAGACTATATCTTCCTTACCCATCTCCATGATCTTGGTCTACTCCAACATCTTGCTTTCCCCACACATGCTGCCAGTCAGACACTTGACTTAGTCATTTCTCACTCTGATCCCCCTTTATCTCTCATGTCGAGAGGAGAGGATAAACAGGAGGGGGAGGTAGTGGCCAGAGAATGTGGGGCAGAAGGAATCTGAAGGACGAAGGTAACACAGAAGTGATCAGGTCTTTGCCCTGGTCCAATCACTTCTGTTTTACCTTCTTCCTGTGGATTCCTTCTGCCCCACATTCTCCGGCTGCTACCTCCCCCTCCAATTCAGTCTCTGTCCAGTTATCTCGTCATATCACCCCTTCTACCCTAAAGCATTTCCCACCCACTGCCCAGCTCCTCCCTACAGATTTTGCAACTCTCCTCTCAGATGACCAGGTTTCAACTTGGAACTCCTGTTTATCCTCTGCTTTAGACTCTCTTAACCCCCTTCACCCCATCCCTCTCATCCCCCTTCTCACAACCCGTGGTACCACCTGGGCCTTCGGCTGCATCATTCTCGTCTTTGCCGTTCTGAGCACCTTTGGTGGAAATGTCGCACCCCTGAGGCCTTAAATCGCTTTCAGCAATGTCATCATCATTATCATTCCCTTGTTCATGATGCCAAGCTGGACTTCTATTTCATTCTTATTAACTCCTCCACCAACCCCTCTCGACAATTCTATTCCATCTTCAGGACACTCTCCTCTACGTGCCCCACTCTCCACCCCCTCTTCTTCCTCACTCAGCCCTACCTGGCTTGCTGTTTTTTCATGGACAACGTCCAGGCCCTCCGTTCCTCCTTCTTCTCCTGTCCTCCCCTCCTCGCGCTACCCCCTCCTGTATCTCCTCTCTCGTTTCCCTCCCTGTCACATTGCTGGTCCACTTTTCAACCAATCTCATTTGCTGAACTCTTGAAGTCCATCTCCAACTCAAACTACTGGCTGATCTGATCCTATTCCATCCACCTGGCTTTCAGAACCCGCTTTCACTCTTCTTCCCTCTATACTTACCAAGCTGAACTCGAGCTTGTCTTCTGGTATTTTTCCTGCTGCCTGGAAGCTTGCCTTAGCCTGTCCTCTGCTCAAAAACCCTCTCTCAAACCCGCTGACCCTTTTCATTACCATCCTGCCTCTAACCATCCCTTCCTCTCCAAAATTCTTGAGCAGGCTGTCTTTTCACAACTTTCCTCTCATCTTGAGTCCATTCACTTCCATCACCCCTATCAGTCTGGCTTTAGGAAAGGTCATAGCACTGAAACTGTCCTGTCATTTCTTAATGAGCTCCACACCTCTCACAACTGGTCTGATATTTCTCTGGTTGTCTCCCTCGATCTTTCCTCTGCCTTCAACGTGATTGATCATCGCACTCTTCTGTCAGGTCTACACAAAGCCGGTATCCATGATATTCACTGGTTCCACTCCTTCCTCTTGTCTCACTCCTTCTCGATCATGTCGGGTGCTACGTCCTCCGATCCCCTCCCACTTCCCTGTGTTGTTCCTCAGGGTTCCGTCCTGGCCCCTCTTCTCTTCAGTGTTTTCATGGCTCCAATCATTCTCTTAATTCATCAGTCTGGACTATGCTGACGATATCCTTCAATGCACTAGCCCCTCTGCTCCTAACTTGGCCCCACTCAATGCCTGTCTCAAGCGTATCGCTTACTGGCTAGCTTCCAACTTTCTTCACCTCAACCCATCTAAGACCTCAGCTATCTGTTTCACTTTTGGTGTCTCCACCCTTCATTGGACCCTTCCATTTCTGGTTGCCCCTCTTTCTTTAATCATCTCCCTATGCTACCTTAGCGTTACTTTTGACTCTGCTCTATCCTTCCATGAGCATCTCTCGCTCCTCATTCATCACTCTTTCTACTCACTCAGACAGATCCGTGCCATTCGTCCTTTTCTGATCACTCCCTCACTGACCACTGTGGTTCTGTCGCTTGTTATGTCTAGCATCGACTATGGTAATGTTGTTCTCACTGGCCTCCCTCAATCCCAACTTCACCATCTCCAGCTAGTACAAAATACCGCTGGAAGACTCATCTTGAAGGCTACCAGGTTCGACCACATCACTCCGTTCCTCATTGATGTGCACTGGCTCCCCGCTAAACACTTCAAAATACTTACCCTGGTCCATAAACAGTCTATATACATGTCCCACAATACCTCTCAGATGCTCTCCGTTTCCTTATGTCATCCTGCACCGTTCGCTCTGTCCATGTAAATCAATTGCACCTCCTCTCCTTCTCTCATGCCTCCCTTGACTCATCTCAACACGTCACCTTTTTCTTTATCAGGCCCTCCTTCTGGAACTCACTGCCTGCTACCCTATGCTTAAAACCCTCACTTAATAAGTTTAAATCACTCCTGAAGACCCACCTTTTCCAGTCTGCCTTCGACCTTCTTCCTTCTGGTTCATGATTCTATTCTCACTGTCCTCCCCCTTCCCTCTCCTCTCTTCTTTCTTGCTTGAATGTGTCTGCTGTCCTATCAATTTGATGTAGTTCTTTTTCCTCTTTTCCCCTGATTTCATTTGTTATGTTTTGTAAACCGTACTGATGTTTGAAGTGCGGTATATTAAGCACTAAATAAAGAATAAAGAACTCAAGGAGTACTGCAGAGTTCGTCCATTTCTACTCTTTTATTTAATTATATGTGTCCCAGTATGTTCATTGATAGAGGATTGTGGGAATATGAATCATGTCTACACAGATGATTTTATGATATACTTATCATCTGATAAATATACTTTGCCGGTCTTTGATTGTTTTTTTAGCAGTTGCATTGTAGTTGTACCAACATGAATTACAGATTAATTACAGGAAGACTGAAGTTTTATTTGTGAGAGAGATCCGTGATCTTAAATGATCAAAATGTGATAATGAACCGTGCGGTTATTAATATGGGGGTTGTACTTGATCAGCATTTTTCTCCGCAGACAAGCAGGGGATATGCAGGCACACTCCATGGTGCTGTCCCGGATGGTGCCGGTGTGCCAGGCTCTCCCCCAGCTTAGAGAAGGCCTTTGGACTTCTCCAAGCATGTGTGGCAGCTGCTGCCTGCCCTTCTCACATGCCAGTTTTCTTTCTCACCATGGCCCGGACTGCCATGGCTCTTCCCTTCCGAGGGTCACTTCCGTTTTTTCTTCTATTTAAAGTGTGTTTGGGTTAGTGATATTGTTCTGATTAGTTTCACTTTCCTTTTCCTCACATTTCAGCTTAGCCCTGTGGGCTGTTTTTGCTTTGTTTTCTCACACACACTGGTGTCTTGGCTCCCACTGTGCAGCCTGTTTATTTTACAAAAAAAATAAAAAAGAGCAAGCAGAATCATAGGCTGAGGTACGGCAGGCTTTTTAAGTTGCCTCCAGCCCTTTTTCTCTCTAAGCAGATTTTTGCATCACCTGCTGAGGAAAAGATACCATTGAGCCCTGCCCCATCAGGCCCAGACCAGGCACAATTGAGGCCTCATAGAGCAGCCGCGTGTCTGCAGGCAGACTCCCTACTGGCATTGGCGTTCTCACAGCCAACCCAAAGCCTGCTGGGGGCTCTACTCCTTTACTTCCTCAGCTCCAGAAAGTGGTGACAGAACTCAGCACAGCTGGAGGTAAGGTATAATCAAAAACTAAACATCTCAAGCATGCTACTGACAGAAGCACCTCAGCAGGTAAGGCATCTAAGCTCCCTCGCCTGCCTGACTCTCCAGGGTTGTCCTAAAAATCTAGAGGCAAAATGATCCCAGTATCCCTGAACTACCATAGTCAGCAGTGACCACAGGCCCTAACTCTTCCCTTCTGTCACTGCTATGCAAATTTGTTCAGGATAGTAGTCATCCTCAGTATGGCTCCTGTGAATCCCGGCACCCCTGCACTTAGCACACCACTGGATACACCTACAGATCCCAGGTGTCAGGGACACCCAAGATCCCCTCTATGATAGTGTGGTGAACACCTACACCACTAAAGGATGATACCTGTTCACTTCTTAGTGCACCTTACTCTCATGCTACCTCCAGGATATCTGAAGACCTTCTGGAGTCCCTGCCATCGTTAGAGCCCTCAGAAGATATGCCCGAAGACCTTTCTTATCCAAAATTCCTACAGAAGGAGTATAAGGCTTTGGCTCTGAGTAACTCTCAAACTCCTACTAATAAGCAGTATTTCCAGTCTATACTTGCAGCTTGCAGTACACTTAAGTAGATTTTGGCTCTAACAGTACATCAAATCCTTCAAGATCTGCAATCCTCCATCTGGAAGAATCCCACTCTGGTACATGCTACCTCCCGGCATCTTGACCTGTAATATAAGGTACTGTCAGCACCAGGGTTTCACCACCAGCATATACCTCAGCAATCTGTGTTCTCCAAAGCTGTCCTTAAAAAGTCAAAGTCTTCCAAATCAACTTTTCAGATGTCACCTGGTAAAGAACAAAAGACTCTAGATGCTGTCATTCAGAAGACCTATCAAAGTAGCCTTCTTGCAATGAGGGTCTTGGTGCATCAGCTCCAGATCTTGCATTATCACCATGATCTCCTCTTACAGCTAGATGATACTCAAGCCTTAGCGATGGACGAGCAAGCTCACTAATTTGCATGAGTCCCTATACCATATCATCTGCACCACCTATGATGCCTTTGATTCAATGGCACGCTCCGCTGCCATGGCTATTTCAGCCAGACGCACAGCCTAGCTTCAAGTATCTGGGCTACGTGAGGACCTTTACGATCGTCTTGCGGATGCCCCATGTCAAGGAGATAGTCTTTTTGGATCTAAAGTGCAAGAAAGATTTTCAGAGGTTAAAGACCATTTGTCCACAGTCAGGGAATTAGCTGCCCAGTCAGTAGAACCAGCATCACAACCCAGACGTTCTTACCATTATCAATATTTTCAGCAATTTTATCCTTGCTTAAAGTATCAACTTTATTCCAGAGAGCCATCAGAATGCCCTGCTTCATCAGCTTACCCTCAATGCTGCAGGCAATGGGATAGGAAGCAATTTTTCAACCAAACTCCTGCTCCCAAACCTACTCCTAGTTTTTTACTATCTGCCGGTAGCATGTGTCCAATGCCAAAGCATGATCATACTCGCGTACAGTAAGCACCTGTCAAAGAGTGAGCTGTGTCGGAGGGCAGGAGTTGCTTATACCCCAAACAGATTACGGAGTACGGCCTGGCCGAAGGCGCTATCCCAACGGGACTCCCTCTCCAGGCAGTAGTGTGCAGTGAAGGTGTTTGCTGAAGACCAGGTCGCTGCCTGGCAGATGTCCCACAGGGGCACTAAACGCAGCAAGGCCACCGAAGCTGCCTTGGCTCAGACACCGTATGCGGTAACTCATCGATCTAACGGGGCGCCAGCTTTCGCATGGGTGAAGGCGATGCAGTCCACCACCAAAAGAGAGAGGGTGCGTTTAGTGACTGCCTGCCCCAGTCAATTGGGATCATAAGTCACAAAGAGTCGGCCAGATTTGCAATGAGCCTGGGTGCACTGCAGATAGAAGGAAAGAGCCTCTTGCATTTGAGTGTATGAAAAGCTGCCAACGCCTGGTCAGCATGGGGTCTTGGGAATAAAGTCGGTGAGATTATCTTCTTATTGAGATGGAAATCTGAGACAACTTTTGGCAGGAACTTGGGGTGGGTACGAAGGACCACCCTATTCCTATAGAATCTAGTATAAGGGGCTTCAGCCATGAGAGCCTGGAGCTCACTGACTCGGCGGGCTGAGGTCAGAGCCACCAGAAAGGCCACCTTCCAGGATAGGTGCTCAAAGTGAACACATTGCCATCAGCTCGAAGGGCAAACACGTAAGTTGCATGAGCACTACGTTCAGGTCCCATTCCACCGGAGGAGGTCAGATGTAAGGCTTGGAAAGCAAGACACCCCACATAAAGCGGGAGAAAAGGGCTGCCCCGAGAGGGGTTTTCCCTTGACAGGGAGGTGATTCGCCGAAATGGCGCTCAGGTGCACCCTGACAGAGTTTGACTTCAGGCCTTCCTTCGAGTGAAGGAGGAGGAACTGAAGGACCCACCGAGTGGAACAGGGGAATGGGTCGATCTGGAGCTCGGAGCAGCAGACTGAGAAGTGTTGCCACTTGAAGGCGTAAGCTCGCCTAGTCGAGGTCTCCCCCAACGTGAGGAGGACCTCCTCGACCTCCTCCTCCGGGATACTTGTTCAGTCAGCAGGCTGTGAGGGATAACAAGGCCAGGTTCGAGTGTAGTACCCGCCCCTCCTCCTGCGTTAGCAAGCCCGGGGCACAGCTCAGGGGAACTGGAAGCTCCAATGACAGCCGGAGCAGGAGCAGGAACCACGGCTGTTGAGGCCACAAGGGGACTATGAGGATCATCGATGCCCATTCCCGCTGAGCTTTGTGTAGGATCCTCGCAATGAGAGGAGGGAATGCATAGAGCAGGCCGGAAGACCAGCTCAGAAGGAACGCTTCCGGGCCTTCCCTGCTCCAGTGCGGTACTGGGCCGCAGAAGTGGGGAAGCTGTGCATTTGACAGGCTGGCAAATAGGTCCATGGTTGGAGCTCCCCACTGATGGCACAGCCAGCCGGCCACCCCCAGGTCCAGCCGCCATTCCTGAGGGCGGAGGATCCTGCTGAGTTTGTCCACGAGGACATTCTCCTGGCTCGGGAGGTAGACCGCTCTGAGGGTCATCCCCCGATGGAAGGCGAAGGAGCAGAGGAGGACCACTTCCCGACAGAGGGGGCATGATCCTGTGCCCCCTTCCTTTTTGATGTAGAATATCGCCACTCGGTTGTTGGTCTGCACGAGCACCGACTTCCACCTGAGGTGATACTCGAAGGCCCTTAGGGCCCACCGAACTGCCCTGAGCTCGAGCAAATTTATTTTCTGCTGAGACTCCTTGGGTGACCATTGTCCCTGCATGCACAACGCACTGCAGCGGGCTCCCCACCCCAGCATGGAGGCATCCGTAGTCAGCACTAGCTCGTGCTGCGGTGCCTGGAAGGGCAACCCCCGGAGAAGGTTGCAGGGGTCCTGCCACCAGTCCAGGGACAGGCAAAGATTGTGAGAGACCCAGATGGGGTCCCTGCAGTGGCTGATGGACGGGCTCCACTGGGCACTGAGGCACCACTGGGCCGTCCGCATGTGCAGGCGAGCATGGGGAACTACAAGGAAGGTAGAGACCATGTGCCCCAGGAGGTGCAGCATAGTCCGGGCCATCACCCGAGGGGTGCTCTGGACCTGGGCTGCCAGGGCTCAGAGACAGTCGGTACAGTCTGCTGGCAGAAAAACGGTCACCCGCCAAGTGTCAAGGCGTGTGCCGATGAATTCTAAGGCCTGAACTGGTTTGAGGTGAAATTTGGGATAGTTGACCAAGAAGCCCAGGTGCTCGAGCAGGAGGATGGTGCACAAAGTCGCCAGGTGGTTTTCCTCGACCGAGGATCCCATGACGAGCCAGTCGTCGAGGTAAGGGAAGACCGGTACGCCCTGTCACTTGAGGGAGGTGGCGACCGCAGAGAAGCACTTCGTGAAGACCCGTGGGGTGGATGTGAGACCAAAGGGGAGCACCCTGTACTGGAAGTGCTCCTCCTGCACCCTGAAGCGCAGGTACTGCCTGTGCTGGGAGTGGATCAAAATGTGTGTGTAAGCACCTTTTAAATCTAAGGAGCATAGCCTGTTGCCCTGCCAGAGGAAGGGCAGCAGAACTCCAAGGGATAACATCTTGAACTTTTCCCGCACCAAGAACTTGTTTAGTTTTCGGAGGTCGAGGATGGGCCGCAGACCCCTCATCTTTTTCGGGATGAGGAAGTACCGTGAATAAAAGCCCCGACCTCGGAGGTGCACCAGCACCCTCTTGACCGCCCATTGGACAAGGAGTTTGACTAGTTCCCGCTGCAGGAATACCTGATGCATGGGTAGTCAAGGAGGCTCCGCCCGGGAGAAGGGAGGGGGAAGCCTATCCAAGCAGAGGCAATAGCTGTCTCTGATTACCCAGAGGATCCAGATGTCCAAGGTGATGAAAGCCCACTGAGGGGCAAAGCAGGACAGGCGTCCCCCCCACTGGCTGCTGTGCTGCCGGGGGATGAAAGGCTATGCAGGTGGCGTCAAAACCCCTGTGAGGTTGAGCAGTGCTGGGGTTTGGGCCTTGGGCCCTTTTGGCTTATGGTGAACCTGAGGCCCGGGCTTCCCTTGTACCACAGTTGCCAGCGTGGGAGTGGGCGGGTACGGTGTGTAGCCCTGGTAGGGCAGGCCCTTCCTTGGAAAGAAAGGCTTTTTAGTTTGCTGTTTCTTTCGAGTGAGGGTGGAGGTCTTGTGTGAGAGACGGGTTCGGGTGACAAACACCGTCTCTATCTCAGCGGCTTTGTCTTCCATCGGTTTGCCAAAGAGCTGAACACCGAGGCAGGGTACGTCCAGGAGCTTCTCCTGTACCCACTGCTCCAAATCCAAGGATTGGAGCCATGCCTGGCAACGAGCCCCAATGCCAGTGGCTGCCACTCGAGCTGAGGACTCGAATCCATCGTAGGCGGCATGGGAGATGTACTTTGAGCACTCTGCAATGGACTTTAACAGGGTCCAGAACCCATTGAGGGGTTTGCTCTCAAGGCTTGCGGAGAAAACCCTGAGTTCCTTGGCCAGGTCGCGCAAGAACATGTCCATATATAGCTGGTATGCCTGAATACGGCAGGAGAGCATGGACCCCTGATAGGCTTTGCAGCCTAGGGCTTTGAGGGCTCTCGACTCCCTGCCCGGAGGAACCAAAGAATGTGACTTTGGGCTCTTTTGTTTCCTCATGGCTGATTCCACCACCATGGATGTGTGAGGAAGCTGGGTTTTTCGAAACCTTGGATCGCACTGGACCTTGTACATGGCGTCGAGGCGTTTACTCACGATGGGAACCGAGGCAGGTGCCTCCCAAATGAGGAGTAGCAGCCTGGACAGGATTGGAGGAACCGGGACAGTAAGAGATTCCCGAGGTGGGGACTCATACTGAAGAATGTCGAGCTCTTCACCACGAGGGTCTTCCTCAGCCTGGGTGGCCAGGTTGAGAGCCCGAGCCATATCCAGGACAAACACCAGGAAGGAGGTGTCTTCGTGTGGTGAGCACCACTGAAATGCGGGTGGGGAGGGGCCCGACAGAAAGTCACGGGTTTCGAGAGAGGTATCCCCATCGGACTTTCAGTCCGAGAAGTTGAATGAGGAATCCGATCCTGGCTGGTCGCTCCGTCCTGCAGCCGAAGCCCGCTTGGAGCCAGAGGCCCTGGAGGATCTCACCCCCGAGGAATGGGAAGGCGAGTGAGACTGATGTTAAGGACCCTCACGAGGCCCACGTCTCTTGGGGGTTTCCTGGGTGGATTTTGGTGTCCCACGCGATGGAACCTTGCAGGGACGCTCCTTGTCTGACTCTCAGGAATGCTGATGGGGGCTAAGTGACTGAGCACAGGAGCGCTTGCACTTGTCGGGGGCCCCCGACAGCGACTTCGAGGCCTTCTTCTTTTTACGCCGCACCATTTCAGGGGATCCCTGGTCGGAGTGCCGCCTTGAGCGCAGGGCCGAGGTGGGGGATCCCACCGGAGGAGAGACGATCAAGGGTGCCACCAGGGATTCTGAGACGGCCTTCCTGAAAATGTCTTTGGACTTCTGTTTATGACTGAGCAGGGCTTTGGAGGACATTTTCTTACAAAGCGAGCAGAACTCTGGATCATGGTCAGTCCCGAGACACCATAGACAGCAGTCATGGGTGTCTGTAAGCGACATGTTCTTGGAGCATCTATTGCATTTTTTGAATCCGGTGGCCATAGGGGCAAAAATGGCCCCCGCGAGTTCGAACACCCACGCAGCCAGCGGTTGGGAGAAAAAAGGGCGTGAAGCCCGTTAACAGCAAACATGCTAGGAAAAACGTCCCCTAATTGCTCAAAAAGGATAGAGCAGGGGAAGGATGGGTAGAGGACCAGTGCAACCGGAAAAGAAGTAGGCCTGAGGCCGAAAAACAAAACACTTTCTTCGAGGGATGAGGACGTGCGTCCAAAGGGCTCTGCGGAAAAAGGGAGACTGAACAAGATGGCACCCTTGGGAGGGAAGAGGACCACGCATGTGAGGCAGCAATCCCAAAGGCTTTCTTTGAAAGCTGGGGAATTGCTCCGCGCAGGCTCCGTCGGTGCCGACGTCACCCATAAGTGAGGACTGACTTCCTGCTTGATCCTGGAGAAGGAATATTATACGAAAAGCCATGAGAATGGAAACTGATTAAAGTAAATTTGGGATTATGGCTATTCCCCTAGGTAGGAGGGCAGATTATCTTAAAAAATGGTTGGATCTTATTAGCAGGAAGAAAGAAACAAGGAGGCCTTTTAACTATCTTGTATTTTATATATACTTTTCATGATAAACCCTATCAAATGAAGATTTTAAATAAATAAATCAACAATCATAGCATTGCACAGTAGGCTTTTGTGCACTGGTCCCAAACCATCTGACGGTTTTGTAATCACTGCCAGGTAATATTTAATCTCTTCTGAATGCTTTAATATCCAGACACAACCTGAAGCGCAGAAAGCTTCCAGTTTCTTTTAACACCCCTGACAGAATAATCCTTTACCATGTTTCTGTTTTTGTTTGCTTGTTGTATATGTTTTTTTTCCTTCATGTAATTTCATTTTTTCCTGAGAGAAGAGATTAGTTGTTGTCTCTTTTAATGAGGGCCTGTGAGATTAATAGCTGTGCCACATTCAATCTGTTGCCTTTTCCCTGGAGATGGATGAACAATCATGTTGTCTGAAAGGAACAATTTGGATGGAACACTTATGCCCTGTACCTGACTCCGGTTTCTCTCGGGAGCAATGTCTCCAACCAGGCCTGTGGCTATGGGTAGGGAGGATAAAATGCCTCTCTTAGGCCACCTCCTCCAATAGAGTGCACACAGGAAATGACACGGCAAGCTGAGCTTGCTTCCATATGCTCCTTCACAGCTACGGAGGAGGAAGAGGAGAGGGGGTATATGTGACAGCAGCAATAACCAAGATTTGAATGGAAGGATCATTTCAGGACCCTCACTGGTCCAGCATGCTCTTGTGTCAGGAATCTACCATCTTAACCTAGTTAGGAGGCACATGCTGTCTGTCCTACTGGAATATCCTCTTTGTGGGATGGCTGAATTGGTTCTGGCTAACCCTATATAAACCCCAGGGAGGTGGTGGTGGTTGTAGTGGTGTGGTGTGGTGTATGCTGAATGTTGTGTAGTGTATTAGTGGTCCAGCTTCTGTTGATGTTATATTTATCTGCACACGCAAGTACAAGCCAGAGGTTTTAACCAGCCCTCTGCCTTGGCATTTGAGAATGGACAAGGAGAGAGATGAAGCAATGGAGGAGAGGGAGAGGGCTGGGAGAGGAAATAGAGCTGGTTGTGGGTTGCAAGGGTCTGGACTGACTAAGGTGAGAGACCCCTTAGATGCGGCTTGAACGAGGGGTGGCTGCTGAGTCTCAGAAACAGAAAGCTATGGGCACACTTCAGTTCCGGAGGTCCGAATGATCGCTCTTCGGTTTCGTGTGCCCGTAGCTTTCTGTTTCGTTATAAGGCCAGAGATTTATCAGTTCCCCTCGCATGCCATGAGAAACAGAGATTCTAGAAATGGAAACGCTTGCACACTGTCACTTATAAAACTTATGTTTAAATGTGTAGGGGGACCATGTGAACCCCTGTAGTACAGGTGGATTTTGGGCTACATAAACATGATCTTGTGCTTGTTTTTGGCTTCTGAGAACATGGGGTGGGGTGGGATGGGGTGTGGGGGGGGGAACAGCACTAGCCGCTCACTGTTCCTCCTCTTCTTTGCTTTCTGGGCAACTTAGAGCCACTCTTTCCATAACAAATCCACAGCACACCAGGATTCTCTACTGAATTTCAAATTTACTGTGTTGGTAGTGAATATCAGCTTGTTACCATATAGTCAAAAAGACACGAGATAGCACATATTTGCAGCTTGGGGAGCCAGTTTAGTAAGCAGAGAAATAGCCTAGTGGTTAGAGAAGTGGCCTACTGACCAAGAAACCATGGTTTAATTGCCACTGGCACTTTTCATAGCCTTAAGCAAATCACTTTACCCTCCATTGCCTTGGAAGAAGAGACCTAGCAATCTACTTTCAGATGCACCTTGCCAAGAAAGCCCAGGGGCTGCTGGGTCACCAGAAGTCAGCAGTGACTCACCAGCACAAGTTAAAAATTTTCTGAACTCTTTTCTTGGTGTCTCCCCATCCCACACCATTCAGGCTCCACCTCACACTCTTCTCCTAGAGCAGGGGTTCTTAACCCAGTCCTTGGGACACACCTAGCCAGGCAGGTTTTCAGCATAACCACAATGAATATACATCAGAGAGACTTGCAGGCACTGCTTCCATCGTATGCAAATCTCTCTCTTGTATATTCATTGCGGTTATCCTGAAATCCTGACTGTCTGGATGTGTCCCGAGGACTGGATTGAGAATCTTTGTCCTAGAGGGAGGACATCGCCTTTCCCCACCCTCACTGGGGCTCACCATTCCACTGGGGTAATGCCACCCAGAAAGGTATAAACGGAACTCCTACACGTTCCCAAAAGGGCCGTTAGTGACTCCCGACTGACACACAGGCAAGGAGTCACAAAAGCAGAATGCATATACGTACTTGTGTCTGCTATGGAGCAAGTCCATGTCTGCTGATTAAACGCTTTATAGTGTAAGATTTTACCAAAACTGTGCCCAGCTCTACTGCCAGGAAAACCCACTTTAAATATGCCCTGCCTACAGATTTACTGAAGCCATATATTCAGCACCGGAATCAGTATATCCACCGCCACTGACCAGCAGCAGCCATCCGATAACAGCAACATTCAACTGCTATCCGGACAGCACAGTCGCTAACGTTAGACCTGCTTTTTTTTGTCTAACTTTATGCAGCTACTTATCTGGTTAGTGGACTGAAAATTGTCACTAACCAGTTAAGGGATGGAGCCGCCTTTGCCCTGTATACAGACCATTCCAACACTGTCTGCCCAGCAGGAAAATCATTTTAAAAGCTGAAATCCCAACTTATTCTTTTACCAAGATCCCTCTGTCTTCCTCCGCAGCTCTGCCACTTTACCTTGCTCCCATCATGCAGCTTCCCGCTCTTCACAAGGTTGGAAATGTGCATCAGTCCTGGATCAATGCCTGTACCTAGGGCCAGCCCCAGAGTCAGTTCAAGATCTTGGCATCCTGGGCAAACCTTAAGCCTCATGCCCCCCAGCTGTCAGAATCTATTATTTAGCTTTGAATGCCCTGTTCTTTGCTGCCCCCCAGAAGCTTCTTCTCTACGTGACTGCACAGTTTGCCTGGTGATTACTTTTATGACTGAGCATTTATATAGCACTACAAGACGTACACAGCGCTGTACAGACACATGTAAAAGACGGTCCCTGCTCCTCAGAGCTTACAGTCTAGTTGACAGACAAGACAGTAGCTATAGACACGGGATACATCTAGGGGGAATGGTAAGGAAGCACAAAGGAGATCACGTGAGTCAAGATCCGAAAGCGGCAGCGAAGAGGTGAGGTTTCAGCCTGAATTTCAAAAGGGTCAGAGAAGGCACCTGACGTACAGACTCAGGTAGTTTGTTCCAGGCATAAGGAGCAGCAAGGTGAAAGAAGCGAAGTCTGGAGATAGCAATAGAAGAGAAGGGCACAGATAGGAGCGATTTCCCAGAAGAGCGGAGTTCCCAAGGAGGGGTGTAGGGAGAGGTAAGAGAGAAAAGGTAGTGAGGAGTTGTTTGAACTGGATGCGGAAATGGATAGGGAGCCAATGAAGTGACTTGAGAAGAGGGGTAATATGAACAAGGCGAGGCTGGCAGAAGATTAGCCGCGCAGCAGAGTGTTGAACAGATTAAAGGGGAAAGAGATGATTCAGAGGGAGACCAGCAAGGAGTAGGTTACAATAGTCTAGATGGGAGGTCACTAAAGAGTGGATAAGTGGCAGTAGTGTGTTCAGAAAGGAATGGGCGAATTTTGTTGATGTTATAGAGAAAGAAACGGCAGGTTTTAGCTATTAGTTGGATGTGTGTGGCGAAGGAGAGCGAGGAGTCAAAGACAACCCCAAGGCTGTGAGCTGAGGAGACAGGGAGGAGTAGACTGAGAAATGAGGATGGGGAGAGGAGGGTTTAGGAGAAAAATAAGAAGCTCAGTTTTGGCCATGTTCAATTTCAACCGGCGGTGAGACATCCAAGCAGCAATGTCAGAAAGGCAGGCAGAGATCCTGGCCTGGATTGCCAGAGAGATTTCAGGTGTAGCGAGGTAGATCTGGGAGTCATTAGCGTAAAGATGGCACAGAAAGCCATGGAAAGAGATGAGAACACCAAGAGACTGGGTATAGAGAGAGAAAAGGAGTGGACCCAAGACAGATTCTTGGGGTACACCAACTGAGAAAGGGAGAGCAGTAAAAGAGGATCTACCAGAACAAACACTGAAAGAGTGATGGGAGAGATAAAAAGAGAACCAGGATAATACAGAGCCCTTAAAACCAAGCGATGACAGGGTATCAAGGAGAAGGTTGCGGTCCACAGTATCAAAAGCAGCGGAAGGATCAAGAAGAATGAGGACTGAGTAAAGGCCCTGGGATTTTGCCAGGAACAGGTCACTAGAGACTTTGGCAAGAGCCGTTTTGGTAGAATGTAAAGGATGAAAGCCAGATTGTATAGAATTCAGAAGGGCTTGAGAGGAGAGAACCACACATTCAAGTAGTTCAAGAGTTCAAACCCAGCAGAGCTTCAAGACAAAATGCAAACACCCCCCTTGTAATCACCAGAATAAAACACAACAGCCAAGCCTGCACACATTCCTTCGACCTCTATCACCCTCTTTATGGAACACACTTCCAACCAAAATCAGATCTTCCATTGACCTTCTAACCTTTCAGAAACAACCGAAGATGCACCTCTTCACTCAACACTTTGGCCTCCCTGAAAAAACATGTAAATAAGCTAAGTCCCCATGGAATGTTCCTCCCAGTCTGCAAAGAAACTGAACCTCAACTCATATACCTGTCTGTACTGTAAATATGTAAATAAGTTGAACACTACCTTATTTTTAGTTACTACCTCGTTAATTTAAATAAGTATTAATGAACAAACAAACCTCTTCCAAAGATGGGGAAGCTGTAATACTAGAGTGCATAACATGAAGCTGCAAGGGGGTAAATTGAAAGGCAATGTCAGGAAATACTTTTTTACTGAAAGGGTGGTAGATGCTTGGAATGCCCTCCCGATGGAAGTGGTGGGGCAAACACAGTGACAGAATTCAAAATGGCATGGGACAGACACAGTGGATCCCTTTATAGCAACAGGATAAAATCAAAATAAACATAACTATCTCTTATATATGAACAAATAGGGGTGACCTACACAGAGCGGTGGGTACACCCCTAAACAAAGGCATGGGGAGCGGTGAATTGCACAGAGCAGCAGATGCATCTACTCTTGCCGCCTTGCTGGGCAGACTAGATGGACCATGCTGGTCTTTATCTGCCGTCATATACTCCTCTACTATGTAAGTTGATATTATGTTTAATGTAACTTTCTATCACATGGTTGTTTGATGTAAATCACTTTGACCTGGAGAAAAGTGGTATATAAATCTAGCTAAATAAATAAATAAAATAAGAAGGACAGGGAGGGTCTAGTGAGGGTTTCTTGAGGAGAGGAGTGACCACAGCATGCTTGAAGGCTACAGGGAAAGTTGCAGTGGAGAACGAGAGGTTGAGAATATGAGAGATGGAAGGGACAACAGTGGAGTAGATGGGGCTTAGGAGACGGGTGGGGATAGGATCAGAGGAGCAGGTATTGAGTTTGGATGAGAAAAGAAGGTGAGTGGTTTTCTTCTCAGAGATTATAGGACAGGAAGAAAGGGTAGCAGAAGTGGGGGGGGGAGAACTGGGAGTGAAGATGGGGAGGAGGGGAAGTAGCTGACATCGTGGGGAATTGGCGTGCGATCTTGTGGATTTTGTCATGGAAGTAGTCAGCCAGGGTTGGGCAAAAAGGGAGGGAGGGGTCGGAGGCAGAGGCATCTTGAGGAGAGGTGATTGCCCCAGCCTTCTACTTGCTTCCAGCACTGAGTCATTGCTTTCTCTGAAATGGATAAAACATGTCTAGCTTCCCTCTTCCTGCCTCCTGCTAGATGTTAACACAAAGAAGAGCAACCTGCTCTTGCAGTGGAACCCAGAGAACACAAGGAGCAAGAGACGTGTGAAGGTCACAAGAATCTTTATTAGATGAACCCCAACGCGTTTCGGCAACGCCTTCCTCAGGGGGTATGCAGCTTTAAAATAAAATAAAAATGAAATATAATAAAATAAATAGAATAAAAACATAAATAAAACAATATAGAAATATATAAATATCATAAATAATTAAAACATGAATACAACATATAAAAATGCATAAATATAAAACTATAATTAAAAGAACAAAAAACACAGGGCAGAGGAAAACATGTATTAAAATTGTAGAAGAGACATTGGCAGGGCTGTAGGAAGAACATTGATAAGACATTGATAAGGAGAACAGTGATAAGACAATGAATCATGAAAGTGCTACAAAATTTGATTAAACAACATGACAGTACTCACTGGAGCACCCTATGATAAAACTCAAGTGGAAGGTGTTCTTTTACGTGTAACTCTAGCTGTAAAGTGGAAAACAAAACAATGTTGATACATGTCATTTCAACAAAAGCCTAAATGCGTACAACAGGGAGAAGAGTAAAAAAATTTAAATTAAAAAAGATACACTATATAGTATACTAATACTCTTACTTATTGTATGATATGATGCGCTTAAACAACATGAATTGCACAAAAGCTAGAGATTTATACAAATTGCCAACAAGAGTGAGGGATACCAGACCCTGAAATCTTAAAAATAAAAATAAAAGTAAACCTGTATTATACAAGATTGTATCTGATAATTTGTCAACATGAGGATCGCTAATGTCCAGAAAAACAATGTGCATACTGTAATATATGTAAAAGCTGTATCCATAAAATCTTGTTTTTTGTTCTTTTAATTATAGTTTTATATTTATGCACGTCTCTTTGCTCCTTGTGTTCTCCTGTTAGATGTGATACATAAAGCAGGTCACCACCAAGTACTACTCATACATTGTTAGAGTTGCTACCTTGACCTCATTTCAGAAAGAACAAGCTGATCCAGTGCTGGATTAGTAGTTTTTTGGAAACTCAATGGTTCAATTAGAATTGCATGCCCATGCATTCAGTAGGGTAAAATCAGGAATGGATTAGCTAGTTCCTTATGACATGGACTCAGATGGCAACTCTTTCCATCGCATCTTTAACAAGAGGAACTTGCATCCTTCTTTCTGAATAAAATGCAGAGAATAACCCCCAGAGAGTAATAAGCATCGTCCTCTGCCTTTCCTCTGTCATGTCTCCTGACCCGGCTGCTGGCTTGGATCGGTTTCACTGCCTGCTGCTTCTGGACACTGATTTCCTCGCTTTTCCTACTAGTGCAGCATTATTATGGGCCTTCGTGCAGACTGCACAGGTTCTGTGGGAAAGGTTCATTCATTCACTGCCTGAAACCCAATGTGTGGTTGACTTATCCTGCTGTCCATGGAGAACCCCCGTTACAGGTAAGTAACCTCGCTTTCTCGCTCCATGCCTGCCACTGTGGCTGCCTCTTTTACTGGTGCATAACTGTCTGCTCTCAACCCCCCAAAATATCCCTAACCCCAAGGGAACGCATGTATGTGACTGTATGAAGAGAGGGAACTGTGAGTGTGCCCGGCAGAATCTCTCTGCGTGACAGTGTGGCATAGGTGCACTAGTCTATCTTGGCTTTCTCTGGCCTCTTTGCAGACAGACGTAATCTGTGTGACTGCATGCATGCATGCACGTATGAGACTGCTTCCAATACCCGTTACTTCTAATTTTGCTGTGACTGAGAAGCTGCATGGTGAAGATAAATAAGTATTTTCCCCTAAACGTCTTTTTTTTTTTTTTCATAAAAGCTATAATGGAGTGCTGGCTAATGAATTAATAGATACTTTGCTAGGATTAGAAGCACGGCTGCATTAACATGTTAGTAGGCTAAGTAGAGGTCCTGGGGGTATAATAGACAATATTTTTCTGTGCATTTCTACAAAAGCATTAAAATATACTATCTTCGACATCATTTCTTTACTCATCTGTTTTTAACGGTCCCTTCTGGTGCCTCTTGTAAAGTCTGTACCCAGAGGGCCTATAGCGGGGGAGACTTTTTCTAACCCTCACCACCTGTCTAGGACAGAGAAGAGATGCCAGGGTACTGTGGCCGGGTCATGGATTCTTATTTGCAGCTCGCCCTTCCAAATATATGCTTGAGGTGGGAAACACCATGGTACAAACCTACATTGGCAAAAGCAAACCAAATTCAATATAATTTTCGTAGAGATGGATGCGGGAATTCCCTTCAGCACATCCTTTCCCGTGGGTAATTTTCAGAAGCACTCACGTGGCTTAATACGCTTTACCTGTGGAAATACGTTTTTATAAGGTCTTCGGAGAGATGTGCAGGTAACACTTTCCAGACGGGCTGGGGGTGTTCCCAAGGGAGGACTGGGGAGGGGTTTGCATTTATTTACACGCTTGTACAAAGCTGACCCTATGCATGTAAAGGAACCCAGAAAATGTGTTCATGACAAAGGGCAGGTGCAAACTCCCAGAGGTAGTGTGCATACTTTTCTGACTTAGCTAGAGCTGTCTAGATGCATAGTTTGTCCTGTGCGGGCTTTGCTGATTTTCTCAAGAATGAGAAAAACAAGATTTCAAGGTTTTTTCCTACCACTACTTATTTTCTTTTGTAGTTAGCTCCTGCCTTTCCAGTAGTGGTAGGTATTTCCCTGTCCTCAGAGGGCTTCATTTTGGGATTTTGGGTGGAGTTCTGTGGACCTTAGTCCTGGCCTCTTTCAGTACCTAGCAATTCCTCTGCCTGCCTCTCCTCAGTACAATCTGTGACCTCTCTCTCTACATCTCTTCCCCATCTTCCCGGTTCCTTCTTGTGGCCTGATTTCAGTTGACAGTAGGAGAATGGAGTTAGTGACCGGAAGGGGCTTCTCTAACCTACTCTTCCCGCTGCCAGAACCTTTTGTGCCTCATTCATAGAAACAGAAAAATGATGACAGAAAAGACCACATGGCCTATCTAGTCTGTCCTTTCATATCAACAGCTACAACAGTCCCCCTTTTTCCTTTAGAGATCCTCTGTGTTTGTCCCATGCTTTTTTGAATACAGATACTGTCCTCATCTCTACCACCTCCACTGGGAGACTATTCCATGGATCCACCACTCTTTCCGTAAAGAAATATTTCCGCATATCACTCCTGAATCTATCTCCCTTCACCCTCATCCCATGTCCCCTCGTAGCAGAGTTTGCTTTCAATTGAAAGAGGCTCTCTCCCTGAACATTTATGCCACGGAGATATTTAAACGTCTCAATCATATCACCTCTATCCCACCTTTTCTGTAAGGTGTACATGTTAAGATCCTTAAGTCTGTCCTCATATGCTTTATAATGAAGACCACTAACCATTTTAGTAGCCGCCCTCTGCACCGACTCCATCCATCTTCCAATGCCATGGTGCACTGTAGACCATGCAGGCCAAACAGTGGATCTGAGCTTTGAGCCTCATTGTCAGGAAAAGTGAATTAGAGAAGTGCTGGGATTGAGTGGCTGCGGGGGCTGGAAGAAGGTGAAAATCCAAACGTTGATCCATTGGTGTCAGAGACCCTTGCTATGCCACTAGTTGAGACAATTTTAGGGCTTTTAAATCAAGTGCTCTGCCTGATAGTTTCAAAAAAGGAATCTTTTTGTTTGTATTGTGTGTGTGTGTGCCATTGAGTCAATGCTGAGTGCTGGCGACCCAGCCCCTGGTTTTTTTGGCAAGGTTCATTCTGAAGTAGATTGCCAGGTCTTTTTTCCATGTAGTAAGCCTACAGACCTGCTGTTCTAAGGTGGTCTCCCATCCTAGTACTAACTGGTCAGTTATTTGTGCTACTTCATAGAAAGGAATTTTTTAGAAGCTTTTTTTGTTTCAGCTGTTAGAGTATTTTTTAGTTTTATAGCTAGAAGCTCAAAGTAGGTACACAGAGAACCATGATTGGGAAATAGTTATATCAGGCTACAATCTATTCAGGATGCTAAGGATCTAAAAAAATTGAAAACATTAATACATCATTACACTTGAGACCCTAGGAAATCACAGGTCCTGGGTGGCTTCCAAACCAGAGATATTTGGTGGACATTGATCAATGAAATGCTTTCATGTCATGCTGATTTTCTCCCTCAGATAAAGTATCATTCATTTCTCACCTAACGTTCTACTTTAACAAGAAACATAAAGTTCATTGAACTCTCTTAGGGCATTCCAAAGATGGTGAGAGTTTCAAACTTTTTGATGTGTCCACAGCATGCTGTGCTGGGGTAAGCTAGAGGCTGCCCTGGGAAGGCAAGGCACCAGCTGCACAAACCCCTGACGGGATATCTTGTTAAAAGTTTAAGCAGGGCTGCAACTCCTCACAAGCTTTGTCTGGTAAGGAAAAGGCATTAGCAGGGAAAAGAAAAGGTGAGAAAAGTTGTTCGGACCTCGCCCCTACTTCAAGTGAAGGCCCTTAAGCAAAACTTTAATGGGATCCTTCTGAAGCAATCGCAGCTGTCAGAAAGGCCGAGGAGGATGGCTTTCCATTGATACGTCTGTCAAAGGTCGGCAAAGGCCTGGGCCACAGAGAAACAACACTCACCTCACCAGTGCAGCACAGCCACAGTGCCATAGGCTGTAATTAACTGGACATTGATGGAATTTCAGTTCAAAAGCAAATCCAGAGGGGGAAACCAGATCCCTCTTCCTGTGTCTGCCGGGGCCCTGAGCATTTCTCTGACAGGGATGGATAAATGAAGTGACGGCTGGGCTGGCAACAGCTGTCAGTTGCACTTAGCAGCCCCGGTCAGAGTGCCCACTGCAAAGTCGGTGTGGTCTCGGCAATGCACAGGCTTGAGCCCTCTCAGCACTGAGCTGTCCTGGTGTAAGAGAAGGCAGAGGAGTATGAGGAAGGAGCCAGGGATCCTCTGGCTTACGGTACGATGAGCTTCAATTCAAAGCACTTGCAATATCTCATAGCACTACAACTCCCAGAATGCACTGGACCATCCCTTGCCACCTGAAATCAGCTGAGTAGCCTCTGGCGCTACAGGACTGAGGTAGACATTATTCCGAGAGAACACTCGCTGGGGTATCGAGTCACCCTGCCACCCTGAAACGGGAAGCACCCCAATAGCAGGCACAGCACAGGCAGCGGCAGTGTAGGCTACACACACACACCTGCTGCCCGGAGCGCCCAAGTTACCCACTTTCTGAAGGAAGATTTTTCGGCCAGTCCTGGTTTTCAATTTATTTCCCAGAGCAATGTGGTATTTATAGCCCCTGAGTCAACCCATTAGGATGGGGTTGTCAGAAAACCAGGACTGGCCTAAAATCTCCCTTCTGGAACTGAGTAATGTGATAGTTCTGAAAAGCGGAGGATGAAGTGTGATTGCTTTAGCAGCTCTCCCTACAGGGTGCTCATGTCGAATAGACTGAGAGGATGGGGAGATAAGGCCTGTCTGTGTGTAACCCAGAGTCACCTGCTTTATCCAGGCTGGACCAGGGGTCTTGTGGCTAGCCCATGCAACTCTTAAAAAGCACAGAGCTTCCTTTGAGTGGTTGGGGGCTTGAGGGAGGATGAGAACTGACATCTTCTCTCTGTCTTTTCTTGAGGAATTCTGAAGCAGACATCACCTCAGGCTCCCAGACTTTAGTGCCAAGGGAAGGGCTACGAGATCTGATTATTTTACCAACTGACTCACTGCTGGGGAGATTTCTTCTTTATATGGGACCCCCATATGCAAGCTCCGATTTCCTCAAATCCCTTAACCAGGTCTCATTTGAAACTACCGCACGATAAATCTTTCTTAGCAGCTGTTGCAACCTCCAGGCTTAAACCTTGGGGCTCTGCTGTTCAGCACTGCACTAGTGATTCAGGAGCCATGGAACTGGGGGCAAACATTGCCGGGAATGACTGAGAATGCACGGAGCATACTATGACTAGTTAGTCACTATAGTGGGAATGGGACTGTGCTGAGAAGGCTGAGGGCTGACCACGATGTCACCAAGCAGCGACTGTGACGGCAGTTACCAATTATGCTTTGAAAATATACATGAATGGATTTGTTTCCATCACCGTAGGGAAGCATCGTGCAGTGAGTCTGGGGAAGTAGACAGTTCTCTTCTTTAGAAGGGATATGCAGGGCTGGCTCTACCACTAGAAGAACCAGGCAGTTGCTTAGGATGACAGAATTTTGGGGGTAGAGTCAGCATCGGAAGGTGCTGACCCTGTGATGATGCATTTTGAACATTCTTGCAATGTTGACCTTACTTAACGAGGAGGAAGAGCAGTGAGGAGCTGAAAGCCAGTCAGAGTCAACAGAGCGACGGTGGAGAAGTCCATGGGGCCGGTCCCTTCTTTCTCCTCTACTCTTGTCTATCTCTGCTGTTTATCAGTCTCCCCTCCAGCTCTCAGATCTTTCTAAGCACAGCTCCAGACTTCTGCTTTTCGGTGTGGCCCTGAAGTTTCCTCCTTTTCCCCTTAGACTTCCAGCTCAATCAAAACCTTAGTCAACAGGGGTTGTTACACAATACCTTATACATTTTAGATATCTGGAGCATCTGCCTAGTTTTTAGGCTGTGCTCCTCTCCTGTTATCTCGGTGGCAGTTCTTAACCATGGGCCTGGAAGGCAGCTGCCTTCATGCAAGTTTATCCTGAATCTGGTCTGTAGGTTTCGCTCGGGCTCCACTTTCCCTAAGAATAGTGAGTGCGGCCCCTGCAACAACCCCAGTCTCTGTCAGCCCAAGAAGCAGGAGTCGGGGTCACAAATCTTTCCCAATAGCCCCCAGCAGCACTAATGAGCCATAGTGCTGGCCCAGAAATTGTCATGTTTGAGGTTTGCCTGAAATAAGCCAGAACCCTCCCTGGAAAAAGAGATTCTTGTCAGTGCTCATATATGTGAGAACCCAGAGCTCTCTCAGGCTAGCAATGGAGCTCAAAACTGCAGCCCAGAGCGCAAAGAAAGATTTCGTAGACAGAAGAGGAGTCTGGGATCTTAAAGTAGATGAACCACTTCCACTTGCCTTAGCACAGACTGGGTGGAGAATGTTGTTGTTGTTAAGTGCCATCAAAATCAGGGCTGCAACTGTCCAAAAGAACTGAGAACTTGCAATAAGGAGAAGCAGTGCTTTCATAAACGCTGTAGTAGGAAGGAAAATTCAACCATGTTAAATTTAATAAGCAATAATTCAGAGTCATTATGGACTTGATGGCTAATTTTTGTTTCCATGGACAGCCTTGCCATAATTGGTTTTACTGTTAATTCTCCAAGGTTAAAGCAAAAAAAGCAAAAAAGCAAGAGGGAAACAGCACGTGAATCACCTCAGACTTTGCCGAGTGAAAGAAAGACTGCGCTTAACGTCTACGAGAGCAAGCAGCCAAGCTCCCGGTTTCTTTCTGAGTGCCTGGGTTGGCAGGAGGTCAGAGCCGCAGTTCAGCTGTGATCTCCGAGCTAATTGCTGCCTTTCCAGTAGAGCAGGCTGAAGCAGGAACTAGTGACCCAGATGCTTAAGTTCTCTGAAGGCTTTTCAGAGCCCTGCTGGAGGCTTTCAGGACTTTTGCTGATAGATTCAGGGAGAGCTTTCAGATGCTGGGGGAAAAGGAGCCTGTAACTCCGTGTGATCCCGAAGTGTGCAGTACACTCAGCCATTTGGTTTGCATTTGCTAAAGTCTTGGACATCTTCTGGCACAAAATTCAAAATATTGTAGGGGGGGGGGGGCAGTTTTCAGCTCTTGCATCTCCTTTAGGGTACAGTTTCCAGCACCTCTACTGAGCCCCTGGAGGAATGAAGAGTGAGGTGGAGAGCATTGGTGCAAATTAAACATGGCACGGGGTCCAGGCCTACAGAAGTGAGCTGCAGCGAAGTAGGGATCTGCATTTTTGTGTCCATTTGCCTCAGAATATCACATGCTATTTCATTTAGTGTATGCCGCTCCGAAAGAACATTTTCTGCAGGCCCAAGGGACTCATGTCCTGCTACTTCAGGAAGAGAAACATTGCACAGGAATATATCAAGCAAGTTAAACACACCTCGGGAGATTTGCTGATTTTTTAGTTTAGCTCTTGGTGCAAAAGTCCTCCAGGGTGCCTTGTAGACATTTCACTTATGCAAATCTTTTTTCCAGTGGATTTGTTTCACCTACTTAAATGAAGTTGTGAGCTTGCTGTGTTAGTTTGCTTGGATTCACAGAAATAGGAAACTAACAAAGAGGCCTCATTTATCTCCTGTGCATCCATAGGCAATGGGGGAGAATGCTCCGTACCCCCCCCCCCCGCCTGCTTTTTACCCTTTACCAATGGGGAGAGTGTGGTTCTGCACCCCCTCCCTACCCTGAGCCTGCCTCCTGCCCTTTCTGTCAATGAATAGGAGTGTTCTGCACCCCCTCCCTACCCTGAGCCTGCCTCCTGCCCTTTCTGTCAATGAATAGGAGTGTTCTGCACCCCCTTCCGAATCTGCCTCTCACCTTCTTCCCTGAGAAGCGCAGCAGCAGCCGGATTGCAAAGACTCCGCGTGGGGCAGGTAAGTGCATGTGCTCTGGGCAGCCCCCATGGCGCTCCGCCCCTCTTCTTGCATGTGGGGGAGGAAGCAGTGGGCTTGACTGCCCTACGCTGAATCATGTGTTGCTGCTGCTCAGGGCTGGCACAACAGCGGTGTCAGAGATCAGTGCAGCAGGAACTTGCCTAAATCCAGACCTAGCTGAGACCTTTTGACGGGACTTAATGAAAGCATTACCGCAACACTGGTTCCATGGCAGCAGCAGCAGACGATGTGTGCTGGAGACTCAGCATGCTTCCAGGACTAGCACCCCTAAGGGTGGCATCCAGAGCTTGTGCTTAACTGACTTTTCCCTTAAGTGGCTTTGCCTCCAAAAACCAAAGGCAAAGAGAAGACTTGATTCATACTCTACCGATAGATTCAAGGAGCTCTCAGGCAAAGACTCTCTATCTCTAAAACAATGGACAATAACACTGCCCACACTACTCCTAACATTGGCCTAGCGACCATTGCTAGACCTCCACCTGGATCAGGGATGGGGGGTGGGAGTGGTGTGTGAGTATTACTACTGGCTGCAGTGTACCATCAAAGGAGCGTAGTGGTCGGACTGGCTCCCATATTAATATCAGAAGGCGGTACAGAAACGGACTAACCAGTCTGCCCTGTTGTTCAGAGATATGCCCCAGCTGCCAGCCGCAGAGCATGTTCGCATGTAGGATATTTTTCCTTATCCAGACTAGATTTTGCGAGCTTTTCCTATTGAACTCCACCCCCTTGGGGGGCTCAGCATGCGCAATCAATAAGCCTCAGAAAGCCATTAACTGACATCACCGGCTTCTTATTACCCTTTGGAAGAAGTTCCTTATACCCATTTTACTTCTGCCTCTCCCCCACCCCACTCCTGTCTTTTCTGTGATAATTTAAGAAGGAAGTCATATAACGTTCAGGATATATATAGTTGCGGGTATGTGGGAAAGAGGTTGCGTCTGTTTCTGCAGGATGTGCAGATCTTCAGGTGCTTGGATCATGAAAGCGATCCCGCATCTCACAACATAGTGTCTCCTCTGATAACCACGAGGATGGCAGCAGAAGTAAGAGGGGACACGATGGCCTGCCTAACCTTCTGTGTTGTGGTCGTACGACAGCAGAGTGTACAAGGACTTGTATCGGTAGCTGGGAACTGTTTCATCTCTCCCCAGAGGCAGGTGCCAGTCTTGCTCTCCTTGGCTCCTTGATCTTTTTCTAAAACGCCCTCCCGTTGGCAGCTGCAGCATAATGGGGTTTTTTTGGCACCGCACTTTGGGATGAACTTGAAAGGTTAGTCAATATAAACTTCATTCCTGTCCATAAGGAAGACAGAGCAGAATACGGCATTTCTACTCTCGCTGACCTTTTCACACACCCGGGCTTTATTTAACTGGTTAGTTCATTTTCAGAAAATTAAATGCAGAGGAGACGTTCCCCCAACTTGAGAAGTGACTTCATGACTAGCAGTGTGCCAAAGAGATAATTAGACTGCTGACTGCCAGATTGCTGTCAGAGGCCTTGATGTGTTTATAGTCTGTTGCAGGGACTGATGAGCGGCTGCCGGCCAGATTCTACTGGCAAATTGCCACTAACATTTTACTTGGGTATCATTCAGGGCACATGCCCTCTAGATGAAAAGGTTGAAGTCAGTCATGAAAGTTTTAGATTAGCTTCCCTATCAAATTCCAGTTTCCTAAGGCAGTGCTCAAAATCCCAGAACCAGCATGAGGAGTGTATAAGGAACGATTTATTTTTGTTTTCTGGTAACTGAGATCTGAACGCTCAAAAGAGATATGTGAATGAACAGTAGATGGGCTGAAGCCCTGACACTTTGAGCCACGATCACATGCCTTACACTTGTCCTAATTTGACACCTTTTTAAGAACATAAATGCCATAATGGGTCAAACCAAGGGCCCACCAAGCCCAGTATCCTGTTTCCAATAATGGCCAATTCAGAACACAAGTACCTGGCAGGTTCCCAAAAAGGCACACAGATTCCACAGTGCTTGTCCCAAGGGTAAGAAGTGGATTTCCTGGGTCCTCTAAAATTGGTTTATGGGCCTTTCCTCCAGAAACTTGTCCAAACCTCTTTTAAATCCAGTCACACTAATTCCAGAGTTTGATTATGTGTTGTGTGAAAAAATATTTTCTCTTAGTTGTCTTATGTGAAATTTGTTTATTAAGGAAACGACACCATTAGTAGTACATGACATTGAAAAAAAAACATAAATACATAGTATATACAGTGAACCGTAACCAGTAACCTCTATACAATTTTGAAGGACTGTGACCACTATACATTGGTTAAACTGCATCATTAAAGGAAACCAGCATAGAGGCGGTCAGATAAACAGAGGGATCCAAATAAACAGTAATCTGCATAATCCCCCCCCTTCCCCCCCCCACCAGTCCTCCGAACCCTGGTGGGCCTCCCTAACCCCAAGAAAACCCTACCCCCCCCCCCCCCGTTCCCAACCCCTCCAAGTTCCCCCCTTCCCCCTATCCCACCCTCCCCTTTCCCCCGTGGACCAAGGGATCTGCCAAAAGGGCGCAGCGGGTCAGTGGCCCCTGGCCCACTCAATAGAGGTCTAGCGGTGACTGTGTTAGTGACCACCCAGGATCCGAGAGCGGGTAGTATGGGACAAAGAGCGCAAGTGGGGACCCCAGGCCTGCAGAAACCTCTGCCATCGTTTTTGGTGGCCCCGCGCTTTGAGCCTCTCCATTAGCAACACTTCATGTAGGCGCCCCCTCCACAACCCATAGGTCGGGCCCCTGGGATCCGTCCACCTAAACAGAATAGTCATTCGCGCTACCCCCAGCACCAATCGTACCCAGGACCAAACCACACAGCCCATTTGTGCCTCACAATCGCTCTCCCACACATCCAGGACTGCATTCATAGCCGAAAGAGATACCGGGTTGCCCACACATCTAGAGAGGTAAGCTTGCACTAGCCGCCAAAAGGTGGTAACTCGGGCGCACCTCTACAGCATATGGCCCAAAGATGCGCGCTCTTCACCACAACGAGGGCAGCTATGAGACCCTGAAATCCCAGCCTTCCAGGCTCGGGAGGGAGCGTAGTATAGGCGTCGCAACACCTTATATTGCATATCCCGGAAAGCCACCAACCCATAGAGCTTGGGGATACTGGACAGAGCTGCCAACAACATGTCACTTGTTACCGGGCCCTCTAAATCCCTAGACCAGGCCGCCGCCAATTCCTCCAAGGCTAATGGGACTGCTGATTCCCAAAACAGCTTCTGCAACCATGCCACCCGTGCTCCCTGCTCCCCACCCAACAAAGACACCTCGATCTGAGAGCTAACCTCCCCTTTCAGCATCTCGGAAGGGACCCCGCGAATATAGCTCTGGAGCTGCATATACGGGAAGATATCACGCCCCTCGAGCGGGTAGTGCCGGCGTAACTCGGGGAACGTCAACATAGACCCTTCAGGAGAAAGCACATGTTCCAGATTAATAATCCCTAGCCGCGCCCAGCGTGCAAAAGAGCCACCCTCCATTCCCGGCAGGAAGTCACCATTACCCCGAATGGGGAGATATGGCGAATGGGAGGCCGAGAGCAGCCTATTGCTACAGAAGAAGCGCCAGCCCGCCCTAACCGGCTCTACCAGAAATGCCCGAAGCTCACGAGTCAGCCCTGAGGACTTTCGCGTATGCAAGAGATACCGTAAATGAAAAGGCCTTGTCGCCGCCTGTAACATCTGCAATGGAGTATATTCCTCTAAGTCCCACAACCAATCCCGAGTATGCCGCAGTAAGCAAGCCACATTATATTTACGTACGTCTGGGAGACCCATCCCTCCCAGGGGCCAGGGCTGACAGAGAACCGCCGCCCGCACCCGAGGCCGCCGTCCCCGCCATAGCAAACGGTTCACTAAGCCGTCCAGTTTCTTCCGGTCTGACTGTTTCAGCAATAACGGAAGGGTCTGTAGCATATACAAGACCTTAGGGAACAGGGTCATCTTATAGAGGGCCACACAGCCTCCCAGAGATAATGGTAAATCCTGCCACTTGGCAACATTAGTGGACACTGCCGCCCAACAGTTTATCCACATTAAGCCGGTATAAGTCATCCAGGGCGGCCGGTATGAGCACCCCCAGGTATTTAAAGTGGCCAGACACCCATTTCAACGGAAAATTACCCTGCCAGCCCCTCGAGTCATCCGTGCCTAAAAGCATTGCCATAGATTTGTCCAAATTTAACCGAAATCCGGAGGGCACCCCGTACTCACTGAAGAGCTGTAAGAGATGAGGGAGTCCCGTCCGGGGCTCTGCTAAGTGAACCAAGAGATCGTCCGCGAAAGCCGCGACTCGGAATTCAGAGCCCCCCACCGGTACCCCCTGGATCTGAGGGTGGGCTCGGATCCGCTGCAGCAACGGTTCCAGAGTTAAGATGAATAATAGGGGGGACAGGGGGCACCCCTGCCGAGTCCCCTTCTGGATGGGAAATTCCTTAGACATGGTTCCATTGATCATGATGGCTCCGAGCGGGTTTGCGTACAGAAGTTGCACCACTTTGACATAAAAGCCCGTGAAGCCCATCCTGGCCAATACTTGGTACATGAAGTCCCAACAGACCCGATCGAATGCTTTTTCAGCATCGAAACTAATGAGCATGGACCGCAGCTGAGCCGTCCGGCCCACACACATGGAAAGGAGGAGTCGCTGCAGACTGTAAGCCGCATGGCGACCACGGACGAAACCCACCTGGTCCCTATGGATCAGCTCTGGCAAAATGATCGCTAATCTGTCTGCCATGATCTTGGCTAAGATCTTAATATCGACATTAAGGAGGGAAATGGGTCGATAAGAGCTCGGTAATAGTGGATCCCTCCCCGGCTTCGGTAATACCGTCACCAACGCCTTGTTCGCCTCATATGGGAAACCTCCCCTCGCGACTAGATCTTCAAAGTAACCCACAAGAGGAACCGCCACCTCCGCCCCCAAAGATTTATAAAACTCCCCCCTCAGACCATCCAGCCCGGGAGCCCTCCCATTTTTCAGCTTCCGAATCCCGTCGGAGACTTCCTGCAATGAAATGGGAGTGTTCAAAGCTCGCACTTGGTCTGCAGACAACTTCGGTAGGGTACATCCTGCCAGAAAGTCCCGGCCATCCTCTACGTTACCATTGTCCCGGGCATAGAGCCCCTGATAATAATCAGAGAAAATCCGTTGGATTTCCGCAGTGTCTTTGCGAGTGGACCCATCCGGGTGGCGGATCGCCCCTATATGTCGAGCTCCTCCCGCCGGTCGCACCAGGGCTGACAGTAACCTCCCGGCGCGGTTCCCATGTTGATATAGTTGATATCTATAGTACATCATAGACTTCTGGGCCCTTTGATGGAGAAGCATCTCCAACTCCCGTTGGGTTTCTTTGAAAGAGCGACCCATAGCAGCAGAGCCGGTCACCCCTGCCCTCCGCCGAGCTCTGCCCAATTCCCGCTCCAACAAAAGGATTCGGTGATTGCGACGCTTCCGCACGGAGCCGTAATAGCTAATAATCTCCCCACGCATAACTGCCTTGCCCGCCTCCCAGAGAAGAGTCGGGGATATATCCGGGGTGTCGTTGAATTCTTCATACTCCTTCCAATGATCCTTAAGGTAGCTCACAAAAGTGGCATCCCCACTGAGCTCCAAAGGATAGCGCCAAAACCGATGCCCGATAGGTGCACTGCTGCGGAGTTCCAGCGTAACCATCGCATGATCAGAAATGACCGATGGGCCAATCTCCGCGACTGTCACTCTTGGGAACAGGGACTCCGAGATTAGAAAATAGTCAATACGTGACCACGTGTTGTGGGCACGAGACAAGTGAGTAAACTCCCGTTCTCCCGGATGTAGCACTCGCCAGATATCCAAAAGATGATATGCTTCACAAATCCCCAGCATCCGCCGCGAGCTCCTGCGGTCTCTACCTCCAGCCTGCCGCAACCTATCCACACTGTCGGTCATAACTGTATTAAAGTCCCCACCCAAGAGCACCTGGTATCCCACAGCCTCCGCTACGAAGCGTTCCAAGGTCTGGTAAAATCCAGTCTCGTATACATTGGGAGCGTACACAGAGCCCAAAACAACCTTCGTCCCCTCCAGCAGACCCCGGATCAGGACATACCGGCCATCCGGGTCAATATCAACCGATTCCTCGACCCAGCCCACCTGATGCGTTATTAAGATGACCACCCCTCGTTTCTTTCCTACCGCGGGAGCGCCATACACTCGGGCCCTATATCGCGTTCCTAACTTCAGATGTTCATCCGCAGTCTGGTGAGTCTCTTGTAGCATGGCAAGCCCAATCTTTCGTCTCTTGAGTTGTTGCACTAGTTTATGTCTCTTAATAGGGGAACCGATACCACAAACATTCCAGGAGGCGATCTTCAAGCCATTAGCCATGAGGCCACACCCAGATGCTGCTCTCGGCACAATTATTCATCCTAAGAAGGTGGCGAGAACCCCCCCAGCTCAGGGTCCTCCCCTCCAGGCCCACGTCCCACGTAGTGGGGCCTAGGCAAACACAGTCACCACCCTTGCACACCTCACACAGATCCGCATTAACAAGC
Source organism: Ichthyophis bannanicus (assembly GCA_033557465.1). Taxonomy (NCBI): domain Eukaryota; kingdom Metazoa; phylum Chordata; class Amphibia; order Gymnophiona; family Ichthyophiidae; genus Ichthyophis; species Ichthyophis bannanicus. Next base: position 72,030,952 of record CM066036.1, read on the forward strand.
GTCCCTCCAGTCTCAGTCCATTCCCCGTCCCGCGACTTCGAGCTACCCCTAGGTCTCCGAGAGAACCCTCCCCCCCACACACCCATTCCCCCCTTCCCTTCCCTTTTAGTCTACCCCCTACTAACCCCCCCTCCTCCAGATCCCTCCCCCCCTTGCCACCCCTTACCCAACCTCTATCCCCCAATATCCCCCCTATCCCTCCAACCCTACCTCGTCCGGCCAGTGTAACCTGGTCCGACACTCCCTATTGGTAACGGGACCACCCCCCCCCAAACCCCTGTGTACCCACGGCGATCATACCCTACACCTGTCGCTGAGTATGCTACCACAACGCCCCTCCGTACTCGGCCTTCAGATGGCCCTGGCCAAGGTGAAGGGGGCAGGACTGATAGTTGTACAATCTTCCCCGCTACCCAAAGCACCCCCTTAGACCTCCCTGCCAGCGACCCGCACAGGGACATTATAAGAAACACCCCTCAGAACAGCAGAGGAAAGCAGTAGATAACCCCAGGAGCCAGAGGAACCTCCGGGTGCACTGCCGTTGGGGAAGAACGTCAGCCTAAACCCAGGGAGAAGGATGGAGACCCCAAAAGCCCCCCCCACCCACTGCTCAGTATCCTGTCCTCTCCCCCAAAGACATACCCCACAGCCAATCCACAAGGGACACCCAATGTGTGCAGCCTAGAAATAACTAGAACAGCATATGTACAAAATGGCAATGATAGTCTATGCCTGAGCACAACCTGCCATAATGCAAAAGTGAGTGGAATATCGAACAGGTATCAAGAAACATATAACCCATAATTCCGGGCGGCCGCAGACGCGGGCATAGTGACAAAAGTAGTACTAAGACTAAAGTTTGAGATCTTTAAAATAAAAGTGTGTGTAGAAAAATAAGGAAAATTAGAACTAAAAAATCAAAAAATAAACATAAAGGAAAAAAAAAGGAAGGGAGAACAGGAAATGAGAGTGAAAAAAGGACATAGGAGAATATGGGGAAACTAATAGAGGGAAGTGAAAAGCAAAAGGGGAAAGAGAGAGAGAAAGAGGGAAGGGAGAGAAAGCAAGAAAAGAAAAGAAGGGGGAAATCCCCAGCTCAGTCCCAGGTCCCCAGCAGCCGGTCCCAGCGGGGAGCCCACTGCCAAGGCATCAAGGCAGGATTCAGCTGGCCAGCTCTGGAAGTTCAGTCCCACATGGAGTGGTCCGTAAATGCTGACGACTCCGTACCATCAGTACAGGAAGGCCAAAAGGAGAGTCAATCTCCAACCGCAGCTTCTCACCTCGAGGAAAGCAGTTATCTGTCACACAACTGCCGCCGGTGTCTCAAGGCGATCAAGAAAAACTCTGGCCTCTTCAGGGGTGCTCCAGAGAAATGCCTGCCCGTCGTGCTCAATTCGCAGCCTGGCTGGATAAAGGAGGGAGAAGCGGAGGCCCCTGCCCACCAACTGGGAACATACAGGCGAGAAAGCTTTACGTTGTTGGCTTACCAACGCCGAATAGTCTTGAAAGACTAGTATCGGCTCTGCGTCTCCGGACCCCCTCCGATGCTTGCGAGCCGCCTTCAAAATCATCTCCTTTTGGCGGAAGTCAAGGAAGCGAGCAATGACTGCACGCGGACGCCGGGCCTGCTCCCGCCGAGGACCCAGACGATGGACTCTCTCCAAAGCTATGGGAGGACCCCCAGCTTCTGGCAGTAATTTAGACATCCATTCCTGTAGGTATCCGTGGAGAGCGCTATCCGCTATTTTCAGGGATGCCGATAAAGCGAAGATTCTTCCTTCGGCCCCGATTCTCCATATCATCAAGTTTCTCTCCCTGTGCCTTCACTGTCGCTTCCAAGGCCTGTACTCGAGCCACGAGAGAATGTTGCTCGTCCTCCAATCCCGATATCCGTGTCTCGGCATGCTCCATGCGATCGGTAAAATCGGTAATGCTCTGGGCCACTGATTGTATTTGTGCCCCCAGTTCCCGGAACCGGCCATCCAGAGCCCGGGCTACCACCGCGCTCATTTCGTCCACCATGCCCTGGTCCCCCTCCGACCCAGGGCTCCGTGGCGCTCCCTCCATTTTGGGGTCTGGGGCCCGTGTCTTGCGGGTGGGTTTCGAGGCCATCTGAGACACCCCGCTACTCGAGGAAGACACTGAGGTACGGTGCCCGCTCTCCTTAGTCCCCCTGGGTGGAATAGAGGGCATTCAACCGTGGTAACTTAAAAGATTAAGGCTGATGGCGGGGGAAAGGTCCCGGAGCTGAGCAGCACGCTGCCGGTCAGCACATAACCAAACCGGAAGTCCTCCTCTTAGTTGTCTTAAATGGGTTACATTGTAGCTTCATTGCGTGTCCCCTGGTCTTTCTATATTTTGATGGTGTAAACAATCGATCTACGTTTACCGGTTCCACTCCGTTCATTAATTTATAGACCTCAACCATATCCCCCCTCAGGCGTCTCTTTTCCAAGCTGAAGAGTCCTCACCTTTTAAGCCTTTCCTCATAGGGGTATCCTTCCATCCCTTTACCATTTTCATCACTCTTCTTTGTACCTTTTCTAATTCTGCAACAACCAGATTATGCGATTGCAATTGTGCCAAAACATAGCAGCAGGCCTTATTTACAGTGTTTCTCGGTATACTGCGGTGCCCCTTTACTACAGAAATTACATTGTCTTAAAGTCTCCAACTGAATTTGTTTCAAGCTTTTTATTCTTTCATCTAGATGTTTTAATGGTTTTGTTTCAGAATATTTTTTGTTAATGCCAGTTCCCTTTATAACATACAAATCTAAATGATTGCAATCTGCTAGCCCTTTGCCGTTTCCTCCATGTAGAGGAATCTTTGAAATCTTGCTTTATGAGCACGATTCCCTAAATTGCAGCACAGTACTGGTCTGAATTACCTAGGCAATTAAACAATACTCTTCCTCTTTTTCAGTTTCAAAAAGAACTGAAAATTTGCTGTTTAAATTTAACTAATTCAAAGTTCAATTATTCTCTTGTTGCTCATTTATTCTTTTTGCTGTAAAACCACACAGAACCACAATTTTGATTGGGATTGTGGCGGTATACAAATCTGTGTTAGATTAGATTAGATTAGAAGATACAGCGACCAGAATTGCACACAATATTCAAGGTGTGATCGCACCATGGAACGATACAGAGGCATTATAATATCCTTTGTTTTATTCTTCATTCCTTTCCTTATCATACCTAGCATTCTATTTGCTCTCTTGGTCGCTGCTGCACACTGGGCCGAGGGTTTTAACATGGTATCCACAATGACGCCTAAATCTTTTTCCTGAGTGGTGGTTCTAATGTGGAACCTTGCATTGTGTAACCATAGTGTGGGTTGTTCTTCCCTAGGTGCATAACTTTGCACTTGGCCACATTAAATTTCATCTGCTATTTGTATGCTCAGTCTTCCAGTTTATCAAGTTCCTCTTGCAGTTTTTCACAATTCTCTTGTGTTTTAACAACTTTGAATAATTTTAAGTCATCTGCAAATTTGATCACCTCATTCATTCTTCCCATTTCCAGGTCATTTACAAATATGTTAAAAAGCAGCGGACCCAGCACAGATCCCTGGGGTACTGCACTATTCATCTTTCTCCATTGAGAAAATTGTCCATTTAGCCCTATTTTCTGCTTTTTATCTTTTAACCCGTTTCTGATCCACACTAGAACACTGCTTCCTATCCCGTGACATTTTAATTTCGCCAAAAGAATCTCATAGTAACATAGTATATGACGGCAGATAGATACCAGTATGGTCCATCTAGTCTGCCCAGCAAGGCGGCAAGAGTAGGTGCACCTGCCGCTCCGTGTAGGTCACCCCTCCCCATGCATTTATTTATGGGTGTACCCATCGCTCCGTGTAGGTCACCCCTATTTGTTGAGATATAAGAGATAGTTATGTTTGTTTTAATTTTATCCTGTTGATTTTATCCTCTCGGGAGAGACCTTGTCAAAGGCTTTCTGAAAAGGCTTTCTAGTCTTGAAGGACTAGAAAGGGGGGCTGTTACTTCTGGAGAGAAATCTGAAATTGTGAGTATATACTTCTGGGAATTTTTCTGAAAGGAATTTTTTTATTTTAAAGCTAATTAATCTGTGAACCCACTATTTTTTGTTAAATCAGTCAGGGCCTAGTAGCAACAGTTTAAGATTCAATTTAAAACACAGAAGAGAACTTTCTGGTTACCTTTCATACCCAGTAGAGAGCTGTAGTTTAAATTTCATAGTCACTCAGGGCCTAGCATCAGCAAAGTACTTTTAGTTTCAAATTAAAACACAGAAGAGAGCTTTCTGGTTAAATTTAGAATCCAGCAGAGAGCTTGTAGTTTAAATTTCATAGTCACTCAGGGCCTAGCATCAACAAAGTACTTTTAGTTTCAAATTAAAACACAGAAGAGAGCTTTCTGGTTAACTTTAGAATCCAGCAGAGAGCTTGTAGTTTAAATTTCATAGTCACTCAGGGCCTAGCATCAGCTAAGTACTTTTAGTTTCAAATTAAAACACAGAAGAGAGCTTTCTGGTTAAATTTAGAATCCAGCAGAGAGCTTGTAGTTTAAATTTCATAATAGGTTAGAGCCTAGCAGCAGCAAAGTGCTATAATTTAAATCAAATCAGAATATAGCTTAGCACAAAAGGCAAAACAAGGTCAATTCTCCTTGAGCAGCATATAAAGTCTTCTAGAGACCTTTGCAAAGAGGCCTTCTACCTAGTGGGCAAGCGACCTGTGAAGCTTTTTCAATAGGTGTTAACACCAGCTGGCAGTTCAAAAGGCCATTTTGAAAGACTCCTTCTATCCAAGCAAGGACTGTTAATTACCCAGGAAGTAGGTCACTGCTTACCTCAGCAGCACAAGCATAAATAGCTCAACCAGAGCTCTGTAATCCTCAGTCTTGAAGGACTAGAAAGGGGGGCTGTTACTTCTGGAGAGAAATCTGAAATTGTGAGTATATACTTCTGGGAATTTTTCTGAAAGGAATTTTTTTCTTTTAAAGCTAATTAATCTGTGAACCCACTATTTTTTGTTAAATCAGTCAGGGCCTAGTAGCAACAGTTTAAGATTCAATTTAAAACACAGAAGAGAACTTTCTGGTTACCTTTCATACCCAGTAGAGAGCTGTAGTTTAAATTTCATAGTCACTCAGGGCCTAGCATCAGCAAAGTACTTTTAGTTTCAATTTAAAACACAGAAGAGAGCTTTCTGGTTAACTTTAGAATCCAGCAGAGAGCTTGTAGTTTAAATTTCATAGTCACTCAGGGCCTAGCATCAGCTAAGTACTTTTAGCTTCAAATTAAAACACAGAAGAGAGCTTTCTGGTTAAATTTAGAATCCAGCAGAGAGCTTGTAGTTTAAATTTCATAATAGGTTAGAGCCTAGCAGCAGCAAAGTACTATAATTTAAATCAAATCAGAATATAGCTTACCTCAGCAGCACAGGACAGGGTACTGTGTAGCAGCCCTCTTTTAATAAGTGTTATATCCCTCCCTCCCTCCCCACACCCACCCTCCCCTGGGATAATCACAGCTTTATAGGTACTTGCACAACTTAAAAGACAGGAGGTGCTCTCAGGTGAAGCTCATTACCCAAATCAGTCATACACTAAGGACCTGAGATTAATTAAGCTTCAGGTGAACAGGGTATATTAAACTTATTAGGTACAGTTTTAGTGGTATAAATATCCATAGCACCCTTTAGTACGTAAAGAACTTAAAGATCTAAACACAAACTTAAAACTAAGATGCAGACAGCAGTCCAGCAGCGGGATGTGGGCTTTCCAGTCTTTTGCATTGAGTGTCACATGTATGATTTTCTCCCAGCTGGTGAGAGGTCTTACGTGTGCACTAGGTGCAAGGAGCTCTTTGCTCTCAGGGAACAAGTCCGTTCTCTAGAGGCTAAAGTAGCAGACTTGGAAAGCATAAGACAGACAGAGAGGTACATAGACGAGACCTACAGGGATATAGTCCTGAAGTCCTACCTCCAGTCTGGCAGCATCCCTGTTGCCATGGAGGAGAGAGGTCACGTGACAGGAGAGCATCACCCTGGTGTGGCAGGAAGTGATCCTGTAACTAGGACCTGTCCTCCAGGTGATGTAAACCCCTCTCGCACCGAGGAGGTTTCTCCAGGGCCAAGTGCCCATGAGGGAAGCGTTAGGACAGCAGTTATAGTTGGTGATTTGATCATTAGGCATGTAGATAGCTGGGTGGCTGGTGGACGTGAGGATCGCCTGGTAACATGCCTGCCTGGTGCGAAGGTAGCGGACCTCACGCGCCACCTAGATAAGGTCTTAGATAGTGCTGGGGAGGAGTCTGCTGTCTTGGTACATGTCGGTACCAATGACATAGGAAAATGTGGTAGGGAGGTTCTGGAAGCTAAATTTAGGCTTTTAGGTAGGAAGTTGAAATCCAGAACTTCCAGGGTAGCATTCTCCGAAATGCTTCCCGTTCCACGCGCAGGACCCAAAAGGCAGGCAGAGCTCCGGAGTCTCAATGCGTGGATGAGACAATGGTGCAGAGATGAGGGGTTTGGATTTGTTAGGAACTGGGGAACATTCTGAGGAAAGGAGGGGCTCTTCCGAAGGGATGGGCTTCACCTTAACCGGGATGGAACCAGGCTGCTGGCATTAACCTTTAAAAAGGAGATAGAGCAGCTTTTAAACTAGATAATAGGGGAAAGCCGACAGTCGCCCAAGAGCACATGGTTCGGAAGAATGTATCCTTGAAGGATACTACAAAAAGCAGAGAGGTTCCAAAAAAGTGTAAAGTAGCCCAAATGCCCTCGAGTATGGAGCAGACAGAGCTTAAAGATCCCAAATTACCCATGTCTACCAATAGCCAAATTAATATGAATAAAATACAGTCTCTAAAATGCTTGTATGCAAATGCTAGAAGTCTAAAAAACAAGATGGGAGAGTTAGAATATATAGCACTAAACGAGAGGTTAGATATGATTGGAATATCAGAGACATGGTGGAAGGAGGACAACCAGTGGGACACTGTGATACCTGGGTTCAAACTATATCGTAATGATAGAGCTGATCAAATTGGTGGAGGGGTTGCGCTCTATGTTAGAGAGGGCATTGAGTCAGAAAGGATTAAAGTTTTGCAAGAAACAAAATTTGCTGTAGAATCTCTATGGATTGAAATTCCATGTAAAAAGGGGAAGGCGATGGCAGTGGGGGTGTACTATCATCCGCCTGGCCAGAATGAACAAATGGATGATGAAATGCTCAAAGAAATCAAGGAAGCTAGCAAAAGTTACAGTGCAATAATAATAATGGGTGATTTCAATTACCCCGGCATCGACTGGGTCAGTGTCACAGCAGGACATGCTAGGGAGATAAAGTTCCTAGATGAAATAAATGACTGCTTCTTGGAGCAGCTGGTTCATGAACCGACCAGAGGGGAAGTCATATTAGACCTAGTCCTTAGTGGAACACCAGATCTAGTGCAAGAGATAAGGGTGTTGGGGCCACTTGGCAATAGTGATCATAGCATGATCGCCTTTGATTTAATTAGTGGAGGAGGGATAGTAAGGAAATCCACAGTACTATCCTTTAACTTTCGAAAGGGAGACTATGATAAATTGAGGAAAACAGTTAAGAAAAAACTAAAAGGAGCAGTTGCAGAGGTTAAAGACGTACATCAAGCTTGGATGTTGTTGAAAAATACTATCTTGGAAGCCCAGACCAGCTGTATTCTACGCTTTAAGAAAAGTTGAAGGAAGTCCAAAAAACTGCCAGCATGGTTTAAAGGTGAGGTCAGAGAGGCTGTTGTTGCCAAAAAAGCATCTTTCAGGGAATGGAAAAAAGAGCCAAATGACGAAACCTGGAAAGAGCACAAGCACTGGCAAGTCAAATGCAAGGCATTGATAAGGCAGGCAAAGAGAGAATTTGAGAAGAAGCTTGCTGCGGAAGCAAAAACACGAAATAAAGACCTTTTCAAGTACATTCGTAGCAAAAACCTGTGAGAGAGTCAGTTGGTCCATTAGATAATAAAGGGGTTAAAGGAGCACTAAGAGGCAACAAGGCGATAGCGGAGAGACTGAATGAATTCTTTGCTTCAGTCTTTACTGAGGAAGATGTAGGGATGTTACCCTTGACTGAAGTGGTATTTAAAGGTGCGGAAGAATTGAAGGAAATATCGATACATCGGGATGATGTCTTACAACTATTAGATAAACTGAAGAGTAGCAAATCACCTGGGCCGGATGGTATACATCCAAGGGTGTTGAAAGAACTGAAATATGAGATTGCAGACCTGCTATTAGTAATCTGTGAACTATCATTAAAATCATCTCTAATACCTGAAGATTGGAGGATCGCCAATGTAACACCAATTTTTAAAAAGGGTTCCAGGGGTGATCCGGGAAACTACAGACCGGTGAGCCTGACGTCAGTACCGGGAAAAATGGTAGAAACCATCATAAAGAATAAAATTACTCAGCATGTAGATAGTCACGACCTAATGGGAGACAGCCAACATGGCTTTAGATAAGGAAGATCTTGTCTTACTAATCTGTTATGTTTTTTTGAAGGAGTGAATAAACAGGTGGACAAAGGTGAGTCGGTTGATATTGTGTATCTGGACTTTCAGAAAGCCTTTGACAAGGTCCCTCATCAGAGCCTTTTGGCAAAACTAAAGAGTCATGGGATAGGAGGAACTGGTTAAAAGATAGAAAGCAGAGGGTAGGGCTAAATGGCCAATTTTCCCAATGGAGAAAGGTGAATAGTGGTGTACCCCAGGGATCTGTGCTGGGTCCACTGCTTTTTGACATATTCATAAATGACCTGGAAAGTGGAACAACGAGTGAGGTTATCAAATTTGCAGATGACACAAAACTATTTAAAGTTGTTAAAACCCAAGAGGATTGTGAAAAATTGCAAGAGGATCTTGATAAATTGGAAGACTGGGCATCAAAATGGCAGATGAAATTTAATGTGGACAAGTGCAAGGTTATGCACCTAGGGAAGAACAACCCAAACTATGGTTACACGATGCAAGGTTCCACATTAGGAACCACCACCCAGGAAAAAGATTTAGGCGTCATAGTGGATACCATGTTAAAACCCTCGGCCCAGTGTGCAGCGGCAGCCAAGAGAGCAAATAGAATGCTAGGTATGATAAGGAAAGGAATGGAAAATAAAACAAAAGATATTATAATGCCTCTATATCGTTCCATGGTGAGACCGCACCTTGAATATTGTGTGCAATTCTGGTCGCCGTATCTTAAAAAGGATATAGCGATTTTAGAAAAGGTTCAGAGAAGAGCCACCAAAATGGTAAAGGGGATGGAAGGATACTCCTATGAGGAAAGGCTAAAAAGGCTAGGGCTCTTTAACCTGGAAAAGAGACGGCTGAGGGGAGATATGATAGAAGTCTATAAATTAATGAACGGAGTGGAACGGGTAAACGTAGATCGATTGTTTACGTTATCAGAATATAGAAAGACTAGGGGACATGCAATGAAGTTACAGGGTAAACTATTTAAGACTAATAAAAGAAAATATTTTTTCACTCAACGTGTAATCAAACTCTGGAATATGTTACCGGAGGATGTAGTAAAGGCTGTTAGTGTAGCTGGGTTTAAAAAAGGTTTGGACAAGTTCCTGGAGGAAAGGTCCATAAACCATTATTAAGAAGTGACCGAAGATATCAATGCTTGACCCAGTACAAGCATTGTGGAACTTGTGTCTCTTGGGGAAACTGCTAGGTACATATGACCTAGATTGGCCACTGTTGGAAACAGAATACTGGGCTTGTTGGACCTTGGTCTGACCCAGTATGGCATATCTTATGTTCTTATGTTCTTAAAATCCAGCTACCGTATATCAACAGGCTCACCTTTATCTACCTGTTCATTCACATCTTCCAAAAAATATGAGGGGCGCTGATAAGTCTCTGGCCTTCTAACAAATTGGTACTAAATAAAACAAAACTGCAGAGATCATTCGGAACTCTGGAACTGAAGTGTACTCGTAGCTTTCTGTTTGGTTACAAGGCCAGAGACTTATCAGCCTTCCCTCATATTACAGAGTAGTAAGACAAGATCTTCCTTGGCTTTATCCCATTAAACCATGACTATCTACACGTTCAGTAATGTTATTCATTATAATGGTTTCTACCATTTCGCGTGGCACTGTAGCTTTCTGGATCACCCCTGGAATCCTTTCTAAAAATTTACATTACATTGGCCATTCTCCAGTCTTCCGGTACTACAAATGATCTTAATGATAGTTCACAGATTACTAATAGTAGGTCTGCAATCTCATATTTCAGTTCTTTCAACACCCTCAGATGTATAACGTCCATTCCAGGTGATTTGCTACTCTTTAGTTTATCAAATAGTTGTAATACATCTTCCTGGTTTATTGAAATTTGTTTCAATTCTTCTGATACATCACTTTTAAATACCATTTCTGGCATGGGTAACTTCCCTATATCCATCCACTAAAGACCAAAGCAAATAATTCATTCATTCTCTCCACTATGACCTTATCATCCCTTAATGACCCTTTTACCCCTCTATCATCCAAAGGTCCAACTGATTCTCTCGCAGGTTTTTTACTACGAATGTATTTGAAAAAGCTTTTATTATGCATTTTTGCTTCCATGACTAGCTTTTTTTCAAATTCTCTCTTTGCCTGCCTTATCAGTGCCTTGCATCTAACTTGCCAGTGCTTATGTTGTTTCCAGTTTTTGTAGTAATAGTAGTAATGTAAATCTTAACCTTTGCAGCTGCTCCTTTTAGTTTTTTCTTAACTATTTTCCTCATTTTATCATAGTCTCCCTTTTGAAAATTACAAGATAGTACTGTGGATTTTTACATGTAACCATGTGTGCCATGTATCAACATGCATTTTCCATCTGAAAAACTCTGCCCTCTGTTCTCTTTTTAAACCCTTGACTTGTTGGGTAGGCTGGGCAGCTGGAAATAGATCCAAGTGTATCATTGTTAAGACACGGCAACTTCTAAGATGACAAAGCGCCTGTGATTGGCTATTGTGATGCCAGTGGGCAAGGGTAGAACAAGGGCAGGAGAAAAAGAGCAGCCCTGATCTCACCAGATAGCGCTAATACTATCCTCATATTCAGTGCTGCAATCTATAGAGATAGAGCAGCACTGAACTTATGAAATACGTTAAGCATTGGCACCCGCATTTCACTTTTAATGGTCACTGTGCTGGCTGAAAATCTGTCCCATAATGGACATTCCTTGCTCATTGGAGCTTACAGACAGACAGAGCGTGCAATGGAGGCTTGAGATAAGACTGCAAGGCCGTGACTCAGAAGGCTGAAGCCAGTGGGAGATAACAGAGGAGGGGGCATCAAATATGATGTTTGAGGACTAATAGAAATAATACAAATATAGACAGAAAATGTTTCAAGGAGAACTGTGATTGTAGAAGTTTTTGCTATGTCCAAGTTTCCAGCAATAAAGCTATTGCTTGCAGAATATAGATTAAAACTGAGTGTTTCCAAATGTGAAGCCTTTGGATAGGGAATTCCTGTCCGCTGCCTGGTTTTCAGTTATTGATGGAAAAATTGATCCTTTAAGTACAGTCCTGTCAGGATTTGGGAGTTTAGCTTAATACTGAATAATTACTGCCCAAACACGTTACTTTCAGCGTTTGGCTCGGTCTTTGGCCAGCTTAGGATTTACAGCAGCTTCAGTCATTGTTATGAGTGGCGGGGGCTAGCAAAACAGCCCAAATCCTCATGCATGAAGGTTTAACACATTGAAAAGGGCTGCTATTAAATTGTGTGGCTGCATATAAGTGCAGAAGTTTGTGTGCCAAAAAGATCACCTGTAGGTGTTCCTGGGGGCATAGTCTGGGTGCAGCAGGGGCAGATTGCAAAGTACCCTCATATTTTATAGCCTAAGCGTGTACAAGCATAAAATACATACCCCAATTTAGACCTTCTTCAGAGTAAGTGCAAATCTGTGCATTACTGGGGCTGGATCTGAGGGCCTATTTTGCAAAGGCACATTGGTGCCTATATATCGCTCTTTATAATTTCAGCATTAAATGCCTTTTTGGGCTTTTATATATGTACCCAATGGTAAAATTGCCCCTATTAAATTCTAATTAGATTACAATAATGTTGCGTATATTTGGGTACATAAGAAACAGCTGAGAAAGCTCCAAGTGATTGAAAACGCTGTGGCTAGGTGAGTGGATGGGCTTAAGGGCAGGGATCACGTCTTCCTAATGATGAAATTCTTGCACTAGTTTCCTGTTGAAGCTTGAGTCGAGTTCAAAATTATTACTTGGACTTTGGAAGTCTGCAGGGTCTTTGACGGATAGACTATGATCATATGTCCCAGATTGTTCATTACTGTTGTCTCAGACATATTGGATACTCCACTGAGGGCAACGGTCCATTTGGAAAGGAAATTGAGAATTCTCAAATATATAATTTGTCTGATCATGCTCGCAGGAAAAAGATTGAGGTTACTTTTAGGCAGCAGACTACAGCCTGGCGATTTAGGCACTATTATACAGATCAGCTTTTTTTTTTTTTTTAATCTTTATTAAACTTTTACAATTCAAACAAGTAAACAGCTAGTACAGAAAAATTCCAGTAAATCATATAGTACGGCAATATCTAAGGAAAATAAGACAATAGGCTCCATCTAGAACACAAAAGGAAGCGGTCCAAACAGTATGCTTAAAATAATCAAAAGAAATATTCATAAGAAAAAAGCAAAGTATGAGCTACAGACAGCAGCTATAGCATTATTATTGAGTTAACATAGATGGCATTAGATATGGAACCAGCCAAAGCACATTGAGCAGATACAAAGGAGACTAAGGGGTCTGTTTACTAAATGGCGGTAGCGGACTCCGTGCGATATCGGGGTCGCGGCTCTGATATCGCACGGAGTCCGCTACCGCTGTTTAGTAAACAGACCTCTAAATGGGTAGAATCCAAAAAAATATATCTGTAAGGAAAGAGTTAGTTTATCTCTGAATTTTTCGAAGCTGTTATGTTTGTGTATTTTACTGACTTTTATGCCACATGTTAAGTGTTTGGGGTTTTTTTTTGTAAATTGCCTCCAAGTTTTTTACAAGTGGTGATTCAAAATTCTAACAGGTCAATATTCAGCCGCCACAATCGGCCTGTGTTTTAAAGTCTGATGGCAGCAGCTGAATAAAATCTGTATATTCAGTTCTATTATCCAGATTGCAGTTGGCGCTACATGTTCATATCATTTATTATTGTTTAGCTCATGCTTCACATAATCCCATGGTAGAGTAATAACGAGTGAAAGAAACATGTCCTACATGTACCGGTGGAAATCACCTGGTTTGGAGAGTCTGCCGAGTGCCAACAGCGAGTCCTTATCAGAGTGCTCTGGGCGGTGGGCTCAGTCAGTCAATCAGTCACGTCACACCAAGTATGTCAATAACGTCCAACTTTACTGAGACCCGGTGGGGTAAAATCAACTATTCTTAACAATTCAAGATGCAAGCAGCTGTTCTAGATGAGGCAGGGACACATTTCACTTCATAGATTCTCCAACAGTCTGTCATAAAGTCCCTTGATATAGAGGATATTATTCCTCCACTTCTCTGGCACCCCACAGTCTCTGCTGATCAGAACCTCAGTGATTCGGTATCCCGAAGGGCTCTGGCTGTGTTTGCTCTGTTACCCGGTAAAGGCAGGAAACCTCTCCTGGTAATCCTTCTCATGCAGGGTCTGGCTCCAATTCTCTCTACTCGATGCCTTGTCTCTTTATCCCTCTTTATCTTCAGACCTCTCAGTCTAAGAGACCCCATTGGTTCTTGCTAGCTCAGCAATTATAGGCCAGCTTGGCAGAACGAAAGTCCCTCTTCGATGTGGCATTCCTTGCTATATCTGACAGCTTCACAGATAGTGACAGCAGACTCCCTGTTGGCAAGACAGCTTTACCTCCACCAGGCTCCTCTTACCTTTACTGATGAGGTGATCAGATTATTTCTAGAGAGAACTCACAGACTACCGAAAGTCTGGGTTTTCATACTCCCACTAAGGTACTCCTCGGTCTTTCCCTCTGGGCTGTGTCCTACTTCTTGCCTTGTCAATCTGCCAGACATTCTTGTTCCAGGGCCTGCTCCTTGCTTGCAATGAGAAGGAAGCTTTATTGACACCTGCGTCACATGCGTATAGTATGGTCAGCACCAGAGTTATCCAAATACCAGCGATATTCGAATAATTCCTGGGCCTATCCACGCTCCAGCCAGCGCTGACCGTTTACTGCTGAGGAAGTCAGGAATAATTTTCAGCAGCTTTATCTGGAGAGTGCCACTGAAAATTGCTGGATAGACCCGACTAGTAGTGCTGCAAGCTGGATACGTGCTGCTAAATAAATAAAAGTGAATTACAAGCCAAATATAACATGCAGGTCCTGGCAATGCCACAAATGCTCGTGAAAATGTGAAATGCAGAATGCAAGGGGTCCAAATGTAAACGTCTGCGAGAATGAAGGCTAATGTTCGCTGCTTTTTGGCTCAAAGGAGATCCGTTTGCTCTTTGGACTGGTGGATGGGGAGGAAAAGTGAAAAATGAAAGCCACTTAACCCTCCATAGCCCATGTTCCCTGTAAAATAGTTATCTCCAAGTTATAATGCCCTGTTCAATGTAATTTCAGTTTGTTCAATGTAAACCACACTGATGCAGAATAGCGCGGTATATAAGAGAATGTAAATAAATAAATAAATAAATGTAAGAGAGGGGCTATGTGCGAAGGCAGGCTATATCTATATCACCAGAAATGCAACGTTCAATCTACCCATGAAGGTGAAGCCTAAGGTGCGCTACCTAGGAATAACCCTAGATCAGCAACCAACCCTGCAACGGCACATTAGCAACACCAGTACCAAACGATAAGAACACTACAGCACCTAGACCCATTACTGGACGTCTGATTTCCGAATGGGTTCCCGGGCTCTACTATTCCCACATCTTGACTACTGTAACATAATCGTCCAGGGAATACCAAAATATGTGCTTCACCCACTGCAGATGGTGCAGAACACTGCCGCCCACTTTTTTTTTTTTTTTGAAACTTTTATTTTCATTTTGCAACAAACAAAGAAACAACACACCAAAAGATACAAAACAAGTATACAATAAGGAAAAGCAAACCCATTACCCCCCACCCCGGTGCTTCCTCTCTACCCGTTTGTATCAGCATGTGAGCGCTTCCAGTTAACAGTGATGATACATCAAACAATCAAAAAATATCCACAATACAGCATGATCATGAGACAGAGATATATACAAAGTTAGACAGTCAGATGAGAGCATTTAGCAAAATGTACATATTCATTGAACATCTTCCATTAAGACCAATAAGAAGGAGTCTGAACGGAGGCAGCACACAGACGAGGTATTTGTTCATATTTACTGTAGAGACAGGCATGATTCTACCATTCATTAAGGCTCAGATGGGAACTAATTTCCCAGTATTACTCAATGAGGGAAACAGCAATGCCAAGCATAAAGTTCAAAAGGAGATAAGCCATTTCTTGGGAGAGAGGGGATCCCCGCAACTGGGCGAAGTCCCACTACCCTCCGGGAAAGGGACTCCTGAGAGTGCAATATAGACTAAATACGACCCCAGACCCGACGCCAGTTATACTGTAGTGCGGGATATTCATGCATAACATGAAATGAAGTAATAAACCAATGGCCACAGGACATGTCCAGCAACCATTACCCTGAGTTGTGTTCCATATGTCTAAACTGTGAGGAGTGTGAAAACACCGGTGGGCTAGAAAGAAGAGGGTCTGAGTGAGGGAGGCGGGTCAGAAGCCCGGGTCCCTCTGCTCCAGATAAGGCTCCATTGCTCCGAGGTTAAAGTCACATGCAATTCTCTCTCCCATACTTTCTGCGCTATCAAAAAACATTGGTGGATAGTGGGAGTCTAATGGAAGAGTCATACCAGGGAGTAAGGTAAAAGGAATCGGTGAGCAAAGGCCCGCTACTATATCTAGCCACACAGGTCTGCTCGGTACTGGGGCTTCCAACCAACAAGCACCTTGTTTGAGAAGAAAAGATTGAGGGGGCACTTGAATAAAATCGCCACCAAGTATTAATGGAACATTAGCGGAGGCCGAGGCCAACTGCGCAAAACATGCATAGTGAGCAGGGTTGTCCACATTCGGGACATAGTACAAATACACGTGAATTCACTATCTCCAACCTCAAGGTGTACACGGGCCCATCCACCCGCAATGTCAGCGCTAATATCAGGTACAGTAGCGTGCAAACTTCTTGACCAGGATGACTATCCCGTACCATTTGGAAACGGTGGGAGAGCAGGCAGCTACCATGTGAGGCCTAGCATTGAGTTTCAGTGTTTCAGCAGAGTGTAGTGCGTTTCCTGAAGAAACACCTAATCAACGTGCTCGTGGCTAAGATAGCTAAGGATTTTCTTTCTGCTGAGTGGACCAGCAATGCCTTGTACAATGAATGATAGGAGTTTACATGAGGCCATTCAGAAAAGTTAAAATTCTGAGCATGAGAGCACACATAATTTCACTGTGTCCCTCAAACTGACTGTATCTGGCTGTACACATGACATAGGAAAATAAGCTAATATAATACAGTGAAGCGCCCCACATTAACAAAGATAACCGCAGTACGGTAGAGGAGAAGCAAAACCCCAAAATTACTGGCGACCATGTGTCTGCGGGGAGAAACCCCAGAGAAGGCCGGAATTGAAAAAACATATAACCTGTAGGACTGTGCGTGCTCCGACTCCGACCGAGGCACACATCATGAAGGGATAGGAGACCAAAGACAAAAGTCATACAGAGAAAGAAAGAAAGTCCAGGCTATTTCTGTGCTGGGCTATGATCGCCGCATCGGGCCCTTCAAAATGGCGGATAGAGCCGGCAGATAAGAGTCCAAAATTTGGGATTAGCGCATCTGTTCTGTTTCTTTGGAGTCCAAAAATGTTGATAATAGAGCAGGATCCTCGAACGTCCTGGTTTGGTTATGGAGAGTCACTCGGAGCTTCGCTGGATACAACAGGCCAAAGCGAGCCTGTAGCTGTTGAAGTCGAGGGCGAAGAGCAAGGAGTTTCTTCCGACGGTCAACGGTAGGCTTTGCCAAATCAGGAAAGAAGGAGACCTTACGACCTTCATATTCCAAATGATGATTCGCTCGGGCAGCATGTAAAATTTGTTCCACTTGTTGATATCGTAGCAAGCTAAAGATAATAGGCCGGGGGGTCGTGCGGTTGAGCGCCATGCGGGCAGGAACACGGTGTGCTCGATCGATTTCCAGTTCTCTGTGAAAAGTAATCTTCAGCAAGGAGGGAAGAGTTTTGAGCAAGAATTCTCTTATATCTCCTGCTTCCACTCCCTCCGGCATTCCAAGGAGCCTCACATTGTTGCGACGGGCGCGATTATTGCTATCTTCCAACTCCTTTTGAAGATTCTGTATCTGGCGCTCAGCCTCGTCCAGTTTGCCCAAGCGCACCTCGTGCGAGTCGAGGACCCCCGCCATATTGTCCTGCCGTAATGAAAGACCTTCAAGTCGGTCTTGGAGCACTCCAAAGTCTTCTCGCATGGCTCGAAGCGCTTCTCCATTAGACTGCACCAGTTCTTTCACGCCGCGTATTTCCTCCAAAATCTCCAGGTGCATTGCGGGGTTTTCACGAAGTGGAACCATCTTCTGCGGGGAGGATACCTCCGTTTTGGAGCGTTTTCCGTGAGAAGAAGAAGGAGACCCGAAGTCCAAACGCGCTGGTTTGTGGGCCGCCATCCCCCCCGAGGTGCCCCGGTCAGCTCGGAGCAAAATAGCAAATTTATATAGGTATTAAGTCAGGATTCTGAGTAGGCCTCTCGGGAGCTTCAACGCTAAGCGTCCTACCCGCTGGACATCAGGCTCCGCCCCCCCACTGCCGCCCACTTTTTATATGGTGTATCAGGGTCCGAGCCTATAACACCCATGCTAAAATAGCTACACTGGATTCCCCTAATGAACCAAATAAGAAACAAAGCCCCACTAACCATATTCAAAGTATCTCATGGTCTATCCTCAGATTATCTTCAATCCTTATTGCACAAAACAGATAAGAGGACTAAAAGACTCAATGCACAGAACACCTTCACTATTCCCACTTTAAAAGTGAAAAGCAGCCAGACCGTCTCTCACTTTAAGCACCAAGCATTTGCAATGCACTCCCTGAAAACATACCAGCCATTCCTGAAGTAACAGATTTTCGCAGGAAGCTTTAAGCCTCATCTCTTCCTTGAGCACTTTGGTAGTGGAAAGTAACAGATCGTTATTCTGCTTCACTCTGCACAGAAACATTTGTTAATATCTTTTGAAGTGTTATCCTTGCTATAGTCATCTTATTCCCTGCTCTATGGGGGTCATTCTGTCCCGCTGTTCGTCCCCCTGCCATCCCCGTCCCCAACCTCCCCATATGAACAGCAGGTTTGTATGGGAAGACCAAGACAGGGGTGGGAGGGCGCATTCCAGAGGCGGAGCGAGGGCGTGATGTAGGCAGCTCTTGACCCTAGACGTACAGGGCCGATTGCAAGGTTGGCCCTGTACGTCCAGGGCCTTCAGGATAGACGGGGGACTTATTCCACCTTGAAGGTGGAATAAGTACCCCTGAATGGCAGGGGACCATGGCGCGGGACACAGGCAGGGAAGTGAGGAGGCTCAGGATGTTCCCCGCAGCCCGACCCAGGCTTGGAAGGCCAGACTGGAGGTCAAGCTGCGGGGAATGAGAGTTGCTCTGGGATGGCCGGCAATCATGGCTCGTGAATGGAGCCGTGGTACCAAGGCAACGAGATGCCATGGCACTGTGGCTCCATTCACGAGCCTGGCTGAGTTAGCCAGGAAATTGCTAGGAGATACAGCCAGGCAGAATCGGGTTCCAGCCTGCACATCCAGGCACTAGACCTGATTCTGATCCTGTGGATGCTCCAGAATCAGAATCAGGTCTAACTTTGCACGGCCCGATTCTACCCAGCCGAACAGGGGCTGCATGGCCCGAATAGAATAGGCCTCCATGTAAATAGTTGCTGAATGTACCGTTCCATCTAAAACTATTGTTATGTTCATTGTAAACCATCCTGATAAAACTGAAAGGCGATATATAAAAAAATACCAAATAAATAATTAAACATTTCGAATTTAAATATATAATGGGTTCTATGTAAAGTTCTAAAGTTCTAGTTAATTTGTAAACTGCTTGGACTCTAAGATAAAGTGGCCTTTAAAATTGCTAAATAAAGTGAATAAATAATTGCACCCCACTTTTTAACTGGTGCATGAACCCCTCCTACTCTTTTTCCACTGCGTCATTCCTCAATCCACAACCATTCTCTCCAGCAGAAGTGCTCAGATCCCAGCTATCCTCACCTCACCTCACCAGTGCTCAGATCCTAGCTATCCTCACCTCACCAGTGCTCAATCTTCAGGGTTTCTCCTTATCCCTCTCCAGATGATCAAACACCTTTCAGTATGTCTCAATCCACCTGGCTTCAACCTGATTACTCGAATGGTCACCAAAATTCCAACCTCTCCACCACCGTTCAACCTCCAGGATTTTCCTTTCTTTCAACCCTTCTCCTCTCTTCTCTTGTGATCCTCAATTCCCCCTTTTCCCACAGTTCTCAATCGCACCAGTCTCACTCCAGTAGGGTTACCTGTCCCCTCCCACGGGAAGTTGTTGGTGAATTTATGTGTATCTCTTAGGGGGAGAGAATAAAGTTCCCTCCTCAAGTCTTGTTGAGTATCTTCATGTTGTGGCCCCGTTGTATAACATCTATACTAAATCTCAGCAAGGCGACACTATAATTGAAGTATGGTAGGAACAAAAAAGAAAAATACATACTGGCCGCACGTCACCCAGGATAAAAAGGTGCCCACCCACAGCTTACACACTAGGGCTAACGTTGGAGGTTGCAGTAGTGCAAGCACTTCAGATGCAGATAACATCCCTGTCACAGATAAAGGCCATGGTGAGCCTGTTCATGGACCCACTACGGCAGGAGATAAACCACAGAAATTAATGAAAAACTTAAGAGGATTAACTACAGTTAAGTGGACTTCTGCAGATAAAGAGGAGATAATGTGCTGCTATTTTTATACCACAAACCTTATATTTAAATCAAGAGGGTATACAAAGAGAATCTGCCAAAAACTGGAAGAAAGAGGAAAATTGCCGCTCGAAAAACTGCATAAAGCAACGGATGCAAATTTAAGATCTTCAATTTCACAGATCAAAGTAAAGAAGAATGTAAATGATAACATCTTGAAGCAAGAAAGGGTTTCCATGGAAAAAGAAATATATGCAGGAGGAGGAGACCTATGTGAGAGAGCCAGAAGTAAGGAATACACAGAAAAAGAAAGGGCAGCGAAGGGGAAGATGGAGCTGAGAGATTTGGAACTGCAGGAGAGTGAGATGAATAAAGGACACGTCAACAAATCAACTGGGGAGGAGGAAGAAAGGGAGGAGAAAGACCCAGAGGTGGAAGAATTCAAGACAGAACTCGTAGTCCACATGGAAAGAGATGAATATGCTGGGTTCCAAGCAAGAGAAAGATTACCCAAGTTAAATTTAACATCTAAGATTAGAAGTATGATAATTAAGATGAACAAGGCCATATCCAATATAAAGGGACTATTTATTGACATCACCAAAATTTTTATTTTATTTATTTATTTAGCAAGCATTTGTAGCCCGCTCCTTCCAGCGATCAGAAGTGGGTAGGATTACTATTGTGAAACTGCCGAATCAAGGCAGGTACAAATTTTGTTTACATACAGATTGTCAGAAAAGCACATCATACAGAGTTAACACTTCTTAGCTATGGGGGAGTTCATTTACATATATACATAAATACATATATACAGGATAAGCTTTTTGGCCACAGTGGTCAGGGGCTGCTCCATCTGTGGATTTAGTTCAGGTTGAAATGAGATTGGAAAATGTGCATTTTGAGTTTCTTTCTGAAGTCTAGAAGGTCATTGCTAGCTCGTAGTTCTGGTGGGAGTTGGTTCCACAGTGTTGGTGCCACATATGAGAAAGCCCTGTGGCTGGTGTTAGCTTTGGCAGATCTAAATAAATAAATCAAATATAGTATTATACAGCTAAAGTTATTACTGCAAGAATAATACCAATGTGCAGGGCCAGAAGGAAAAGAGAACAATAACAGTTCCTCTTGGAAAAAGTGCACCAAACCTATGGACTGGCCTGCAGTAACAATGAAAGAGCTGGAAAGCAAGTTGAAATGAACCCAAAATAGAAGAGCCCCAGCCCAGATGGAGCAACCAACGTTTGGCTCAAACAGTTAACATCACCCCACCCAGACCTGGCGAGCTGCAAAAATCAATTGTTCAAGCAGCCAGACTTAATACCACAATGGCTTACTGCAGGAAAAACATTTCTCCTTCCAAAGGGGGATCCAAATAATATTCCCAAGAATACAGACCAATAACTTGTTTACCTGCAGTCTATAAGCTTTTCACTGCTATAAATGCAGAAAGAATATATCATCATATCAAGCTCAATAACATTATGGCAATAGATCAAAAGGGCAATAAGAGAGAAGCATATGGAACCAAGGACCAATTAATTTTGAATAAAGCCATCATGGTCAGTGCTAAAAAGGCAGAAATCTCACTATAGCATGGATTGATTATAAGAAAGCTTTTGACAGCATCCCACACTCTTGGATAATAAATTGCCTTGAAATGTATAACATAATTCCTGGCTTGATAGAGTACATTAAGTTCACCATGATAATGTGGTAAACTATACTTTTTTTGAGATATGAAAATGGTCAGTACATCATTCCTAACATTAAGATCCAACAAGGAATATTTCAGGGAGATTCCCTGTTGCCACTAATGTTTTGTGTGGCACTTAATTCAATGAGTACTCGCATCAACTTTTTGGGATACAGATTTAGCCTGAATCCTAAAGAAGGTAACAACCCAGAAGCAACATCTCATCTACCATTTGTAGGTAATCTGAAGCTCTACAGTTCCAGCAACCAACAATTAGCAGAGCAACTCTGTGTGGTGAAAAGCTTTTCTGATGCCATCAGGATGACTTTTGGCCTTGACAGGTGTGCTAAGGCAACTTTTTTAAGAGGAAAATTGAGCCAAATGGAAAACATCTCTCTGGCTGAGGCCTGTGACATCAAGAAACTTGAACAAAAAGGCATATATAAGTATCTCGGAGTAGAGGAAGGAATGACACTCAAGCAGAAATTACTGAGAGAGAAGATCAGTAAAGAATATTACAGGAGATTAAAATCATTATTGAAAAGTGTTTTAACATCACAGAATAAGATACAAGCCATCAATCAGTGGCAATTCCTGTATTCTCAGACAGCTGTGGGATTGTGGACTGGCCTCTTAAAGATCTTGAAAAACTGGATGATGTGTGAACAAGAAAACTCTTCCATGCCCATGAAGTAATTTATAAGAATCAGTGTATGCCAAGTCTGTACATTCCTAGAGCAGACGTAGGACTAAGCCTCATAGAAATGGATTACACCTACAGAGCTACTCTCATAGGCCCCCAGGCCTACCTGACTACATCATCAGATTCAAATATGCAAAAAGTCCTGAAATATGAGAGTAAATGTCCAGAATCTGTCTTCATCATCAAACTTGGACAAGTGTTCCAACAATTAGAAGGAATGAGTGAGAATCCACAAGCACACACAGGATTAGAAGCAAAAAAATTTGCAAACAAAGAAAAACAAGTGGGAAATGCACAAATACAGTGGGAAATGCAAAGTGTTACTCCAGAAACTCTTGGTTGATAAAGAACGGACACATGAACGGTTAAGGAGAGGTGAACTGAAACCAAAGGATGAGAGATTGATAGTTGCAGCCCAGAACAGCGGATTATGGATGAGATGGTTTACAGCGAGCACTGAAAACCTGGCAAAACAGACATATGTCGATTCTGTAAGAAAAAGCTGGCTCACTCCATAGCTGGCTGTAAAGTTCTGATGGCGGAAAATTTCTATACAAAAAGACACAACAAAGTAGCACGCCTCATCCATTGGAAACTCTGTAAACACTGCAACTCACTATGCCTGAAAAGCACTGGGATGATGACTGTAAGAGAATTACAGAGAATGAAGAGGTTATGATCATGTGGGACATTCCCATTCTGATGGATAAGAAAATGGATGCGAGGAAAGCTGACATAGTGGTAAAGGAGAAAAACACCAGAACGGCATTGATAATAGAGGTGTCGGTTCCAAGTGATTATTCTGGGAATCGCATGGAGAGGCAGAAGATCCTGAAGTACCAACAAATGCAGTCAGAGACCAAGAAAATGTGGCAGAAAAATAAAGAAATATTTCCCATTGTATTGGGAGCCATAGACTTGATAAAGAAGAATTTCCAAGCACATTTTGACAAACTACCCATACATGTTACATCTTATGAAGTCCAGCAGGAGGCTCTCTTTGGTACAATGCAAGTACTACACTGATCATTAGCAGTAAATTTGCAAGCCTGAGATCAAACTCCACATACCCTGGCTTAGAGGTGAGGTTCATGACTGTCATGATATCTGCAAAACTCACCCATTTGGAGAAACTGCCCTGAGTGAAGAAGCCAGTGACCCCCCTACTGTCTCCAGAAATCCTCTCCTCCTCCTGTTCCAGACCAGTAAGCCAGCAGTGTTTTGTCCTTATGTCCACAGCTGCAAGTAGAGAATATGGAGGATAGAGCTATATGTTTTGGCTAGTCTTGGAATCAGAATGGAACTGAAATGTGGGTTCTAACTGGTGAAAAGTCTAACCCCCTGGCAAATTTTCTGGCAGATGAAGTGAGAGAAATGAGAAGTAATTAGGCCTCTCTTGCCTAAAGGTGGCCATTTTGAAAACTGTAAGTGATAGAAAGCAGAGTCAGAGGCGTGGACTTCTCCAGTGAGTATTAAAGAGTATTAAGGAACAGTGGATCCCTTTATAGAAACAAGATAAAATCAAAATAAACATAGCTTTCTCTTATATCTGAACAAATATTTGCAGTGTTGTCTTTTGATAGGTAGGGTTTGGTGCTTTGCGGCATGTTTACTAAAGGTTAGTGCACATTAGCTTTGCACATGGCCCCACACCGCCCTTAGGCTGCCCCTGCCTCTAGCCAGTCAGGTTTTCAGGATAACCACAATGAATATGCATAACAGAGATTTGCCTACAATGGAGGCGGGACATGCAAATCTCTCTCATGCATATTCATTGTGGTTATCTTGAAAACCCGGCTGGCTAGGGTGTGTCCTGAGGAGTGGGCTGTTTCAAGCTGTCTGCTTCTCTTGATTTCTTTGGATCTAGCTCACACCTCTTTATTGGTATCTGAAGACGAGTGACACTCAGACACAGTAGCTGTTTCCCTGCCCTACTCTATGGCTAAATATAATAGCATGCATTATTGCCTATTAATGTGATTTCATGCAGGAGCCAGTGGGACCTATTCACATGCATAACTCACATTAGTAAATCTGTACCCGAGGAAGTGAAAAGACTTGCCCAAGGTCACAAGATTGAGCCCTGGCTTCCCGGATTACACAGGTACACTAAAAAATTTTTTTTTTAAACTGCCTCTAATGTTTCGATTGATTTTTACGTTTTTTGGTGCACTGAATCCAAATCTGGTAACCAATTTGCTCCATCACGTACAGATGTTTTGCTACATTGGGTTAGCAGTTTGAGGTGAACGTTTCAGATTGAGTGCGATCGAGATAAAAGTTTCTTGGATGAATTCTTTATACTAATTGTTTAGTAGTTATTCAAATAAGAATAAAGAAAATTGTAACAAGGCAGCACATAAGAATAATGTCAACAAAACACACTGTGATGGTAGCAAAATTGTCTGCACTTAAAACAGCCACATACATGTGCACAAACATTGAGCATATAAGAGCGAGGTTAGACACAAAGCAAAGCAAAGAAATGTGCAAAAAATGTTGTACAGGTATGTATGTAAGAATAGAAAACGCAAACCGCACCATTGCAATACATGAAGACAAACACCCGATGGTGTGAAAATAAAATTCTAATAAATGAGATCCGACACTGTGGTAATAACTAGCAAATTTTTATTTCAAAGTCTAGTAAAAACACGATATTTGTCAACACAGTTTAGATTTTAAAGTCATTCTTGGGTCAATCAATCTCCTGGTGGGCCCGTTTCTTCTTCCCCCGAATGCTTCTCTTGGTGCGCTGCTTGGCGTATTTTTCATCTGGGGTTTCCCGCAGCAGCAACCAGCAGAAATCAGCCATCATAGTGGTGTTCCATCTTCCTTGGTACCTTCTCTCTGCGTCCTTGATGTCCTGGTGAAACCTTTCACCTTGTTCTTCACTGTACGCCCCCAAGTTTTCGGGAAAGTAGTTCACATGGGAGTGCAAGAAATGGACTTTCAGGCTCATGTTACAGCCTTGTTCTTTGAAGGCAATGAGCATCCTGGCAACAATATCCTTATAGCTCTCATCCCGCCTGTTCCCCAAGAATTTGAGAACAACATCCTTGAAGGAATCCCAGGCTTCTTTTTCCTTCTCAGACATCGTTTCAGCGAATGCTCCATCTGAAATGAGTTTCCTTATATCAGGGCCAACAAACACTCCTTCCTTTAGCTTTGCTTCAGAAAGTCGGGGGAACTTTGAGCAAAGGTACCGAAAGCACTCACCATGTTTTGGAAGGGACTTGATGAATTGCTTAATGAGACCCAACTTAATGTGGAGAGGTGGTAATAGAATGTTATCACGAGGTACCAAGCTCTCATGAAGAACATTTTTCTCACCGGGTCTCAAATACTCCCGAATTGGCCAGTCTTTTTTCCCCCAGTGTAGGTCGCGGGCCCGGCTATCCCACAAGCAAAGGAAGCAGGGATATTTGGTGAAACCGGATTGCTGCCCTAATAGCATGGATAGAATTTTAAAGTCTCCACAAATCATCCACTTATGCTCATCATAACGAATCTCCTGAAGAATCAGGGCCAAATTCTCGTATTTTTCTTGGAGAATAACAGAGTGAGCAATAGGAACTGAAGCGAATGTGTTGCCATTATGAAGAAGAACACCTTTTATGCTGTCTTTTGACGAATCAATGAACAGCCGCCATTCAGCAGGATCATACTTGAGTTTAAACTTTTCCATCACTCCGTATATATCGTTGCAAAAGACCAAATCTTCCTCTTTGCTGAAATACTTCAAAAATTGTGTCTCGCGGTTGCGGTACCAATAAAAAGTTGTTCCTGGTGACAATAGATTTTTCTGTTTAAGCCGAGAACCTAGCAGTTGGGTAGCATCTTTTGGGAGTCCTAAATCCCGGACTAAATCATTCAATTCAGCTTGAGAGAAAAGTTCAGGTTTCGGATCTGGTTCAGTTTCAAACTCGGAAGTACTGGACTCATCGGGAAAAGCCATCTGATGAGTCTCATCATGATCAGAACCGTCCACACAAATATGATCCAAAGATTTTGGTGGTTCAGGCACAGGTACTTCGTTGCTATGAGGCATAGGCCTAATTGCTGAGGGAAGGTTGGGGTAACTTATTACGTTCTTATTTTTTAAGTTGTATCCCTTCACAATGCAAGAGCAAAAATAGCAGTCACTGCTGTGGTCTCTTTGTTCACGCCACATCATAGGTATTCCGAAACGAAATGCTTGTTTTTTACCTTTCATCCATAAGCGTAGATCTTCCTCACATGTCTTGCACACTTTGTGAGGAGCCCACGGGTTGTCTTGATCGCCTAACTTCAAACCGAAACAGGCGAAATATACTTTTTTAATAAATGCAGAAATGTTCCTCTGCCGCTTTTTCACGGTATATTCCCCACAAATAAAACAAAAACTGTCCGGAGAGTTGACGCAACCTCTGGCTCTGTGAGCCATCACAAATACACAGCACTGCAAACTACAACTGTAGTGAACCACTTCGGAATAAAGCTGGATTACGACTGAGCAAACAAAAGGTAATAATGAACTTGCAAGAAACTGAAATTTGACAGGAACGTTCATGTCACAACCACCGTGTTTGAGCGAGCGAATGAGGCGAGGCGAACAGGAAAGAACATGCGCCAGCGCGAGTACTGGATTTAGCCCCCCGCCTCCCAATTGTCCTGTTAATGTATAAAATGAATACAAAACACTCTAAAATATCATGAGGGAGTGTTTCTAGTTAGTTAACCATTACAACCTCTATTTTGGGCCAAGAAAATAAACTGCAGTCGGCTAAAAAGAAATTATGTGAACATTCCTTATATGGGTAAGAAATCTAATTTTGCAAGAAAACGTGACGTGATGGAACATTTTGGCTATTTTTCCTGGATTCAGCACCCCAAAATCTATAGGAATCAGTTGCAAAACTGGAGGCAGTTTGTTGATAGTGTACCTGTGTTATTAATCCACCATTCTCAGCACTAGGCCTCACCTAGATTCAGTAATTAGTTTCTGTCGTTTACAGCAATTGAAATACTTTTCCAAGGATGATGTCCCAAGGGCTGCAGAGCAGAGATGACGTCCATCCGTCCAAGAGGGGTGGAAGTGTCTTCCGCAGCAGACTGGCTAACCTACTGAAGAGGGTTTTAAACTAGATTCATTGGGGATGGGTGATGAAAGCCTCCAGGCAAGTGACAGATTAAATACCTCTGTAGAAATGGGTAAAAGGGGCAACATCTGGAAAGCGGTGTGTATAAATGTCCATAGCATAGGGAGTAAAGGCCCGATTTTCGAAGGCCTTTGCACGGGGAATTTTCCTACACGGGTAGTGCCCTTTGAAAATCCCGGATATGTCCCTAACGCGCCCAGACGCTATGCGGATAGCAGATAGGATCAGGGCATGTTGGGGGCCTTCCTGGCAGAGCGGAGGTGGGCCGTGGCACTGCTACACGGTTAGCGCTCTGCACTTTATAGATAGGTGTGGGAAAGCCTCGCCTATCTTTAAGGCAATGGGGCTAACTGTGTAGCATCGAAAATTGGTGCTACACGGGTAGCTCCTGCGGTTACCTGGTAGTGCAGTGATACACAGATTCTCAATGCTGGGGCCGCATATGACCCCAGCATGGAAAACCTGGGTTAGGCGGGAAGTGGGCGGGCTATGCACTGACGAGGCGCATAGCACCGCCCAAATGAAATTTGGGCCCTAAAATCCCAGATGTTGAGGCTTTAATGGAAGAGGCTGACTTGGATTTAGTGGCAGTTACAAAGGCATAGGTCAGAGACAACCATGGGATGTAATTATACCAGGCTATACTTTATTCAGGAAGGACAGGATAGGAAGAACGGGAGGAGGAGTGGCACTGTGGGCTCAATTCTGTAAGGCGGATAGCAGGGCTGTATGTTCCGGTGGGACGTCCAGCCCCACTAGCTGCCTCCTGGCTCCCCTGCATGCACAGAGCACGGGGCAGAGAGTGAGCAGAGCGTGGGTGGGACTGGCACCCAGACATACAGGGCCAATTCAGCTCACGGCCTTGTACTTCCATGGAGCACCAGGGGACGGCAAGCTAATTCCACCTTGGAGGTGGAAAAAGGGCTGGCCGCCCCTCCGGATCAACAGTGGCAAGCCAGGTGAGTCCATGACGCCTGATCCAGGCCCTGGCTGCCCGCCCAAGGTCAGGCAGCAGGAAAACTGGGGTCTCCACAGCAGCAGCAGTCTGGATGTGCTGTGGGGAGAACACCCCCTGGCAATGTAGGGGTACACTGGGCTGTCTCTCAGTCCCCGATCCTGCACCCGCAGGAACATCTTGATACAGTGGTGCAGAATCGGGTACTGATGGGCCCGTCCTGTTCAGGGCTGTCCAGACGTGCCCCATCTGGGACTGGACTCCACATGTAAAAAATAATATTAAAGTTATAGAATTACAGGGCTAAAAGGGAGAGAGGAGCCACTGTTGGTAAAACCCTCCATTGCCTCAGAAAAATCCAAGTTATCAATGTCCCTGTTTAATGTACATTATCAAGTTTAAGTTTCAATGTAAACCGCTTTGATTGAAATGATAAAGCAGTGTATAAAACCTGTTAAATAAATAAATAAAACTAGAAAAAGGGAAAAGGGAATCCATTTGCATTGGACTTATATACAGATCTTCCTCACAGGGTGTAGAAGTGGATGGAGATTTAATAGAAGATATATACAGTGTTGCCATGAAGGAGAGGTGCTACTGATAGGTGACTTTAATATGCCGAATGATGATTGGTAAATCCCTGTTGCAATGTCATCTAGAAGTAAGGAGATCCTGTATTCTCTACAGGGAGAACTATTCCGGTAGCTGGTAAATTGAAAGCAAGTTCTGCTACAAGGGGACATGGGATGAGGGTGAAAGGGGATAGATTCAGGACTGATATGCGGAAATATTTCTTTAGAGTGGTGGATCCGTGGAATAGTCTCCCAGTGGAGGTGGTAGAGATGAGGACAGTAACTGAATTCAAAAAAGCATGGGACCAACACAGAGGATCTCTAAAAGGAAAAAAGGGGACCGTTGTAGTTGTTGATATGGAAGGACAGTCTAGATAAGCCATGTGGTCTTTTTCTGTCATCATATTTCTATGGTTCTATGTTTCTAAATGAACCCACACGTAAAGGGGCCATAGTGGACTTGGTGCTTACCAATGGGGAAAGTGTTTCTGATGTTACAGTGGGAGATCATCTTACATCCAGTGATCACCAGATGGTGTGGTTCAATATTAGGACTAGGTCTGATTAAAATCCATTCAAATGCGAGAGTCTTAGACTTTAGGAAAACTAACTTTGCTAAGATGGGAATAGGAGTCATTAGCGGGATGGGAATAGCTGGGGGATGTAGAAAAGCAAAGGACAAAACTGAAAGGGGATATTTTAAGGGCAACAAATGGTTTTTTTAAATAAATAAATGTAAAATGAAAAGGAGGCCACTTTGATTCTTAAAAGAAGTAGCTGAAAAGGTGAAGAAAAAGAGGGAGGCCTTCATGAAATACAAAAGTTCACAGAAAGAGGAAGACAGGCATCTATATTTGGAAAAACCTAAGAGAAGCTAGCAAGGTAGTCAGGAAAGCAAAGATACAAAACAAGAAAAAAATAGCCAATGCAATAAAATGTGTGTGGTGGTTGGGGGAGGGGGGGATAAGACATTTTTCAGATATGTTAGTGAGAGGAGGAAAGACAAAAGTGATATTGTCAGACTCAAGGGTAAAGGGGAGGAATATGTAGAAGCTGATGAGGATAAAGCGGAATTGCTTAAGAAATATTTCAGTTCTATGTTCACAGATGAAGGGCCAGGAGCAGGACCTCAGAAAACACCCAAAAATAGGAACTGAAGCAACAGGGATTTCGAACGATTTTCAGAAGACTGTAATCAAAATCTGGAATTTGTTACCGGAGGATGTAGTAAAAGCTGTTAGTGTAGTTGGATTTAAAAAAAGGTTTGGACAAGTTCCCGGAGCAAAGGTTCATAAACTGTTATTAAAAGGGACCCAGGATATTACTGCTTGACCCAATACAAGCATTGTGGAACCTCTGTCTTTTCGGGAAACTGCTAAGTACTTATGACCTAGATTGACCGCTGTTGGAAACAGAATACTGGGCTTGATGGACCTTGGTCTGACCCAGTATGGGATATCTATATTGGAGGAGTGGAGCAGAGTGGAGTGGAGGAGTGGCCTAGTGGTTGGAGCAAGGTACTTCAAGGCTGGAAGGTCAGGGGTTCAAATCCCACTAAAGGACAGCAACCTTGGGCCAGAAGGACTGGGGTTTCTAGTCCCACAGGTGCTCCTTGTGGTCTTGGGCAAGCCACTTAACCTTCCATAGCCCATGTTCCCTGTAAAATAGTTATCTCCAAGTTATAATGCCCTGTTCAATGTAATTTCAGTTTGCTCAATGTAAACCACACTAATGCAGAATAGCACAGTATATAAGAGAATATAAATAGTTCTTATGTGCTCATGAGGAACTAGCTAGACTAAAAGTAGACAAAGCCATGGATCCGGATAGGATACATCCAAGAATACTGAGAGAACTTGGGGGACGTTCTAGCAGCTCCATTGACTGAACT
Organism: Ichthyophis bannanicus; assembly: GCA_033557465.1. NCBI lineage: Eukaryota > Metazoa > Chordata > Amphibia > Gymnophiona > Ichthyophiidae > Ichthyophis > Ichthyophis bannanicus. The sequence continues at coordinate 72,061,957 of CM066036.1, forward strand.
TTTCAATGCCTCTTTGGAATCAGAAGTGGTCCCAGACGACTGGAGAAAGGCACATGTGGTCCCTGCACACAAAAGTGGAAGTATGGATGAGGTTGAAAACTACTACAGGCCGGTTAATCTAAACTCTGTGGTAAGTAAGTTATTGGAAATACTACTAAAAGAGAGAATAGTGAGGTTTCTGGAGTCCAATAGATTGCAGGATCCGAGGTAGCATGGGTTTACCAGAGACAGGTTGTCAAGCAAATCTGATTGATTTCTTTGACTGGATGACCAGGGGTTGGACCGAGGGAGAGCCCTAGATGTGGTGTACTTAGATTTCAGTAAAGCCTTTGACACTATTCCATACAGGCAACTTATTAATAAACTGAGCACCCTAGGGATGGATCCTTAAGTTATTGATTGAGTTAGAAATTGGTTGAGTGGGAGGCGACAAAGGGTACAGGCAAATGGAGCTCACTCTGAGAAGAAGGATGTTACCAGTGGTGTGCCCCAGGGATCTGTCCTTGGTCCGATTCTTTTTAACATCTTTGTTAGTGATATTGCAGAAGGGCTGTCGGGTAAGGTTTGCCTGTTTGCAGATGATACCAAAATCTGCAATAGAATAAACACCCAGGAAGGAGTAGTGAACATAAGGAGGGATCTGGCTCAGCTTGAGGAATGGTCTAGGATTTGGCAGCTGGAATTTAATGTTAAAGAATGCAAGGTCATGCACTTGGGCTGCAAAAATCCAAGGGAGTGATGCAGTGTAAAGGCAAAGTACTTCTGTCCATGAAAGAAGAGTGTGACCTAGGCGTGATTGTTCCTGATGATCTTAAAGTGCCTAAACAGGTTGAAAAGGCAACGGCCAAAGCTAGAAGGATGCTTGGGTGCATAGGGAGAGGAATGTTCAGAAGAAGAAAGGAGGTGATAGTGCCTCTGTATAAGTCTTTGGTGCGACCTCATTTGGAGTATAGTGTGCAATTCTGGAGACCGGACCTTCAAAAGGATATAAACAGGATGGAGTCAGTACAGAGGGTGGCTACTAAAATGGTTAGTGGTCTTCATTATAAAGCATATGAGGACAGACTTAAGGATCTTAATATGTACACCTTAGAGGAAAGGTGGGATAGAGGTGATATGATTGAGACGTTTAAATACCTCCATGGCATAAATGCACAGGGGGAGAGCCTCTTTCGACTGAAAGCAAGCTCTGCTATGAGGGAACAAAGGATGAGGGTGAAGGGGGATAGACTCAGGAGTGATATGCGGCAATATTTCTTTATGTAATGAGTGGTAGATGCATGGAATAGTCTCCCAGTGGAGGGGATAGAGACGAGGACAATATCTACATTAAAAAAAAGCATGGAATTAACACAGAGGATCTCTAAAGGAAAAAAGGGGACTGTTGTAGTTGATAGGGAAGGGCAGACTAGATAGAAACATAGAGACATGACGGCAGAAAAACACCACATGGCCTAAGGCGAATAAAAGAGGAAGATATCGAAGGAGAGAGCAGAGGGACTAGAATCAGGAGAGGCGATATGGAAGACCTAAGCTTTTGGATTTGAAATAGAAGCCAGGGAGGGAGTCAGCACTTTGGATTTCTGCAGGGAGTTTATTCCGGAAAGTGCCAGATTGACATCTGTTTGGTAGGTGTGATAGCGGGTAGTAGAAACCTGTGAACCTCTGAGCGGAGGGAGCAGCTGCTGATGCGAGAACAAAAGATACAAGGGTAAGGTAGACTGTTATTTCCTTACAATACATCATATCTGTGAAGTGAAAAACTGGTTATCACAGGCCTTCCCCCCACCCCCACCCCTTAAATGCCTTTAAATTGCAGCTGTGTAGCCCAGAGAAGCCCGCAGCTCCAGGGTAATACTATGACAGTTCAAGCTTTATTTTTAAAATGGTAATTTTGCATGAAAAGGACAAATCTATCATTTTTCTTTGTGCTAGTAGCATACCAGGTTTCCATACGCTGTTAGCGAATGATAAATTAGGCTTTGTGTTTAAAATCCAACTTCTTCCCAGTGCTCTTCCTGAAAGCAACCCCTCCACCATTGTGCATGCAAGCCAGCAGGGCAGCCAGCCTGCTGCAGAAGGTAACCCTCTTCCCTTCCCACTCCCACTGCAAGCCAAGATGGACTGAGAGAGTATTAAACATACAAATTATTCTACCAGTCCCTCGCCAAGTATGCTGAGACTTAGCATCCTTTACTAATGGAAAGAGACAGTGAGAGGAGAAGGACTGTGAACATTAGCTGCTCTTTGAAACTGCCTTGCAAACATTGTTACTGAATCTTTTGAGAACGAGCCAGTGCGCGCAGCCAGGGTCTGCTGTCTGGACGGGGTAGACAAGATGAAAGAGGTGCAGATTCTGGCCATGGCAACTGGCTGGAAAGTAAAACCAATTTGGCAACTCATGGTTCGCAAAACAGATATTCTACATGGGCCAGAATCCAAAAAGGTCCCATGAAATTTTGGCTTGGATTCTGGTTGTTGAGGCGATCTTGGAAGAACAGTGAGCTGTGCAAAGAAATCTGAGGAGACACAAACTCCATTGCTCAGTTAGTAGGATCTCTGAGATCCGAAAAAGGAGTTTTGGGGGCAAACTGACTCCATCATTGTATGCTCTGAGTTTGGTTTTCTGCCTAGGAACATCTTATTTCTCCAGGAGGGAAGGGGCTGCATTAGGGAATAGACTAACCTCAAGTGATAAAGAGAAAAAAAGTATTATCAAAGATTAAGAGAAGGAAGAGGAAGGGACCAATGTGGATGGTTGTGTTGGGAGGGAGGAAGAGCGTAAGAGTGAAAAATATCAAAGGTGAAAGGAGAGTAGAAAAAGAGAAATGCCGGGGTTGCTTCCCTTTCTGAACCTAACCCTTCCCCCAGACCCCCCCCCCCCCCACAATGTTTTTTCTCTCCCCCCTACACATTTGTTTCTTTTCTCCGTCCCTCCGGTGCTTTTGGCAGATGCTTGGCTTCTGCCTCCTCCTGGTGGAAAGGGACAGGATTGCGCCATGACTGAGCTTGCTGGGTCAGTTATAGAAGGACACAATTTTGCTCATTTTTGCCTATAAGATAGAGGTCTTATGAATATTACAGCAGAGATAGCAGCACCCCTAGGCATCAAGAGCAGAGCAAAGTGGAACATCACAGAGAGAAGGTAAAACAGCACAAAGAGGGCAAGAAAGGCCAAAGGCATCATCAGAAGGTGTGGGAGAAGGGAGGACGCGTCCATGATTTGTCTTTTCCATAGGTTTGAACCGCTCTGATAGTTACTGAAGATTAGCATATAAATAAATAAAATACATCTGTCTGCATGTCCATCCGCACACATGGGTTTCCTTGTGCATGTGCAAAGAAACCCGTGCAACAGATAGCAAGGAAATTCAGAGGATGGAAGGCGGAACAAAATATCAAAGAGTCATACCCGTATTCTTTCCTCATTAAAAACTACTCTACTGGTGACCAATCACCATATCAACCTACAAATGTTGCATAATCCCTTTTAAATAAATGTGGACTTATCAGCCTCACTAGTTATACTTGAGAGAATAAATAGAACAGAAGATTGAGGAAAGATTTTTAAACCAATTTATGCACTTATGCAAGACGTCCCGAATGTTAGTCCCATTAAATACAGCTTCCTTAAGATCGTAATGCTCTTTCTTAAGAAATTTCCCCCATAATGTAAAAATCTTACTTGATCAGACATCAGCTCCATACTTCACACTGGTATCTGAAACAAAAAAACGCCGGCCCATGCGCATTTACATTGAAAGAAGTGTATCTGTTATTACATATGTTGAGTCATCATCTTTTATTTGTTTATTGATTATATTTATAGTTTTACAACAAGTTTTATTTTATACTGGTCACAAGGTGAAGTGTCCTTAGTATTCAACATTCAGGTAATTTTTTATTATTTGTCTGTATGTCTCCATCTGTCACATTTGGATATTAGATATGATTTTGTATTATTGATTATATTTTAAGCATCTGTTCTTACTGTAGCTATTTTTTTAAAAATATTTTATATATCTGTTTTACAATGTATGTTTTTATGTTTGTAGTGTGTCCGCCAATTCCAACCCCGATGAAGGGTAATCAAAACACGGCCTGTGTCGGGTGGTAATGGGCCAATAAATGAAAATAAATTTGTCTTTCCTATAATAATCACGCTTTGGACTGGTTTTTGTGGTTTCACGTGATTATCTGCATTTTTGTGGCATACAGTACACATGCAGCCTACCCACGCACACACCCTCCCCGCCAAATTCCTACTTATGCATTCCTGCACTCACATACACACAGCCTATCCATTCATCCATACTCATGCACCTCACCCCCATGCAACACAATCACACATACATATGCAGCCTACCCACTCACAAAGCCAGGAGAATGGCAGAAGGCAACACCTGCATGTCTAGTACAAAGACGCCAGGGAACTAGGAGAAGGGCCACAGAGGAGAAGATTTCTTCTTTCTTATTGGGTTTATGTTTTTCTATTTAGGACTAAAGCACCCCTGTGGAACCAAGAGAGTGGCTAGGCAGTTTCACAGCAAGAGTGGTGAAAACATAGTAGGGTGCTGAGGGCTGTGGTGTTGATGCACAACTGGAAAGATGAGACAGACCATAAGCTGCATAAAGGGAGCATCTATTGATACCAACATAATATATCATATCCAACCAATGAGGATAAAAGGAAAGGAGCAAAATAGCAGTACCTCCTTGGAAAAACTGTCTAGAATAAAAAATAAAGAATTGCATATAGAAGTCTCATGATAGAGGCTGAGGACCCCTAAAATAATGAGAAAAAATACAAATCTAAAGCAGATGCATGCAACACTAAGGGGTCTGTTTACTAAGCGGCGCTGGCGTCTTCCGTGCAAAATTGGATCCACGGCCCCGTTTTATTCAATGGGGCTGCGGCTCCGATATTCATTTATTTAGCTGCACTTATATACCACTTTTCACTGGGTCAAAGCGGTTTACAATAACAAAAAGGGGGGGGGGTACATTAATCAGCTCACAATTAAGGAAGGGGGAAACCATCACCAAGGGGCCAACACTGGTGATCCTGACATGGTAGGCATCAGTTCTTGACGTTGACTATCTACAGGTCTGGGTTTTCATCCAGGTTCAGTCTATTGTGTGACCACCAAGGAAAGGCCATTAGTTAGTGGTGTCCAGTTCAGATCGGAGGTGTTCCTGAAATAGGTGGGTTTTTAACTGTTTTTCTGAATGAGGAGAAGTCTTTGTTGTTTTGGATCTGGTTATGAAGGAAGTTCCAAAGCAATGGGGTGTATAGTTCAAATGCTCTGTTGCAGGTTTGTTTATTGAACTTTGTTCTTTCATGTGGCAAGGTGAGTGCATTGCTTGTGGCCTGGTGGGTTGGTCTACTAGAGGTTGGCTGGGGGGAGTAGTGTCTGGAGCTGAGAAGTTTGCAGTTGGTGGAGTGCTTTATAGATAAGGGTTTTTTTAGTGCCATCAAGTCAGTGTTGACTTATAGTGACCCAGCTACCTTTGGGTTTTCTTGGCAATGTATCACTGGAAATAGATTGCCAGCCTTTTCTTCCAAGGCAATGGAGGGTAAAGTGACTTGCCCAAGGTCACAAGGAGTGCCAGTGGGAATTGAACCCTTGATCCTCTGGGTACTAGACAGTTGTTCTAACTACTAGGCTACTCCTCCATGGATAAGCACCAGTGTCTTATATTTGATCCTTGCTTCGAATGGTAGGATGTGAAGCTCTCTCAAGACTGGGGTGATGTGATCATGTTTCTTGTCTCTTTGGATGATTCTTGCTGTAGTGTTGAGGGCTGTCCATAGGGGGTTGGTGTGGGTGACCGGTAATCCTAGGTATATTGCATTACAATAATCCAGGTGGGGACACGTCATTGCTTGCATGACCGTTCTGAAATCCTGAGGGTCAACGAGTGGCCTGAGATGTTGTACCATCTTTGCTTTGAGGAATATTGTTTTTGCTGTTTTTGTGATCTGTTGTTTAAATGAAAGCATTTGATCAAGGATGATCCCCAGGTATTTTATGTAAGGCTGAACTCGTATTTGGGTTGCTCCCAGGGTGAGATGAGATGGGGGGAGCAAAGGTTTGATCCTTAGTATCAAATTGGGCTTCAGGTTTTTTAAGATTTATGGAAAGGTTGTTTTCTTGGAGCCAGTTTAAGACATCATTGAAGCAGTTTGTTAGATGAGTGTTCGTTGGATTTGAGGTTGAGATGGGTCCATAAACCATTATGTCATCTGCGAAGATATGGTAGTTGATATTGTAAGAGCATATTATTGTGCAGAGTGGTTTAGATATTAAAGAGCATGGCGGAGAAAGGTGAGCCTTGCGGTATTCCTTGAGTGTTGAAAGGGGGGGTTGCCATGCTGGTGCGGATTAGTTGATGTCTGTTGTTTAGGTAAGACTAGAACCACTGTAGAACTTTGTCCTGAATGCCAATCTCCTGTAGTCTGCGTAGGAGGGTGCTGTGAAAGACGGTGTCGAACGCTGCTGATATATCCAGGAAGATCATGGCATATCCAGCTTGTTTGGCCTGTATTCCTTTGACTGGGGTGTTTAACAGAGATATCATGAGGGTCTCAACCCCATGAGAAGGGCGGAATCCATGTTGCTGTTGGTCTAGCGTGTTGTTTTTGTCTAGATGGTATTGCAGTTGCTGTTGAATTATTTTCTCGATGATTTTTGCGGTGAATGGGAGACTTGCTATTGGCCCGAATGAAGTGGGATCTAGGGGGTCCAGATTGTGCTTCTTGAGCGTTGGGCGGATGATAGATGTCTTGAGGCCTGTCCGGCATGCGTCCTTGTTTGAGCGATTCGTTTGCTATGTGGGCTAGTGCTGTGCTTAAGTCCTGTTTTGTTTTCTTTATCCAATCCACTGGGCAGGGATCGAGTGGGGAGGTAGCGGTGTTTAGACTTGAGAGGGTGGATTCTATCCTTTCTTTGGTGATTGTTTCAAATGTACCCCATTCTGTGCCATGGGCAGCATTATAAGCTACTGTTACTGTTACGGGTGGTGAGGTGGGTCATTATTGGAGCTGTTTATATTGTTCTGCTCCGGTGGTATGTTCAGGAGTTGGTTCGAATGGTTAGGTGTCTTTGTTAATTTCTTAACGATGTCAAAGAGCTCACGTGGTCTATTGATTGAGGTATTTATAATTTTTGAGTAATACTCTTTTTGCATTATCTGTTTCTGTGCGGTAGTTGTCCAGTTCACTCATGTATCTTGCTCTGTCTGTTTCTTTTTTTAGTTTTTCTCCATTTTCTCTCAGTACTTCTGAGTTGGGTCTTTAGTTTCCGTAGGGTGGGGGTGAACCATCAGGCTTTCGCTAAACTTACCCTGCTTCCTGTGTGGTTTGTCATTGTTCATGCTGCAGAGGCAATTGCAGTGTTCCAGTTGTCGACTAGGGCTTCGATCTCGGATGTCTCAGTTTGTAATTTAGTTAGTACTTGATCTAGGAAGTCCTCCTTGTTAAATGGTTTAAATCTCCTTGTGAGTTGATCATTCTCTTTAATGTAGATATGTGGATATGTGCTAGCGAAGTTGATGAGATGGTGGTCAGACCATGGTACAGCTATGATCCTAGTGTTCTTGCATGTGATGGCATTTTGGGAATTGAGGAATACGAGATCTAGGGTATTCCCCTTCTCGTGGGTTGAATCATGTATGATTTGAGTCAGTTCCATTGCTTCCATTGCACCAATAAAGCATTGGCGTGTTTCTCCTGTAATGATGTGAGGTTGAAATCTCCAAGGATTATCTGTTCTTTTGTGGTGCTGGTATTCTCTGACACATGCTTTAGAATGTCTGACAGATCTGTGTGTGCTGTAGGCGCTCGGTATATTAGGCATATGGAGAGGCGTTTGTTGGTGATTGTGAGTATGGCCTCTTCTTTAGTAGTTTCTGTTGTATAGTTCCGGAAGTGGAGGTTGGATTTTGCTATAATGGCTACTCCTCCTCCCCTGGCATGGACTCGTGAGCAGTTGTGGAGACTATATCCATTAGGTGGTAGCTGGTTCATGAGCACTGTATCTGAATCTGTTAGCCAGGTTTCTGTTATGCAGAGGATATCGATCTTTTGTGATATAATCAGGTCTTGGAGCATGGGGAGTTTATTCCTCACTGAGCGTGCATTTATTAGGGAGATTGAGAGTGCTTGTGTGGTTGTAGGGGTAGAGGTGCATTTTTGGATGGGGTGAGGCTTGGTGGTATTTATTGTTTGACTAGGTGGTGCATTTTGAATGGGGTGTTTTGAGTTTATGCTGGTAAGAATGGGTGTGTAGGGCAGAGCATGTGAAAATGGCGTTATCAGGTATGCTGGGATTAGAAAGGGAGGCATGGTTTCTGGTGTACCTTGTATTCCTGATGCAGGCTTGATTGGATATTCGTGGAGTCAGCTTGTTCAGGATGTTGGCGAGTCCTTTTTTTTTTGTCCTGGTGGTGAGCAGGCTGCAAGAGTCACTTCGTTGTATAGTAGAACTGTATTGCTGTGTGGTAGATTCGGGGTTTGGTAGTTAGGTAGTTATCCCCGCCTCTGGGCCCTGCCTAAGGGCCACGTCAAAGGGATCTCTGGTGGGGCCCGCCAGGCGTGGGCGCGCCTGATGGTGCTTCATTTAAGGCACAGTCCCTGGTTGCTGACTGGGCTGCAGCATTTGAGTGGCGAGCAGATGGACTTCCCGCTCTTTCGCTGCAACCCTGATCGGGGGAGCTTTAGATGGTCGGCAGTGCTCCTGGCTCAATGCGCCTGATGGCGCTTCCTTTAAAGCACAGTTCCTTGTCACACGGAAGCTGCTAGTGCCGCTTAGTAAATAGACCCCTAAGAGAAGAAGACCTTAAATTGAAACAATCCGAACACAAAGCGAAAGAACAAGTATGAAGAAATTAGAAAGGCAGAAGGGAAGTGGGGAAGAATATTAGTACAATGAGAACACGGTCAACTCGCACTTTGCAGCTGGATGGTGTCTGCCTATTTATGCTAGGAATACAATGACATCTATGCTCAGAGATTGTGTGGAAGGGGAACAAATATGTTTGTGGTTCCATGTTGGGTATATGCCCTGCAATGAAAACTCTCAACACCACCAACTCAAACTTAAACAGAGAAGTTCTGGAAAGGCTTATATGAAACCTCCTCCATTCAGAACCTATCAAGTAACCTGTAAGAACCAGCATATGCCACATTTGTGCTGGGACCCACAGAACTAGATTACACATGTGAAGGATAGTTTTATAAAGCACTTCCTATTGCTAAGGCTACTGTCAGCATTTAGGCATTTGCCCAAATAAGTGGCCACTTCCGCATTCAAATGACCTCTTATAAAATACCGCCCAGCATATAGGTCCATGTATAAGTTTCATGCCTCCTACTTTCACTGTGGGCATGAACGGGGTAGACTTTGGGCGTAGTGAGCCAGGGTCCGCACTTACATGCATAGATTCTAAAATTCCATAATTTACATGTGTAGGTACTTCCGGACGGACATTGCCAAGAAAACCCAGAGGACAGTCACAACCTTCCACAAGGGTTGCCAGGAGTCAGCATCAACTCAACGGCAGATAACAACATCAGCAACATGTGCAGAAAGTACACACCAGCCTTCAAGCTGGAATAAGTGCGAGCGCCTATATGCCCAGGCGTTCTTTCACACTTCCAGGAGCATTTCATAAAGTCAAGTCTATATGCCCAGGCGTTCTTTCACACTTCCAGGAGCATTTCATAAAGTCAAGCCTATATGCCCAGGCGTTCTTTCACACTTCCAGGAGCATTTCATAAAGTCAAGTCTATATGCCCACGCGTTCTTTCACACTTCCAGGAGCATTTCATAAAGTCAAGCCTATATGCCCACGCGTTCTTTCACACTTCCAGGAGCATTTCATAAAGTCAAGCCTATATGCCCACGCGTTCTTTCACACTTCCAGGAGCATTTCATAAAGTCAAGTCTATATGCCCAGGCGTTCTTTCACACTTCCAGGAGCATTTCATAAAGTCAAGCCTATATGCCCAGGCGTTCTTTCACACTTCCAGGAGCATTTCATAAAGTCAAGTCTATATGCCCACGCGTTCTTTCACACTTCCAGGAGCATTTCATAAAGTCAAGCCTATATGCCCACGCGTTCTTTCACACTTCCAGGAGCATTTCATAAAGTCAAGCCTATATGCCCACGCGTTCTTTCACACTTCCAGGAGCATTTCATAAAGTCAAGCCTATATGCCCAGGCGTTCTTTCACACTTCCAGGAGCATTTCATAAAGTCAAGCCTATATGCCCAGGCGTTCTTTCACACTTCCAGGAGCATTTCATAAAGTCAAGCCTATATGCCCAGGCGTTCTTTCACACTTCCAGGAGCATTTCATAAAGTCAAGCCTATATGCCCACGCGTTCTTTCACACTTCCAGGAGCATTTCATAAAGTCAAGTCTATATGCCCACGCGTTCTTTCACACTTCCAGGAGCACTTCATAAAGTCAAGCCTATATGCCCACGCGTTCTTTCACACTTCCAGGAGCATTTCATAAAGTCAAGCCTATATGCCCACGCGTTCTTTCACACTTCCAGGAGCATTTCATAAAGTCAAGCCTATATGCCCACGCGTTCTTTCACACTTCCAGGAGCATTTCATAAAGTCAAGCCTATATGCCCACGCGTTCTTTCACACTTCCAGGAGCATTTCATAAAGTCAAGCCTATATGCCTACGCGTTCTTTCACACTTCCAGGAGCATTTCATAAAGTCAAGCCTATATGCCCACGCGTTCTTTCACACTTCCAGGAGCATTTCATAAAGTCAAGCCTATATGCCCACGCGTTCTTTCACACTTCCAGGAGCATTTCATAAAGTCAAGCCTATATGCCCACGCGTTCTTTCACACTTCCAGGAGCATTTCATAAAGTCAAGCCTATATGCCCACGCGTTCTTTCACACTTCCAGGAGCATTTCATAAAGTCAAGCCTATATGCCCAGGCGTTCTTTCACACTTCCAGGAGCATTTCATAAAGTCAAGTCTATATGCCCAGGCGTTCTTTCACACTTCCAGGAGCATTTCATAAAGTCAAGTGTGCGCGCACTTAACTTTATATAGTAGGCGCAAAATAGTTTAAAAGTAAAACAAATTAAATCCAAATAGAATACTAATAAATATATACTGTAAACACTAATAAATCCACCAACAATCTAAAAACAAATTCAGGATAAAACAAAGGACAAAATAAAGATAGAAACAGAATAAAATAAAATATATGCAATTACAGATCCATTAGCACAGCCATGGTCTCCAAAATCTGAAACCACATTTACTACTATTAATCATTTGTTTGGTGCTACAAGACATACACTGTGGAAGACACAGTCCCCGCTCTTCAGAGCTTACAATCTAATCAAGACAAAACACATAGCGAAACTGGGGGCTAGAGTTTCTAGTCATAGGTTTAAGGGGAGATCATTCCAAAGTCATGGGGCAACGGCTCCGAAAGCAGATTGCCTAGTCATAAGTTTGAATTCATTCTATTTTAGAAAAGGCAAGAGTCATCAGTTCTGATGTTAAGTTATTAGTAACCTCTTCAGTAGTTTTGGAATTACTCCTGGTGAGTTCTCTCACTGTGCTGAAGAGGTAGCCAGAGGCGACATCCCCATTTCTTCGACACAGATAGCACTGCTTTTAGTTTTCTCATCATTAGAGCTATTTGCTATATTTTTAAATAAAGTTAAATTCACAACTATCTTGTTCTTATGTCATCTGCGTTCATAATGTCATATTTGTCTTTTAAGAAGACAGAGCCCTCGATAATCTCCTTGTTTTGGAGTGAGACAGAAGCTTTTGCACAGGGGCCATTTCGTCAAGTCATCATATGTAAATTAAAATCTCCAAAGATCACTAAAGATGGAGACATCCCCATTTGTGGGCCCCTTTTACTAATACTTAGCTTGAGTTATCTACCACACAGCCCACAGTTATAAAATGCAGCAAATAGCTCAAATTAAATGGTAGTAAAAGGAACCCAGAGATACAAATGAGGTCTGTAAGTCCTACCGTAGAGAGCAATGTTACTGGCAGTGGATGATATATCAAGAGAAAGTTTACTCAGAAAGACCCTGCCTCCCAAAGGCCAGGCCTTCCAATCAGGTTAAAGATTGCACTTCCGGAGGCTTAAGTTTAAATTTCTGTGAGGTCAATGCCACGTGCGTTGATCAGGTGTGGCTTTTATAAATTCCCCTCATAGAGATCATTTTATAGGACGGCAGCTCCTTTAAGAGTGAAAGTAGGAGCCTATTAGGCACAATTTTGTGGTGCAATTATGACCATCCTTGTACACGACCTTAATGCAGCCATGTTCAGGGGAGGAATTTGGGCAGTCAAAGTTCTGCATATAGGAGCAGACTTGACACACTAACATTAATGCCTGCCCTTGAGTCTGTGGCTTCACTCTATCTCTGAGTTCTGCCAGCTTCCTCCTAGTATTATATAAATGCACAAAGGTGCCTCCGGGAGTCATTTTGGAAGCTCTATTCAGACATGCCAGTCACAGACACATCCCAAGAGCTATTTTAGAAAACGCCGAATGTACACGTATCTAGCGCAATCACATCTTATGTTATATGGGGGCATGGCAGAAGTGTGTCTGGGCTGTTCTGAAAAAGATACCTGCGAGTGCTCAATCTTAGAATGGTGTCACATGCCAAAATCTGCCGGTGGATACGTCCATGCCTGGACCTGCTAGAAATAAATAGCCACCTGAAAAGTGTTTGTTTGAGCAACCTAACAACAGAGAACACCCTCCCACTCCCCTGATAATTTTCTCTTCTTCAAAAAAGCATACCGGTAAATACAGGGGCCCCTTTCCTAGCTGCCACACCGCTGCATGTCTCCATTCCAAAATGGCAGGCCGGGACGGGTATATGATGAGAGGTGCACGTGTCCATTCCAGAATACCATCGCAGACACATCTATATTACTGGGCCCACAGATATCCATATCGGACACGTGCAAGTTTCAAAAATCACTTCAAAACTTGCACGGGTCTGGGGAATAATTCTGCATGTCCCTGTGTTTTTTGCATCTGCTGGAGATGTTTATTTTTAGGGTAGAGACAGGCCAATTTTAGAAAACGCACGTGCCCATCTTCACTGCCACACCGCTGAATATCAACCCCTATTTGTCCTATGCTATCCTCATACATTTATGCATCTAGTATCTGCCTGCATATTTATCCTACATGACCTATCCAGTTCTCTACACAGCAAAATCTTTCCCTCTTTTGTGTCTTTTATCTGCTGTTTCTCTTCATCTCATTCTTCTGTCTCCCTCCCTCTTTGTCTGTCTGCGTGCCTCTCCCTTTCTCTACATGTAGATATTTATGCACACCCACAAGTATGCACATATGTGCCGAGTATGATCATTAAACACTGATCAAAAGGGGAGCATTTCCTTTTTTTGTATAAATGCAATGTTTAATTTTACAAGCTAGTCTTCTAGGGAAATTTAGTTTAAAATAATCCTAGAAAGGGGCCCCTCTCTCCCTCCCCCTTTCTCATCTGCAGCGAGAAGGATAATTGCTTTTATGATGACAATGTAAATGGATGTTGTTCGGTACTAATCAAGATAAGACAAACGGAAACTGAAAAAAGACCAATTTACAAGATGCTGCTTTTGAACCATACAAAAGAACCCGCAGTCAAAATGGCATATTCTGTGAAACCTAAGGAACGGGTGCAGGCGAGGAGGGAACCGCAGGTGCCTGGGTATAAATTCTGCTTTCAAGTTCAGTTTTCTCTCTGCTGCAGTCGGCTGTGCAGCGTTAATATCATGAAATAAGTCGAGAAGTATTTCAGTCTTTGAAGAACGGAAACCCCAGAAGAGCTATTCTATTGCAAGCAATTTCTCTTCAGCTGGAAAAAAATATTTCTTGCTTAAATATGTGCATGGGAATTAAGGGTAAATGAAAGCGTTTAAGAGACGTTTTTCCAGGAGAGCCGTCATCATTTTCATGTCTAAATATACAGTGTCACATTCTCTGTATGCTATTTTTAAAATCAGATTTTTCCTTTGAAAATTATAATGTAGACACACTTCATTCTAGTCCCTGAAAAAAAACAAAGATATCGCATAGCTGACATTTCCACATTATCATTACTGTACACTGTCCTGTACATAAATCATAAGGATAGAGTCTCCCCTTTTCCCCAGGGAGCTACAAGCACAGGAAAAGCTGATGACTTACTCCAGGTCACACAGTGAAAGGATGGATAGTTACTGCACTGCTCACAGTCTCTCAGGTCTAAAGAAGGGTTCTGCAAGGTCTGCAACACTTTTCTTTGGTCTATAAATGACATTTAAAAGAACGTATCCTGTTAGCAGGACCTGCTAACCAGATAAGTACCAGTCGGCACGATATTCAGGGGCACTCTGCGCATAGCACTGCTGAATATTTCCTGGCAGGGTTGTCAGCAGAGCCGGGGTGGAGTTTGGATAACAAACTGCATAAAGTTAGGCCATAAAGAAAGCAGTCCTAGCTTTATGGGGTTTTGCTCTCCAGATAATGGCTGAATTTTGCCACTATTCGAATAGCATCGGCCGTCAGCAATGAAACTGTATATTCAATGCTAGAGGATATCCGGATTCCAGCACGGAATATCTGCTTTCATTTTAAATGCTGTGGCTGGTGTTTAAAATACATGGATTGCGGCGTTTAAATATCAGGCTGCACAGTTCCAGTTGCTTCAGGACCAGTATGACTTCAAGACCTCTACGGTGTACGAACAAAAGTGACACTGCACCATTGGGCAGCCAACTGGATGGATGTCTGCAATGCAAAGCTGCTGCCCTTCTCCTGGGCCTTGCCTCTCGCTTCACAAAGGAGATCACTAGTCAGATCCCCAGAGCTGCTGGCAAACCATAGAGTCTAGAGCTTCAGCTTCTGAGTTCCTGTAAGAGCATTTTATGCACCGAGTCTCTCAAGGGAAGAGGCCCACCTTGGATAAATCAGCTTTAAGGACATTGTGCCTCGTCTTGTTTTCTGTGTTCAAAGTGAGAAGAAACTTCCAGCCTCTGCATCTCTGCTGCATGCAGCTGCTGCTTCTGAAAGGCATCCCTCTCTACTGAAGTCAAGGGTGCAGTGCAAAAACCTAGCATTTGCTAAGGAACAAAACTGGCAGCATTTTCCTGAGACAGTAAAAAAGCCGACGGAAATAACTGCTTTCAGTGCATTAAAGAGAATCTGCGAGAGAGAAACAAACCTTCGGTGCTATCTTGTACTAAAAATATTTTCTTCTTTTTCTTCCTTTGAACAAAATTGAGTGCTTGCTGTGGTAGTCTCCTTGGATACATCGAAATGCAGGCATAAACAAACCAAATTCCCTATGACCCTAAGAGGAATGTTTCCTAAAGCATGGTATTGGTTTTTGTACCTACTGTGTGCATATGCTAAAATGCCAAACCTGTGCAGTATCTACAGCGGCAGCGGTCAGCATCTGACCTGCAGATAGCTAGCATGGGGCAGGGCCATTACCGTGGCTAAAGAGAGGAAGCAAGTAGTTGCTCTGTCCTCCCCGATGGGCAGCAGCATGCCATCTCCCTGCCCCCCTCAGGGCCCCCCATAGGTACCTTTGCTGCAGATCAGAAGATCCATGGCACATGGGCAGGCACCCCTTCCTTCAGAACCTACCCTCCTCTCACAGACAGCTCCCAACCCCTGTAGTAATGCTGTCTGGAGGGGTCTTTGGGGCCCCTCCATCATCAAAGATCCCAGCTAGCTAGTCAGGCTTCCCTCCCAGACCACCCATTACCATTCCTTTCCCTGATAGTCCAGTAGTGAAAGGGGCAGAAGCAGTCCTGCTTCCGTCTCTGGCGGTCATTGAAATTTTTCTGGTCTCACGGTGCTGCTGCCTAGTGACATCTTATCATCTATCCCTTTTTCCATAGGAAGGGATCTGAGGGGGACTATGGGAGGGAGGCAACGGCATCACCAATGACGCAGCTGCAGATAGCGCCACCTATCTTCAGCCGTACCACCGGCAATTTGGGCAGTGAGCGTCTGGCAATTGCTCAACATCTTCTTCCCGTCCCGGTCCCATTTTCCCCCTTATCTACCGCATGAAATGTAGATAGTGTGGAAAATCTCCATGACTATGAACATGGCAAGATAGTCTGGGCTGTCTGTAGATTAGTAAGCAGGCCCTGAAGGTGTGGCAGAGACAATCAAACTCTTCAAGAGTGCAAATAATGCAGAAGAAAGCAAATCTTTTCAGGGGAAGTATAGACTCAGGAACACCTGAAGATATTTCTTCACGGAAGGGGTGATGGATTCATGGAACCAATACCAAACCAAAATCGAATTCAAGGAAGCCTGGGATTGGGGTAGAGGACCCCTAGCTCAAAGCCAGAGGTTGTGGGGGGCTACAGCAACACAATAGGAAGTGGAGTGGACAGAGAATAGATGGGTCTTGTGCTCATTTCCTGCCTTATCAATATTTCTCTGCCACTACTGTCTGCCACGTCTATAGCTCTACTAGGAGGAGTATGCAGCTCTGTTCAGATAGACATGCAGTAAGAAAGTAAGAGACAATCCTGTCTCAGCAGAGCCTACAGTCTGGTGCCGAAACACAGACTAGACAAACAAGAGATTTGGCAAATGTATCTATTGCAGTAAGGTGGTTAAAATCAACAAGGCAGTGACTGGGAAGAGTCAGACGTTATTTTTAAAAAAAGATAGTGGGGGGGGGGGGGGCAGGATATTCAAAGGGATTAACCCAGTTAGCGGACATGTAAAGCATGTTAACGCCCTTGTCTGGTATAGTCAGTGGCAATAACACAGTTACTGCCACTGACTATCTGCCAGTAGCATCACGGCATGCCCCAGTGCTTACCGGTTAGCATCAAGGCTTTCTGAGGATGGCACCCATCAATAACCGGGCAGCGGTGACATTCAGCCAATGCCCGGTTATTGCAACACAGCAAAAGCTGGCCTAACATTCGTCACAGTACCTACCCAGGCCATGGATTAACATTACCAGTGCCTGGTTAGCTTCCTGTCAATCCAGCTATTCCATTCCGGGGTCCACATAGACCCCGGTCCAGCAACGGCAGTCAGCTGCCACTGCTGAATATTGAGCCCGTAGTTTTTTAAGCAGGACTAGGGTTGCAAACCACCTCTGCCCTTGCCACTCCCTCACTCTACCCACTGCCCCTTCCTCGACCCACCGCCAGACCACCTCTGCAGTAAGCAGGCCAAAGAATGCACATTGCTGAGTGCCAAACTTTCTTGACCCACTAACAGGCTGGGCAGTGATGAAAGCCACAAGTAAATGCCATTGTACCTGTGGAAAGGGCTTGCATCTAAGTGTTTGCATTATAAAAATAAAACTGTGCAAATATTGTCAACATTTATCTACATATTAACCTTTGTTCCAGTTTAACCATCTCACACACAGGGCTGGTGCAGGAATATGAGGCATCCTAGGTGAACCTCATCTCTTGCCAGGCCCAATAATAGAAAGAGGCAAACATAGCAATTGCCCTGGGCCCCCATGCCACAAGGAGGCCCCAAATCTGCTTCAAGCCCTGGGCCCCTGCATGTCTAACACCGGCCCTGTGCCTTGACCCCCTCTGCTCACACACCTGCTCTCATTGCCGTCACTTCAGATCCCAGAGAGGGGCAACGGTGGGCCAGCTTTGGATCATTAGCACTTGACACAGCTGACTAGTTCACCTAATGGTCGCACAGGCCCTGCTATTTAAAACATCTGTATGCTACAGTGTAAACTCCCCACAAAGCCAAAAAACAAAAACAGCGAGCGCTCTACAGGGAGAGGCCTCAGAACGTTATCCTGGGAGAAACTCCCCTGGCTTTATTTCTTACCATTGGTCATAAAACCCCCTTTTTAAAAAATATATAACCATTTGTGAACCTT
This sequence comes from Ichthyophis bannanicus, assembly GCA_033557465.1. NCBI lineage: Eukaryota > Metazoa > Chordata > Amphibia > Gymnophiona > Ichthyophiidae > Ichthyophis > Ichthyophis bannanicus. The sequence goes on from CM066036.1 coordinate 72,079,866, forward strand.
GTCTTTCCAGAAACAAGCATGATACTCAGCTATTAAGCATAAGAGCATAACATCTGCCCAAGGGTCCATCAAGCCCAGTATCCTGTTTCCAACAACGGTCAATCCAGGTCACAAGTACCTGTCACGTTCCCAAAAAGGTACACAATGCTTGTCCCAGGGGTAAGCAGTGGATTCCGCTGATCCTCTTTAATAGTGGTTTATGGACGTTTCCTCTAGGAGCTTGTCCAAACCTCTTTTTAAAACCAGCTACACTAACAGCTTTTACTACATCCTCTGATAACGAATTCCAGAGTTTGATTATGAGTTGAGTGAAAAAATAATTTCTTCAATTAGTCCTCTAGTCTTTCTACTTTTTGAAGGAGTAAACAACCAATCTATGTTTACCTGTTCTACGCCATTCATTATTTTATAGAGCTCTATCATATCTCCCCTCAGCCGTCTCTTTTATAAGCTGAAGATCTCTAACCTCTTAAGCCTTTCCTCCTAGGGATATTCTTCCATCACCTTTATCATTTTGGTAGCTCTTCTCTGTTGTTGTTGTTGTTAAGTGCCGTCGAGTCGGAGTCGACTCATGGCGACCCTCTGGATAGCTATCCTAAATTGTGTTCGGTCTTCAGTCAGGCGGCTCATTGACGACAGACTGGTACCCGTAGCTGCTGTTATTGTAGCGATCCATCTCATTGCTGGCCTTCCTCTTTTGCGTTGACCTTCTATCTTGCCAAGCATGATGTCTTTCTCTAATGATCTCTCTCTTCGCATGATGTGTCCGAAGTATGAAAGTCGAAGTCTTGTCATCTGAGCTTCTAAAGAAAGCTTAGGTTTGATCTCCTCTAGTACCGACTGGTTTGTTCTTCGGGCAGTCCATGGTATACACAGTATTCGCCGCCAGCACCATAATTCAAAGGCATCAATTTTCTTCCTGTCTGTCTTTTTCACTGTCCAGCTTTCACATCCATATGATGTTATTGAAAATACCATGGCTTGAACAAGTCGAATCTTTGTATGGAGAGAGACATCTCTGCTCTTGAGAATCTTATCTAGGTCTTTCATAGCCATTCTGCCAAGAGCAATGCGTCGTCTGATTTCTTGACTGCTTGTTGCTTCTTTATTGATAGTTGATCCAAGTAGGTTAAAGTTGTTCACGATTTCAATTTCTTCTCCTTCAACGATGAACCTGTTGATTATGCCAGTTGTCATGATCTTTGTCTTCTTTACATTAAGGTGCAGGCCCATTTTGAGACTATGTTCTTTGATTGTGAGAAGCAAATGTTTCAGATCATCTTCGCTTTCAGCCAGTAATGTGGTATCTCTGTACTTTTTCTAATTTTGCTATATTCTTTTTTAGATATAGTGACTAGATTTGCACACAGTATCCAAGGTGTGATCGCACCATGGAGTGATACAGAGGCATTATAATATCCTATGTTTTATTCTCCATTCCTTTCCTTATGATTCCTAGCATTCTATTTGCTTTCTTGGCCGCCGCTGCACACTGGGCCGAGGGTTTCAATGTTCTATCCACGATGATGTCCAGATCTTTTTCCTGATTGGTAATTCCTAATGTGGAACCTTGCATTGTGTAACCATAGTTTGGGTTGTTCTTCCCTAAGTGCATAACTTTGCACATGTCCACATTAAATTTCATCTGCCATTTGGACGCCAAGTCTCTCAATTTGTCCAGGTCCTCTTGCAATTTTTCAGAAACATCTTGTGTTCTAACAGCTTTGAATAATTTTGTGTCATCTGCAGATTTGATCACCTCGCTTGTTATTCCCATTTCCTGGTCATTTATGAATATTTGACTGACTGCAAGCAGTTTTGATTGGTTGCTTTGAGCTACACTGCTATTACATAGTACGTGGTTAAAAGTGAGAATTTTCTCTCACTCGCACAAAACACGGTTTTCAACCTCTGCTGGCAGCTGGGCGGCCATATAAAAAGCAGTCAGTTGGCAGCCCTAAACAGGACTTGAATATAATCAGAAAGAGGGACCTTGACACATTGGCTCAGGAAGGCCATGCCAGGGTTATGGCCCATAATGGGGGATGTGCAGAGTTGAGAATTGGCAGCGGAGGAGGAGACCAGATGAACCTCACAGCACAGTCCTTATCTGCCCTCAGATTCTGTGTGGAGAAGGGCACAAGAGCAGTTGTTAAATGGAGATTATGAACAGGAGCGCACGGAGAGGTGAGGTAACGAGGAGGGGCAGAATGAATGCACTCGTAGGTCAATAAGAGAAGTTTGAACTCGGGGGGTCATTTCATAAGCTCTGATTGTGATTTGAATATCTGAAAATGACAATTTGGCATGTCAATCACATTCATGTCCCAAAAACCATTGTAGATAAACCCAAATTTACACGTGTCTGGAGTGATGACATCTGTGTTGCATGTGAGTGTGGCAGAGGCAGGTCAAAGTGCACATTCGATTTTAGTTTGGTGCCACACATTTATGACTGTCAGCAGACGCATCTGTCTGTACCTGCCCCAGGGCAGAAACAGGCATTTGAAAAATGCTTGCTACGGCCAGCCAGCAACCATAGGGAGAAGAGGGGAATGCCCTCTGACTCCCCCAATAATTTTTATCGCCTCATAAAAGCAAATAGGTAAATACAAAGGTCTTTCTATGAGCTGCCACACCACTGCCTGCCTGTGCTCACAAAATGGCAGGCTGAAATACGTATGTGGTGTCAGATATGCGTGCACATTATAAAATGCCCTCATAGAGACATCTATCGTGACGATTTCACAGACATGTATAATTTGCATGTGCACATATCTAAAATCAGCTATTTTCCTGCACTTGCCTGAGGGCTGATGATACACGCTCCGTTTCTTTATCTGTTGGTGGAGCCGTTTATCTTTTGAGGCAGCTTATAAAGAAAATGGGGACGTGCAGAAGAAGGGCCCAGACACATGCAGGGAAATTGCTGATTTTAGAAACATGCATGTGCAAGATATGGATGTTGTCGGGATTGGCAACATAGACATGTCCACAACAGCATTTATTTATTTTAATTCTCTTATATACTGTGCTATTCTGCATCAGTGCGGTTTACATTGAACAAACTGAAATTACATTGAACAGGGCATTATAACTTAGAGATAACTATTTTACAGGGAACATGGGCTATGGAGGGTTAAGTGGCTTGCCCAAGACCACAAGGAGCACCTGTGGGACTAGAAACCCCAGTCCTTCCAGGCCAAGGTTGCTGTCCTCTAGTGGGATTTGAACCCCCGACTTTCTGGCCTGAAGTACCTTGCCCCAACCACTAGGCCACTCCTCCACTAAGTATTTCTTAACACACACACATGTATATGTTACCGCAGACACATCCCAGCCTGCCATTTTAGAAAAAGAGACATGCATCGTCATTCGATTTACAGCAGCACTCCTTGTGACCATGGGCAAGTCACTTAACCCTCCATTGCCTCAGAAGAAAGGTCTGACAATCTCCTTCTGGTCACACTGCCAAGAAAACCCAGGAGCTACCGGGTCACCAGGAGTCAGCAAAGACTTGAAGGTACACATTGCATCATCACAGCAGTATTCAAAGAGGCAATGATTGTCATCCTTCTATGAGGGAGAAAAATGATTTTGGAAAGAGAAGAGAATACCCCTGTTATCCTTATTGTTGAAGCTGGTCGAAATGAGCATTTTTCAAATTCCTATTCATGCCAAGGGCAGGTATAGATATGGACATGTCCACCAGCAGTTTTAAATGGGTGACACTCTTCTGAAATCAGAGATGGTGCCCCGGTATGACACAGATGTGATCGTATCGGATATGTGTACATTCATGGTTGTGATTTGTACATTTGAATGGGAGTTTTCAAACAGGCAAATCTCAAACAGAGCTTCCAAAATGACCCCCTTAATTTTTTTTGTGCTATGTATGCTATTTACAACCCACACAGATATATTTGTGATGTGTGTTATGTAAGTGCAATAAATAATGCGTAATGCTATTTGGGAGTGGTTTATCTATGGATAGTATATAAGTACAATAAATCATACTAATAATAATAACTTGTAACCCCTTGCCTGTGGGTAGCCTTTGCGGCTTCTGCTTGGCAAACAGTGGTCACAACCATCCAAGAACAATGTGGTCTTTCAAACTCTTGGGAAAATTTAATGGTTTCTTTGAATGGGACCAGTATACACTAGGAGGTCTTAGCACTTAAAAACTCCACTCACTCCTCTTTCCTTCTCAAAATAACCGAGTCCAGGTCAGAAGTGTGTGTTCCGAACCAAAGGGTATATCTTAAAGAATGTTAGGGTCACAGATAATTGCAAAAATAAAAATTGCACAAACAACAAAACCAGAATTATATTACAACAGTTAAGTCTTTTTTCTTTTCTCTCAAAATATGTTTTTTTTGTGCCATCAAGTCAGTGTTAACTCATAGCGACCCAGCTGCTTCTGGGTTTTCTTGGCCATGTATCACCAGAAGTAGATTGCCAACCTTTTCTTCCGAGGCAATGGAGGGTAAAGTGTCTTACCCAAGGTCACAAGGAGTGCCAGTGGGAATCAAACCCTTGATCTCTGGATACTAGGCAGTTGTTCTAACCACTAGGCTACTCCTCCAAAATATGTTATAAACAGATTAATTCTTTCTCCTCTCACTCTGTTATATATCACAATCAGTTTATTCCTGTTGCTCCTCTCTGGTGCTCAAAGATTATTCCAAGCAACTTCCCTTTTTTACTCTCTTCTCTCCCCGGTGGGGAACCTTCCTTCCTGCACATTCGACTTCTACAGTGTACCTTGCAGCTGGAGACTTCTGTAGAGGCAGGTCCAGAAACTGCTCTGCAGGCACCTGATTCTGGGGTCACTGGACTGCTGGATGTTCTTTTGGTCACTTCTCTCCTTCCTCCCGATAAAAGCTGCTCTCCTCTTAAGCTAGTGGGGTGCTGGCAGGGTTTGCGCAGTCATAGAGCCCCAAACACATTCCTCCCCCGCTGCTCTCTCCTCCTGCAGCTTTGGCCTTGTGGCTCCCTCCAGATGGAATGAGGGCCTGGTGCAGCCACAGACGCCTTACTCCTTCTTCATGACTTGGTTGCTGGCTGCCAGAGACAGGCTACTGCATCTGAGAGGGGGCTAGAGATGGTTTGGATTTCCCTCCTAGAGCAAGCTCCCACCCACCATTATGTCACTGGTTAGAAGTAGCCTCCCCTGTTCTGGAAAACGCTTAGGTCAGATACAGGTTATATTGTAGAATTTTAGTAAGACAACTGGAGGTCTCTATTGCTGTCAAAAGAGCAGACGGAAGGGTCTCTACACTGTATATATGGAGTTGTCTAGTGGTAATGAACTTTAACAAGTTACTTATTGCAAGTTAATTAAATAGCAGTAGACTGTTAAATATGAGCCCGTGCTTTTTATTTCCAGTCTCTGGTTATTTAATTAACTTGTAGTAGCTAATTGATGTGTGCTTATCAAAGACGCTTCATTTGTAGTTAATTAAAGTTCTGATTTTGTCTTTGTTTATTGTCACCATAAAACAATGGAGCCGAGTACAGGCATATTTTTCAGATGAGATGTCGCTGACGAGCCTTCAGAAAGCAATTCCTTCGCCTAAGCAAGGGCAGGAATATTGGTAACGTTTTGTGGATAAATTGATGTTATGGTCATTCAGAAGAAATCATTTGTTCTTGCCATGAGTATAGTGGATGACAGCAGATAGAGACCAGCGTGCCTATCCAGTCTGCCCAGTACGGTGTAGGGCTGTAACGACTGCTCCATGCAGGGGTATTCTCTCTTCCCCACCCCCAGGTGTTCTTAAGAAGGGCATAACTTTGGTTTTTGCTTCTCTCTACTTCTCACAAGCAAACCAAGTTCTTCTAGAGAAGGCCCCCAAAATAAAAATCCAAACCCCAGAAAGATCACTAAATGAGCTTCCCCTGAGGAGAAATCAAAAGTGAACTGTCCAGCTCATCTGATTTCTAGCTGGGCGGGGTGGATCTTTGCAAATTTGCTTCAGAATCTTTCACTCAAACTTTTGCGTTTTCAGATTTGTTCATCTCTAGCTATAATAACTCCTTGGATAGAGAAAGATATAACAAAAGAGAAAAGAAAGCAGTTCCTGGAGAATTAGCATGACATGCCATGGCAGTCTCTATAATACCAGCTTTGGCAGTCCCTTCCAGTGGAAGACAGTTGCTGCGGCTCTCCGGATCATGCTAACTGTGATTTTGACGATGTCTCATGAAGCCAGGCCAGGACTGACAGGCTGCCATGACTTGGGCACGTATTTGCAAGCATGATAATTGCCCCCTGGAGTGTCAATTTAGTAATTATGGTTTCTTAATGTGGTAGGATATGTCTGGGGAGTGAAGTGGCCAAAATAGAAAGCTTTTGGGAACTTCAATTTTTAAGTTCGGCAGCTCTGTTTTTTCCAGCCAAGAGGGGAAGGAGAGCAGCAGGTTGGGTTTGAGCTGGTGACTGTTATATTGAAAACAAACCATTGTATATACTTGAATAATTAAGATGTACAAGGTTTTCCTAAGTTGAATCCTGTTAGATCTCCTGTTACATGTAAACTCACGACAGCCTGTTGCTATCTGTGAGCACCTTATGTTTACTGTAAACCGCGCTGATGAGAAAGAGTGCGGTATATAAGAACGTTAAATGAATAAATAAATAAATAAATAAAACTTAATGAACATGAATATGTCAGTCATTTTTTTCTATTTTCTTCATATTTTAAGGTCACTAGCCAACACCCAAGACTATAACATTGTAGCCACATCTATGGGGTAGACTATAGCAAATGGTTGAGCTCACCGATTTATTATGCCATCTGCAATACGTCCTTCAGTGGGAGGCGCACAGACGTTGGGCAAGAATCTACAGCCCCTCTACACCTGAAATTGCAAGGGGCACAGGCTCTCCAGATGAAGCGTCTATGTAAAGAGAAGAAAGACTGCTTTGAAAATATTTGTACTAGCTCGTTAACAAACTCTGATTTTAAAATCCTAGTTAAAATCATTTAATTGGGACTAGACCTAGTGATATCCATGATGAGTGGGCCGTGCCAAAAAAAGACTTAAAAGCTCTGATAGGCTGGAATGGTCTTTTGTGTTTTAGGCAATCAAAAAAACTAAAACAGGTGTCTTGCTTGCTGAGTCCTGGCCCTCATCCTAACAAATGGTCTCTTAGCAGCCGGTTTTTCCTGTTTGTAAAGATTCTCTTTGGCTTGTGTCCAGCCTCCAAATTTCTTTGGCCTTTTTATTGAACCGTTCTGGGTTTACTTGTGAATATTGGGGTTAGGAGTGGCAAAATGACAATGAGCTCCTATTTCCAATCAGGACTGTACCAAGTTAGAAATGCAATCTGTGCAACTCAAACTTGATGCCCCCCTCCTCCCCATTCCTGCCTCTCTTGCTGTATGCAGGAACTTGCTCTTATCGGACTTCCTGAAAGCTTGGTGATGACATCAGCACCCCCTGTGCCCTTGGTACAGTCCTGTTTCCACCTATATGGAAGGGCAAACTAGGTAGGCCATATGGTCTTTTTCTGCCGCCATGTTTCTATGTAATCCCACCAGATTACTACCTCTGCTGTCTGTTTATAACATAGTTTGGGTCATATAATCAATTTTTCCAAATGACTGATCTTTTGGCTAGGCCAAAGTACCCACATTCCTTGTTGTTTGACAAGAGCAGATTAAGTAGGATTTAGTTGTATGGAATCATGCACTTCCTCGGGGCCAGAAAATAATGTCCTTAAAATTAATATTCTTCTTGCCTTTTGTATCCCTGTCATATACTGGCCAAATATTTTTGGTTCTCCAGGGCTGTATTCCTTTTTACATTTGGAATAACCAAATCCCTAAGGGGGTTATTCTGAGGCACAAATAGTGGGGATGGACGTGCCAGCTTTCCCCTGCTGTCTAACTTCCCCGCTAGTTGTGTGGGCAAATTAGACGGGGGCAGGAAAGGGGTGGCATGAGGGTGGAGAGTAGGCAGTCACCGGCCCTGGACATACAGGGCCAATTCTAATGTCAGCCCTGTACGTCCAGGGCCGGCGACTTGCAGAAGACACAAAATTATTCAAAGTTGTTAAAAACCAAGACGATTGTGAAAAATTGGAAGAGGACCTTGATAAATTGGAAGACTGGACGTTCACATGGCAGATGAAATTTAATGTGGACAAGTGCAAAGTTATACACCTAGGAAAGAACAACCCAAACTATGGTTACATGATACAAGGTTCCACTTTAGGAACTACCACCCAGGAAACAGATTGAGGTGTCATCATGGATAACATGTTAAAACCCTCCGCCCAGTGTGCAGTGGTGGCCAGGAGAGCAAATAGAATGCTAGGTATCATAAGGAAAGGAATGGAGATTAAAACAAAAGAATATTATGTCTCTGTATCGTTCCATGTTGTGACTGCACCTTGAATATTGTGTGCAATTCTGGTTGCCATATCTTAAAAAGGATATAGCGGAATTTGAAAAAGTACAGAGAAGAGCCACCAAAATGGTAAAGGGGTTGGAAGGATACCTCTATGAGGAGAGGCTTAAAAGGTGAGGGCTCTTCAACCTGGAAAAGAGACAGCTAAGGGGAGATATGCTAAAGGTCTATAAATTAATGAACGGAGTGGAACGGGTAAACGTAGACCGATTGTTTACATCATCAGAATATAGAAAGACTAGAGGACATGCAATGGAGCTGCAGGGTAACCTGTTTAAGACCAATAAGAGAAACACATAATCAAACTCTGGAATTTGTTACCGGAGAATGTAGTAAAAGCTGTTAGTATAGCTGGATTTAAAAAAAAGTTTGGAGAGGTTCCTGGAGGAAAGATCCATAAACCATTATTAAAGAGGACCCAGGAAATCCACTGCTTGCCCCAGGATAAGCATTGTGGAAACTGTGTGTCTTTTTGGCAACCTGACAGGTACTTTTGACTTGGATTGACTAATGTTGGAAATAGGATACTGGGCTTAATGGACCTTGGTCTGACTCAGCATGGTATTTCTTATGTTATGCTCTTATGTTCTTAAGAGTCATATTGTCTCCAAGCATGAGGCAATTGTCCTGGTGCTATTGGCATTGTGCGTTTCACGCCCACCCTCTGCTCATTCCTCAACCCATACCGCTATCACCAATTAATGTGCCTCAATCAAAAAAAGGAAAATGGGGCTGAGAACAGCGCTGAGATCAGTGCCGGCTTGAGACAGGAAGAAGAACCGGTCTGCAAACCAAGAAAGCGAACTTTTAAGGATAATTAGCAAAGAATTTTTCCGGGGAACAGGATAGACGTCCATTGGGCTCCATGGAAAAAGGAGATTGAGCAGGATGGCACCCTTGGGTGGGAGGGGGACCACGGATGCGTTGTGGCATGTCCTGGAGGCTTTCTTTGAGGGATGGGGAGATGCTCTGCGTGGGCTTCGTCAGTGCCGATGTCACCCATATGTGAGGAATGACTTCCTGCTTGTTCCTGGAGAACAGCGATACATTTACTATGACTACTGCTACTATTAATCATACACAGTATGTTACAGACACATATAAGGATGGTCCCTGCTCATCAGAGCTTACAATCTAAAAAAGACATTTACAGGTGAAGAAATGAAGCTTATAAGGAAAAAAATACCTTTTCTATAAGTGGCCTGGGACCGACACAGTGGATCACTTTACAGCAACAAGATTAAATCAAAATAAACTGAACCATCTAATTCCTCAACAAATAGGGGTGTCCTACATGGAGCAATGGGGGGAGGAACAGTGGGTTCACCCCTAAACAAAGAAACAAAGATATGGGGAGGGATGCACCTGCTCCTGGTGGGTGCCCCACTAAGCAAAGACATGGGGAGGGGTGCACCTACTCCAGCCATATTGCTGGGCAGACTAGATGGACCACGCTGGTCTTTATCTGCCATCATTTACTATGTTACTGTGTTATGTTACTTTGTTTTAGTGTGTGGTGGCAGTCGCTCTTGTGTGTTAGTGTTCCCGACTGTTAGTTGCCGCACATTAACTGGATAATGGGCTTTAGTAAAAGGGGCCCTTAATGTTCCAGATTATGAAGATGCGAAGGTGTGACTCAGTGTTTGCACACAATCTTTATATTTGGAAATCGTTAGAGGGGACCTGCAGTTTCCTCTGGCGTCTCTGTTCCCACTGTGAGTACAGAGACATGTATGTTTCTATCTGGTGCTCACCCAGGACCATAAGGAGAATTGGTGGGATTCAAACCCTGGTCTGTCTGATTCCAGGTTGCTGCCCTAACCACTAGCCTACTCCTCCACTCCACAGTGTCATGGGGAACTCCTGGCAGAGTTTCCCTTTGAAAATCTGGAGCTAGCAGATGCATAGTGTTTGCTAAAAATCACAGCTCATGGACTCCTTCACTAAAGACCATTGGGGTTCTGCACGTAACATGTGTTTAGCACTAGAAGTAATGCACAGTAAGTGCAAAGCCTCCATGGTTACTATTGGTGGCACGATCCCAGCAGTTACCATGCAGAAGCGCACCCTAACATGTGGCCAATTAACATGGGTGCACTTAAGGACACCCACAGAGGTGTCGGTATAGCAGCTGCGCTAATTGCCATATTGACAGATATCACGCGGAAATTGCCCCCATAGTAACTGCAATGCGCTCTCCTTGTGCACACTCCAACCCAGCCCACTCCCCGCTCATCATGTGATGTGCATTTGCCAAGTGAATTAGCATACAATCGCTGTCATGCTTGCACGGTTATCAGGTACTGCAGGTAGTTACCACATACTAAGACATGTGCTAACCGCTTAACTGACGATATCCTACTTATAACTTTCATAGACTCCAAGCGTCCTGTTCTATCCATTATAAAAGAGCTGCCTAAGCAGAGTCAACACCTGGTTAGCTGACAACTTGTTAAAGCTGAACTTGAAAAGACTTCAGCTACCTGGTTCACAGGAACCTCCAATGCACTGACTAGAGCTCGCATCTTAGAGGGCTCCCCTATAGAGCTTATATCTTCTATTAAGTATGTAGGAGGCCACCTTGATGCGGAAGTCACGCTTGATAGGTTCTGCAGCGAGACGTCCCTTTCTTGCATTCGGAGAATTGTGATCTCCTAAATAATTCGGCCCATGGAACGCTTCTTTCAGTGAAATTATCTCCCATATTGATCATTGTAATTCCATTTATGGAGGCATTTGTCTTTCACAAGTGGTGTAGGTTCAATGAGGACCCCTCATGATAATATTAGCAGTGGCCACAAAAAGGGGGGGGGGGGGAGAATACGTTTCCCCTCCTCTTCCCTCTTCCCCCCCAAAAATGTTTTAGAAAAACGCAAGCAGCAGCCAGCAAACATCTAACTTACTTTCAAATACGTTTGCCCACTGTGCTGTGCCGTCTCCGCAGCCTCTTTCTCTGTAAAGCACTGTTCAGTAGTTGGAGGCCCAGGAAAGCATTTCCCATTGAGGAGCCGAAATCATGGGTATCGCGAGACTCCGGCTTTCCTGGGCTTCAGGCTGCCGTGGAGCAGTGCTTTCCAAAGAAAGAGGCTGCGGAGATGGCTTGGCAAACTTCTTTGGGAAGAGGTTTGCCACAGCTGTGTTAGGATTGCTGGGCCTTCTGGCCTGGGCCCCGCAGCATTGCGCCACCGTGTTTCACAATTAAAACATTATAAACAGTTCCGAATACCGCTTTACGGATTCTATATCAGGCCCATAAATATGATCATATCACACCACTGCTTATGCAGGAGCACTACCTGCCAGATCACTTCCGAATACAATACAAGATTCCAACTCACAAGGCCTTATATACTGGTCCTTCTGACTATCTTGCATGAGAAATATCTTTACACCCATCTCCTCATCTTCTTCATTCCATTCAAGCAAATCGTCTTCATCTTCCCCTTCCTAATAGGGCCCAATGAGAGTCCAGCAGACAATCAGCTTTCTATCTTAAGGCGCTCTCACTATGGAATGACTTACCTCAGGATCTACGCCTGGAATTGTCTTTTAAAAAATTTAAGATCTCTTTTAAAACACATCTTTTTACCAAGGGCTTTGGAGATACCTAAAGGTCTAGCTATAACGAGACTGGCAAGTGCTGCCCGGAAAAAAATCTATAATTTAATTCTCTTTCCCGTCATGTCAATGGAGCTCTTTTCTAACACTTTTGATGTTTGCTTTTTTAGTTTATTGGACATTGCTGTGCTATGACACATAAAGGTGGTGTATCAAATATTAATAAACAATTAGCTATAGTAAAAGGGCTTTCTGTGTTGTCTGCTGGCTCTGTCCCTCGCCCAGCCTTACTCCTTTTAGAAATGGGTTGAAGCATACAGATTCTTTGCAGGCTGAAGAAGAGGAACATTTTCAGCCCCAGGTTTTAGCTAGATAACTGCTTAGTTGCCTTTTGAAAATTATTCTTCTCATGCTTAGGAAGCAATTTGCAAAACTAAACTAGCTGTTAAATAGCTAGATTAAAGACTGAAAATGTACACTGGGTATCTACTTCAAATATGGGCAGCCTCAGAAGCAGGGTTTGGCTAGTGCAGGAAAGTAGGTGCCAAAACCTAGACACCGCAATTGCAGACTAAATTTTACCAGTCAAATTTTCACTGGCTAGATTTATAGGAATTTTCAGCCCAGATATCTCAAAATCTGCCATCGTCAACTAGGAATCTCAGAAATGGAATCCTCTCTCCCACTTCCCTCGTCCCCTGCCACCTTTCGTCTTCACCAAGACCTCTCAGGATCCTGATTCTTTCTCCCACCTCGACCCCAGCAGCCTCCAACCAGTTCTTCTCTCTAAAATCTAGCCTGTGAAGGCAGGTGCTCAAAGGGTTTTGAAAATAGACCTCTAAGTCTCACAATTTTCCATCCTGGTATACACCTAGTAGCTGTACTTACAATTATGAGAGTCTGTACAGTACACGGGACTTACAAACAACCCAAATAAACTGACGCCTTCATTTTACTCTGGCCTTTTAAGCATGGGCTTTTGCCTGGACATCCCATCTCATATCATTCGGACCTTTGTTTAAATTCTCAAGAGTGGAAACATCATTGGGCTAAAGCACCCAATATCTCTATGAGGGCAATAATCAGCTTCGAAAGTTGTTGCAGACCTCATGGGTAATTTTGCTTTCCTTATTGGTTAATGAAAAATGACCCTTAGCCTGAGGGTAGATAGCTTTGAGCAATTTCCACCTTCACTCCACCTCAGGATTGCCTTATCACAGGAAGAGTATGAGCATTGCTGAACAGGTGTCCTCTTCAGACTGCACCTCGAAAATACTGCCCTCCCCATGTAACAAAAGGCAAAAGATCTTTATTCTCTTTTATCACACTTTACAAAATTTTCCTCATCAGCACGCTCTCAGTGGCATGAAACCATGGTGAACTCGGATCACCTGCCCTATCTGATGGTGATGTATTTAAGTAAAACAGAGATAACCTTTATGCTTATTTTTAACTGTTTATTTATAGACCACTTTCCCAGATGGCTGAAAGCAATATTTCAAGGAGCATTCTAGGGATATGCTTTTCTATGGCGATCTATCTCTTGGACTGATGGGCAAGCAGTGCGTGGTCCGATTCTGATCTTAATGCTGTTCCCTGAAGGCTAAGCCTCTGGAATGGAATCTTATAACAGGGCACCTAGGCAGGAAAGGCACATAAACGCATATAAAACACAAATCCATTATGAACATATATAAGACAATGTGTAGCATGACTGCTTCTTCTCTACATTCCCTCATTCAGATGACACCAAACAGTCGACTACGAAGACATCCAAACCAAAACCTCCTAAAAATACCAATACTAAAATCAGCTACTACCCAAGCCATATGCCAGTGTGCAATCTCCATTTATGGCCCAACCCTATGTAACTCTCATCCAAGCAACATTAGGAAATAGGAGATATAAAAGATTTTCAGAAAAAATGTAAAACTCACTTATTCCATGAATCCTTTGTATCAGTCACAATAAATAACATGAACAACCAGAAGCATAGTCACATTGGGGTTGATTCTGAGCAGTGTTTAATGGGGCTGGATGACTGATCCAGACTTTCAGCACCACTAAACGGCAGGTTCGCAATTGACAGAACAGACCTCCCTGCACGTAGATCGGAGTCGTGCCCGGAACTCTGTTCGCAGGCGGGAGGGGGTGGGCCGGAGATAGAGCAAGGGCAGGCAGTGGGTGGCACCATGACCCCAGATATATAGGGCGGATTCTGAGGTCGGCCCTGTACGTCCAGGGTCAGCCATTTGCTAGGGGGACTTATTCTATCTCTGAGGTGGCATAAGTCCCCCTGGATGATGGGAGTTGATGCAGCCAAGCCCGAAAAGTGAGATGAGGGGATGCAGGTTGTGCACCTCAGCCTGACCCTGGCACGGTAGGCCCGATTGGGGCTTGGGCTGAGAGGAAAGCAAATTGTAGAGGTCTGCTGGGGATCGCGGCTCCGACATGGAGCCACGGTGCCATGGCAACAGGATGCCACAGCACCACAGCTCCATGCAGGAGCCTGACTAGACTAGCCAGGGAGTTTGTTGAATTTCCAGGCACCCAGAATCTTGGCATGGTCTGCACGTCCAGGCCAGTTGCACCTGATTCAGATCCCACGGGATCAGAATCGGGTGCAACCAGGGCACGTCCTGATTCTGGATACCCGAACAGGCGGGAGACACCCAGAACAGAATTGGCCTCATAGTATATAAGTTCTATCCCCGATCCCCTTAACTAATTAATTCCTGTACCACATGGGTAACTGCCCTAGTTACCCATGTAAATGCCATATCCGGAATTTTCAAAGGGCACCTATATGGGTAGTGCCCTTCGAAAATCCCGGATATGTTTCTTACGTGCCCAGATTCTATGCAGTTAGCATTGAGGCGTGTTAGGGGCGTTACAGGGCAGAGCGGATGCGGAGAAAAGGGCTAACTGGGTAGTACTGATTTTCGATGCTACCCGTTTAGCACGCCATGCCTTAAAGATAGGCAAGGTTTTTCCTTGCCTTTCAGGTGCACGGGCTAAGCGAGTAGCATCAAAAATCGGAGCTACCCAGTTAGCTCCTGCGGCTTCTGGGTTGTGTGGCGAGACCTGGATTTTCAAAGCCGGGGCCGCATATGACCCCGGCATTGAAAATCCGGGTTAGGTGTAAGGGGGGTGGGCTATGTGCCGACGCGGTGAATAGCACCGCCCAGATAAAAATCGGGCCCTCCCTGTTTATGTAATCTTGAAGCTATTACACAAATTTCTATTCCATGTAATGCGTTGGATATGTTCAATGTAAACTGCTTTGAAATTATGAAAAGTGGTAAAAATAATTTGATAAATAAAAAAATAAATATGCCGTGCCTATTTTATGAAGGAGTTGGACTGTGAAAAGCCACTGCAGAACGTTGCCCCTGCTCTAAGGAAGAAGCAGCCCGTGACTGCATGTCTTGGAAATATAGGCACATATGTGTCATGTGTATTTTATAGGACACACGTGTGCATGCTTATCCTGCCTTGCTCCTTTCATTCTCTGCCCCTGTAAAAACCCCATACATATATGTTGTCCTAGCATTTATGTTTATGCGTGTCTACGCTGGGACAGTTTTATAAGTGAGAATATAAAACACTGGTCTACACACTTAAGTCGATTTTATAATTTACCCCCAGATGCCTGAGGGGCAATTTCAAACTCCCCACCCAGAGACCCAGTATGCCTGGTTCAAGCAGGGTTCAGGAAAGGGCGCGGAACGAGAGACATCATTGCGGATGTGAGATGGATCCTTGAAAAGACTAAAGAATACCAAAAGGAAATCTATTTGTGCTTTATTGACTATAGCAAGGCTTTTGACTGTGTAAACCATAAGAAACTCTGGGCCACATTAAAAAGCATGGGTATACCAGAACACCTGATCGTACTCTTGCACATTCTGTACATTGATCAAGAAGCAACAGTTCGAACGGATCAAGGAGAAACAGGATGGTTTAAAATAAGCAAAGGTGTAAGACAAGGCTGCACACTTTCCCCCTACCTGTTTAATTTATATGCAGAACAAATCATCGGAGAAGCAGGATTGTATGAAGACAACAGAGGTGTGAAGATTGGTGGAACCTTCGCTATGCTGATGATACCACATTACTGGCTGAAAGTGAAGATGATCTGAAACATTTGCTTCTCATAATCAAAGAACATAGTCTCAAAATGGGCCTGCACCTTAATGTAAAGAAGACAAAGATCATGACAACTGGCATAATCAACAGGTTCATCGTTGAAGGAGAAGAAATTGAAGTTGTGAACAACTTCAACCTACTTGGATCAACTATCAATAAAGAAGCAACAAGCAGTCAAGAAATCAGATGACGCATTGCTCTTGGCAGAATGGCTATGAAAGACCTAGATAAGATTCTCAAGAACAGAGATGTCTTTCTCCATACAAAGATTCGACTTGTTCAAGCCATGGTATTTTCAATAACATCATATGGATGTGAAAGCTGAACAGTGAAAAAGATAGACAGGAAGAAAATTGATGCCTTTGAATTATGATGCTTGCGGCGAATACTGTGTGTACCATAGACTGCCCGAAGAAGAAACCAGTAGGTACTAGGTACTAGAGGAGATCAAACCTAAGCTTTCTTTAGAAGCTCAGATGACAAGACTTCGACTTTCATACTTTGGACACATCATGCGAAGAGAGAGATCATTAGAGAAAGACATTATGCTTGGCAAGATAGAAGGTCAACGCAAAAGAGGAAGGCCAGCAATGAGATGGATCGATACAATAACAGCAGCTACGGGTACCAGTCTGTCAACAATGAGCCACCTGACTGAAGACCGAACACAATTTAGGATAGCTATCCAGAGGGTCGCCATGAGTCAACTCTGACTCGTCGGCACTTAACAACAACAACAATTAGCATGAGGGTACTTAACGACATTATGGAGGGTTACATTTAGCATGAGGGTGCTTCACAACACTTTACACTGAACTCGTAAGTCTAGTTGGGATGATTGGGTATTGAGTTGGAGGGGGTAGTTGCAGAGCCATTTGTGTTATCTGTTTGTTCATGTTTCTGTAAAGAGTAGTGTTTTAAGGGCCTTGCGGAAGTCTGTGATGTCTTCTAATGCCCTCAGGCTCGTTGGGAGGGAGTTCCATAGTGTGGATGCTATTAGTGATGAGGCTCTTCTTGAGGCATTTTGTTTAGTCTTATGGTATCCTGCAGACGTGCCGATCATGTTGTCATTATTGGTCCTTCTTGGTCTATTACTGATATCCCTTGTTATGATATCTTGGAGTGCATTTGCAGAGAGATGGTGAATGATTTTGAAGATGATCAAGATTGTTTTAAATTTTGCTCTGGCTACCATTGGGAGCCAGTGTAGTTGCTGTAAGACGGGGGTGTTGTGCTCAGCTCTTGGAGTGTCAGTAATGATGCGTGCTGCAGTGTTTTGCACCATTTGGAGTGGGTGTAAGGTCTGCTGAGGGAGGCCTTGATATAACAAGTTTCCGTAATCAAGTAGAGTTGTAATGAGTGCTTGGCACACTGTGCGGAAGTGATCTTGGTGGAGTAGTGACTTGATCTTTCTTATGGTCCTCAAACGTTGATAGGCCTTGTCTGCAGTTTTGGTGATATGAGATTTCACGTTCAGTGCTCTGTCCATTGTGATGCCCAAGTACTTAACTTCATCCTTGACTACTATGAGTTTGTTTAGAATGCTGATGGTCTGTGGTGGGATGAAGTTGGGGTTCCTGGTGACGAACATTGCCTCTGTTTTATCGTAGTTGACTGTCATGTTATTGGTTGTGAGCCAGGCATTCATGTCTTCAAGGCATTTTGTTATTATCATGGTGTTAAGTGCTAGTAGGTTGATTGGGGCATACACCATGATTTTGTCAGCATATATGTGATAGTGGAGTTTGTGTCGTTTGATGTTGCATATGGGCTGGATGTATATATTAAAGAGCATTGATGACAGGGCAGAACCTTGTGGTATTCCCTGCGTGACGGGGAATTGCAATGATTTCTTTTGGTCGCATTTGACTTGTTGGGTTCGATTTTCCAGGTAGGAGGTGAACCATTTCAGGGTGTTCTTGCGTAGTCCTATCTATCTGTTGCAGGCGCTGCAGTAATCTGGTGTGGGACACTGTGTCAAAGGCTGCTGAGATGTCTATGAACACTAGTAGGAATCCATTCTTTATGTTATCTATGCCTCTTAAGAGGTTTTCAAAGAGGGAAGTGAGTAGCGTTTCTACACCGTGCTGTGGTTTAAAGCCATGCTGATGGGTGTCCATTGGGGCATACATGTCAATATGGTCCTGAAGTTGCCTTTGCACTGTCTTTTCAACAATTTTTGCAAGGAATGGTAGGCTGGAGATGGGACGGTATGATTTAGGTTCAGATGGGCATAGGTTGCTGCTTTTAAGTATCGGTCGTATCATGGCATGCTTGAGTGATTGCGGCATGTATCCTTGTTGGAGTGAATCTTTGACGATTTTGTGAGTGTAATGGGAGAACTGGCTTCTTGCGACTTTTATCCAAGACACTGGGCATGGGTCTGATGGTGAGGTTGTTGTGTTGAGTCCATGTATTATTTCCTCTACTTGATGTGCTGATGGTATGCTAAAGTCCTCCCAGGCTTGAAGTTGCTCATTCATATCTTTATCATCTGTCTGTAGTGTGATGGAGCAGGTCTGAGTGGTGTTTTTTGTTTTCATGTAATCTGTAAATTCCTGTGGGTCAAATGGTGGGTACAATGTTGCGTGGTGTCCTTAGTGAGCTTTGAAAATATGCTACTTTCCTCTGCCGACACCACCCAACCCCAGAAATGTCTGTACGCACTAGTTTGATTAAAACTACAGACAGTGAGACATAATAACTGTTCCTGCAAGGCTCCTGCCTTCTGACCCAAGTGCCACTCATTTGAACCCAGTCTATGATGACATGGGGGTTAAAGCAGATTTTTGGGGACAGACACAGAGGACAACCATATAGCAAGAGGATGGAGTCAAAGCAAATGTAAATCACTCTTATAATTCAATAAAAGAAGGAGGTGACCTGCCTGGAGCATCCTGTAGAACTCTAAAGAAAGGCACGGGGTGGGGTCACCTTCACAGAGCAGCACACATCACCCGAACCACCTTCTTGAGCAGACGGGATGGACCATACTGGTTTTTATCTGCCATCATTTACTATGTTACTCTATTAGAGATCAAAAATCATTTTAACAGGATTGAAGTAGGGCAATTTGCAGTCAGTGAAATTACCTAGGGAAATTGCTTTGGGTAAATTATTTTGAGAACTGTCCCCTTATATGACATAACCACCACTGAAGGGTTGGCTTATGCCTTTGAGGATAGTAACATATAGGATCCATTCTGGGATTACTATCATGACAAAAGACCATTGATGGTTATTTAAGAATTTACTCTACTGCCTTATGTTATAAATATCAAAGCCTTTTACAAATATGAACTAAGAAAGTTGGAAAAGAGCTCCAAAATAATGAATGGACAGCAGAATTCCATAGAGGTAGTAAATAGAAATTGTAAAAGGGTAAATAAGAGATGTCGATATGCCTTCTGTGTCACACAGCCAACAAACCTGATGGGGGAAGTCTTTCAAGACTACTTGAAGATCAGAGTGAAAATAGGAGTTGTTAATTCTGATCTGAACTTCCTATATGAGGTTTTGGTTAGAAGGGCGAGGGCAGGTTATTCCAAAGTTTAGGTCCTATAAAGAAAAATGTGGATTGCCTACTGGGCTAAAATCCAGCTCGAGAAACTGACGGAATGGACTGGATAGAACGCATCTGGCTACAATAGGGAATGAAATCAAATACTTTCCAGAGAACACAATAACACAAGTTCATCCAAATAGCTCTAATCCCGTTCCTATCTAACAAGATGCCTTTTCATGTAATATTACTATCATATGTATATAGTTCAATGTCTATTATCCTTTGTTACAATTACCCCGGTTTTCCAAGTTTTTCTTCCTGTTCCATGTAAAAACAGATATATGTATCTTATCTGATGTTTTGTAGTTCTATGTAAACCGCGCTGATAATAAATAGTGCGGTATATAAAAATGTTAAATAAATAAATAAATAAATAAAGGTAGGAAGGACACCCAGTCTTTACCAGTATCTTGAATTGCACATGATAGAACACTGGGAACCAGTGGTTTTAGAACAGCAATGGTGAGGCGTGATCAAACTTAACCAATGTGGGAGAGAACAGAAATGGCAATCTTCTGGGAATTGGATTTAGCTGACACTTTTTCTCATAAGTTCACAGCAAGTTACATTCAGTACTTCCCCATGCCTAGAGAGCTTACAATGTAAGTTTGTACCTGAGGCACTGGAGGATTATGTGATTTGCCCAAGAGCACTAGGCGTCAAAGTGGGATTGAGCCCTGGCTTCCCTCATTCTAGCCCTCTGTTTTTTACAATTAGGCTACTGTACTCTGGATAGATGTAGGCTATAATAGAATATTCTTTGCTTATCACGTGAGCTTGTGTTTTAGCACTCAACTGTTTAGGTTAATGTTAAGATTCTATTTGGGTTGGAACATATATTATAATTTTCATAAGTGTGTAAAAAGAAAATTGTATTTTTAAAAGAATGGAAATGCCTGGTGTTTGTAAATGAAGGATCACGGCACCACAGCCCCAGTAGAAACTGTTTCCAATTTTGCTGGAAGCCCCATGGAGCAGGAGGGGAAAAGACCACGTCTGCGAATAGAATTTTGAAGTCAACAGGAAATGAATCCCCATTTATTCTTCGAGCAGAACAGAGAATGAAGTCAAAGTAGCAAATTTTGAAGTGTCTGCTGGAATGAGCAAATGAGGCCCAGGGAATACATGCAAAAATAATGCCATATTATCATTTAAAGCAAGGGTTGTCATCCCACTATCGGGGCTGCATTGCAGGAGCACCATCAGTGCAGTGGCGCAAAGTTCTGTGCGTGACAGTGAAGATGGCCAGCGGGTTCCTCGCCTACCGCTACAGCTTCTCACGCTTTGGGTCAGAAGTCAGGAAGTGCTACAGGGCAGCACAGAGGTGAATCTGACTCCCAGGCTTCCTCTCTGATTCTGATCTAATTGGCACTGCCAGGGTTAAGACCTTCGGGATGCCAGAGGTTAATGGGTTTAGCAGCTGAGCTAGCCAAGGCAGGGCAAAATATGCCATTCCTGTCACAGTGTTATCACAGTCTCCATTTTATCTTTTTAAGCTGTGAGAAAGAAGCGCTTAGACTTCTCTCTGCCTTCTCTCACTTCAGACCTGACCTCTAACTCCACATCCTTTGTTCCCTCACTGGCTGCTCAGACTATGACATTTGGCTGTTTGCTTCCCCTCTGCTGCGGGAAGAGGGATTCATTTTCACAGAGTCTAAATCACACTTGACAACTGAGAAAGAAAGCCCCCTCCTTCCTGTCCCACCCCCATCCATGATGCGCCTGTGACTAATCAGCGGGCAGGTAGCGAAGGAATGATCTGTGACTGGCTTCTCAGCTCCTGTTATTATCTACAGTTAATTATAAATATTCCACAGAGAAAGGCGGGCCCCACAGTAAGGACAGAAGTAGAAACTATAGAAATGTCTGTGGGGCAGATAAATACTGCTTGTTCCCTACCCCCTTCCCTGTTTGCCCATTCGTTCCCGAGTACTGTATTATCGGAGGTCCCACTCGGTCTGTGATCTTCTCCTTTCCTTTTAATGTCACTATGGTGCCCTTCTATCTGTCCTCACACATTCTTAAATTCTGACACTGTGTTGGCACCTCTTACCACCTCTGCAGGAAGTCTGTTCTACATGTCCACCCCTCTCAATAAAAAACAATTTTCTCACTTTACATTTAGATCTCTCTCTTGTTTTTGGGCATCTAATTCTATGGAAAATACATCCTTCTGATTATTTATTAAAGTCTGTTAGATATTTGAATATTTGTGTCACGTCTCCACTCTCCCTTCTTTAGCTCTTCCAGTCTATGTACGCATGTTTTCTCATTCAGACTATGGACCATTTCGGTGGTCATGCCTTGACCTGCCGCAAACTTATCAATGGCCTTCTGTAAATGTGGCCTCCAGGATACGTCCTGCTAGAAAGTTATTCTCTGCTAGAAGAATATTTGTGGTGTGTCACAAAGAGCTGAAAGGTTTGTCACCAAAATTAGACATAGCAAACTTCTCCTGCTGACCTATAAATGCATTCACTCTGCAGCTCCTCCCTACTTTTTCTCTCTTATCTCTCCCTACACCCCTCCTCAGGGACTCCGCTCTTCTAGCAAATTGCTTCTATTTGTGCCCTTCTCTTCTACTGCTAACTCTAGACTTTATTTATATATTTATTTATTTATTTTTATTCTCTTATATACCGTGCTATTCTGCATCAGTGCGGTTTACATTGAACAAACTGAAATTACATTGAACAGGGTATTATAACTTGGAAATAACTATTTTACAGGGAACATGGGCTATGGAGGGTTAAGTGGCTTGCCCAAGACCACAAGGAGCACCTGTGGGACTAGAAACCCCAGTCCTTCCGGCCCAAAGTTGCTGTCCTCTAGTGGGATTTGAACCCCCGACCTTCCGGCCTGAAGTACCTTGCCCCAACCACTAGGCTACTCCTCCACTCCTTTGCTTTGCTGCTTTTCACCTTACTGCTCCTTATGCCTGGAACTAGGGTTACCAACTTTTTCACCAAGAAAAACCCGACACCTGTGGCTCGCCATGCTCCACCCATTCTCCGCCCCTAGTCCCACCCCTGCCCCGCCCCAACCCCACCCACAAAAATTACCGAGGATACGTGTAGGCTAACTTCCTTGGTCAGATAATAATTAAACTGGGAACCCCAAAATCCAAACATGAAATGTACAACACTGGAGAAATAAAACTATAAAGTCATTTCCTCTTGCACTAAAGAAAAACGCAAAGATGTTAGCAATACACACTTCCCAGACCAGACATATTCCAGCTAATAAATTCAAAATAAAAAGTATTTTTCTACCTTCTGTTTGGGCGTTTTATTTTTCAGTTGCAATTGCTCCAGTCACTTTCTTCTGGTTTCTTTGTGTCTTCTGGAGATCTATCCATTTGTCCTTTCTTCTCTTTTAGATGTTTTCCATTCTCTCTCTATTTCTGCTTTAACATACTGATTGTTTCTCTTTTGCTCTTTCCCCCAATTCTTTCCTTATTCCTTTATCATCCATTTAAATTTCACCCTTCCATTCTCAAGCCCCTCTTACTCTCCCAATACCCGGCCCATCATAGACTTTTCTTCCACACAAAATATTTTTTCCCCTCTCCATTCTCATTCCCCATCCATTCTAGTCCTCCCCCAAAATCAGTTCCCTTATAGTTCTAGACCCACCCAGCATCCATTCCCTTCTAGTC
Organism: Ichthyophis bannanicus; assembly: GCA_033557465.1. Lineage (NCBI taxonomy): Eukaryota > Metazoa > Chordata > Amphibia > Gymnophiona > Ichthyophiidae > Ichthyophis > Ichthyophis bannanicus. The sequence goes on from CM066036.1 coordinate 72,103,217, forward strand.
CCATTCTCCCATGCCCCACATCAGCCCATTTCCAGTCCTATTCCAGCTCTTCATCAGTCCATTTCCAGTGCTAGCCTTCACATCACAGGCCATTTCCAGTCCTAGCCCCCCCCCCCGAATCACAGCCCATTTCCAGTCCAAGTCCCCCATCACAGCCTATTTCCAGTCCTAGGCCCCCCCACCATCACATCCCATTTGCAGTCCGAGTCCCCCCGCACCATCACAGCCCATTTGCAGTCCTAGCCCCCCCCCACCATCACAGTCCATTTGCAGTCCTAGCCCCCCTAATCACAGCCTATTTCCAGTCCAAGTTCCCCCTCCCTCCACCATAGCCCAAATCCAGTCCAAGTCCCCCCCCCCCATAGCCCTTTTCCAGTCCAGGTCCCCCTCACCATCACAACCCATTTCCAGTCCATTCCCCCCCCCATAGCCCTTTTCCAGTCCAGATCCCCCTCCCCATCACAACCCATTTCCAGTCCATGTCCCCCCCCATAGCCATTTTCCCGTCCATGTCCCCCTCCCCATCACAGCCCATTTCTTTCCAGTCCAATGGTCCCCCCCCCCATAGACCTTTTCCGGTCCATGTCCCCCCCCTTCACAACCCATTTCCAGTCCATGTCCCCCCCCCCCACACATAGCCCTTTTACAGTCCAGGTCCCCCTCTCCATCACAGCCCATTTCTTTCCAGTCCAATGCCTCCCCATAGCCCTTTTCCGGTCCAGGTCCCCTCCCTTTCACAACCCATTTCCAGTCCAAGTCCCCCCCCCATAGCCCTTTTCCAGTCCAGGTCCCCCCCATCATAGCCCATTTGCAGTCCTAGCCCCCCTAATCACAGCCTATTTCCAGTCCAAGTCCCCCCTCCCTCCAACATAGCCCATTTTCCAGTCCAGGTTCCCCCCCCATAGCCCTTTTCCAGTCCAGATCCCCCTCCCCATCACAACCCATTTCCAGTCCATGTCCCCCCCCCCCCCATAGCCCTTTTACAGTCCAGGTCCCCCTCCCCATCACAGCCCATTTCTTTCCAGTCCAATGCTCCCCCCCCCATAGCCCTTTTCCGGTCCAGGTCCCCCCCCTTCACAACCCATTTCCAGTCCATGGCCCCCCCCCCCCCCACATAGCCCTTTTACAGTCCAGGTCCCCCTCTCCATCACAGCCCATTTCTTTCCAGTCCAATGCCTCCCCATAGCCCTTTTCCGGTCCAGGTCCCCTCCCTTTCACAACCCATTTCCAGTCCAAGTCCCCCCCCATAGCCCTTTTCCCTTCCCGGTCCCCCCCATCATAGCCCATTTGCAGTCCTAGCCCCCCTAATCACAGCCTATTTCCAGTCCAAGTCCCCCCTCCCTCCACCATAGCCCATTTTCCAGTCCAGGTTCCCCCCCCCATAGCCCTTATCCAGTCCAGGTCCCCCCCCCCATCACAACCCATTTCCAGTCCATGTCCCCTCCTTCCCCCATAGCCCTTTTCCAGTCCAGGTCCCCTCCCCCCATCACAGCCCATTTCTTTCCAGTCCAAGTCCCCCCCACCCATAGCACTTTTCCAGTCCAGGTCCCCTCCCCCCATCACAGCCCATGCAGTCCTTGGCCCCCCCTCCCCGACCAGCACCTCAGCTGTCTGAGAGGCTTCAGAGGGAGCAGGGTAAGCCCGCGCGAGGCCCCGGCTCCCTCTGTACAGCCGCCAGCGTGAAGAGCCTTTTCCTTCACGCTGGCGGCTGTATCTGTGAAGCCGCGAATGCTGGGAAAGGTTAAAGGGTATTGCCTTTAACCTTTCCCAGCAATTGCGGCTTTACAGATACAGCCGCCAGCGTGAAGGAAAAGGCTCTTCATGCTGGAGGCTGTACAGAGGGAGCCGGGGCCTCGCGCGGGCCTCCCCGGCTCCCTTTGAAGCCCTCCGGTGTGTAGGCCGCCCCGGGGAAGGTTTTTTTTTTTTGGATGGGTTGGGAGAAAAGCCGTTTTTTTGCTCTGGCCGCTCCCGATATTGCGGCCAGAGCAAAAAACCGGCTTTTCAAGGGCCGGTTTTACCTCTGCGCCAGCAGCCGGCCTGGCCATGGAAAAACCGGCCAGGCCGGCAGAAAACCGGCCAGTTGGCAACCCTACCTGGAACAAACTACCTGAGTCTGTACGTCAGGCACCTTCTTTGGCCCTTTTCAAATCTAGGCTAAAAACTCACTTCTGCCGCTTTTGGATCTTGACTCACCTGATCTTCTTTGTCTTTCCTTACCATTCTCACTTAATGTATCCCATGTCTATACCTACTGTGTTGTCTGTCTTGACTAGATTGTAAGCTCTGATGTGCAGCGCTGCATACGTCTTGTAGTGCTACACAAATGTTCAGTAGAAGTAGTAGTTATCAACATGAATGTTAAAATCCCAGAGAATAAGGGAGGGGAAAGATGAATCCAGAAGAAAGAAAGCCATGAGTCAAAGTCAGTGAGGAAGGGTAGAGGTGGACTTTTCAGGGTGCTGATAAATAACAGATATCTGGAGAGGTAGTTGAGTAAAAAGGTGGATGGAGTAGACTTCAAAAGGAGGGTGAGGCATAAAGAGGAATTAAAATTGGCAGGAAGGAGAGAGTACATGCCCAACACTACATGACAGGGAGCCGAGTCTTCAGGGAGGAGCCAGGTCTCAGTTAGCACAAGAAGATGGACAGCATTGGAGATAAAGGATCATGAATAAAGGCAAGTTAATTTGAGATGGAGTGTGTGTTCCACAAGGTACATGAGAAAGGGAGAGAAGAAGGGTAAAGGAGAGGGATATGAATAAGATTTGAGCAGTTGCATGAGGATCTGTTCTGGGAGTGTGACAAAAGTCTAGAGGGGCCAGTGTTGGGACTGATATCTCTGGAAGAGAGAAGGAGAAGGAATAGAAGAGTGTGGGGCAAAGAGGAGACAGCATGGTGGTAACGAGGGTGAGCTTGTTTCAGAGAGAGAGGAGATGGCTGAATGAGAGGGAGAAAGTGGTGAAGCTGAAGAGCCGATGATAGGATAGATGACAAAATGGTGGGAGAAAAGAGGATGGTAAAGGGGAGATAATAAGGAGGAGGGGCTTGAAGTTGTTGGTATTAGGGGAGAAGATTAGGGCATGTTAACAATAGGAAGAGAAAGTGATGTAGAGCCATAAGAGAGAGAAGGAGAGGAGAACAGAAGCCAGAAAAAATAAATGAAGGATAGGCAGGAGAGAGGTCTCAGGGGATTTGGGTGCACCTGTGAGTAATAGTGGCAATGAGCACAGGATAGCTGTAGGAGAATAGTAGCCAGGGGGTAGGTGGGGTGAGGGGTGGGAGGGAGGAAACAACAAGGCAGAAGAGGTGCAAGAAACAGCTGAGAATAGGCGAAAGTTAAACAATATTACAAAAAAGTACAGAGAAGATAAAGAGCACATTAACAAAGATACAATAAATATATATCTCAATACAGACAGACAGGACTCACAAGCAAGCAGTTAAATGAGTGACCCAAACTGGGAGCAAAGCTTGTAACCAGCTGCTCTTCTCAGTGCAGAAAGACAACAGAGATCAGCACAAGAAAATTGGCTCTCAGGATTGAAAATTAACTGGAAATTTGGGGATGAGAGAGTACAGGGACTAAGGAATTAGATGGGATCTCAGGGGACTGGTTAAGAATATGAGGACTATGACCAAATAGGGACTTAGGGATGGTTGGAGTGGGGACTGAGAGAGTGAGTAGGGATTCAGGGATTGTGCGGCAGTGGGGATTTGTGTAAAGATGTTTTAGATGGACTGGGGTACGTGGCACAAAACATAGAAAGGTGGGGTAGGGTGGAGAGATGGCATGAAACTGAAGGACATGGAGGCACTGGGGAAGAAGAAGAGATACCAAAGGGGTGGATCTGTGAAGGGATGATAGAAGGTGGAAGATGAGGTATGGAAAGCTAAGTAGAGGATAAGAAATAAAAAAAAAAAATCTGGAGGTAGGGAGCAAGGGTGATAAGAAAATAGTTGGGGGTTGTTGAGGGACAAGTGGCAGAGGAAGGTATTAGAGGGTTGCAATGGGTGTAACTGTTTTTAAGTTATGGGTGAAGTTTGTGAGCTCTGTTAGGTAAGACAAACTGATGTATATGTTATAAATTTACTGTCATGTTATTTTTATGTTAAATTCCATGAGTGGTTGGCTTTTACCATATTAATGTAGCACCCAGCTGGTTGTTCAATGTATTTATTTCTCCATTTGAAAAGCTGATAATAAACGAAGTTAAAGAAAAAATAAAAAATAGGGTTGCAGGGACTGAGTGAGAGACAGAAGGGAAACATAACAATGAGGAAAGCATAAGAGACAGCGGAGGGAATAGATTGACTAGGAGGAGTGAGAGTGGAAAATGGAAAGTTAGAAGTTAAGCAAGAGGTGAAAAAAGGGAGAATGAGGACTAGAGGGTAAAGAAAGGGAGTGAAGAGTGGTGAAATCCAGCTAAGAGTGGATAGAGAGACAGAGAGGAAAGAAATAGACAAAAAAAGGATGAAAGGGAAAAATAAGTGTCAGAGATAGAAACATAGAAACATAACGGCAGAAAAAGACCACATGGCCTATCTAGTCTGTCCTTCCATATCAACAACTACAACAGTCCCCTTTTTACCTTTAGAGATCCTCTGTGTTTGTCCCATGCTTTTTTGAATTCAGTTACTGTCCTCATCTCTACCATCTCCACTGGGAGACTATTCCATGGATTCACCACTCTTTCCATAAAGAAATATTTCCGCATATCACTCCTGAATCTATCTCCCTTCACCCTCATCCCATGTCCCCTCGTAGCAGAACTTGCTTTCAACCGAAAGAGGCTCTCCCCTTTGCATCTCAATCATATCACCTCTATCCCGCCTTTCCTCTAAGGCAGAGGTTCCCAACTCCAGTCCTGGATGGCCAAACACCATTCAGATTTCCAGGCTGTCCCTAATAAATATGCATGAGATGCTTTTGTATGCACTGCCACCATTGTATTCAAATGTATCTCATGCATATTCATTAGGGACACCCTGAAAACCTGAATGGTGTTTGGCCCTCCAGGACTGGAGTTGGGAACCTCTGCTCTAAGGTGTACATATTAAGATCCTTAAGTCTGTCCTCATATGCTTTATAATGAAGACCACTAACCATTTCAGTAGCCACCCTCTGCACTGACTCCAACCTGTTTATATCCTTTTGAATGTGCGGTCTTCAGAACTGCACACTATACTCCAAATGAGGTCGCACCAAAGACTTATACAGAGACACTATCACCTCCTTTCTTCTGCATCTTTCTAGCTTTCACTGTTGCCTTTTCTACCTGTTTAGCTACTTTGAGATCATCAGACACAATCATGCCTAGGTCCTGTTCTTCATTCGTGAACAGAAAGAGGCAACTGCTACCCAACAGCCCTTCCACAATATCGCTAACAAAGATGTTAAAAAGAATCGGACCAAGGACAGATCCCTGCGGCACACCACTGGCAACATCCTTCTCCTTCTGCATTTACCTGCACCCACTGTCGCCTCCCACTCAACCAATTTCTAACCCAAACAATAACTTTAGGGTCCATCCCTAGGATGTTCAGTTTGTTTATAAGTCACCTGTGTGGAACAGTGTCAAATGCTTTACTGAAATCTAAATACACCACATCTAGGGCTCTCCCTCGGTCCAACTCCCTAGTCACCCAGTCAAAGAAATCAATGAGATTTTCCTGACTAGACCTGCCACTGGTGAATCCATGCTGCCTCAGATCCGGTAATCCATTGGACTCCAGAAACCTCACTATTTTCTCTTTCAGCAACATTTCCAATAATTTACTCACCACCGAGGTTAAACTAACTGGCCCATAGTTTTCAACCACATCCTTACTTCCGCTTTTGTGTAAAGGCACCACATGAGCCTCTCTCCAGTCCTTTGGCACCACTCCCGAATCCAATGAGGCATTGAAAAGGTCAGTCAGTGGAGCTGCTAGAACGTCCCCAAGTTCCCTCAGTATTCTAGGGTGTATCCCATCCGGTCCCATCGCTTTGTCTACTTTACGTTTAGCTAGTTTCTCACAAACACAGTCTTCTGAAAATTGTTTGAGATGACCCTCACTTTTGTTCCTGTTTGTGGTTGTTTTCTGAGGTCCTGTTCCTGGTTCTTCATCTGTGAACACAGAACAGAAATATTTGTTAAGCAATTCCGCTTTATCCTCATCAGCTTCTACATATTCCTCCCCTTCACCCTTGAGTCTGACGATACCACTTTTGTCCTTCCTCCTCTCACTAATATATCTGAAAAATGTCTTATCCCCCATTATATTGCATTGGATATTTCCTCTTCTTTTTGTATCTTTGCTTTCTTGACTACTTTGCCAGTCTCTCTGAGGAGAAGATATAAAAGAAATAAAAAGCCTTTAGAAAAGGATTTAGGAAAAGGCCAAAAAAAAGGAGATTGGAAATACACCAGAGACCACCATAATTAGAAAAAGTAACTTGCCCACAAAACGGTGATAAAAAAAGAAAGGATTTTGTTTTCAATGTTTAATGATTGGAAAAACAGCTTTAAGAATATGTATTTCTTACTTCTTCGTATGTTATTCAGTATAGGAGAGAATGCATTGTTATTTCTCATGTTTAGTCCTTTAATCGGTAATTGGCGAGGGCTGGTCTGTGATCTCTGTGTACTGTATGTGGCATGTAGTTCTATGTAGGAGTCTGCAGCAGCCTGACTGATTTGGCTTCTCTAATAGGAGGTGTAATGGTGCTCTATAGCATTAATGCTGTCTTTGCAAAGATACATTTCTTGCTCTTTGTGTCCTGAGAGTTAACACTATTATGGAATGGAAGGTTTGCCTCATAGGTTCTGAGTAACTTGTTTGCGGGGTCTTGGGTTAATTCATAAAGAATCTGGCAATGGAGGGATTTTGTGTTGCTGTTACTAAGGTGATACCAGAATTTGATTATGTTTTTATTTGTATGGAAAGCCATATAGGGAAACATTCCAGCAATGCTCTGTATAGACTCCAGAAGATGTTAAAAAAATTCATAATGTCGACAGTTTCAACCCAATATTAAAAAATTGTGTGTGGCACATCAGTCTCAGTTTTCCAACTGATAATGTAAGCAAAGATTAAAATTTTTGTGAGAAAAACTTTAATATAAAAGAAGTAAATTCTGTTAAAAATAGTTGAGATTCATAGTTTTAACTACAGTAAAGTGATATTTGGACCCTTTTTTCTTCAGCTGCACATTGTAGGAATCATTGTGTCACACAGATGAACATGGTCTGTCAGCTGTGTCACAACAGAAGAGGGCCACTATCCTAGCGTAATGATTTGTTGTTAAGCACTATCAAGTCAATGTCATCTCCTGGGAACTCTGTGGGTAGTTGTGCATATTGTGACTATATAAGCGATGCAACCACACATAGCACAAGTAAGGAAGGGTGCTGATATCATCACTGGATTTCCAGGAAGCCTAATAACAGCAAGGTTTTGCATGCAGTTTGGGGGTGGGAGGGGAGCAGGAGGCACCAGGTACACAAGTCACACTTCTAGCTTGTTACGGTCCTGTCTTGATCACCTGGGCTTTCTTGGCAATGTGCAAAAGGAAGTAGATTGCTAGGCTTTCGTCCTCACAGTAAGTCTACAGCACCAGGTATTCCAAGGTGGTCTCCCATCCAAGTACTAACCCTGCTTAGCTTCTGAGATCAGATGAAGTTATGCTCACTCAGAATGACATGGCTGTAGTAGTGCAATGATTAACCCTCCTATAAAGATGGCCCTGGGTCCCTTAAAAAGCTATGACCATTTTGCAATATTCCTCAGCAAATGAAGTTTATAGAATGTTGCGAGTCTTATGGAAGTTTTGGAGAGATGAATATCAGGGTGTTCTAGAGGCAACCTGTGTAGCGACCAGTTACACATACTATTAAGGATGCTGAAGACTGGTATAGACAAGCGACTAGACTAAGGAGGGAATGGAGTGTACCTTCTCTTCTTATTCTGAACAAGCAACAGCAAAAACTATAGCAAATACTCTAAAGAACACTAAAATCATCCACCAATAGAATAGTTGAACATCTAAAACCTAGTAGCTTTGATGCATGTTATTTCCATTATGTGCCAATGAGAACAGCTAAGTGCTGACAAAACGGTGGGTGTTGAATTATTAGGTGTTATTATGGGCTTAAGTTGAATGTGAAGGTTTAATGCCAATGCGTTGCTTGCAACAGCAGGCATGTGCTATGTGTTGGCATGCCTTACGAAGAATTGTGTGCAGAGAGGAGAAATTATTCTACCAGTGCACAAAGCCCTTGGCAGAGCACACTTGAGAAGAGTTTGGTGCTCCATACATCAAAAATATATTAAGGAATTAGAGACATGATTAATATTGGATATGGGATGGGGAAACCTGCTGTTTCTATCTGTAGCCCACAGTTTAAAAGTGTTTTCTGTTGAATAGAAAGTGATCCTCTAAGCATATATTGTTCCGCTAAGGGTGTACAGAGCGGGTTATGCAGAAGTGAACCATTGTCCAAAACTTCTGGGGAGCCAGGCACACTTTGGACATCTACTTTGAGTTTGCCTCAAGCTGTGTGAGCTTTGGGGAACAGTGACTAGCTAAATGGGAGGGCTGTTATCCCAAACTCCAGGGATGGGAGTGTTGGATGATATCAGTCGCTCAGCTGTTGGTAAGGAAAGTACTGGTGGGATGTTGATCCCCCCTTCATTCTGGGAGTGCAGGAACTTATTTCATGGCTTTGTGTTAATGGAGAGTGCTGCTTCTAGAGGCAATCAGAAGAAACGGGAAGCTTTCTTGGCTCTTTGGGGGTTTCCTGGGCAAGGAACGCGTTATTATCTCTTCAGGGACGGTGATCCTGAGGGCATGGGGTGGAGATTTATGTGAGAGTGTGAGCGGAGCGGGAGGTTGGCTCCTTGGGTGGCTGCAAGAATGAGGGAGGGGGATAGGACAGTGCGTAGCTGGGAGGAGTGGTGGTCAGGAATATGAAGGAGGGAAAATGAAAAATTGGAAAATTGTTGACTGTAAGGCTCACAGTCCTAGTATTGTGTAGGTGTACCCACATACTGGCACTGTCTCTAGTTTTGTGTGGTTAATAAAAATGATTTGAAATAAAAAAGTGTTTCCTGCGGGACCAGCCCAGTGCCTCAGTAGCGCTGCTTGTGAAGGGGACTTGAGTTTGCTTCCTGGGCTGAATGCGTCTGGGGATTCTACGGAAGAACCACTCAAAGTACCGGATGGGGAGACGTCTCAGTCATCACTCAATGGTAACATCTTTCAACCAGACTTAGGCTCCGGAGGGAGCCGCAGAGTATGGCTTCCACATGAGGTCTGTTGTGACAGTGGCAGGTCTAAGTTGGGCAGGGAAACCCCTGGGAAGCTGGGAATGAGGATTCATGGTCTGTGGCCCACTGGAGGCCAGTTCTAATTCGGCTGATAGTCCAAAGGAGCGGGAGGAAGCTGAAGACACAAAGAATAGTGGATGGTATATTTAACGGCGGCAGCTAAGCTATTTAAAGCACCTTGCTGTTGCCTCTTTATTTAAATCTGCATATTCAGTGCTGGAAGATACCGGTCTCGCCGAACAGTGGTGTCACTGTTTGCAAGAAGTGATATTCAGCCGCTAGCAGGATAATGAAAACTGGTTAAAGTTAGAACCGTTATTCAGATGACCTAGCATGTACTTGTTTATCCAACTGGTTAGCAGATGAATATTGCTGTTAACCGGAGAGCGACCATCATGCCTCTGATTCACATAGTTGCTCCAGTTTTAGCCAGGCATTTCTTATGCAATCTGTGAAGATATCAAGTGGCACTAACCAGGATGAAACACTTTGAATATGCCCCCCTCCCCCCACTGTTTTCTGGCTACATATGGCATCTAATCTGTTTGTAAAGGGCTGTGATTATCTATTTTCATTGAATTTGCAAAGACTTTTAAATGTGCTTCCCATTTAGAGGATAGTGCTGCTATGATCGAGATGTGCATTCTCATGTTTCTTGTTTTGCTATTTTGTTTCTTTTTTTGCAGGGCTCTTTTTCATAGCATTTTTGTTCTGTTTTGGAAAAAGCGCCAACTTTGAGAAAATGAAACGAATTTGACATTTTTGTTTCATTTCAGATATCATTAATATTTCTTATGTCATTTCAGACAAATGCACTTCTCTACACCCTACTGCAGAACATAATATAAAAGGTTGCAATTACAGTGTCATGGATACAGAACGAGTTACAGCTTCCAGCTTTCTTGACATTTTCTAAGCCTATTACATTTTTGACTGCAACAGATCCAGATTTGTATGTCACACATACCATATTTAATCAAGTATTTCCAGGAAGGAACTCTCCTTGCACTTAGTAAAGATGAATTATGAAATCGAGAACAGTCAAATATCTATCAATTTCTTATTACAGGCAGAAATATTGTCCATAATTGCAGTCGGTTTCCAAATAATAATTTGAAATGAAAACTCAGATTTGATGTTCATGATATGCTTAATCTCCCCAAACTCCCAGCCAAAATGTATTTATATTGTTAGAGAAATAGAGCACATGCGAGTCTGTGTCAGAAGCAACATTTATTATCTTTCCAAGCACTGCATTGGGAGACTTCTACGAGTGTCCAGACAGTCCTAGAACCATTCACATACCTCTGAGGAGGAACACAGACACTGGGGCATGTTTAACAAGCATGAAAGTGTGGAAATAAAATGGGCACAGTGGCACTTAGTGTGCTTTAGCATTCCTTAGCACATGTAAGCATGCACCATATTTCTGTCACAACAATCATGTTATCTTATGCTGCTCTGCTGTATGCTTATGCTCTGTATGCAGTTTGTTTATGCTGCCACCTGCTGAACTGTACAGGAAACTGCATCAACATCTTAACAAGTGTACTGTGCAATCTTTACTGTGATGGGGCAAGCTGCCACCCTAGTCTCCTGTTCACCACCTCTGTGTATCATTAGCATTTCTCTAGACTTATGCTAGTCCCTAGCTGTTGTGCTGCCTGTCTTGCAAGCTCTGAGGAGCAGGGGCCGTCTCTTATGTGTATGTGTAGAGCAGTGCAGAAGCCTTGTAGCAGTTTGTGAATAAGTAGTTGCAGTAGTGGTAGTATTAAGGGTAATTTTAAGACTCTGGGGAGTGGAGGAGTAGCATAGTGGTTAGAGCACTGGCTTGGTAACCAAACAACCAGGGTTCAATTCCCACTAGCACTCCTTGTGGCCTTGGGAAAGTCACTTAACTCTCCATTGCCTCAGAAGAAAGGCCTGGCAATCTACTTCCGGTGACACTGCCAAGAAAACCCAGGAGCCTCTGGGTCACCAGGAGTCAGGACTGACTCAAAGGCACACATTGCATTTTCATGCCAGATTCTGAATGCTCTAAAGCTTAGTCTCACCTTCGTGTCTCTCCACGGCTTTCAGAAGACATTCTTTTTACCCAGCAATTCAGTAGAAGTATTTTAAGTAGGACTCAATGTTCTGCTCAGATCCTTTAAGACACATTAGAGAAAAGTAGTGAAGCTCGGAACTGAGACGTCAAGTTTGCTATGATTGCAATTCTGGAGGTATTTTAGAAAGAGTTCTACTAAAGGTGGAGCCATTTCTAAAACCTGTAGAAGGAATTGCAGGAATGCACATGGCCAGGGCTAGGGCAACTTTACGGTGGGTTAGGCCGCCTAGCGTGCCAGTGGTCCATGGCGTTCCGTTTCTGCCATACCACCCCTCTTTGTGTCCTGCAGTGGCAGTAATGGCCTCAAACAGCCCTGCAGCACTTACTTTAAACATTGGACGCTGCAAGGCTGTTTGGCATCTGCCCCCTCCAACACCCAATGACAACTATCTGTTTGCATGGGGTCAGAAGCAGCTGATATGAAAGGGTAGACTGGAGAGGCCTTGTGGTCTCTAGCTGCCATCATTTTTCTGTGTTTCTATGTTTCTACTAACCTAGCTTTCGGCCAGCCTATATGCATATCAAATCCTCTTATCATATGTGTTTTGTGGTCCCAAAAAGATACAGCACTTGCTATCCCATCTTCCACTTGTGCTCAACTTGAATGCATGCATAAATCAGCATTTTATATTCTAACTCCCCTTTTGTGGAACTCTCTTTTACGACACCTCCACTTAGAAAGTTCCCATTGCAGGTTCAAAACTGGCCTAAGGGTGTGTTATTTGCTCTGGCTTTTTGACTTGGCTGAGACTGGTGGAAGTGGCAAGGGACTGGCTTATGACTCAGACTGTCTTCTGCTTTCTGTCTCTTCCTCCCTTGATTTGAAATTGTAGTCTAAACCACTCTGATGTTTAAGCAAAGGGTGGTATGACAAATTCTAAAAATCAGTAAATCAGGCCCTACTATTGATCAGCTACAAGGCGTACGCAGCGCTGCACAAACAGATAAACAAGATGGTCCCTGCTCATAGAGCTGACAATCTAGTCAAGACAGACTGTACAAGACAGAAGAAAGAAGTGGTACACTTCTTGGGGGTGGGGAGGGCACTATGACTGATGTTTTGGCAGTCGGCTCCTAAATTTTTAAACTGGCTCCTAGATTTCAAGAAAATCTGTTAAGGCCTGGGGTAGGGATAGGGCTGATGAGAGCTCCTCATAGGCTCATCAGGTTATGGGCGATATACTTGAATACAGCGATGGGAGCCCCCACGTAGAAGGGCTTGATCAGGGTTGGTCCATCCTGCCCCCATTGCTGTCACTGCTGCCCCTTTCTGGGGCTCAAAAACCGCAACACAGTGCTTACCTAAGGGCTTCAGTGCTGTGTCGTGGTTACCATCTCCTCCTACCTGCCGCTTCCACCCCCTCCGATGCAGACTTGCAATTTGCAGAGTGGGGTGGAAGCGGCAGGTAGTAGGAGATTGTAACCTCGACGAAGCGCTGCGGCCTTAAGGTAAGTGCTACATCATAGTTTTGAGCACTTGCCGCCACTGCAGGCCCCGGAGATCCAGTGCTCTATGTGGCCATTTGGTTTATCTAAAGGTAGCGCCAGCCCTGGGCTTGATTAATATGATAAGAGCCTCTTATAGGCTAAGATTAGGGCTGAGGAAAGCCCCTTATAGGATAGGGTTAGGGCTGATGAGTCCTTCACAGAGTCCAGATGGGGCGATATATTTGTTTGAGGTGATGAGAGCCCCTCGTAGGGTCGGGTTGTTGATGATATACTCGTACAGAGGAATGAGAATCCTTCAAAGGGTGGGGTTTGGGCTGTATAGTATGCAAAGTTTACCCCACTCCCTAGACTCATAGGATAAGGATCTTTGATCCAAATAAATTCCTGCATACATAACGCATATTCTTTTCCACTTGGGTTTATTAATTTTCACTTATGTTCTTAGATAATCTCTGATAAGCAGGAGGGCGAAGGATAATCTATGTCTTTTGCTTATCCATTTTTTTCATATTGGAAAGAGTAAATGAGGCGATTAACATTTATCATGTCTTCTTCCCCTCACTGAACCTGTCACAGGCTCATCTGGGTCTAAATGAGCTTCTCACAGTAATTCTGTGTAAATTATTCTTGCCATCCTTTTATCTGCCCAGTTTATCTTGTCAGCTTGTCACTCTTAATTCTGATACCCTTCTATCTGCCCTCTCGTGCTAGCAGACAACCTCTGCCCTGCCTCACCTCTCTCTGTCTCTCTCTCTCTCTCTCCTCGCGCTCTAGCCCTGAAATTCTCTCATCCATGAAGAATGTTTTGGCACTTAGATTTCTTTATTTGGAACTGACCCCTCTCATTGACATCTATTGCCCTTATCCAATGCATCTCTCCTTGGAAGGAGATCGAATGCTCCTAAACGTATTCCCTCTCACTTTATTATTTCCAGGATTTGGAATCTCCCCTCCCTCCTCTCTTCTTGCTATGTTCTACCTTTTCTTCTTCCTTTTTTCTTTCCAATAACTGGAAAAGAAAAGGAGAATGGAGAAGGCAGCCAAAAGATGCAGAGAGCGGAGGCAGGGCCGGCTCAATCATTAGGCAAAATTAGGGGCCCACCTAAGGAGGCAGCTTCTGAAGAGCGGCCAAGAGCAGCAGCAATCAAAGCAAAACTGTAGATTCTGACAGCCAGACAAACTCAGAGAACCTGCAGGCAGAGCGGGCACACACATACATACAAAGCAAAGTTTAATATTTAAAAGGATAGCGGGCATTTTCAGTGGTGGTGGCCAGCCGAAGTCAAGTGGCTGTCCATCGCTGCTTTAATTCTGATCCAAATATTCAACGCTGGGGTCATATCCAGCCATCGGAATTGAATATCTGGCGTGCCCATCTAGCGTGCTAGCTAACCAGGCAGTGATGATACTGAGGCGCTGGCTGCTTAAATAACCTGGCTGAAGTTAGGCCAGACTTTAAAGTGCCTAACTTTAGCCAGTTTGTGTTAATTGGCCAGCAGCTGAATATCACCTCTGCCCGGTTAATGAGAGCGCCCACCCCAGATCGCCTCTGGAAAGCCCCAATGTTACGTGGTTAGAAGCAGGGCATACGGTGGCATTAGGGCAGATATTCAGCTGAATATCCTTTTCACCTCGTTAACATGGTTAGCAGCTCTTCTAACTGTGTTAATCGCTTTGAATATGCCCCCCCTCCCCATGATGTTTGATTATGCATTTTTAGAGATCCCATATATCAGCACAAGTGACAGAAAAAAATATTTTTTTGTCGGACTAAAATTCAAAGATCATCCAATACAGGCATGATCCGCCCCAAATAGTCCATTTTAATTTATTTGAAAAGACACCATTGTTCAGCTGTATATGATTTTCAGGGGTGATAGTATAGCATGGTAAAAAGTGCATTGCAGTACTCCAATTTCGCACAATCGCCGGCGTTTTTTCAAACAGTTTGGTTCACAAATTGTACGGGTGATAGTACAGCGTGGTAAAAAGTGTATTGCAGTACTCAAATTTTAATTGTAACAGAACATAAACATTGGATATTCAGCCAATTACAGCCCCTGATGAAGATATAGCGAAACACGGCCTGTGTCGGGCCTTGGCTCAAAAGTGTTCAGTAATAAATATTCCATCCTTTGCTATCCACGTTTGTTGTACCGGGTATGATTTTCAGATCCAGGCTATGAAGCTTCAAGAGCATTTTTTACAGCATGGCTACCCTTATGTGATCCACGGGGCTTATAAACATGCCCATTGGGCCCATCAGGAGTGGCATCTACTACCTTCTGCAACTTACCCCGAAGAATGGATTGTTTGTGTATTTCCGTTTATGGATCATACTTATGAGATTCAGTTTGTTATAAAAAGGTTTTGGCACTTATTATCTGTGCATTCCTGCTTCCAGACAGATTTGATGTTTTCTTATTCTCACGGTCATAACATAAGAGACATGGTGGTACATACTATGACTGCCCCTATATCTCAATCCTCTGATCCCATGAGACATCACAAAAGCCATCAGTGTGATTTTTATAATGGCACGTGGGAGGGTACCCAATGGTGCCATCCACTTACAGGGAGAATGTGTTCCAATCATTTTGCTACTGCCTGTTTGAGCACTTTTGTTGTATACTGTACTTGATACAGTGTCCGTGTGAGCTATTGTATGTGGGATGGACCCGCCAATCTTTGAAAGTTTGGTTGGGTAAATTGAAAACTTAAACTCTATCTGCACCTATGGTTCAGAATCATATAGATATGAATCATACTTTTCCCCAAACAAAGTAGCATGTGATTGACCATGTCCCCCTTCTATTCGTGGTGGGAATTGTAAAAAAATTGCAGAATAAGAAAGAACAGTCTTGAATTTATTGACTGAACATTGTACAACCTTTTGGGCTTAATTTGGAGGTTGAGTGGCTGTCCATGATTTATTGATTGACTTGTTAATTAGTTTCATCTCCCTATTTAAGTGTGGCCCTTATGTTGTTCCATAGTATATGAACACCATGATCTAGAAAGTATGGAAAGGATGTGTGTGCCGGAAGACTGAGATTCTACTTACTTTGGTTGTGTCCAAGCCTTTGAAGATTGGTTTCAATAATGGACCATGAACAGATAAGTATTTTTGCCCTGAAGCAGATCTATGAATAATGCTTACGTTTGAAATGCAGAGCCTGTGGCAAGATTGCAACACGTCCAAATCTTGCTAATCTATTCATTCAAATTTTATAGTCTTTTCAAATAAATTAAAATTGACTATTTTAGGGAGGTCATGCCTATATTGGATGATCTTTTAATTTTAGTCCAACAAAAAAGATATATTTTTTTTCTCTCATACTTATACTGATAAATGGGATCTCTAAGAGGGTGACTTTATTGTTGATTCCCTATCATGGACTTATTTTTACATCGATTATGCATTTTTACAGAATTTTTGAAGAAGGGGTGGTGTGGGATAATCATGTTTGTTGAGTTTAATTATCAAAATCTCAAGGGAGGGGGGAAGGGCATAAGACTGAAGGCTCGCTTAGGGCACCCAATATCCTTCCACTGGCCCTGACTGGAAGAAAGAAACAGAAACCAAAGAATGAGGGGATGAAAGGAAGATAAAGAATGAGGGGATGAAAGGAAGATAAAGAATGTCTACAAAGATATGTTGTTCTACTCCAATGTAACAATTGGAGGCAGGTTGGGTTTATTTATTATTTTGTTTGAGTTGGCCATGATCTCAGGTGAATGGAACTTGAAGGGACTGAAGTGGTAGGAAAAAGTGGATGCAGCAAAGGAAGGAACAGCCAGCGCAGCCACTGCTTTGGGGGGAATTTTACAAAATTATTTTTGTGTGCGGGTGGCCACATACACCTGTAAATGGCCTCCTATAAAATAATACCCTGTGTAAAGAATGTTCTTTGGCATGATGGTGTGTGCTTTGCTAGTAGGCGTACACATGGGTAGAGTGGGCAAACCATGTAAGTGTGCGCATTGATTATAAACTACAGTATTCTACGTGTAGGCACACATTGTGCCACTTATGCTAGTATTTCATAAAGATGCATGGCCACTTGGAATTCCGAATGCCAGCTAAGAATTGCAAACCTGAGAATTCTCTGGAAACTTTGTCCTATCACAATATGCAGGTATGCTTCCATTAAATCAAGGGACTTCAGGAACTCTCTTACTCACATTACCAAGAGGGCTGACCACAGAGTCCAAGCCAAAAGTGTGGCGTCCTCATAGCTGTAGTCATCTGTCTGAGATTCAGGATCACCTTCTTGGGCACCATGAAATAGAGGGAATAACAACTACCGCTTCTTTGTGCCCCTGGCATTGGCCTTATTGCTTTGACCTGAATTAATAGTGTCAACCTCATCTTTACTACTCTCTCCTTCCAGGCTAAGTAAAGGGAGGCTAGAGAATTTTCTTCCACCTGAGACAAGAGTTCCAGTACATAGCCATGCTTGATAGCAAACAGTCACTGGTCTGCTGTGACACAGGTCCACTCCTGGTGGTATTACTGCATCTGTCTTCCAACTAACACTATTGGAACTGGACCCCCAGTGCCATCATTGTGGAGTTCTACCACTGCCTGAAAGTCCTGCACTCTTCTGTTATATATCCTGGTTGGCCCTCCTGATTCTCGTCTGGCTTTACAAAGGAGCAAGAATCTGTTCTTCCTCTAACCCCAGCCCTTCTCAATTATAAAATTCCTGTTGAGTACACTGGTCAACATTGAAATCATTACTGACTTTAAAAGGCCCTAATCTGTAGTATCTTGGTGAGCTGAACATGAATATAACATTAAAAAATTTTATTGGCTCTCGTTTTGAAGATATTGCATGTAGTTCATTTTTGACGTTTCACCGTGTAAATTTATCCAGTAGGACATCAACAACATCCCAAATAAGCCTTGAATGATGTAATATTGCATCACATTGCATACTACCAGCATGCACACATCATCCAGAGTTGATTGCTAGGTACATATGACCTAGATTGGCCACTATTGGAAACAGAATACTGGGCTTGATGGACCTTGGTCTGACCCAGTATGGCATATCTTATGTTCTTATGTTCTATATTCTGATGATGTAAACAATCGATCTGCGTTTACCCGCTCCACTCCATTCATTAAATTTATTGTCCTCTATCATATCTCCCCTCAGCCGTCTCTTTTTCAGGTTAAAGAGCCCTAACCTTTTTAGCCTCTCTTCATCGGGGTATCCTTCCATCCCCATTATCATTTTGGTGGCTCTTCTCTGTACCTATTCTAATAATGCTATATCCTTTTTCTGACTGGTTGCTCTCCCAAAACCTCCGTATACAACATAAGAAAACAGAAGTCCTCTTTATCTCAAGGAATCACAATTTCATCCCACCTCAATCTATAAGAACTAATGATGCTGAACTGCAAACCAAACCCTCAATACGCTACTTAGGAGTCACTCTGGATCAACATCTGGATATGAAGTCCCACATTGGAAACACAGTCAGAACAATATATTACAAGATCCGATCCCTGAGACACCTACGCTCCATTCTAGAACCAAAAGATTTCAGGACTATCTACCAGGCACTTATAATACCCCACTTCGATTACGCCAATGTCATTCTTCAAGGTCTCCCTCAATCTACCTTAAACCCTTTACAGCTGGCTATGAATGCTGCAGCAAGGGTACTCCAGGGGGCCACCAGGACTGACCATGTTATTCCTTTGCTGATTAAATTACATTGGCTACCCATTCATGCCAGAATTATCTTCAAAACTCTACTCCTTACGTTCAAAGCTCTCAACAAGCTTTCCGCTCCTTCCTTATCTGACCTTATTAATACTACCACACCAAACAGAGCAAGAAGATCCTCAGCCATCAACTCCTTAAAACTCCCAAAGGCCCTTACAAGCTGCTCTTCTTCCACAGCCAAGAGAGCCTTTATCCTCTGTGCCCCTAGGTGCTGGAATACACTACCTCCTGGCATTCGGGCTATCACTAGTTTATCACAATTCAGGAAAGCTCTCAAATTCCATCTCTTTAATAAACATCTTATTGAGACATCGATACTCATTGACATTAGTGATCCCACCCAGATACCCAGCTTCGTGGTTTCTCAACAACAGACATGTGATGAATCGCTTTGATTATTGAATATTTTCTTAGCACCTGTTCCTATTAACCTGTATTCATTCAGTAGTATTACATCTGTAAATAGACTGTAAATAGTTTCCCTTGTTATCCAAGTTCCTTCCCTTGTTATCTGTAAACTCATGCTTGTTATTGTACTGAGACCTTTGTTCTGTGTAAACCGCGCTGATGCTGAATAGTGCGGTATATAAGAGAATGTAAATAAAATAAATAAATAAATAAATAAGATATGGTGACCAGAACTGCACACAATATTCAAGATGCGGTCGCACCATGGAACAATACAGAGGCATTATAATATCCTTTGTTTTATTTTCCATTCCTTTCCTTATCATACCTAGCATTCTATTTGCTCTCTTGCTCGCCGCTGCACACTGGGCAGAGGGTTTTAACATGTTATCCACAATGACGCCTAAATCTTTTTCCTGGGTAGTGGTTCCTAATGTGGAACCTTGCATCGTGTAACGATAGCTTGGGTTGTTCTTTCCTAGGTGCATAACTTTGCATTTGTCCACATTAAATTTCATCTGCTATTTGGATACCCAAGTCTTCCAATGTATCAAGAACCTCTTGCAATTTTCCACAATCCTCATGGGTTTTAACAACTTTAAATAGTTTTGTGACATCTGCAAATTTGATAACCTCACTCGTTATTCCCATTTCCAGGTCATTTATGAATATGTTAAAAAGCAGTGCAACCAGCACAGATCCCTGGGGTAATCCACTATTCACCTTTCTCCATTGGGAAAATTGGCCATTTAGCTTTCTATTTTTAACCAGTTCCTGATTCATAATAGTACATTGCCAACTACCGCATGACTTTTTAATTGCCAAAAGTCTCTGATGAGGGACCTTGTCAAAGGCTTTCTGAAATTCCAGATACACTATATCAATGACTCACCTTTGTCAACCTGTTTATTCACACCTTCAAGAAACCATAACGATTATTAAGACAAGATCTTCCTTGTCTAAAGCCATGTTGGCCGTCTCCCATTAAGCCAAGACTATCTACCTGTTCAGTAATTTTGTCTTTGTGATGGTTTCTACCATTTTTCCCGGTAATGACATCAGGCTCACCAGTCTGTAGTTTCCCGGATCACCCCTTGAGCCCTTTTTAAAAATTGTAATTACATTGGCCTCCTCCAATCTTCAGGTATTAAAGTTTATTTTAATGATAGTTCACAGATTACTAATAGCAGGTCTGCAATCTCATATTTCAGTTCTTTCAACACCCTTGGATGTATACCATCCGGTCCAGGTGATTTGCTACTCTTCAGTTTGTCAAATAGTTGTAATAGGTATTCCCGGTGCATCGATATTTCTTTCAGTTCTTCTGCAGTATCACCTTCAGTCATGGGTAACATCCCTACATCTTCCTCAGTAAAGACCAAAGCAAAGAATTCATTCAGTCTCTCCGCTATGGCCTTGTCCTCTCTTAGTGCATCTTTTACCACTCTATCATTTAATGGTCCAAACAAACTCTCTCACAGGTTTTTTGCTATGAATGTACTTGAAAAAGTCTTTTTTACATGTTTTTGCTTCCACAACAAGCTTCTTCTCAAATTCTTTCTTTGCCTGCCTTATCAATGCCTTGCATCTAATTTGCCATTGCTTGTGCTGTTCCCAGTTTTTGCCATTTGGCTCTTTTTTCCATTTCCTGAAAGATGCTTTTTTGGCAACAGCAGCCTCTCAGACCTCACCTTTAAACCATGTTGGCAGTTTTTTGGACTTCCTTCCACTTTTCTTAAAGTATGGAATATGGCTGGTCTGGGCTTCCAAGATAGTATTTTTAAACAACATCCAAGCTTGTTGTAAGTCTTTAACCTCTGCAAATGCTCCTTTTATTTTTTTCTTAACTATTTTCCTCATTTTATCATAGTCTCCCTTTCGAAAGTTAAAAGATAGTACTGTGGATTTCCTTACCATCCTTCCTCCATTAATTAAATCAAATGTGATCATGCTGTGATCACTATTGCTAAGTGGCCCCAACACCCTTATCTTTTGCGCCAGATGTGGTGTTCCACTAAGGACTAGGTACAAAATGGCTTCCCCTCTGGTTGGTTCATGAACCATCTGCTCCAAGAAGCAGTCATTTATTTCATCTAGAAACTTTATCTCCCTAGCATGTCCCGTCGTGACACTGACCCAGTCAATACCGGGGTAATTGAAATCACCCATTATTACTACTGTGCTGTAACTTTTGTTAGCTTCCCTGATTTCTTTGAGCATTTTATCATCCATTTGTTTATTCTAGCCAGGCGGTCGATAGTACACCTCCACTGTCATCGCCATCCCCTTTTTACATGGAATTTCAATCCATAGAGATTCTACTGCAAATTTTGTTTCCTGCAAAACTGAATCCTTTGTGACTCAATGACCTCTCTAACATAGAGTTCAACCCCTCCACCAATTTGATCAATTCTATCATTGCGATATAGTTTGTACCTAGGTATCATAGTGTCTCACTGGTTGTCCTCCTTTCACCATTCTCTGAGATACCAATCATATCTAAACTCTCATTTAGTGCTATATATTCTAACTCTCCCATCTTATTTTTTAGACTTCTAGCATTTGCATACAAGTATTTTAGGGACTATGCTTTACTCATATTAATCTGGCTATCGGTAGGCAAGGGTAATTTGGAATCTTTTTTTAGCTCTGTCTGCTCCGTACTCAAGGGCATTTGGGCTACTTTTGTCTTTATTGGAACCTCTCTGCTGATATGCCCTAACTTCATTCTTTTGGTAGTATCGTTCAAGGATACATTGTTCCAAACCATGCGCTCTTGGGCGACTGTCGGCTCTCCTCTATTATCTAGTTTAAAAGCTACTCTATCTCTTTTTTAAATGTTAATGCCAGCATCCTGGTTCCATCCCGGTTAAGGTGAAATCCATCCCTTTGGAAGATCCCCTGCTTTCCTCAGAATGTTCCCCAGTTCCTAACAAATCCAAAACTCTCATCCTTGCACCATCGTCTCATCCACCCATTGAGACGCCGGAGCTCTGCCTGCCTTTTGGGTCCTGCACGTGGAATGGGAAGCATTTTGGAGAATTCAACGCTGGAAGTTCTAGATTTCAACTTAGAAATAGAAATAGAAATAGAAATATGACGACAGAAAAAGACTTCCTACCTAAAAGCCTAAATTTAGCCTCCAGAACATCCCTACTACATTTTCCTATGTCATTGGTACCGACATGTACCAAGACAGCAGGCTCCTCCACAGCACTATCTAAGACCTTGTCTAGGTGGTGTGTGAGGTCCACTATCTTCGCACCAGGCAGGCATGTCACAAGGCGATCCTCATGTCCACCAGCCATCTAGGTGTCTACATGTCTAATGATTGAATCACCAACTATAACGGCTGTCCTAACCCTTCCCTCATGGGCACATGGCCCTGGAGAAAGCTTCTCAGTACGAAAGGGTTTTGCATCACCTGGAGGACAGGTCCTAGCTACAGGATCACTTCCAGTCACACCAGGATGATGTTCTCCTGTCATGTGACCTCTCTCCTCTATGGCAACAGTGATGCTGCCAGACTGGAGGTGGGATTTCAGTACTATATCCCAGTAGGTCTTGTCTATGTACCTCTCTGTCTTCCTTATGTCCTCTAAGTCTGCTACTCTAGCCTCCAGAGATCGGACTCGTTCCCTGAGAGCAAAGAGCTCCTTGTATCTAGTGCACACATAAGACCCCTCACCAACTGGGAGAATATCATACATGTGACACTCACTGCAAAAGACTCGAAAACCCCCATCTCGCTGCTGAACTGCTGTCTGCATCTTAGTTTTAAGGTTGTGTTTAGGCATTTAAGTTCTTTACCTACTAAGGGTTGGTGGGACTACTTATACTACTAAATTACACCTAATACGTTTAATGTACTTTGTTCACCTGAAGCTTAATTAATCTCAGGTCCTAAATGTATGCCTGATGAGGACAAAGAGCTGCACTTGAGAGTGAATATGGTACCTCCTTTCTGTAGAGAGGGTTATGCACCTATAAAGCTACAATTATCCCAGGGGTGGGTGTTGGGTGTTCTGTGCTTCTAAGATAATCTGTGACCAACTTCCAGGGGGAGTCCCACAGCCCTTGCTTGGATAGAGGGAGTCTTGGGGTCTAAATTTAACCAGAAAGCTCTCTGCTGTGTTTTAAATTTAAACTGAAAGCTCTTTGCTGCTAGTAGGCCCTGACTTATTTAACAAATACGGTGGGTTCACAGATTAATCAGCTTCAATCTAAAGAATTCTTTTTTCCCCAAGATTTAGAAAAAATCCCAGAAGTAAGTACTTACAATTGCAGTTTTCTCTCCAGAAGTATTTATTTATTTTTATTTATTTAGCTGTATTTATATCCCGCTTTTCACCGGGTCAAAGCGGTGGAACATACAATAATCAATTACAAGGGTTTGGGGCCGTCACCTGGTAGCCAACAATAATGATTGTTAACAATTAATTGGGACGTAGACATAGACATTGTGTTATGGTTACATATGACATATGTTCAGGGGGACAAAATATGGTGGTTGGGAGGGAGTCAGTGGTGGGTGCTTGTCTCTGGTCCGAGGAATTCTTGGAATAGTGCAGTTTTAAGTTGTTTCCTGAAGGATAAGAGGTCTATGTTGCTTCTGATGTGATTTGGTAGAGAGTTCCAGAGGGATGGTGCATATAGTTCAGTCCAGCATATAAGTAGCAGTCCACTTTTGTATAGCACTGTCACCGCTTCCTTAGGAGGATCCCGATACTGGAGGATTTCCACATCCTCGGCTCTGGTTTCTTCCTTTGTGTCCAACTTAAATGGATTGGCATCAGCCATTTGCCTGACAGAATCATGGAAAGATATAGCCTCAGGAGGAGACTTGCACCATCATGAGACAGAGAAGCGTCCAACAGTAATTCTGGAGACCTCTCTTCCGAGAAGTATTCACAAGCATAGTTTCTCAACAACACTCAGTCTCAGACTCAGAAGGGTACATC
Source organism: Ichthyophis bannanicus (assembly GCA_033557465.1). Lineage (NCBI taxonomy): Eukaryota > Metazoa > Chordata > Amphibia > Gymnophiona > Ichthyophiidae > Ichthyophis > Ichthyophis bannanicus. The sequence goes on from CM066036.1 coordinate 72,127,192, forward strand.
ATGGACATTTTGAGTCTGCCTGGATGAGCCTCCATCTCTCATTGATGGACTCCGGAGCTTCAGAGATCAATCCAGCCCCAACACGTTGGATACCGATATCAGCCAGGCACTAGTCAGTGTAAAGACCCTTTGAGGTCCTGAAGTTGACCTGTCTCACACAGGCAGGCATTGAGTTTCAGGTAGTGGCTCAATGCTGCAGTGCTGCTGCTTCGAAACCATTGGAGTAGCAGCTCCAGGAGAGAAAGCTTCATTACCAGCGTCTCCTCCATTCTCTTTACCAGGAACTCCTTGTAACAGCTATGAACAAAGACATAGGGGCTTCAACATTTCAGTCAAATGTCTAGTGAATTGTTCAAGGTGTATCAGCAGGCGGGTCACAGACACTTGGAGATCGGCACAGCCCCTTCAATGGCCTGGAGGATGAGTTGTCCTCATGTCAGGGATTGGATATCACCTGATTTCCCAATGCTCTTGGCATTATGCTCCATTGAACTCCTCTTCCAATGCAACATAGCCTCCACCGGATGCTTGGCATCTGAAATTTTCGATGCCTTGGAAGTCAAGGTTGAATCATTCTTCTTCGGGGTGGAATCAGTAGATGACAGATCCAGGGGCTACTAGAAGGGCAGATGCTACCATTAGGCAAACTAGGCGATCACCTAGCATGCCGGCACTCAAGGGGTGCTTGTTGCTGCCCACTGCTGCCGCTGTCACCCCTCTCTGGGGCCAGCAGTGGTGACAATGGCCCCGAAAGCATGATGCAGAACTTACCCACCATCTCCGGGGCTGTGTTGTGATTTCTCTCTTCTACCCCACCTCCGCTGCTGCCTTCTGGCTTTGCATGTGCTGCTAAGAAAGAACTGAGATAACCTGCTTATAGCTTAACCAGCAGGGGATCTCCAGGAAAACACTGGGGTAAATCAGAGGGCAGCAGTTAGAAACATGAACAAAAATCTGGGGTAACCAAACTTTAATGAGTCTGGGGAGGCCAGATCTTTCCTGTTCAAAGCACAGCCTTGATCTACAGAAAGACGAGGTCGAAAATGGGAAAGGTATAGCTAAAAAAGAGAGGGTGGGAGGAACAAATTGTCCCCTCCTGCTGATAACCTGCAATATACAGAACCATAAAATAAAACATGTCTTTATGATGCATTGTCTGGGCACTAAGGGTCACCTCCCTTATTCCTTCCTGCTCCCTCCATAAAGGTTTGTCAGCTCAACCTAAGTCAACCAGAGACATAAATCTAGTCCTGGTTTTGCTGCTCTGCTTGTCATTTTGATTGCATCGGTGATTTCCCTTCATCAGGACTACAACTTCCTGCATGCAATGGGGCAAAGCCAGGACTGGATCGGCCTGTTTGGATGACCTGGGTTGAGTTGGCAAACCCCCCACTCTCAGCTCTGGGCTCACAGAACTGACCTGACAACACTCACACAAATACCATCTTGATGCAGGCTCTTGTTCCCTGTCCTGCTACTGAGACTCTGCTTCCCAGCCTTGCTAGCAACAATACAGAACTACACTCATACCACTAATGAATGGAAATTGATGGCTGTGGTGACGTCTCACTTCGGAGCACTCGGGGGAACCTGTCATGGTTACTAAGCCTTCAGCTGTCACCACGACAACGGCTCGTGGCTTTGCGGCAGCCCTCTCTACCTGACATCAGTTAGCTGCAGGTTAATGCATTCTCAGAAAATGTGAAAGCGTTGGCGGGCTCCTCCCTGACATAGGAATGGCACCTCCCCCCCCCCCCCCCCTGCTTTATTTTTAACACTAGCTCCTGGCTAAAAACATTTTACAGTTAAATGGTGAAAGATTGCATTAACTTGCTTCTCTTTTTTCCCAGTAGATTCTATTACCTGATTTGGAATGGTGTTTTATTTACCCTCCTGTTGGGAGCGAGTGCTTAACGAAACTAAAGAACACACATACACTTTAGGCACTTCTTCCCCTGCACGTATACACCCAATTTGCATTTCCATACACATTGGAGGTAATTTGATAGTCATTCCCACATATATGCACGCAAATTACCTCTTATAAAATTTTGACTGGCACCAGTATACATGTTTTGGCTTGAAGGCGTGTAGGAGTAGTTGAAGGCACCATCAGGGTGGAGTGTTAGTGCAGTTTGAACGTACACATGTACATTATAAAATCCTCATGCCAAAAGTACATGCTAACATTTACATGCCTACACTCAAGACATGTTCTCTCCCACATACTCTAGAATTGTAGAAAGTCAAGTGGGCGCCTACTTGTCTCTATCGCATAATGCCTGCATAGATGCCCGTTATAAAATTACCCTGGTCAGGCTACACCATGCCTCAGAGTTATTCTGAGACTCTGGGATCACCCAGGACTCCTCAGTATTATTCCGAACCTGAAGGTTTCACGTCTGCCATGAAACAGCATCGACTGTGAGCTTCTTTCCGGAATCTGTCGTGGCACAGCAGGTGCTCTGACAAAAATGGATTTATTTATTTGGCTTTAGCTCACACCTTTTTCTGGAATAGCTCAAGTAGGGAGAGGGATATAGGGGGGACACAATTAGAGGGGAGGTTGCATTGGGGGAGGCTGATCAGCAGCCGGGCACCAACTGCAGATGTGCTACTGCCACCTCTTTGGGCTGCGGGAACTGCAGCTGTGACAGCTAGCATGCGCAGATCTGTTCAAGAAAGCCATTGACCCCCTATGAAGGTAGCCCTGGGCGGAATAGGGTTATATAAATGCACATGTCGTATATATTTTCTCTCTCTCTTTCTACAAAGTCTTTTCTTTTCTGCTTTTGATTCTTGTAGTTCCTTTCTATCTGATTATTTTAACAATTGTAAACCACTTTGATTACTTTGTTTTGAAAGGCGGTATATCAAATAATAATAAACCATAAACCATAAGTGAGTTGCAAAAGGTATTTTTATCTGTCTCTAGAAAGTTTACAACCTAAATTTCTACCTGAGGCAACTATCTAAGGTCAGAAGGAGCAGTGGTGGGATTTGAACCCTAATTCCCCTGGTTCTTAACTGGCCCCTATAATAAAAGACACACTGCCAGTGTGCCTGTCCCTTTCTGAAGAATATTTGTTTATAGTTTTCTCCCCAGAAGCAGCATATGGAAAACTGCAGAGACTTAGTTTGGGGTTCAGCGGCAGCAAGCAAGGCAAGGCAAGGGAACTGCACACACAGAAGCTTTGACTGGAGTGGCTTAGGGACTAGAGCAGTAGGCTAAGGAAATGGGCAAGTCGTGTTCATTCTCCATCACATTTGGTACAAAGTAGAGATGCCAAGAGCAGCCAGCCCAAGGAATGGGATTTACAGGTGATGCGTCTGAGGTACAAATCTAGAAAGCTTTACTTGTCAAAAAGACTTCACAAATGGAAGAAACAATTGAAAATTATATTTGTATTTTTTTTTTTTGAGCCTTAAACAGAGTAGAGGCAGTATTAAGGCAATTTTCACAGAATATGATCAGCTAAGTAGTTGCCTAGGTAAATTCCTGGAACGGAAATGTTTCCTGTATTTAACATTGTTATTGTTCTTCTTCATATATTAAGCAATACAAGGCGTACGCAGCGCTGTACAAACTCAAAGAAAGACATGCACCCGTCTAATATTGCACTTCTCAAGGTGAAATCTTCAACGGGAACTTCTATTCATAAGACCCTTATCCCAACCACACAGACACAGACACACACACACAGTCTGTGACTAGGGCAGCACTGCAGTTCTCTACCCCCACAGTCTTCCTATTGGCTGGATCCTACTCACAGTCTATGACTAGAGCAGCATGTCAATGCTCCGCCCTCACTGCCTTCCCATTGGCTGGATCCTACTCACAGTCTGCGACTAGCGCAGCATTGCAGTTCTCCACCCCCACAGTCTTCCTATTGGCTGGATCCTACTCACAGTCTATGACTAGAGCAGCATGTCAATGCTCCGCCCTCACTGCCTTCCCATTGGCTGGATCCTACTCACAGTCTGCGACTAGCGCAGCATTGCAGTTCTCCACCCCCACAGTCTTCCTATTGGCTGGATCCTACTCACAGTCTATGACTAGAGCAGCATGTCAATGCTCCACCCTCACTGCCTTCCCATTGGCGGGATCCTACACACAATCTATGAATACAGCCTTCCAGTGCTCTGCCCCCACAACCTTCCCATTGGCTGGATCCTGCCCACAGTCTCTGCTACTTACATTGGAAGTAGGCAGGGCTGGCTCGGGCAAACAGGGGGAAGGATTAGAGAGCTGCAGATCGAGGTTTAAAGCTATGAAAAATGTCCAGACATGTTTGCCATCTTTCTAGTTTCTAGACATTCATTAAAAATCACTAGACTCTTGAAGAAAGCCAGATGGTTATCAATCCTAAATTCCTGAGTCCTCAGCACATTTGATGTACCCCCCCCCCTCCCTGCATAAACATTTTGACCACGGTAAGGTGGCCAAACAAGATAATAACAAAAGCCAGAAGGATGCCTGGGTGCATAGAGAGAGGAATGACCAGCACTTGAAGTATTATGTACAGTTCTGGAGTCCACACCTTCAACAGAATATAAACAGGATGGAGTCGGTCCAGAGAGTGTCTACTGAAATGGTCAGTGGTCTTCATCATCAGGCATATGTTTATGTTTATCCCCTTGTAACATCAGGGCAGTGTACAATCAAAAAGAGCAAAAGGTGGTCCTAGGCTTGAAAAGGAAAGGAACTACAATATATTATAGGAAAGAGATAGAGCTCAGTCAAGCAGACAAGAGGAAGAAGCAGCCAACATAGAGAAGCAGGGTCACGCAATAGGAGGCGGGAGGTCAAAGGCACAAGAGAACAAATGGGTTTGCAGGAGTGATTTGAATTTAATGTAATTTAGTTCTAGTCTGAGAGGGGTAGGGAGGAAATTCCATAGAGCGGGTCCAGGGAAGAAAAAGGCAGAGTGGTGGGTAGACTGCAGGTGGACACAGGATGGTGAGGGACAGTGAAGATGGTTGATGTGTACTGAATGAAGACTACGACAGGGAGTGTGGAAGCGGAGAAGGTCAGTCAGGTATTGCGGGTTGTGAGTGTAAATAACTTGGTGAACCATAGTAAGGATTTTGAAATGCATACAGTACTCTAACGGAAGCTAGTGTAGTTGGAAAAGAAGGGGAATAATATGGTCTCGATGGGTGGAGTGAGTAATGATATAGGCTGAAGTGTTCTGTGAGGTTGGGTGTGAGGAATGCTGGCTAAATCTAAGTGAGACATAACCAAAGATAGTAGAAGAATGGTAAGAGCCTTGGGGGTGAGAAAAGAGCGGGTGGCTCGGATTTGGTGGAGGTAGTAGAAAGATTTCTTAGTGAGCTGAGAAATGAGCAGAATCAAGGAGAACTCCTAGATAGCAAAAGGAGGACATTAGGGGAACAGGGGAATCAGCAAGAATTAGGGCTGTCAGGGGTCATGGGCTTCCATGAGTGAACCAGATAGCTGATGTTTTTGCCCGATTGAGGTGAAGGCAATTAGTAGTTAACTAGTCAGCAACTGAGGTAAAGCAAGTGTTGAGGGAGGAGAGATCTGGCTGAAGAGGGCTGGTGTAATGAAGGACCTTCTGAAATTCCGAAAGGATTTAAAAACATACCTTTTCACTGAATATTTTGGTGACCCAAGCAACCACACGATTTCACAAGGAACATAAAGAACGAGCAAATAATACTATCCATTAACCCAGACTCTTAAAATTATGGAGTACCCTTAGGGTAAATAACCTAAGCAACCATATTGTACAAAGTTATCTGTATATAGTTATGGAATGTTTTATGTATATAGTTACATTGTTCATTGTAAAACTTGTTATGATGTTCTATGTAAACCGCCCCTGATCTCAGGAAGGGTTGGTATGTAAACGTTTGCTAAATAAATAAATAAGGAGGATGAGGTCATCAGCGTAATAATAGGCTGATATCCCGGACTGTTGAATAAGGAAAGCAAGCAGTGCAAGGAAGATATTGAATAAGAGGGGTGCCAGAACCGAGCCCCGGGGAACATCACCACAGAAGGGAAAAGGATCAGAGGAGACAGAAGGAGTGGTACTTCAAAAAAAGCATGGGACAAACACAGAGGATCTCTAAAGGAAAAAAGGGGACTGTTGTAGTTGTTGATATGGAAGGACAGACTAGATAAGCCATGTGGTCTTTTTCTGCTGTCATATTTCTGTTTCTATGTATTAGAGATGACTGCACATGACCGGGAGGAAAGGAAAGAGCGAAACCACCTGTAGACTGTGCCCTGGAGACCAGCATAGTGCAAACGAGAGAGGAGAAGTGAGTGGTCGACAAGACTGAAAGCTGCTGAAAGATCCAAAGATAGCGCCACAGAAATCTCACCATGGTCATGTGAAAAGTGAAGTTCGTTAAAGAAAGAGAGCAGGACAGTTTTGACGCTCTAGCCAGGGCGAAAACCAGATTGGCGGGAATGAAGAAAGTGTGTGGAATCCAAGTGGTGTGAGAGTTGGGCAAAAACTGCTTTTTCAAGTATTTTTGAAAGGAAGGGGAGATTGGAGACCAGACGGTAGTGTGCTGGGATGAGAGGATCAAGAGAAGACTTCTTAAGGAGGGGACGGACTAAGGTGTGTTTCTAGAGACTGGGAAAGGATCCAGAGGAGAGGCTAGTATTAATCATAGCAAGGATAGAGGTAATGAGGGCAAGGGAAGGTCCAAAGAGCCATGATGAGGGTATTGGGTTGAGGGAGCAAGTCGTCTTGTGTGAGGAGGAGATAGATTTTATGAGTTCTGAAGTGTAAGCAGGTGAAAGGAAACCCACACATGTGAGAGTGGAGAGAGAGGGGGAGGAGAAGGTGGGGGAGGAGAGGACAGTAGGGGGGAGGGCAATGTGGTAATGAGGTCCGAAGGTTGAGGATTTTGGTGGTGAAAAAGGAGGCTAGTTGTGAGGGACTGGACGTGGGTGGAGGAGGTGCTGAAGGGGAGCCAGATTGTAGCTCAGTGAGAGACTGAGTATAGCTGGCAAATGTGGTTGGGGTGGAAGATATAGTTGTGGAAAAGTATGCCTGTTTGGCCCTGTGGACTTGAGAATGGTAGTGAGAATGGTGCTCCTTGAAGCATTGTAATGCAGAGGATGAGCAGACGCTCTGCGCGCCAAAGCTGAGAGAGAAGAAGACTGAGACCAAGATGATAGATTTTATGAGTTCTAAAGTGTACGCAGAAAACAGTGATGTGAGGTGTGGGGTTGCAAGGGGGCTAGTTGATCCAGGGCAGATGAGAGGTTGGCAGTCCATTGTGAGACCTGTGAATTCGGGGAGAGGGAAGGGAAGTCCACAGATATAAGCTGGTCAGCATCCGGAAAAAGCTGGAGGGTAAGGGGAGTGATATGGCGAGAGTAACAAATGGGACCCTGTTGTGGATTTACAGGGGAGTGAAAAGGGGCAGAGATGTGGGGTGCTGGAAGAGGTAGGTGAAAAAACAGACAGTAATGGTCAGTCCAGGGCAAAGGTCTAGTATGTAAGTCCAGAGGCAGGAGGGTGAAACCAGCTGGGGTAATTACCAGGTCAAGAGTGTGACTGGCTACATGGGTTGGCATAGTCACATGTTGAGTGAGGGTCAGGTCATGGAGGAGAGTAATGAAGGAATGCTCCTTGGAAGAGGAGGGTGCTTCAAGATGCACATTGAAATCCCCTGAAATCACCAGGTGAGGGTATTGGAGTGAGAGGTCAGAGATTGTCAGAGAGAGTAAATCCCAGAGATGAGGCCGAAGGGATGGTGGGGAGTAGACAACTAGAAAATAAATCACAGGGGAAGTCTGTAGGCACAAGAGGAGAGACTCAGGATAATGTAGCATAGGGGAGGAGACCTGAACAAATGGAAGTGAAGAACAATATAAGGCAGCAACTCTTCTTCCCATGTGACCATTACGGGGGACAGAAATAGCAGCGTAGCCAAGAGGTAGACAACGAGCCAGAAGAGGTTCCTCACCATCTCTGAGCCACGTTTCAGAGAGGAGAAGAAGATGAAAAGACTCCTGGGAAATGAGATCCTGTATAAGGAGGGTCTTGGTTCTCAGGGAGTGGCAGTTAACAAGTCCTAACTTAACAGAGGGAGGATATGAGGATACCAGAGGAGCAGGGAGGGAGAGACAATCAGCTGTGAGGCACGGAAGAAGATTTGCAAGATTGTGAAATGAGGAACCATGTGCCGAAGGAGTATAAGGTGTAGCATGGGGGCGATTGCCCCACAGAACAGGAATAGCTGCCATGAAACAGCAGCTGGACACAGCCAGTCTAAATAGGTCTTTGGAAGTAGGAAGGGCAAGTTTACTCACCAAAGCCAGAGGGAAGTGATGACAGAGGAGCGAGAGGCTAGTGAAGTGAGTGAACACAGATTCGGCTGTAATGATGTATTCTTTTCTGACACTAACACCTACGCCGCCGGAGTCACCCCAAGGAGCACACCTAAGGAGTATGTTGTGCTCCTTAGGTGCGCTCCTTCAATGCATGCCCATGTCGCGCGCCGCTGATGTCGGGCTTTTGTAGTGTTGATTGAAGGGCAGGTTACCTGTTAGAACACAGCCGCGTCACTTCCTGAGGGGGCGGAGCCAGAGGAGAGTGAGAAACAGCAGACCTGGGGAAACATAGATGCAGCAATTGAGACCACACAATCAGCATAACATACAACAGCATGAGGACAGTGAGGGACAGACTTAAAGATCTCATTATGTATACTCTGCGGGAAAGGCGGGAAAGGGGAGATATAACAGAGACCTTGAAATGGCATAAGTACACAGGAGGCACGTCTCTTTCAACTGAAAGAGCTGTAGAACTCAACTCAACTCAGTCCTCAGGACACACCTAGCCAGTTAGGTTGTCATATTATTTATTTATTTGACAGGTTTTGAATACCACCTTATCCTATAATCAAAGCGGTTTACAGGGAACTTGTGATTTTACATAGAACAGTTGGAGAGGGGGGGCATGTAGGGGATTATTTCAAGCTAAAGGTAAACTATATACAATGAGTATGTAGTGTCATCGGTGACCTTGATATGTGGTAAATCTATGTACAACTGGGGATGGTATGGACAGTATATTTGGGGGTGGAGCTAGGACAGCAGGGGAGTAGAGTCGGATGGGACAGCGAGTGGAAAGGGAGGGGGTAATCCAAGTTACAGTATGTGGGTCATTCGTGTTGTCGGATATGAATATGCATGCGATAGATTTGCATATGCCGCCTCCGTTGTATGCAGCTCCCTATCATACATATTTATTGTATGCGGGGAAAACCTAACTGGCTAGGTGTGACCCAAAGACTGAGTTGAGAATCACTGTTCTAGAACAAGGGAACATAGGATGAGGATAGACTCAGGAGAAATCTGATGAAACATTTCTTTATGGGAAGGGCGGTGGATGTATGGAGCAACCTCCCAGTGGAGGTAGTGGGGATGAGGACTGTATTTGAATTCAGGAAAGTGAGCAAGCAGAGCGGCGCTCTAAGGAAGAAGAAGGGTCTGTGGAGCTTAGTAGTTGGTATGGACAGGCTGTATGGTCTTTATATGCCATCATTATCTATGTTCCTTAACGGGAATGAGTCAGTTCAGTTTAGCAAAGGCAAGTTTAGCCTTACCTATTTACCGGTATTTAGTTTTCTTGAAGGTGTGTAATGGTGAGCCAGTTGATATAAAGGCACATTTTAGAAAGGACACCTGGCTGCAAAATGGAACACCCTAGTCAAAACGTCTGATATAGAGCAGCAGGGGCAGCTGAGAAGGTGATCACGTCTAAGTGCCTTGTAAAATCGGCCTTTCTCTACCCCGAAAGATACAAGTATCTGCTGAATAATAGCAAAAATGGGGAGGCACAAAGTTATGAGCAAGCCAAGTGCAGGAAGTCTTCACATTTTAGAAACTTGAATGTGTAGTCATCAGCATAGACCTGCATAGAAAATATTGTTTGCATTCAGCACATAATAACCTTGTGGAATCAGCAAGAGGATGGGTCAAAGTGACTAAAATAGTGGGATTCAAAAAGGTTCAGAGAAATTCTTTTAAAAAAGTCCTTAAAAAGTGATTAGCCAGGTGTACTTGGGAGATCCTTTGCTCATTTGTGGAAATGAGCTGTGAGAAACAGATTTACTTTTTGGAATTTACTGGGCATGGACCTTGGCTTTCAGAGGTGCCAGAACACCGTTCCTGTTGGGGCTGCCAAGCTCCACCTCTTGGTCAGCTGAATGTAGTGAGGCTGCGATCACCGGCCATCCCCCTCCTGTCTGCCTGCAGAGACCTGTTTTCTCCCTTGGGCAGGCAGGAGGAGTCTTTGCCACGATCGCCACCTGGCACGTAGCAGGCTGCCTGCAGGAATCCCATCCCCTGCCAGTAGAAGAGCCCCACGATCGCGGGAAAGACCTCTCCTGTTTGCCTGCAGGATATCGGATCCCCATAGGTAGACAGGAGGAAAAGGTTGGCAATCGTGGCAGCGAGACTTCGGTGGGTGAAGGCCCATGTGGCCCATTCCTTTCTGACGCCTCTGATGGCTTTTCTTATATTCTTATCTTAGGATGTATGTCTAAGGTTACCAGATTTGTTACATTCAAATCTAAGACACTTATCTGATGTGTGATGGGGTGAACGTGGAAGAAGGGACATCTTAGTTCCAGATTTCAGCAACAAGACATGGAGAAGGGACGAGGAGCTATTATCCTGCCTCCCACCCCCATCCATCCCATGAAAGCAACAATATCACTTCCAAGCACATAATGCGACAAACAAATAGCAATAATGATGCATTTTCCCAGTACTGTGTGAAAACGGACAGATCCCAGTCGCGGAATTGAAAATAATGGACCCAATATTCAGTGGCAGCAGCCAGTGTGAGTGCAGTGCCGAACCGTAGCCACTGAAGAGTCAATGCCCAGACCACATCCGGCCACCGGCACTGAATATCCAGGTCTCCCGCACAGCACCGCATGGCATGGAAGCAGCAAAATTCAGCCACTGCCCAGTTGGCTTCGGTGGCAAAGGTTAGGACAGCTTTTGCTGCATCTAACTTTCGCTGCTGAGGGATAACCGGGCAGCGGCTGAATATCGCTGCTCACCGGTTATCCCCGAGTACCACCCCCGGAACATCCCAATGTTAACCGCGTACCATTGGGGCATATAGCGGCTGAATATCCCGCTTAGAGGCAGTTACAGGTCTGTAAATCGTGTAACTGCTTTGGAATTTCGGGCCCAATGTGTTTTTCTATCTCCTCTGTCCCCATTGCTGGAACTGGGGACAGGAGGCTGCCAAACAGGTGGGAATGAGGGACACAGCTCTAAAATCTGGGACAATCCCTGAAAATCGGGGACATCTGGTACCTTATGTATGTCATCCATTGTTCACTTTCAGTTTTGCTAGCTGCACGCATGCACTCTCTTCCGTAAAGGATGCGATATCTACTTTATCCCCATGAGTGCTCTTTCCAGGGATCAGCGGCCCCTCTCCAAACTCACATTTCTATCACCTTTCTGCTTTTTCCTGGTCTCCTTCTACGCATAGTTCTTTGTCATCTTCCAGTCTAAGAATTCCACCTGTGACATGTCTCCTTTCACTGGAAAAGGTCTCGGTATGATATCAGAGCTAATCCCTCAAACCGAAACAAAACTCTTTTAAGAATGGCCTAGGAAATGTTTTGCGTTTCCTTCAAGTCTCCAAATATAACAACAAAAGTCTGTTTATTTTTAGGATACTCTGGAGGCTGTGATAACGTCTATGGAGCCAACAGAAATGCTGTCATCAAAATCACGAGACCGTTCTCATGTGATTCTTATATTATTACAGAGTATTTAAAAGAAGAAAGACCAAAATATATATCCTGGTAACCACTGGCAGAGCTGTGTGTGTGAGAGGCTCTCGGGACTGGAATAGCAGGGGCATTAGCAGAGATGTGTTGAGGGGGAGATGGTCTCGTTGCTGGAATGGCAGGAGGTGCTGTAGGCCAGGAAAGAGATACAGTGGCATAGCTATGTGCGAGTCTGGGTACAAGAAGAGCAGGGGCAATGCAGGGGCAGGTGTGAGGAGCGTTGCCAAGCTGTGTGTACACGACATAAGTACTTCTGCTATTCCTGGTTGTGTTTGTTGCTATTGCTCTTCCTTCCGTGTGAATCAGGATATAATAACAGAGCACAACTAGGAGTAATTCAGCTCTCCCTCTGTCTTCCAACATATCAGATGAAGGTTCTTTATTAGCAGCTGATAGGTCACATGGTTTTAGCCCTCTTGCTGCTTCTCGCCCCTGTTTCCATTCTTGAATGTGGAGGGAGGGAGGAGGAGGGGGGGCAGAGACATCTCTCAGCTCCTTTGTCCCAGCTCTTCCATGGTCTATAAATCTTGCATTTAATCGTTGTCTTTCTTTTACGTTTTGATTGCAAAAGCTGACAGCCTAATCAGGTAACTTGAAATGAAAGGGAAACATTCAGCTGCCAAAGGGCCTGGGATCCGTCTTTTTGTTCTGATCTGTTATTACATCGTGCAAGAGAAATACTAGTTACCATTTATTGCCAATTAGAATCTGTTGTTTTGGGCCACCTCCGGGGCTAGGCCAGCTTCTTCCCACATCCGAGAGTCTATCTGCCATTCACAGCTCAGTGCTGACAGTACAAGGGAACCTCAGCCAAGTCAAACTAATAAAGCTCTCCAAGATTGCTGCAGAGCGGCCTGGAGGCCCCATATCTCCATGGTGTATTATTAACCCTTGCTAAGCTAACCTCAGGATCCCGCTGCTCTCTGCAAGGATGCAGCACCTCCCATATGGCATCTTAAAATGTTGGGAGTCGGAATGGTATCTTTTCTAAACCATCTTCCGGTCTGGATCAAGTGATGAACTAGCACGTCCTGCGCCTCTGTTCATGTCTTTGGGGTTTCAGTAGCGTTGCTGTGCTGATCTCACGGGAATCGGATCCTGTAAACGGGCTGTCTGGTGACAGGCAACCCTCCCAGTCCCTACAGGTGCTTGTACCATACCACACGGTGCCAACTTCCAAGTGCGTTGAATGAGGCGCTCCTGACACCTTTAGAACCTGCTGCGGTTTTACCATTAGATAACAGGGATATGCACAGGGCAAGATGTTTTCCTTTTTCAGCTCAGGCCTTTCAAGGCAAGTTATATTCAGGTATTTCCCTGTCCCCAGAGAGCTTACTATCTAAGTTTTTACCTGAGGCAATGGAGGGTTAAGTGACTTGCCCAAGGTCACAGGAGCATCAGTGAGAATCAAACCCAGATTTCCTGAGTACTGGGCTCTTATGCTAGCTGTTAGGCTACTCCTCCACTCCAGTTTATTTAGCCTTTTTCACCAATTTTCAGATGGTTTTTTTTTTCAGTTTGTTTCACAGATTGGTTTTAATAACAATTTTTAATGCACAGTGTCCAACCCAATGTGTGTTATTGATAAGTTAACTGCTCTACGTGTATATTGATTTTTGACACACCGCAATGTTTAAGACACACTAACGAACCTAATGCACATCCTTATTAGATTAGTGCTCCTGGGGCAGACCACTGAAAGGTACCCTAGCACGCAGAAAAGCCCCCAAGATAGCCGGTTGGGCAATTTCAACCATGGGGACAATAATTTCTTTTCATTCTTCCCCTTTATAGCACAGCAAAGCCTGAGGCAGAGGTTCCACTTGCCCTTGGTTGGGAAGGTCCCAGAATGCACTGGATAGGGTGAAAAAAAATCTTAAATTTAGCAGATTTACCAAAAAAATTCCAGATTGCTTCATTCCATGATCATATTTGAGTGAACGTACATAAGAATATAAGAACATAAGAAATGCTATACTGGGTCAGACCAAGGTCCATCAAGCCCAGTATCCTGTTTCCAACAGTGGCCAATCCAGGTCACAGGTACCTTGCAGGTTCCCAAAAAGGCACCCAGATTCCACAATGCTCATCCCGGGGTAAGCAGTGCATGTCCTGGGTCCTCTTTAATAATGGTTTATAGATCTTTCCTCTAGGAACTTGTCCAAACTTTTTTTAAATTCGGGTAATGTTTCTTTAAGCAGGTATTGACTTGTACAAATTCGAAGGAAACACATGATTGTGTTGTGAATGATAATTCCAGAAGTGCATTCTGCTACTTCTGCCATTTGTCACAAGAGGGATGGGTTACCTCATTACCTGGCCAGAAATCAAACTGCCTAACCTTGGTACCTTATGTGAACTCATGGGTGCAGAGCTAGTATTAGGGTGTGACAAACAGAGCAATTGCCCTGGACCCCCATACCACAGGGGATCCCAAGCCTGCCTCAGTCTGAAGGTGGACTTTGGCTCCTCCCCCAGTTTCTGCCCAGAACCCCTGCATGTCTCTAACACTGGCCCTGGAAGGGTGTGAGCTGAGCTCTGTCTCCAGGTCAGCTAGTACTAGGACTTCTTCTTGAGTCCTCAGACTGGGGAAGGGTATCAGATAATCCATAGCACCTAAGATTCTTATATTCCCTCTCCTTTGGATCTGGGAGTTTCTAGTGCAATAACTGGCCAAAATAGGCATTAGTTCCCTTGCTTCCAATAGCCTGGAGTCATCCTGCAATCTTAACTGACACCATCCACTCAATACACGTCAATATAACCTCCAGTAATGACTTTCTGTTACCACTCAGCAACCCTGAGATGGCGTTCTCTGTCCCTCTGTTGCTTGGGAACAGACAATTGCTCTGCTGATTTTGGAAGCCTAGCCTGGTATCCCAAGGAGATGTGTGGCATGTTTGTTGAGTTCCCAGGACAACTCAGTTCGGCAAGAACTAAAATTGTCAGAAAATGAGAAGAGCTCCCGTGGAGAGCATGGAGGTCCTGGTGCATGCTTATCTATGCAGGAGTCAATTTATATGCAATGATGCTGAGGTGAGCAATTTATATGCGGTGTGGAGATGTGAGATTCTGCTACCAGTCTGCAGGTGGCTCTCATCCTGGAAGAACCTTACCAAGATGAACCTTCAGTCTCCAGTCAGCAAGTATCAATAAGTTCCATTCAGCTCACTGGGCACCTTAGCCTGCTCTACACCTGCAGAAAAAAAGGAGGTGATAGTGCCTCTGTATAAGTCTTTGGTGCGACCTCATTTGGAGTATAGTGTGCAATTCTGGAGACCGCACCTCCAAAAGGATGTGAACAGGATGGAGTCGGTGCAGAGGGTGGCTACTAAAATGGTTAGTGGTCTTCATTATAAAGCAGACTTAAGGATCTTAATATGTATACCTTAGTGGGATAGAGGTGATATGATTGAGATGTTTAAATACCTCCATGGCATAAATGTTCAGGGGGAGAGCCTCTTTCAATTGAAAGCAAGTTCTGCTACGAGGGGACATGGGATGAGGGTGAAGGGGGATAGATTCAGGAGTGATTTGCGGAAATATTTCTTTACGGAAAGAGTGGTGGATCCATGGAATAGTCTCCCAGTGGAGGTGGTAGAGATGAGGACAGTAACTGAATTCAAAAAAGCATGGGACAAACACAGAGGATCTCTAAAGGAAAAAAAGGGACTGTTGTAGTTGTTGATATGGAAGGACAGACTAGTTAGGCCATGTGGTCTTTTTCTGTTGTCATATTTCTATGTTTCTATGTTTCCTTTCAGGGGTTATCCTGTTCCTGCCTAGCACCTCTATATAAACTCAGCTCTGGCTAAGACCTCTTTGCCAAAGCCTGGTCTGCACCGTTCAAGTGTTGCCTAGTCCTTTGGCTTCTCATTGCTTTTCGAAGTCTTTTCCGCAGAGGCCCTCTCGACCTTGCTCCAAGTTCCTGCTGTGTTCCAGCCTTGCTTCCTTTCAGATTCTTCTTGCCGACTTTCTGTATGCTTGTGTTCTCCATCCTCTTTTTGGGTTTTCCTGCTTTTGGCTTCTCATCCTTGGATCTAGGCATTGGGCCAGTGCTACCACTGGAGGCTGTCAATACCAGAGGGTTCAACCTAAAGGTAAGGTGGCTTCTACAGGCAGTAGACCCCATCCAACTTTACCCTGATTCACGGTGCTCCTGTTTAGTGATGCGTTAATCTGAGGGCCTTGCCCGGTCACTGTTTCCGGGTCCTCTTTACTGATGAAAACCATCAGAGGAGAAACTTGAAGTACAGTGGCAAACAGATGGTGATCCTGCTACAGCAGTACATGTTGTCACTTATAAACAAGTTCCAGTACAGTTGCGAAGAGATGGAGAAAGGTGTCCTATCTTTAAAGCTCAACTCTGGCATAGAGCCCAGTTCTGAGATCTGGGTCAGCGTGAATCAGTTACCCATCCTGACTCTTGTTCTAGGAAGACAAGTAGTCTGACAGCTGCGTCACTGGGCTGAGAGTAGGCATTAGGGAGTCAGAATGAGAATCTGAGAGCCTGGAGTGGGTAACAGAGGTCTGGTGTCAGTTTTTCCATCTCATTCCCCATTCAATGACCTAACTCCTTGCTCTATTGCCTGTAGAGATGTGCACAGAAAGAATTGTTGGTTTATTTTGCCATCATTTCCAAACATTTTGCCTGATTTTTGGATGTTTCTTTACTTTGTTTCAAACTTTTTTGTTAATAAAATATCTTTATGCCTCAATTTGATGCATGCTAATTCATAATTAACGTCGTGAAATTGATTTTGCACTTAGAAATGTTTTAAGACATGCTAGCAAACTGTATACTTGCTAATGAGTACACATTCCTGGTTCCCTGTGTGGAAGAAATATTCAGAAGCACTAGATGGGGCTTTAGGTAGAGCCACGTCCTCCCCAATGCCAACAGGAAGTCTGCATCAGAGGGGGGAAGCCGGAGGTTTCAGTAAGCTCTGTGGTGCTGTTTAAAAGGTATTGCACTGGTGCTGCTGGTCCCAGAGAGGGGTGGCAGTGACTGCAATGGGCTGCCCTCAGACCAATGGCACTCTAGGCGACCACCTAGTTTGCCCAGTGGTAGTACCAGCCCTGCCCAGAGCGCATCCCCTCTGAAATTAGTGCATGTTGCAGATACAGTTTACACGTATAAGGAATTACATGTATGTGACTATTTACATATGTAAATCAGCTTTTTACAAGTGTAAATGGTGCCTTGCTAAACTTTAGCCAGTCAGTGTTGAAGGTCAACGCTTTCCTGATAACGTTTTTGCATACCCCAGCGTACCTCCGACTTCTCTCATATTCAAAAACGTAATGTTGTTTGGCTACATTAACTGGTCTGTGGACTAGGAAATTAAAAATGTAAGATTTGTCTGGGTAACTTTTGAAATTAGCTGAGCTAATCTTTTGAATATTGGTCCCAGTGTTTGAAGGGCAAAGATTTGAATCTTATGGCTTTATCCAGTGAGATATACTAGACCCTGCCTTCATCTTTGAGACTGTGCAAACTGCTCCCCCTGCTTGTGGGTAAAAGTACACATTTCACTGAGGCTTCTTGGAGGTTGGAGGGGGAGGAATTGTAACAAGACACACATTCTTGTAGTTTTCTAGTACCCATATTGTTTTGCTGGAAGAGAAAGGAGAAAAGGCCAGGTCTGTGTGCCTCTGTGGCTACTTTTTCCTTTGATCCTATTCAAAGTGGAAGTACACAGAGCCTTTCACTGAAAACTGGTGCAATGTCCATAGGTACATGAAGACTTTGCAGCTATGTGGATAGTGTGAACGTTGATCCCTAAGTCTCTTCCCTATTTCTCCCCAAACGTTTATTTGTCTTGAGTAGACTGCAATCTCCATGGCAAATATTAACAAAACCCCCCGCATAAGGTAAACCAAAACTGAATCCAACCAAACCCTGGCGTGATAGAAAAGAACTTCTGTAACAATAACTTTTTGTCGGAGTGATCATTCAAAAGAGGGAGGAATCAAAACCCTCCCCTCGCCGTGACCACTCCTTTTAATCATTTGAAAAACAGTGTAGTAAATGAAACACTTAGCTTATAGGCTTTCCACAAGCTTAGAAGAACCACAGAAATTGTGATGAACAACGTGGCACGTTTCGGGTCAGAAAGACTTCTGACCCTGCATCAGGTTGAATGGATCCTGTAGTAGTGAAAGCTTCAATGTCCAAAGAGCAGAGCATTCAAACCTTTAAAGAATCGGCGTGTGACGTGAATGATCACGCCAACAAAAAGTTATTGTTACAGAGGTTCTTTGCAATCTCCATGGAGCAGGACCGTCTCTGATATGGAGTGTTCTATAAATTTTCAGTAAAAAGAGGAGGACTGGTAACGAGTTGATGGAGCTCTGTGTGTAGTCATTAAATTTGGCTAACTGTGAAGAGGGCAATATTAAAAATCATTGTCAGAGGTAAAAAACAGGACTTAACCCACAGAAAAGAGCTTTTGGAAAATTGCTTAATCTCTATCCAGGTGAAAGTTTGTGCACTGCTCATTATAATGTGTGTCCTTCCTGGGGGTGGGGTTAGGGCAAGAAAGACAAAACATGAGCATAAAATACCGCAGAAAAAGCAGGGCATAAATCGTCCTGGATAGTTTTGCTTAGGCGAATGCTGCAAAGCCTAAGGATATAAATGGTCACAGAATATTTTCCCCACAGTGCTTTTGAAGCCCCTTTGAATGAAAGGCATCAGACCCCTGTTGGATGCATTTCTCTGCTTTTCCCCTTCACTTTCCAGTGCAACTGTGCCTCCATCTGTGGTGTCATTGTGACAGCTTCTTCCTGCTTGGAGAGACAGGCTTAGTGATGCAGTTTGTAGTCCTATTTTCAACATTTTATTTATTTATTTTATTTGAGCACATTTTTATACCGCTCCTTCCAGTGATCAGCAGCAGCTACAATATGATGTTGTAGCTGCATGGCAAGATGGGAAGGTGATGGGAAGAGAGATCTGATCTTCTTCTGAAGGGTCGTGGGGAATAGAGGAGAGAGAAGCAGAAGTGCAGAGGGTGTCTGTGCTGAGAGAGAGGCCGGATTCAGCCAATGCAAAGAGACACAGGAACAGAGAAGCTATGTGCTTGGCTTGGGTGGGGCTGCCGGGGGCTCCTGTGCTCGTCCCCTCTGCTCTGCTGTCTCTAGAAATCAGTGTTCAATGTTGCTGATTTTAAGAAAGGTAGACAGGCAATTACACATGAATCTATCAGTGATAACGAATTAATTAACGCCTCTGAGAGGCCTGCTGGCACAGTCAACACATTGCATAGCTTATCTCTGGTGCTGCTGACTATTTTAAGACTCCCTACTACTATGACTACTGCCGCTTATCATTTCTATAGTGCTACAAGGCATCTGCGGTGCTGAACAGGTACATACAATACAGGAGATAGGCCATGCTTCACAGAGCTCACAATCTATACCTTACAGGACAAACAGGGGCTAGGGTAAACCCCAAAGGAGATGCTTAAAACACGCATGGGTCTAAAACAAGAGAAAAAGAGGTTCAGAATCCAAAAGCAGCCTCAAAGAGGTGGGTTTTTAGCCTGGATTCGAACAGGACCAGAGATGAAGGTAGACTATTCCAGGCCTACGGCACTGAGTGGAGTTTGCAGTTGGCAGTGGAAGAGAAGAGCACAGATGAAAGTGATTTGCCTGAAGAGAAGAGTTCCCAAAGAGGGATTTGAAAGATATAAGAGAGGAGCTGCAGAATGAATGCAATTGAAGGTCAGTAGGAGATGTTTGAACTGAATGTGGAAGCCAATGAAATGACCTGAAAAGAGAAATTACATGAGCATAAGAGCAGTGGCAGAAGAGCGGGCGTGCAGCTGAGTTTTGAATGGACTGAAGGGGAGAGAGATGATTCAGTGAGAGACCAACAAGGAGCAGTTTGCAATAATCTGGATGGGAGTTACGAGAGAGTAGATAAGGGTCTTCACAGTGTGTTCGGAAAGGAGGAGAAGGTTTGTGCAGAGAAAGAAAGAGAAGAGTCATAGATGACCCTGAGGTTGTGAGTGAAGGAGACAGGGAGGATGATAGTGTTATCCACAGAAACAGAGAAAGGAGGAAGGGAGGGAGAGAGTTTAGGGGGAAAGATAAGAAGCTCTGTCTTGGCCATGTTCGGTTTCCAATGGCGAGGGGAAATAAAGGCAGTACTGTCAGATAAACAGGCTGAGATACTGGTCTGGATTCTGGAGAGATTTCAGATAGAGAGAGGTAAATTAGCATAAAGATGATGCTGAATCATAGGAGGTGATCAGGACACCAAGGGAATGAGTCTAGAGAGAGAAAAGAAATCTGAAAACAGAGTTCTGAGCTAGATTGGAGAAGGATCTTCCAAAACAAATGCTAAAAGTGTGATGGGAAAGATAAGAAGAAAACCAAGACAGAAATTAGCCCCTAAATCCAAGCAAGGACAGGGTATTGGGGAGAAGGAGGTGATCAACAGTGTCAAAAAGCAGCAGATACGTCAAGAAGGATGAGGATCGAGTAGAGGCTCTTGGATTTGGCAATGGTTGTTTCAGTAGAGTATAAAGTACGAAGGCCAGATTGTAGTAAAATCAGAATGGCTTAAGGAAAGAAAGGCAGAGACCACGGCCAACAAAGCAATGATTAATCAAACCAACTTTATTGAAGACCCAACTTTTCCCGCCTCTGACAGTTTTTGCAGATCGGGAAGTGTGTTTCTTCCACCCCATAGACAAGTTCCATACACTTCCTATGTAATTTTCTGACCCTTGATGAAGGCCCCTGGCCGAAACTTTTAAAGTTGGGTCTTCAATGAAGTTGGTTTGATTAGTCATTGCTTCGTTGGCCGTGGTCTCTGCCCCCCGCTGTACTTTCAATTTAATTCTGTGGAAGGCCACCTTCTCTTATTTCTTTGGTTTAAGGAAAGAAAGTCAAGACAACAGTGGTGAACAGAGTGTTTGAGTAGTTTAGATGTGAAAGGGAGGAAGAAGATGGGCTGATAATTTGAAGGGTGGGTAGGGTCATGGCAAGGTTTTTTTGAGGAGCGGTGTAACCACAGCATGTTTGAAGGCAGCAGGAACAGTTGCAATGGAAAGTAATAAGCTGGGGATATAACAGATGGAACGGACAAAAGCAGAGGAGAGATAGAGCTTAGTAGACAGGTGGATATGTGATCAGAGGAGCAGGTAGTGAGTTGGGAGGAGAGAAGATGTATAGTTTCCTCCTCAGTGATTTTGGAAAAGGAGGAAAGGGTGACAGATTGAAGGATGGATTTGAGAGTGAAAAGGGAGAAGGGGAGATAGAGGTGACTCAGTGGAGAACTTAAGAGTAATCTTATGGATCTTATCATGGCAGTAGTTAGCCAAAGTTTGGGCAGAAACAAAGGAGGGGCAGGGTTGAAGGCACTTTGAGAAGAGATTAAGCATTGCAAAGAGACAGTGAAGGACAAAGGCAAAAGAATTTGCCAGATGGACAAAGCACTTTTGCTTGGCAAGTGCTATAGCAGACTGCAGAGAGATTAGAATGAATTTGAAATTTAAGAAGTCAGCATGGCTATAGGATTTAAGCCAAAGGCACCCAGCAGAGCAAGTACAGGAACATAGGTAGGGATTTCAGAGGTCAGCTAAGGCTGGGGTACAGTACGGCTCAAAGGGTATAGAATAAGAGGTGCAAGAGTATCCATAGCAAAAGAGAATATAATGTTATAGGAAGAGACTGCCTCGTTGACCGACTCAGTGCTGCATACACCTTCTAGTGCCATACAAATGATAAGTAGTAGTAGTAAATAGTAGATGAGAGAGGAGATGAGACAATGGTGGAGAGAGCTGAAGGATCAATAGCCTGAAGGTTCCTAAACACGTTGGTGGTGATTGGACAAGACTGTGGTGGAGGGTGGTCAAGAGAGAAGGTTAACCGATGATGTTCAGATAGGGGAAGAGCTGAAGTGGAGAAGTTTAAAAGTGAGCAGCTGGGGAGTGTTCTTTCATTCTTGCTGTCTGACCCCGTGGAGGCTGAGGGAGCCGGTGTTGAGATTCTCTGGCATGTGCAGGACAGCTCAGTTGACGTCATTCTCTGCCCAGGATAAAAGCCTTGCTGTGTCAATATGGCGTTCTGCCGTCGGCGTTCTGGTGGGGCCTGTTCCTAAGGGGTGTGTCCAAAGGGGCAGGATACGCCCCTTGTGAGCCCCATAGGAGCATATTAGGAGCCGTTTTGTTTGGAGAGGAAAATGCCAGGAGGAAAGTGAAAGAAGAAAACCTCACAAGTAACACCTCAGGTGGGGACTCTCGACAAACACGTGATTTCCACCCCACGGATGAAAGATCCAGGTACTGTGCTTCCCTTGCCCTCATCCAATGGTGCAAGTTTGAGCTCAGTTGAGCGTACTCCTCCTCTTCCCCCTGGTTTTCTGAAGTGTCTTCTGAATCTCAGAGCATTGTTTGCTCTCCTAAGGATAATGTGCTCCCCAGTGTGGTTTCCTGGAAGGAGCCCTTTGTCCCTAGTTCGGACCCTCAGAGTTCCACAGTTTCCTTGTTAGATGTATGGAAAGTGGTCTCTCGTATTGAGCAAGTTCTTGTTGATATAGTTCCTTCATTATGTCAATTTACCACAGACGCAGTTGTAAAGTTTCAATCTCTGGATTCACAGGTCGGTGCTTTGAGCTCCGTGGTCACTAATATGGCTACTCATGTTAAATCTTGTGCTGAATTTCAATCAACTCATTCAAAGGAGAGTGGGATATTACACCAGAAACTTGAGAATCTGGAGAATTTATCGCGTATAAAAAATTTGAGAATATTAAATTGTCCTGTTTGTTCTTTGCTGTCCCCTATTATTTTGTTTTGGAAATACCTTAAGGACACCCTCCTTTTACCTCGGGCTGATTCTATTACTATTAATAAATGTTATTATCTTTCTATTAAAAATCCACCACCAGAGGTGAATGATGAGGGGGTTGCCCTTTCAGCTTCTGATAACTTTGATTTAACTGCTTTTTTAGAGGGCACTCATGATGATATTTCCTCAAGGGCCACTTTACTTGTTATGTTGGCGTCCGAGGAGGATAAGAGTACTATCTTCAAAGCCTATTTTAGGAAGAAGGAAGTAAAATTCTGTGGGGATTTTGTTTCAATCTTTCCAGATGTATCACGCACTACTCAAGAACGTAGAAAAGAGTTTCTGGCATTTAAGGCTAGAGTTCTTGCCCTCGGTGCAACCTTCTTTTTAAGATATCCTTGCAAATGCTGTGTTACTTTGGGTTATGATAATTTTATGTTTTCTTCATCATCTGACTTAGAAAAGTGGATTCTAGCTAGGGAAAAGACGGTTTGATGTTTCTTTATTTTTTTTTTCTTCGTCATAAATGTTTGGCGGGGGCGATAGGCGGAAAGCTTTGTCAGGCCGTTTAGTTAGCTAGGGTTTTACAAATTGTATTGTCACCCTAGCTTTGTTAATTTTGTATTTCTTTTGTCTCATGGTTGAAAGATACGCCCCGATATGTGGACTGTCAAGGATAGATTTGTTTCTTTAAATTTTAATGTTTCTTTTTCATTTTTACTTTCCGTATTTCCTTGTACTGTAAAGTTTTACTGTATAATGAAAACTCTTTATAAATAAAATAATTTAAAAAAAAAAGTGAGCAGCTGGAGAAAAAGACAAGATTCAGGTAGTCGCCATGCTGGTGAGTAGGGGTAGTAGAACACAGCTAGAGGTTGAATGAGGTTAAGGCAAGAAGCTTTGAGGCATTAGAGTCAGAGGGGTCATCGACACGAATGTTAATCCCCAAGAATGAAGGAAGGATAAAATAGCTTAAGAAAGAAGGAAAACCAGGAATCAGTCACTGAGAAAGGTAGAGTTGGACCTCTCGAGGGATTGATAAACGACAGCTACCTGGAGAGGTAGTGGTATAAATAAGCTGAAAGAATGCAAAAAAGGAAGAAAAGGAATGAGGCCAAGGCTGAGACAACCATTATGCAGTTGCATACGGTGACAGCTTCTAGGGGTCGACAAAGAACAGGGCATGCAATGCAAAACTATAGATTCTGACAGTAAGGGGTGAGGGTGGGACTTAAGGTTTGCCTAGGGTGCTAACAGCTTTAATGAATTTTGGGGCCGGCACTGAGTGAGACTGAGATGGAAGAAGGGGGTTGAAACTGGCAGGAAGAAGAGAGTAGCAACCCATCATCACCGCCATGGCCAGTAGTGTGAGGTGTATGGGGAAAAAAGTAACCTCCATGACAAAAGGCAGCAACGAAAGCAGAGTCCTCAGGGAGGAGCCAGGTTTCAGAGCAAGGAGATGAAGAATATTAACGAGATTGTGAATATAGGCAAGCTTGTTGGAGGTAGAGTGAACATACCACCCTTAGAAAAATGACATCAGAGCGGTTTACAATAAAATAAAAATATAATACTCAAAGAAAGGAACAGGAATGCCAATAAACTATAGGAAAGTAAAATAGCATGCAAAGACATGGGTAGGAACAGAAGACACAAGGGGTAGAGAGGCAGGTCAGAGCAGCCGGGTGGGAGGAGGAGGGTGGTTAGGGGGAGGTCAAAGACCTTGCAGAACAGGTGGGATTTGAGCTGTGCTTTGAATTTAGTGAGCGAAGGTCTGGTAGGAGACTATTCCATAAGGAGAGACCAAGAAAGAAAAATGCAGAATGATGTACCTGTGTAGGAGATGGAAGGTGAAGATGGTTCATGTGAATGGAAAGAAGAGTGGAGTGTGGTGTGCGGAGTATAATGAGCCGGGTGCCAGAGAGCAGAACTTTGTGTACCGTGGTGAGTATCTTGAATTGAATCCGGCAGTGTAGACGGATGAGCAAGGGGATAATGTGATTGGAGCAGGATGCACAAAATGGTAATTTAGCAGAAGGATTCTGAATAATTTGAAGGCATTTGAGTTCATATTGGGGAAGGTCAGCAATAACAGAGTTTCAGTAATCTAGGCAAGATAGAACAAGAGAAACAAGGAGGGTGATCAGGGAGGGTGTGGGCAGGATAAAGCGGACTGCTCAGATGCGACATACTGAGAAGAAGGTGCGCTGTATGAGTAAACTAATGTGTTGATGAAATGATAGGAATGAATCTAGGGTAACGCCAAGATATTGAAAGGAGAGTGTGAGGGTGATCTGGCTTCCATTGAGGATGGGGAAGACAGTGGGAGGAGTCAGAGGGTCTGAGAGCCAGATAGCTGTTTTGGAAGGGTTGAGCTTAAGGTGATGAGACCTTAACCAAAGGGAGACATGGTCCAGACAAGTGTTGAGGGGAGAGAGATCCAGGGAGGAGTAGTCCATGTGAAGAAGTAGCAAGATATCGCCCGCATAGGAATAAGCAAAGATATTGAGTTGTTGTACCAGGAGTGCCAAAGGTGCCAAGAAGATATTGAAAAGAAGGGGGTCTAGGAATGAGCCTTAGGGAACACCACATGTGAGGGGATAAGGAGCAGAGGAGAGGGCACCCATGGTAACCTGGAAAACATGGTGAGAAAGAAAGGAATCAAACCAACATAGTGCAGTGCTACGGAGACCAATGTCACGCAAGCGAGAGAGAAGCAGATTGTGATTAATAAGGTCAAATGCAGAAGATAAGTCCAAAGGAACAGTGATAATAATATTTCCATGATCCAAAAAGTGGTGAACTTCACTAAACAGTGTTAGAAGGATAGTGTCTGTACTGTGGCTGGGGCAGAAACCTGATTGGCGGGGATGGATCATGTTGGTGGTTTCAAGGTGAGTGACTAGCTGGGAGAAGACAAACTTCTGTAAGAATTTAGAGAGGAACAGTAGATTAGATAAAGGTCTGTAATGGGATGTTACTGAGGGATTTTTCAGCAGGGAACGAACAATGGCCAGTTTCCAGGCAGATGGAGATGTTCCAGAAGTAAGACTACCATTGATGATAGATAGGACGAGTGGAAGGAGGGCCAGAGAGGTTTCAGAGAGCCACATAGAGAGAATGGAGTCTGAAAAGCGGTCTTATGGGCAGAGGAGACAAGTTTGGAGATGGCTTCTGGGGAGATGTCATTAAAGGTGTCCCAGGTGTGGGCTAACACAGTAGATGAGGCAGGACGGGGGATGACATGAGGGGAGTAATAGGATGTGTGATGAGGAATTCTTCTTGCAGCTAGTGACCTTGTAATGAAAGAAAATGGCCAGCTGGGAGGGGGAGGGTTGTTTGGAGTATAGTACTCCCTTTTAGCAGCTGTGCTCATATTGTGATAGTGCGATGACACGCATGAAATCATTGAAGATTATTGGAAGAACGATGGCGGCCCCAGTGGTGCTCAGCTCGGCTCGGCGATCTAATGTGTATTATGTGGACAGAGGCGATATTATCAAGAGTTGAGGTAAGAAGGGAGTACCACTGGTGGGCCAGGTCATTGACAAGGAGAGTAGAGAAGTTGGAGGGAAAAATTGCACCTGCAGGTGGAAAGGCAGCAAGAGTGTTAGGGGTAATCCTGCAGGAATGAATAGTGGGATGGGGGGTGGAGCACTGACAAAGGATGAGATAGTGGTCTGTCTAGGGAAGGCATAAGGAAGAGAAGAAGGAGCAGGAGAGTACAGGGAAGAAAAGAGGAGGCATGTAGGTAATGAGCGTGAGAAGTTATCAGAGAGTAGAGATGGCTGAATTAGAGGAAGAAAATATCGAAGCTCAAGAGCAGATGATATAGTAGAAGATGAAATGGCTGTAGAATTGAGGAAAGTAGGGAATGTGATTGAAGTTATTGGAATGAAGGGAAAAGATTGGGTAGAGCTAGCATCAGGAAGAGAAGGTGCAGTGGAGCTATGATAATGAAATGGAGAACAGTATACAAATCTAAGGATACATGATGCTCCAAGCAAGAGAATGTAGCCTGGGGTATTAGGAGTGGCCTGAGGTAACTGACCACAACTACTAGGCCACTCCTCCCTTCTCCCGTTAATGTAAAAGAACCCTTTCAGAGCTATTCAAAAAGTAATTCAGAGTAAGAAACCCAAGTCTTGATGCATAACGTTTCCTTGACTCGGTACTTGGTGGAAGCCTTTTTTGCAATTAGAATCACCATGAGTCATTTAGGATAAGTGTACAGCGGGACAGTGCAGTTTTTGCTTATTCTTCTTGGCTGAGTAGCACAAGATTTTTCACATCAGCTGTGGACTGCAGTCTCAGTTTAGTTTATTTCACTTTATTCACACACTTCAGTAATTCTTACTACAGATTTTCTGTTGGATTCAGATCTGGGCTTCGATGGTTCCCTCGGACATTACTTTCCTCTAACTGAGCTACTCCATTGTTTTTGCTTTGTGCTTCAGATCATCACTGCCCTGCTGAATAGTGAATCTTCTCCCCAGTCACAGGCCTATGACAGACTGAAACGGGGTTTCCTCCAGATCTGCCTGTAGTTTGCACCATCCATCTCTCCCTTGATCTTCACAAGCCTCCCTGTACCTACTGCTACAAAGTATCCCCACAATGCAATACTGCCATCGCCATGCTTTACCACAGGGAGGGTGTTAGCAAATCAATCACTCCAAGTTAACATTTCATTTGACAGTTTAGTTCACAGTCCTCTGCATAATCCCTTGGTACAAGGTAGATTTCATGCTTCCCTCCTCTCACACCACTCTCTCCAGGGCTTAACACTTTACTTGCTGTGCTGTCCTGAAGACCTTTAGATGTGTTAGCTGGTTCAAGGTCCTTCTCCTGCAGTGGCAGGGCTTTATTCCAGAGACCACTCTCATGCAGTGTGTGACCTCTCTGCAGCACTCCCATCTTGCACGATGTGTTTGGCTGCATATTAATTTTGTCTTCAAGAATGGATAAAGATACTTCCTCATACTCCTTGGCCTAGCACATCATGCACTGCAAGATCACTGGGATAGTCTGTTGGATGGAATAACATTACCAAAACTTGCTGCTACCTTTGATACTTCCCTCTTGGATGTTTACCTCTAAAGTAGCAAGGATGAGGGGGATGGGGTGGGGGGTTAAATGTCTGCAGCTTCCAATCACTGGGCTAGCTTGAAACATCTCAATGAAAGCAATGGCCTGACTTCACTTCGAACGCAACAGTGGACAGCATTCCACACCCCAGCAGGGAAGTATTGTAGCTCCAGAAGCAAACTTTGTGCAGAAACAAGTGGAAGAATGACACTACGGGGGTATTTTGAATTCCCTATTCATGAGTTTGTTGTCTGAAAATGGGCACTTAGACATGCAAATCATGGAGACATCCCTGGAGCCATTTTAGAGCAAGCCAGGTATATAGACGTCTTTGGCGCAAGAATGTTCTTGTAGCAGAGGAGCATGGTGGAGGCATGCTTGGGCGGAGCAAGGGAGTTGCATGTCGTGGGAAAGAGATGGCTGAGGGGAGATATGATAGAGGTCTATAAAATAATGGATGGAGTGGATCGGGTAAATGTAGACAGCTTGTTTACATCATCAGAATATAAAAAGACTAGGGGACATGTAAAGAAGCTTGTGATAAGGAAGCTTATCATAGCTCAGGTAGGAGCTATAGAAAAGATGATGTGACTCTGAACAAGCAACCTGTCAGTTCTGGTAGAAGCAAGAAAACAGAGTTTTCACATAAAAGACTACCAGTCCCAGAATGCACCAGGTTTCCAGCAGCCATGAGAGGGGCTGAAGTGAGAAAAACGTGTGTGCAATCAAGAGAGCTATGAGGTAATCCCTAAGCACTCATCTCAAAGGGCAGGGCCTGATTCAACACAGCTGCACTGTGTTAGGGAGGAGCACACATTAGGACAGAATAAGAATAGAGCTTATTCTACAGATAATAGCTTCAGAAAAAGATACAGCAACAGCTTCAAGCTCAAGCACCAACATCATCTCGAGAAGCAGAAGCCAAGCCATGCGGATAGAGAAAGAAGGAAATTCTCTGGAAGGAAGAGAAGAAAGGCCATTGGAAGGTCTGGGAGAGTCCAAGGCAGTACCCATACTGGGAGGTATTCCAAATGCCAGCAGAGTCCATTGGACTGGAGTCAGCCAGAGGAATGGAATGGCAGAGATAGGAATCACCAGTGGCTACCTGGGAGAGAGAAGACTGCACGTGGAAGGGATTTTCAGACCTATGCCAGAAGGTATGTGAGAGAGGATCCAGTGTCCAGGGATCAAGATTGGAAGGCTGGACATCATAACTGGATTACATACTGGCCAGGCTATACAGAGAGGAATTATGATAGCAGGAGAGGCTCAGGTATGAACACTGATCCAGACCCTATCTATAATAGTGAATGGCAGCAAGGGAATAAGCATTCTCATGATAGTGCCTTATGGAAAGACTCGTCTGTGCCAATGTATGATAGTGACCCTATGCTGATTGATGAAGGGGGAGATACAGCAGATGAAACTATTAATTACATGGACTGTTCTCTATCTAAATGCTATTGCTAGCTTTCTGTGAGCAAACACATCAGCCATCACAAAGAAATCTAACTTTGTTCCTTATTCCACTGCAAACAGCTCCTAAAGCAGGATTTTGAGTTCACACAGTAGCAGCCAGCCAGCTAAAGGGTTTCAGCTGGACAATTGATAGTAATTAAAGCTGCACCTGATTGTGTGTGTGAGCAAGGGAGAATCACTGATGGATCTGTGTGTGGAAAATAAGCAGAAGTTAACCTAACAAGCAAAGTTTATTAATTTCTTTGTGCCTTTTTCATTTGGTAATTATTTGCTAAGAAAACATTAGCTAATTGCCTGACAAGCTGAAGGTTGTTTTTCTGATTTGCTTTGGGACTTTATGTTATCCATTAAAACACTGCAAGCAAGTAACCTCATTTATATTGCTACCAAGCATACTTGTGCTGGGTGAATTAAACCCCATCAATAAAAGAAGTATTTTATTGGCTTTACCACTGGTTACACAACTCAATTATTGTCTTCAGCTGTGTTTGGGAGTGAATGAACTACATTACCCACAATACTTTGCAAGAATCATATGAATATATGCATCGTCAAGATTGTGTAAGTTCTCACCCTAGGCAGCCGTCTGACAAGCTATAATATAGCCCAGTGGTTCTCAGCCCAGTCCTCTGGGACCTTCCATTGTATACAGATCTATCTCATGCATATTCATTGTGGATACCCTGACTGGCCTGTGGGTCCCACAGGACTGGGTTTACAACCACTGATTTATAGCCCATGTAAGACTAATAGGAGAATATTTTTCACTCAACTGGTAATTAAACTCTGGAATTTGTTACCAGAGTATGTAGTAAAAGCTGTTAGTGTAGCTGCGCTTAGAAAAGGTTTGGACAAGTTCCTGGAGGAAAAGTCCATAAGCCATTATTACAAAAGGCCAGGGAAATCCACTGCTAACCCTTGGAATAAGCAGCATGGAATTTGTGTACCTTTTGGGAACCTGCCAGACACTTGTGGCCTGGATTGGCCTCTGTTGTAAATAGGATACTGGGCTTGAGGGACCTTGGTCTTACCGGGTATGTCATTTCTCATGTTCTTATGTGGTGCAATTTTAGAACAGAACAAGCACGTCAGGTCCTGGTGGTTGAGGCATCCATGCCTATATCTGCTCCTGAACATGAATAAGGTGCAATAAAGTGCTCATTTTATGACTTCAAAGCTTCCAGGGGGAAGAGCAAAATGTGCTTACATTTCAGCAGTTAATATTTGCAGGTCAAAGAAATCTGCCCATATATACGTACTCCAAACATGTTACTAGCCATCTGCAGCACGTCAGAGTATTTGAAATGGCAAGGCAGGATGTATTAGTCTCATAAGATAGATACCCTCCTTCTGACCTACCCAGACCAAGACATCCAAGTACCCGGTTCTGTGGGCGTGCACTCAAACTTTCAGAGCAGGTTGAGGGCAATTTAATGCTCTCCTTAGTGCTACTGCTCTTGCAGAAGTCAGATCACCTGAGGACAATGAAATTATGTCCGTGCTATCTTGACATCATTCAGGGCACGTGCAACACATTCATTTTCTTTGGATTCCAATGCAGGATTGCGATTCTAGTGAAAAAGCGAAGACTGCATCAACCATTTTACTGAATGCTCTGTGATGTTAATAAAAGTAGCCAAAAAACAAAAACAAGTTTGCAAAAGTCGTGATGTTTATCCCTAAGTCCCTATTCATTCAGGCACTAAATCCATTTAACACCTAGGTCTTGGATACCTTCTACTATGCTAATATCAAAAGCTTCACTCATGGGCGCATGAGTTAAATTTATTTTAGTAGTTCCTTAACTTGGAAAATAATGTGCAACATGAAAACCCGAACTCTCAAATACAGAACTCCCACGCCAGTAAACGCATAATTGGCTTTGAATATTGACCTGGTGAGAGTTATTTCACTCTTTGATGACTTCTTTTACTAATATTTGAAAAAAAAAATGAATGTCCCAGTGAAGAGCATTGCTTTAATTAGTGTACATATGAATTAAAGTGTCTTAATTCAACATTTCTGTAGATGTATGCTAAGGGGCCTAAACCCTAAAGCCTCGTAGATGTAAACAGTGCTGGTTGGTGAAAGGCTCTTCTTTTCCAAGAGTGATTGGTTTAAGAAATGTGCATATATTTTACATGCTGTCATTTTGTAACCTCTTCTGATTACCAAGCCATTTTAGATAAGAAACTCTCCAAACACATTCGGAAAGAAATAGAATGTCTCATTTATGTATGTTTTGATTGCGATAACAGCTGTTAAAATTGCCTTTTTTTTCTTCTGAACTCGTATTGTGGAGCCAGATACACAGTCTGGGCCATAGCTTGCCTGATTTTGTCCATAGGATCAGTTATGGATCTCTGGATTGTGGTCTGTGCTGAATTTAAAACTCTTTAGTTCACTGTGGAAATATAGAATTCTCACCATTGTATGGCTTTGCTTTTCTGCTAGATTTGCCTTCACTATGAGGCTAAGAAACATAAAAACATGTCAGCAGAAAAAGACCACATGGTCTATCTAGTCTGCCCTTCCATATCAAATACTATAGTCCCTTTTTTTCCTTTAGAATCCTCTGTGTTTGTCTCATGCTTTCTTGAATTCAGATATTGTCCCCGTCTCTACTACCTCCACTGGGAGACTATTCCATGCATCTACCACTCTTCCTATAAAGAAATATTTCTGCATATTACTCCTATCCCCTTTCACCCTCATCCCATGCCCCCTTGTTGCAGAGCTTGTGTTCATTCAAAATAGACTCTCCTCTTGTGCATTGATGCCATGTAGGTATTTAAACATCTCTATCATATCTCCTCTATCTCGTCTTTCCTCTAATGCATACATATTAAGATCTTAAAGTCTGACCCCATATGGTTTATAGTGAAGACCACTGACCATTTTAGTAGCCACCCTCTGTACCGACTCCATCCTGTTTATATCCTTTTGAAGATGTGGTCCCCAGAACTGCACACTATACTCCAAATGAGGTTGCACCAAAGACTTATACAGAGGCACTATCACTTCCTTTCTTCTGCTGGCCATTCCTCTCCCTATTCAGCCAAGCATCCTGCTAGCTTTCACTGTCACCTTTTCTACATACTTAGCCACTTTAAGGTCATCAGAAACAATCATGACCCGTCCCGCTCTTCTTTCATGGACAGAAGCACTTTGCACCCTACACTGCACCGCTGCCTTAGGTTTTTGCAGCCCAAATATATGATCCTGTATTTTTAAGCATTAAATCTGAGCTGCCAAATTCTTGACCATTCTTAAGCATAGCTAGATCCCTCCTCATGTTATTTAAGGGGCATGCTTACTAATGGACGCACCGGTAGTGTGTGATTATGCCACAAAATTAGCACAGCAGCCTGCACTAATATTTGAGGGCATGCGCATCCATTCCCCTGCTGATATCACGATGCTAGCACAGAGTACTGTCCTAACCAGCATGCGGGTGCACATAATGCCAACCCGTGCTGACAGCAATGTTCATGGTTAGTGCGTACACAACACCTGCATTAAGCATGATATATCATCTGCACCCACGTTCCACCATGAAGCCACCTAATCCTTGCCCAGTCGTACATTACCGGTTAGCAGTGGACTTTTACTGTAAGGACCCCTGCTAACTCTTAGTGTGGCAAATCCTGCAGTAATGGTTAACACTTGGTTTGCAGCTTGTCGTGCTGTGAGGGCTTGTTTGCATCAGTGATGCTGAGAGCTAAACTATCGGTAGTTTAACTACTGGCAGGGTCTCCCAAGATGGACAGGTCTCAGCTGAGGTGCCAGACCAAGACAAACCACCCATCTGGGCAGCAGCAGAATGGGATAGTGTTGACGGCAGATGATCACATTTCTATGACAATGGCAACAACACCAAACTTAAACTGCGCGGAAGAAAGGCCCGGCAATCTACTTCTGCATCTTGCCATGAAAACCCAATGGATAGTTACAAAAAACAAATTGTGCTATGGTGCTGGAAGATGAGACCCCCAGGTTGGAAGGCACTCAACTAGCTACTGGGGAAGAGCTGAAGACTTTTCAGAGTAAAGCCAGCATTTATGATGTGGTTGGATCAAAGCCCTCGGGAAGTCTGACTGCTGATGTAGCTGCACATGAAATGAGAGTCAGAAGCTGTAAAGATGTCTTACACATTGGAACATGAAACGTACGAAGCATGAACCCAGGGAAGTTGGAGGTGGTCAAGAATGAAATGGAACGTGTACAACTTGATCTGTTGGGTGTCAGCGAACTGAAATGGACTGGCATCGGGCACTTTGCATCAGATGATCACATGGTCTACTATGCTGGAAATGAAAGACAAAGAAGAAATGGTGTTGCATTTATAATAAAGAAGAAGCTTGCAAGAACTGTAATGAAATACAATGCAGTCAGCGAACGCTTAATCTCTATTAGTCTATGAGGATTGCCTATCAACACAACTATAATTCAAGTATATACCCCAACAACAGCTGCAGAAGAGAAGGAAATTGAAGAGTTCTATGAACAAGTACAAGCTGAAATTGACTGAACATGCAAACAGGATATCCTGATAGTCATGGGTGACTGGAACGCAAAAGTTGGCAACAAAGAAGAAGGCAAAGTAGTGGGAAAATATGGACTTGGCAACAGAAATAAAGCTGGAGAAAGACTGATAGAATTCTGCAAGACCAATGATCTATTCATCTCAAACACCTTCTTCCAGCAACACAAGCGGCGACTGTACACATGGACCTCACCCAATGGATTGTATAAAAATCAAATTGACTACATCTGTGGAAGTCAACGATGGAAAAGCTCTGTAACATCAACAAAGACAAAACCTAGAGCTGACTGTGGTACAGATCATCAACTACTAGTATGCAAACTCAAGCTAAAGTTAAAAAAGAGCAAACCACTCATGAATGCAGCAAAATATGACCTTGAGAATATACCACTGGAATTTAAAGACTGCGTGCAAAATTGATTTGCTGCTTTAGATACAAATGACAGAGCTCCGGAAGAGTTATGGAATGACATCAAGAAGGCTGTGTTGGAAGAAAGCGAGAAGTCTCTACAAAAGGTGAAAAAGCAAAAACGGCCAAAATGGATGACGGAAGAAACTCTGAAAATTGCCCAGAAACGCAAAGAAGCTAAAGCCAGAGGAGAAAGCAAGACAATCGCAGAACTCAACAGAGATTTCCAACGTGCAGCAAGACAGGACAAGGAAAAGTACTACAATGACACTTGCAAGGAAATAGAAGCAGAAACTATTAGAGGAAGAACAAGATCGGCTTTCCTAAAGCTACGAGAGTTAAAGAAAAAGTTCCAGCCTCGAATTGGAATGTTACAAGATGCTCAAGGTTCTATGTTGAATGATGCTGAGAAGATCAAGAAAAAGTGGAAGGAATATACAGAGTTTTTATATGATAAAGATCAAGTGGACCAACAGCCGTTTCAACCTGTACCTTATGATCGGGAACCATTGGTGATGAAAGAAGAAGTTGAAGCAGCATTGAAAGCCTTATCAAAGAACAAAAATCAATAACGTCACTTCTCAGAGCTCGA
This sequence comes from Ichthyophis bannanicus, assembly GCA_033557465.1. Classification (NCBI taxonomy): domain Eukaryota; kingdom Metazoa; phylum Chordata; class Amphibia; order Gymnophiona; family Ichthyophiidae; genus Ichthyophis; species Ichthyophis bannanicus. The sequence goes on from CM066036.1 coordinate 72,161,923, forward strand.
TGCTACCCAGCAACTAATAGTGATTAAGCCCTACTTTTTACCATAAAAACTCTAACCAACTCACCAAAAATGTTTATAGTGATAATACTATTTAATTTAATTTTCTCACTTCAGCGGTCAGGTCTCAGATTCGGCTATGGCTATTCACTGGATCCACAAGAATACTGCAGTGAAAATGCCGCTCTTACATCAACGACCCGATAATACCGCTGTGTGTTTTTTAATAATATTTTTCAATAATTATAATGCTTTTTTTTCTTTTATTTTTTTTCTTCTTTTTTTCTTAATTATTAACCAAAACTTAGCTCTAAAAATACTTTCCAAATTAACTCTAATAATGCTGTCCACCTTAATGAATTGGGGCTGCTAAATATGATCTTAATTTAGTTTGCATTAAGAAAATAAAAATTTTTTTAAACAGAATAAAACGTAGTTATTCCGTCCGCTATGGTGTCCACACTGGTCAGTTAACCAGCACTAAACTCAGCAGTGAAAGGTGTCAATGTGAACATCCCGCAAACTGGCTATGAAAGCCACGATGATCACTGTTCTCTAACGTGCTTATACTCGTCCCGACAATAGAATGGTATTTGAAACAATTCTTCACCAGCAATACTTCCTAGTTGTACCAACTTCTTGAGAGGGTCCTCTCATATTCATAAGATGAATTCACTAAAATGCGTTGCACTAATGATGCTGGTGATCAATGATATGAGTATTGTCTATTTTTCCCTAACCCGTGATCATAACACGGCTGTATTTGTGATTTATATTCTCTTCTAAATGGTCTTCTAATTGAATACTCGCAGCTCCAATACCTTCACGTGAAGGCAACAACTTCAAAAACTGTAACTGATACTTCCATTATTCAGCCACGTCGTAGGCTTATGCGCTCCATAAGAGAATGTCATAGCGCATTATAATTATTGAAAAATATTATTAAAAAAACACACAGTGGTATTATCGGGTCGTTGATGTAAGAGCGGCATTTTCACTGCAGTATTCTTGTGGATCCAGTAAATAGCCATAGCCGAATCTGAGACCTGACCGCTGAAGTGAGAAAATTAAATTAAATAGTATTATCACTATAAACATTTTTGGTGAGTTGGTTAGAATTTTTATGGTAAAAAATAGGGCTTAATCACTATTAGTTGCTGGTTATCAAAGAACAAAGCACCAGGCATTGATAGCATTCCCATAGAAGTATTGCAGCAATCTGATGCAGCTGTTACCGTACTTACAAGGCTCTGCCAAGAAATATGGAAGACAACATCATGGCCAACTGACTGGAAAAGATCTGTGTTTATACCAATACTAAAGAAAGGTGATCCAACTGACTGTGGAAATTATCACACAATCGCTCTGATCCCACATGCCAGCAAGATTCTACTGAAGATTATTCAAAAGAGACTACAACCATACCTGGAACAAGAACTACCTGAAGTGCAAGCAGGGTTCAGGAAAGGGCGAGGAACGAAAGACATCACTGCGGATGTGAGATGGATCCTTGAAAAGACTAAAGAATACCAAAAGGATATCTATTTGTGCTTTATCGACTATAGCAAGGCTTTTGACATTGTAAACCATGAGAAACTCTGGGCCACATTAAGAAGCATGGGTATACCAGAACACCTGATCGTTCTCTTGCACAATCTGTACATTGATCAAGAAGCAACAGTTCGAATGGAACAAGGAGAAACAGAATGGTTTAAAATAAGCAAAGGTGTAAGACAAGGCTGCATATTTTCCCCCTACCTGTTTAATTTATATGCAGAACAAATCATCAGAGAAGCAGGATTGTATGAAGACAACAGAGGTGTGAAGATTGGTGGAAGACTCATCAACAACCTTCGCTATGCTGATGATACCACATTACTGGCTGAAAGTGAAGATGATCTGAAACATTTGCTTCTCACAATCAAAGAACATAGTCTCAAAATGGGCCTGCACCTTAATGTAAAGAAGACAAATATCATGACAACTGGCATAATCAACAGGTTCATCGTTGAAGGAGAAGAAATTGAAATTGTGAACAACTTTAACCTACTTGGATCAACTATCAATAAAGAAGCAACAAGCAGTCAAGAAATTAGACGACGCATTGCTCTTGGCAGAGTGGCTATGAAAGACCTAGATAAGATTCTTAAGAACAGAGATATCTTTCTCCATACAAAGATTCGACTTGTTCAAGCCATGGTATTTTCAATAACATCATATGGATGTGAAAGCTGGACAGTGAAAAAGACAGACAGGAAGAAAATTGATGCCTTTGAATTATGGTGCTGGCGGCGAATACTGTGTATACCATGGACTGCCCGAAGAACAAACCAGTCGATACTAGAGGAGATCAAACCTAAGCTTTCTTTAGAAGCTCAGATGACAAGACTTCGACTTTCATACTTTGGACACATCATGCGAAGAGAGAGATCATTAGAGAAAGACATCATGCTTGGCAAGATAGAAGGTCAACGCAAAAGAGGAAGGCCAGCAATGAGATGGATCGAAACAATAACAGCAGCTTCTGGTACCAGTCTGTCAACAATGAGCTGCCTGACTGAAGATCAAACACAATTTAGGATAGCTATCCAGAGGGTCGCCATGAGCCGACTCCGGCTCGATGGCATTTAACAACAACAACAACAAATGGTTAACACTGTTTAGTAAACATGCCCCTAAATGTTTGTGCCTGGGTCATGGGTTGCTTTGAGAGCCCCTGAGGTCAAATACTGATGTCTAGGCCAAGCTACTGCACCTTTTATAGAGGGAACAGTGGCCTAGTGGTTAGGACACGGTACCTCAGGAGGGCCAGGGGCTCAAGTCCCACCTGGGGATAGCAATCTCAGGTTGGACAAACTGGGGATTCTAGTCCTATAGGCACTCCTTGTGGCCTTGGGCAAGCCACTTAACCCTCTGTTACCTGAGGTACACATAGATCATGAGCCCTTTGGGGATGAGGGAATATATCTAGTACCTGTTTGTAGTAATTACATAATGTAAACTGCTTTGATTGAAGGACAAGGCAGTATAGAAAACTGGTTAAGTAATTACACAACAAAAGTAGCTATGTGTTTGATTATTAATTATTTTACTTGGGATGTCATGATGCTATTAGAGCTAGTGATGCAAATGAACCTTACTATTTAATTTAAAATTCAATATTATCATGAAGCAAGGGATTGTGTGCATCAGTGATGCTGAGAGTTATGCTATTGGGACAGTAACTACTGCCAGGGTCTCCCAAGATAGAGACTAAGACACACTACCCATCTGGGCAGCAGTAGTATGGGACAGTGTTGACGGTGGAGGATCATATTTCTGTGACAATGGCAACAACACTAGTATTACCTGCATGGAAGAAAGGCCTGGCAATCTACTTCCATAACTTGCCATAAACACTCAATGGATAATAACAAAAAAAAATAATTCCAATGTAATGCTGGAAGACAAGCCCCTCAGGTTTGAAGGCACTCTATGATCTACTGAGGAAGTGCTGAAGACTTTTCAGGGCTAAGCGAGCATTTATGATGTGACTGGAACAAAGTACTCAGAAATTCTGACTACTGAGGTAGATGCACATGAAATGATAGAAACTGCAAGGATGTCTTACATATTGGGTCATAGAACATACTAAGTATGAACCAAGAGAATCTGGAGGTGGTAAAGAATGAAGTGGAACATGTACAACTCAACCTGTTGGGTGTCAGTAAACTCAAATAGACTGACATTGGGCAGTGAGTCTGATGGTCTACTGGCATATTGTGCCAGAAATGAAAGACAAAGAAGAAATGGTATTGCATTTATAATTATTTTATAATTAAGGAAAGCTTGAAAGAACTGGTTTGAGAGGCGATGCATGCAATGCATACTTAATTTCTATTCATCAATGAGGAATGCCCATTAACACAACTAGCACTCCTTGTGGCCTTGGGCAAGTCACTTAACCCTCCATTGCCTCAGAAAAATCCAAGTTATCAATGTCCCTGTTTAATGTACATACCAAGTTTAAGTTTCAATGTAAACTGCTTTGATTGAAATGATAAAGCGGTATATAAAACCTGTTAAATAAATAAATCATTCATATATATGTATCAGAAATGAATGCAGAAGAGGGCAAAGTTGATCTTTATGGTATATGAACAAGTACAAATTGAAATCACCAGAATATGCAAACAAGGCTTTCCTAACAGGGGCTCTACAGATCAACCAACAGTAAGGATTCGAGGGTTTATTTTATTAACTTGCTAGCTCTCTGACTGGGAGCTCTTAAAAGGGTTTTTGTATATTTTTAAAGCAAGGTTACTTTCTTTTTGGTGCTTTAGTGGAACTTTCCTTGAGCAGAGTAGGTTGTTGAACTCTAGTAACCTCCTCAGCTTTGGGAACTGCTAACACTTAATCAGGTATTATTTCCCTCCCTACCCAACCCGACTCCCACCCACCCCTAGTGAGCAGCCTTGCTTTATAGGGCACCTCCCCATTTAACAAAGCACAGAGAATTGGACCAGTACATTTTGAATATAATTAAAGAGATTCAACTGCTTTTTCTCTGAAAGGACAGCTGGGAAACTGGCTGGTAACTTGGTAGATCTCTCTCTTTTGCTTTAACAGATACCTAAGCTTCACGAACAGAACAATGGCTGGGAAAAATCGTATCACTAAAGCTGTTGCCCCCCGTTACAGCTTCTGCCTCGGTCCAGACAGATGTCCTAATGCCAGTTGAAGGACCGGTTCCATGTGCAGGGTGCCTGCATGCTAAAGCTCTGAAGAAACAAGTGGAGGAAATCAGAGAGGAGGTGGCGAGGCTGAGGAGCATTCAAGACAGTGAGAAGTACATTGATGAGATGCTTCTTGCAGCAACCAAGCTCTCCAGCAGAGGAGAAGATGGGTGCCAACAGAATGTCGATGGTTGGACACAAGTCACCAGGGCCTGCAAAATCACCAATCCAACTTCTCCTGCCCTTGAATTGAAGAACCATTATGCAGCCCTGGAAGTAGAGGAGGTGAAAGCATCCCTGGAAAGGGAAGAACCAGAGCTCAAGTACCCCAAAGTTGCAGAATCAGTGACCACAAGGAAACGAAGGGTAGTGGTGGTTGGAGACTCTCTTCTGAGGGATACTGAGGCGTCCATCTGCCGACCAGACGATGTCCAGAGAGGTATGCTCTCTGCCTGATGCCAAAATCCAAGATGTTATGGAGAGTTTGCCGAGACTCATCTAGCCCACTGACTATTACCCAATGTTGCTAATCCATGTTGGAACAAATGATACTGCCAGGTATACCTTGGATCGTATCAAAAGTGACTTCATGGCTCTGGGACAGAGGGTGAAGCAATTAGGTACACAGGTGGTGTTCTCTTCAGTCCTCCCTGTTGAGAGTAAAGGCCAAGGCAGAGAGGCTCCATCCTGGAGATGAATGCATGGCTGCATGGATGGTGTCATCGAGAGCGTTTTGGTTTCCTAGACCATGGGATGCTTTTCCAAGGATTGCAGAGCAGAGATGGCATCCATCTGTCCAAGAAAGGTCAACGCGTCTTCGGTAGTAGACTGGCTAATCTACTGAAGAGGGCTTTAAACTAGATTCGTTGGGGATGGGTGAAGAAAGCCCTCAGGTAGGTGAAAGCCCACAGGTAGGTGATACATTAAGTACCTTTATGGAAATGGGTAACAGGGGTAACATATGGAAAGCTGTGTGTATAAATGCCCGTAGCATGGGAAATAAATCCCTGATGTTGAAGCTTTGGTGGGAGTGACTGAATTGGATTTAGTGGCAGTTACAGAAACATGGTTCACAGAAAACCATGATTGGATGGTAAACTATACCTGGCTATACTATTCAAAAAGCGTGGACAGCATAGGAAGAATATCTTTTTATTAATCAATTTAAGCCACTGGCCCGACACAGGCCGTGTTTCATTGCCTTCATCAGGGGCTGGCTTAACTAAAATATATAAAACACATAAAAAAATAAATGCATATGAAACGAATTATAGTAAAAATGCATAATTATAAAAACATATAAAAGGCCTTAATAAGAACGTTAATATAATTATTAAACATAAATAATACAATTTTGCACAGCACAGGATTGTGTAATATAGTCGGAATATAAACACATGTTGTTACGGAAATAAATATGTAACACACCAATAGGTATACCACATGTATAATAAATAAATAACAAACTGTTTAAGAGAATAAGAAAATAAATAAATAAATACATAAATAAAAGACATTCTCTGTGTACCCTTATTTGATCCATATATTTTAGTTTATTCAATATATACTATATATTCTATAACACTTGAGGAAAAAGGAGGGAGCAGCAACTACATGTATGAATGGCATATAATTATGTATTTTTGCTATAATTCGTTTCATATGTATTTATTTTTTTATGTGTTTTATATATTTTAGTTAAGCCAGCCCCTGATGAAGGCAACGAAACACGGCCTGTGTCGGGCCAGTGGCTTAAATTGATTAACAAAAAGATATTCTTCCTATGCTGTCCACGTTTTTATACTGGGTGTGTTCATAGTATGTCGACCCATGCTTTTCTTCTTGGTGTATACTATTCAGAAAGGACAGGGTAGGAAAAAGGGGAGGAGGAGTGGCACTATATGTAAAAACTACTATTAAAGCTTTGGAATTACAGAGCTTAAAAGGGAGAGAGGAGGCATTGTGGGTTAAACTAGAAAAAGGGAAAGAGAAATCTATTTGCATTGGTGTGATACACAGACCTCCCTCACAAGAGGAAGAGGCGGACAGAGAGTTAATTGAAGACATACGCAGCATGGCTAGGAAAGGGGAAGTGCTACTGATAGGAGATTTCAATATGCCAGATGTTGATTGGCACATTCCTGCTGCAGTATCATCTAGAAGTAAGGAGATCCTGGATTCTCTACAGGGAGAACTATTCAGGCAATTGGTAACAGACTCCACACGTGAAGGGGCCATACTGGACTTGGTGCTTACCAATGGTGAAAGTGTTTCTGATGTTGTAGTGGGAGATCATTTTGCATCCAGTGATCACCAGATGGTGTGGTTCAGTATTAGGACTAGGGCTGTTAGAATCCATTCAAAGGTGAGGATCTTAGACTTTAGGAAGACTAACTTTGCGAAGATGGGCCAATACCTCAGGGAGTCGTTAGTGGGATGGGAACAGCTGGGGGATGTAGAAAAACAGTGGGCAAAACTGAAAGGGGATATTTTAAGGGCAACCAAGTGGAGGAGTGGCCTAGTGGTTGGGGCAAGGTACTTCAGGCCGGAAGGTCGGGGGCTCAAATCCCACTAGACGACAGCAACCTTGGGCCAGAAGGACTGAGGTTTCTAGTCCCACAGGTGCTCCTTGTGGTCTTGGGCAAGCCACTTAACCCTTCATAGCCCATGTTCCCTGTAAAATAGTTATCTCCAAGTTATAATGCCCTGTTCAATGTAATTTCAGTTTGTTCAATGTAAACCGCACTGATGCAGAATAGCACAATATATAAGAGAATGTAAATAAACCAACCTTTTTGTTAAAATGGTAAATAAATGTAAAAGGAAAAGGAGACCACTATGGTTTTCGAAAGAAGTAGCTGAAAAAGTGAAGAAAAAGAAGGAGGCCTTCATGAAATACAAGAGATCACAAGAGAGGAAGACAGGCATCTGTATTTGGAAAAACTTAGAGAAACTAGCAAAGTAGTCAGGAAGGCAAAGATTCAAAAGGAGGAGGAAATAGCCAATGCAATAAAATGGGGGGATATGACATTTTTCAGATATATTAGTGAGAAGAAGAAGGGCAAAAGTGGTATTGTCAGACTCAAGGGTGAAGGGGAGGAATATGTAGAAGCTGATAAGGATAAAGCGGAATTGCTTAACAAATATTTCTGTTCTGTGTTCACAGATGAAGAACCAGGAGCAGGACCTCAGAAAACACCCACAAACAGGAACAGAAGCGAGGGACATCTTGAACAATTTTCAGAAGACTGTGTTCATGAGAAACTATCTCAACTTAAAGTAGACAAAGCGATGGGACCGGATGGGATACACTCTAGAATACTGAGGGAACTTGGGGACGTTCTAGCAGCTCCACTGACTGACCTTTTCAATGCCTCGTTGGAATCGGGGGTGGTGCCAAAGGACTGGAGAGAGGCTTATTTGGTGCCTTTACACAAAAACGGATGTGGTTGAAAACTACAGGCCGGTTAGTTTAACTTCAGTGGTAAGTAAATTTATTGGAAACACTGCTGAAAGAGAAAATAGTGAGGTTTCTGGAGTCCAGCAGATTACAGGATCCGAGGCAGCATGGATTCACCAGAGGCAGGTCTTCTCAGACAAATCTGATTGATTTTTTTGACTGGGTGACCAAGTAGTTGGACCGAGGGAGAGCTCTGTTGTTGTTAAGTGCCGTCGAGTCGGAGTCGGCTCATGGCGACCCTCTGGATAGCTATCCTAAATTGTGTTCGGTCTTCAGTCAGGCGGCTCATTGACGACAGACTGGTACCCGTAGCTGCTGTTATTGTAGCGATCCATCTCATTGCTGGCCTTCCTCTTTTGCGTTGACCTTCTATCTTGCCAAGCATGATGTCTTTCTCTAATGATCTCTCTCTTCGCATGATGTGTCCGAAGTATGAAAGCCGAAGTCTTGTCATCTGAGCTTCTAAAGAAAGCTTAGGTTTGATCTCCTCTAGTACCGACTGGTTTGTTCTTCGGGCAGTCCATGGTATACACAGTATTCGCCGCCAGCACCATAATTCAAAGGCATCAATTTTCTTCCTGTCTGTCTTTTTCACTGTCCAGCTTTCACATCCATATGATGTTATTGAAAATACCATGGCTCGAACAAGTCGAATCTTTGTATGGAGAGACACATCTCTGCTCTTGAGAATCTTATCTAGGTCTTTCATAGCCATTCTGCCAAGAGCAATGCGTCGTCTGATTTCTTGACTGCTTGTTGTTGCTTCTTTATTGATAGTTGATCCAAGTAGGTTAAAGTTGTTCACAATTTCAATTTCTTCTCCTTCAACGATGAACCTGTTGATTATGCCAGTTGTCATGATCTTTGTCTTCTGTACATTAAGGTGCAGGCCCATTTTGAGACTATGTTCTTTGATTGTGAGAAGCAAATGTTTCAGATCATCTTCGCTTTCAGCCAGTAATGTGGTATCATCAGCATAGCGAAGGTTGTTGATGAGTCTTCCACCAATCTTCACACCTCTGTTGTCTTCATACAGTCCTGCTTCTCTGATGATTTGTTCTGCATATAAATTAAACAGGTAGGGGGAAAGTATGCAGCCTTGTCTTACACCTTTGCTTATTTTAAACCATTCTGTTTCTCCTTGTTCCGTTCGAACTGTTGCTTCTTGATCAATGTACAGATTACGCAAGAGAACGATCAGGTGTTCTGGTATACCCATGCTTCTTAATGTGGCCCAGAGTTTCTCATGGTTTACACAGTCAAAAGCCTTGCTATAGTCGATAAAGCTCTAGATGTGGTGTATTTAGATTTCAGTAAAGCCTTTGACACTGTTCCTCACAGGCGACTTATAAACAAACTGAGCACCCTAGGGATGGACCATAAAGTTACCTCTTGGGTTAAAAATTGGTTGGGTGGGAGGCGACAAAGAGTACAAGTACATGGAGCTCACTCTGAGGAGAAGGATGTTACCAGTGGTGTGCCCCAGGAATCTGTCCTTGGTCCGATTCTTTATAACATCTTTGTTAGTGATATAGTGGAAGGGCTGTTGATACCAAAATCTGCAATAGAGTAGACACCCAGGAAGGTGTAGATAACATGAGGAGGGATCTAGCTAAGCTTGAAGAATAGTCTAGAATTTGGCAGCTGGGATTTAATGTTAAAAAATGTAAGTTCATGCATTTGGGCTGCAGCAATCCAAGGGAGCAATATAGTATAGGGGGTGAAGTACTTTTGTCCACTAAAGAAGAACGGGACCTAGGCGTGTTTGTGTCTGATGATTTTAAAGTAGCTAAACAGGTAGAAAAGGCGACGGTAAAAGCCAGAAGGATGCTTGGGTGCCTACGGAGAGGAATGGCTAGCAGAAAAGAGGAGGTGATAATGCCTCTGTATAAGTCTTTGGTGCGACCTCATTTGGAGTATAGTGTGCAATTCTGGAGACCGCACCTTCAAAAGGATGTGAACAGGATGGAGTCGGTGCAGAAGGTGGCTACTAAAATGATTAGTGGGCTTCATTATAAAGCATATGGGGACAGACTGAAGAATCTTAATATGTACACCTTAGAGGAAAGGCGGGATAGAGGTGATATGATTGAAATGTTTAAATACCTCCGTGGCATAAATGTTCAGGGAGAGAGCCTCTTTCAATTGAAAGTAAGTTCTGCTATGAGGGGACATGGGATGAGGGTGAAGGGAGATAGATTCAGGAGTGATATGTGGAAATATTTCTTTACAGAAAGAGTAGTGTATCCGTGGAATAGTCTCCCAGTGGAGGTGGTACAGATGAGGACAGTAACTGAATTCAAAAAAGCATGGGACAAACACAGAGGATCTCTAAAGGTAAAAAGGGGACTGTTGTAGTTATTGATATGGAAGGACAGACTAGATAGGCCATGTGGTCTTTTTCTGTCATCATATTTCTATGTTTCTATGTTTCTAAGATATGCTGATAATCATGGGTGACTGGAATGCAAAAGTTAGGACAAAGAATAAGGCAAAGTGGTTGAATAATATGGGCTTGGCAACAGAAGCAAAGCTGGTAAAAGACTGAAAGAATTCTTCAAGACCAACAATATTTTCATGTCAAACACCTTCTTCCTCAACACAAATGGTGACTGTACACATGAACTTTACCTAATGGATTGTATGAAGATAAAATTGACTATTTCTATGGAAGTCAATGATGGAAAAGCTCAATAACATCAATAAAGAGAATATGGAACCCGCTGTGATACAGATAACCAGCTACTAGTATGCAAACTCAAGCTAAAGCTGAAAAAGAGCAAGTTACTCATGAATGTAGTAACGTATGATCTTGAAAATATACCACTGGAATTTAATTGATTTCCAGCTTTGGATATAAGAAAGTTGTACTCAAGAAAGTGAAAAACCTTCACAATAAGAAAATCTGCAAAAATGGCCAAAATGGATGACCAAGAAACTCTGAAAATTGCTCAAAAACAGAGAAATCAGTTAAAACCAGAATGCCGAATGAAACGGACGGAACATACTTTCGCTAAAGCAACCAGAGAGGACTCCACCAAGTCCAGACGCAACTGAAGCCGCTCCAGATACCAACCGGGAAGTGAAATAGGTACCGTGACATTTAACTGCTGCTTGATGGACTATATTGCTTACCTGTGACTGATATATTGCCTATAAACTTAGGATTATGATAGTCTTTGTTTATGCATATCTATGAGCCTATAGATTTTTGCATATTTCAAACTGCAAGAATACCGTGCCTGGCTGTATATGCACATATACCCATCCGACCCTGAGGTTCTTCAGGATAATTGCTTACCTGCATAACAGGTTTCTCTAAGAAAATTGTATACTTGCATAACAGACCAAATTAGGCCAATTCCACTAGCTGCTTTTACACCATACAGAGGGACTATTCACACATGGCAGTTCAAATACCAAGAATGGCACACATCACCACAATAATCTGCTGTTACCTCCTCTCTCGGTGGATATGCAACACAATGGCCCTAACAAATAATCACAACCACATACAGATCTTACACAGACATGGGAGGAGATGGTCAAGCGACCCCCATCACAAACCAGTAGTAGATACCCAAACCACCCATCAACACCTACTACACATCATTCTCCAACACACCACAAGTACAAAAAAGGATAGCCCGCCTCCCCAAAATCTGAAATGTGCCCTCATAAATGCACGCTCAGCCCACCAGAAATGGCCTGTTATCACTGACCTAATAGCCCTCCACAACCTCGACATGCTCCTAATCACAGAGACCTTGCTATCCAACGATGACACGGCCCTCCTCAACCACCTTTTACCCCCCAACTTTACAATACACAGCTGCCACAGAGACACCAAGAGGGGTGGGGGAGTACTTATTCTCGCCAAAACAGACCTTAATTTTCACTTGGTCAACACCACCAGCACAACCAACCTCGATATAGTAATCATAGCAAATAATTACTGCTCCATCAACCTGCTGTACAGAGCACCAACAACCTCCCCCGATGACCTAGCCATAATAATTGAGCTGGCCTGCAATACCCCAAACCTCCACACACCAAACTGGATACTAGGAGATTTGACCGCTTTGACCCGGTGAAAAGCGGAATATAAATACAGCTAAATAAATAAAAATAAATTTCAATCTGCCAACCCTACAAGACACTCAAGCAACAGCATTTCTTGATGCCCTCAAAGAGCTAGGATATCAACAACTAATCAACAAAGCAACACACACGAAGGGAAGCATATTGGACTTGATTTTCGCCCCACTAAACACCTCTGATACGGCTCACGTCCCTTTGCCAAACTATACTGCAGTACCCTGGTCCGACCACAAGCTAATCAAGTTTCAAATACCCCTACCTACCTACCATCGGAAACCCCCAGGAGGCCAGAGGAACCCCACAAGGATGCCCTCAAGAAGCTTCCGATCTTTCGACAAGGAGACCATCATGCAACACACCCAGCCACTCCTCTCCATAACAACACCTAATGTTGATGAGCTGATAACCAGCTGGAATAACAGCCTTAGCACCATTGCACAACGCACAACACCCAACAAGACTCCAAGGAAATGAGCCGTGGCACCCTGGTACTCAAACGAACTCCGGACATCTCTCCTCTACTTAAGAAAACTCGAAAGACGCTGGCGGCAATCACGCTCTACAGAAGATCAGGACGCATTTAACTTCCACCTGGCAAGACACCGCAATCCAATAACAGAGAAAATGAGGCAAGCACACTCAGACACCCTAAAGCGATCCCTAAGCAAACCACACGATATATTCAACCTCGTCAAGAACCTGACAAAAGAACCAGGCCCGGAGCAAAAAACCTAGATTCACACTGAAGACTTCGCTGACTTCCTTCAATCAAAGTTATGCCAAACCAACAAGTCCACTCCACCTACTACCACCAAGAAACCGGCAACCACAATGCCACTAACCACATTCACCACTCCCTCCAAGAAGCACATCGAGGACACCATCGGCACAATTAACACCACTACAGCTCAGACCGACCCATGTCCCGCCTATTGGATAAAGGAACTATGGACAGAGTTCAGCCCATTCATAGCCAGACTCATGGACATATCTTTTACTACAGGCTCATTCCCCCAAAGTCTCAAACATACCTCCATCAGACCACTGCTGAAAAACAGCAAGCTTGACCCCCAGAAAGTAGACTCATTTAGACTGATATCCAGCATCCCACTTCTAGCTAAGATAATCGAAAAAGAGTTCCAACGCCAGATACAACAACACATCCATAACACCGTACCACTGGACCCCTGCCAACATGGATTCAGAGAATCTCACGGTGTGGAGACGATACTCACCACCCTTTTCAACAACATACTCACTGCTATCGATAACATACACCGCGGTGTCGTCCTTATCTTCTTGGATATTGCCGCTGCATTTGACTCAGTAAGCCACGAGATTCTCCTGGGGCGACTCAAGGAGAAGGGCATCTGGGACATAGCACTAACTTGGTGCAAGTCATATTTGTCCAACAGATGGCAGCATGTACAAACAGAGACCTCAACATCTGAACCGTTCCACCAGAAACAGGGCGTTCCGCAAGGATCCTCACTATCGGCCCTGATGTTCAACCTTTACATGCAGCCCATCTGCGACCTCATCTGCTCATTCAATGTAGAATGCCTGATATATGCGGATGACGTTCTACTCTACATGCCCTTCAGTACTGATCAAATAGACCTCTCCCCACTAACAGACTGTTTTGACACAGTAGCCAACTGGCTCCAGAATCAAAAGCTCCGGATACAGCACAAAAAGACGGAAGTTCTGTTCGTTAGCAGAAATCAAAATTTCACCCCCCCAATCTACCTAAAAGTCAGGGAGGCGGAGCTATAAACCAAACCTACAATCCGTTACCTGGGAGTCACCCTGGACCAGCCACTGGACATGAAGACCCACATTGGTAACATGGTAAGAGCAGCATATCATAAGATCAGGACGCTCAGACATTTACGCCCCCTGCTACAACCAGATGACTTCCGAACAATCTTCCAAGCACTGACCATTCCACATTTCGACTACGCCAACGCGATCCTCCAAGGACTCCCACAAGCCACCCTAAGCCCGCTCCAACTCGCCATGAACACTGCAGCCAGAGTCCTAAATGGAGCCTCCAGGCGTGACCACGTGACACCCATCCTGAAAAGGCTTCACTGGCTCCCCATCCATAGTAGGCTCATTTTCAAGACCTTGCTACTAACTTTCAAGTCCATCAATGGGCTCTCCTCATCCACCCTTGCGGACCTCCCACACACCACTCCCCCCAACAGAGCCAGACGATCTTCAGCAATAAACATGCTGACAATCCCCAAAACAATGACCCAATGCACCCAGGCAACAGCAAACAGGGCATTTAGTCTCTGTGCACCCAGATGCTGGAATGCCCTTCCACCCAACATACGTGCAATCACTGAGCTAACAAAATTCAGAAAAGCTTTAAAGCACCACCTTTTCCTTAAATACTACCCAGAGGGAGGTATACCAACCATGACAACGAAAATGCCATGACTATCATGTAATCATGCCCTGGAATGATGTGTACATACATATATGTGTAAATAGTTAACCTGCTTATCCAAGTTGAACTCCCTGTTATCTGTAATTACGATGTAGTTCCTGCACCGTAAAACCTGTTCAATGTAAACCGCACTGATGGTGAATAGTGCGGTATATAAGAAAATGTAAATAAATAAATAAATAAAAATCAGAGCCAGCAGAGAAAGAGAGGTAACTACAAAACTTAACAGAAATTTCCAATGTGCAGCAAGACATAACAAAGAAGAGCTATAATAATGCATGCAAGAAAATAGAATCAGAAAATATTAGAGGAAGAACAAGATTGGATTTCCTAAAGCTACAAGAAAATTCCTGGCCTCGAAGTGAATGCTAAAATATGCTCAAGGATCATGTTGAATGATGCTGAGAAGATCAAGAAAAGGTGGACAGATCAACAGCTGTTTCAACCCATACCTTATGATCAGGAACCATTGGTGATGAAAGAAGTCAAAACAGCATTGAAAGGATTATCAAAGAGCAAAGCACCAGGTATTGATGGCATTTCCATTAAAATATTACAGTGATCAGATGCAACTGTTACAATACTTACAAGGCTCTGCCAAGAAATTTGGAAGACAACATCATGGTCAACTAATTGGAAAAGATCTGCGTTCATACCAATGCTGAAGGAAGATGATCTGACTGAATGTGGAAATTATCACATAATCACACTGATCCTACACACCAGCAAGATTCTACTCAAGATCAGTCAGAGACTACAACAGTACCTGGAATAAGAACTGTAATAGGGTTCAGGAAAGAATGAGGAACAAGAGACATCATTAATGAAAGAGTATTTATTTATTTATTTGTTTTTTATTTATTTGATTTTATACAATACACTATTTCAAAATCAGCACGATTTACACAGAGCAAGATAAAATGTTTTAAATTGAAAAGGCATCACAGAACAATACAATAATCATCTAACATTGCAGAATAAATAATAAACATTACATTGAACAGGGGTGTCAACTTGAGCAGTGACAGGGAGAACTAAGTTACAAACTAGTATGTGGTCCATAAGCAATAAGGGTGGTTGGAGCTAGGACTGCCAGGCAAAGTCTATAATGTCTCTTGTTCCTCATTCTTTCCTGAACCCTATTACAGTTCTTATTCCAGGTATTGTTGTAGTCTCTGACTGATCTTGAGTAGAATCTTGCTGGTGTGTAGGATCAGCGTGATTATGTGATAATTTCCACAAATGAGTCTTTATTGCTTTCCTGAAGGTTGACAGGTCGGAGATGGATTGGATCGGATCGGGACAGGGAGGGTGTTCCAAAGAGTTGGTGCGTATAATGAGAAAGCTCGGTTCTTAGAGGCTTGGGAATTCTTTATATTGCTGAAAGGGTGGTGAGTGTGTTTGTCATGTATGTTCTTCTCATTCTGTTGTTCAGTGTCCATTGTATGATTTCCACAAGGGAGACTACAGAGAGGTTATGCAGTACTTTAAATATCATCAATAGAGCTTTGTAATTTAGGCGGCTTGCTATTGGGAGCCAATGCAATTGCCTTAGGAAGGGCATGACATGTTCAAATCTAGAGGCTCCATACAGGGTTCGGGCTACAGTGTTCAAGGCCATTTGAAGAGGATGAAGTGCATAGCCTGGCAGGCCACAGAGAATGATATTTGCATGGTTAAAGTGTAGAAAAATAAGTGCCTGTAATACGGTGAGGAAGTTGTCAGCCTCCAGCAGTGGATGTAGATGACAGAAGGTCCTTATTTTGTGGTATACTACATTGGTAATATTATTTATGTGTGTTTCCATACTTAGTCATTGATGAAGCAAGAAGTGCATTACCTAGGAGTCACCCTGGATCATCAGTTCTGCATATTTTACCCGTAGAGAAGATGGTGGGATGAAGGTTGGGTCTTTTGTGATAAACAACACTTCAATCTTCTTGCAGTTCACTCTCAAGCAGGGGCGGCTCTATAATGAGGCCGAGTGAGGCAGTGGCCTCAGGCGGCAACTTTTTGGGGGCGGCAAAAAATGCCTCCAAAAAGGCCAATTCACTCGACTTTCAAAGACTAAACAAAACAAAACAAAAAAACTGTCAGAGAAGCTGCTGCCACTGCTGCAGTGGCAAGATGAAGTGCCCCGTGGCCCCCTACTGCCCTGGAAGAGCCCTGCCATTCATTTCCCGCCATCCTGTGGCTCTGTTAAAGTTGAGCCTGCCGTCGCTAATGGGAAACAGGCATTCCTGCACGAGACATGAAATGTCTGTTTCCCATCAGCGCCGGCAGACTCAACTTTAACAGAGCCATGGAAAAGGGAAACGCTATCCCTTCGCAGCTCTGCAAAGCTGAGCTGGCACAGGGAAAAGAATGTCAAAGCTCTTCTGAGGCAGCGGGGGACCGCAGGCACTTCATTCTGCTGCTGCAGCAGCAGCAGCATCTTCTCTGACCAGTATTTTTTTGCTTGTTTAAATTTCCCAGCTGAGAAGGTCTGGGGCTGGGCTGGGGGAAGGGGTATAGCACTGGAAATAGAATGGGCTGATGAGGGGGGAGCTAGGACTGGAAATGGGCTGGGGGATAAGAATGGAAATAGGCTGATTGGGGGGCGGGGGGCTAGGAGTGGTAATGGGCTGATCAGGGGGTTAGAACTGTAGATGGGCTGATGAGGCATTGAGAATGGAAAAAGGCTGATTACGAGGGGGGCTAGGACTGGAAATGGGCTGGTGGAGGGTTAAGAATGGAAATAGGCTGATCAGGGGGGGCTAGGACTAGTAATGGGCTGATCAGTGGGGTTAGGACTGGAAATGGGCTGATTAGGGGGACTAGGACAGGAAGTGGGCTGATAAGGGGGATAGGTCTGGAAATGGGCTGATGGGGGAGGGGAGGAGAGTGCTGCTGACCCTGGAAGAAAACTAGGGGCTAGGGCTCCAAATGGGCTGATGCGGGGGATGGGAGAATAGGTCTGGAATGGAGCGGATACTGAAAGGGTCTGCCAGGGGAAGGAGGGAGCAGGAAGGGAGCTGACATGGGGGAAGGAGGGGCTGGAAAGGCGCTGATATGGGGGGTAGGAGGGGGCTGAAATGGAGGTGACACCTGGGATGTACTGAAGGGGGACTGGAAGGCAGCTGACACTTGGGGATGGGAATGGTAGGTGGCTGGGTAATGGGGAAGAAGCTGGAAGGGAGCTGACATGTGAATGACACTGGAAGGGGGATGGACAGAGGGTAGAGTGACTGGAAGGGAGCTGACTAGGGTGGTGGCTCTGAGAGTGGACGTGAGCTGATACCTGGGATAGTATTTGGACTAGAAGGGGATGGAAAGTGGGGAAGGAGGGGGACTGGAAGGGAATGGACACCAGTGGCACTCGTGGGAATGCAAAGCAGTTGATATTGGAAGATACTGGGAGGGCAGGACTGGAAAGGGGGCTGATACTGGGGAAAGTTACAGGAACTGGAAAGGTGCTGATAGAAGGAAGTGAAGAAAACAAAAGAAGAGATAAGAAATGGCAGATGGACCATAGACCACTGAAAGAGAGTTAAAAGAAGACAGGAAAGCAGAAGATTGGGACCAGCATGATCAGAAAATAAAACGGTCAGACAACAAAGGTAGAAAAAAATAATTTTATTTAATTTTAGTGATTGGACTTTGTGCTATTTTTTATATTTTACACAGTATGGGGAAACTGCATCTCTTATTTACCTGATGTTGCACTGCATGCGGAATCTGGCTTCTTGGGGTTTCAGTTTAAATTTTGTCTACATATTTTTATTTTTACTTTAGATTGTGGTTACTTATTCTGTACTTGGTGAGGGTGAGGGTCTGTGTTCTGAGTGTGTGACTGAGGCCACGTTTTCTGTTAACATGGAATTTGTACATAAAGATCTATACTGTACTGTAGTAATTTGGCTTGTTCAGCTTTTCAAATAGGTATATGGATTTTCCAGGTCCCACTGTAGTATTTATAGTGACACTTTTTTGGATGGGCTCCTTATGTGAGTTTTGGAAGTTGGTGCTGATATGGTATAGTATGGTAGATTTGTTCTTACTTTGTTGTAGAGTTTTGTATTAGTTCACAATATGCCTGGTACTGGAGAATGTTTGTTGTTGCTGTTGTTAGTGAGATGATCAGAATCCAATTTTTTTTTCTTAAGATATTGAGTTCTGTGGCTGAATGTCCTGGTTCTGTTCTGCACCCACTGTGGATGCAACATATATGTCGAAAAAGAAAAAGCAAGAACCATAACACAGTTTATAACAACAAAATAAAAATTAGTTATAATTTAGTTTTATAAACTGTGCTGTGGTTCTTGCTCTCTTTTAGTTCCTTGGGGTGCAAACATCTTGCATTTCCTCCATATAATCTAATCGGCTTTTTGGTTTGGTTCAGTCCCTGATTGGAGTTCTGAAAAAGCCCTGCCCCCTTCTATGTGGGGGGGGGGGATCTCATCCTTCGCCTCAGGCAGCAGATTGTCTTGAGCCGCCCCTGCTCTCAGGTTGTGTGTACAGAGCCAATCTAAGACTGCATTAAATCATTTCGTAATCTTGGTGTAACTGAGACTGTCCATAGAGAATGGGGTGTATAGTAGTACATCGTCGGCATAGATGTATGTTATATGATTGGATTATAGAGCAGATTGACTGGATGTAGATATTGAAGAGCAAGGCAGATAAAGATGAACCCTGCGGTACGCCTTGCATCTGCTGGTATGTGGATGATGCCTGAGTGCCTGTGTGCACCATTTGTTGGCGACCTGTTAAGTAGGATCTGCACTAGTCTAGGGCTAAGTTCTGGATATCTTTATGTTGTAGGTGAGCAAGTAGGTGATTGTAACTGACCATGTCAAAGGCCAAAGCGATATCCAAGAATATTAGGATGAATCCCTGCTATGCTTTGTTCATTCCTATAATGAGACTGTCCAAAAGAGTGGCCAGGAGACTCTCAACACCATGTTGTTAATGAAACCCATGCTGCTGTTGGTCAAGGGGAGCATAGGAGTCAATGTGATTTGTTGCTGTACTATCTTCTCTGTTATCTTAGCTAGGAATGGGAGGCTAGATATGGGTCTTTAGGAATTCATATCAAGTGGGTCAAGTTTGTCATTTTTTAGTGGCGGTTTTCAGGGGTGATGGTACCAGACCCATATTAATGATTCTGGTAATGAAAGCACTTAAGTCAGATCGGGCTGGCTTGATCCAGTGTGCAGGGCATGGATTGGTTGGGGAAGTGCTGGTGGTGAGTCCCCTTATGACATTCTTGATGTGCTCAGTAGAGCATGGGTGGAAGAAATCTAGATTAGAAATAGTGTTTTCAATAGGATGATTATCTGAGAGAGGATTTCCTGGATTAAGGGACTTCCCATTTGTTTTGGTATGAAAGTGTGTAGCAAATTCCTGTGGGTGGGGGATGCCTGCGGTTTGTTGCTTAGTTGTGTCCTTTATGAGGGACTTAATGATTCTGAAAAGCTGTTGGGGCTTATTAAGAGAGCACATTAAGATATTGGTGTGGTATTCCTTTCGTCTCTGGTTAATTGCATTGCGGTGTTCTTGCAGGGTCTTCATGTATGTGACACAATTTTGGGGGAATTTAGAGTCCCGCCATTTCCGCTCAAGCTTCCTGAGTTGTAGTAAGGACTCACGTAGGTTGACTGTGAACCATATGGCTGTATAATTCTTCTTGGTGGGTTTTGTGGACTGTAGTAAGAGTGCAGCTTTGCTTAAGGTATCATTCCATGTGTCTACAAGCTCATCCAGCTTGGTGGGGTTGGTATTAAGGTTGGGTAACATTTCTTCAAGGAAGGCTTCTTTGTTAAAAGATCAGAAGCGATGGTGGAGAAGTCACAGAAGGTCTATACTCTGCCGCACCCATAGGGATGTGGAAAATAATGGCATTGTGGTCTGACTATGGGACAGGGATGACCCATGGTTGGTTGTGGTTGCTGGATTTGAGTGTGGATGAGGGTGAAAATATAAGATCTAAGGTGTTTCCTCTTGTTTGGGTGGGTGCGTGTATTGGTTGTTCGTAGCTTAATAAGGTCATTGCATCAAGAAAGGATGTGGAATGCTTGGTTAAGTGTGCAGGGAGGTTGAAATTTCCTAGCAGCCAAAATGGTTTTCTCTTAGTAGATCAGTTGCATGCTACGTTGAGGATTGTGGGGAGGTCATCAGTGCATGTAGATGGAGTTCGGTAGAACAGAGATGCTTTGAGATCATGATGGCGTCCAGGTTGTTTGTGCTCTGTGACATAAGGCATTGGAATTGTAGATCACTTCTGGCCATGATAAAGATGCCTCCACCTCTTCTGTTTGTTCTTGGGCAGTTAAAGAGGTCATAATTAGGGAACTTTACTTGACCTGTAAGTATGGAATTTGTTAGTGAGCCATGATTCTGTGACGGAGAGCATGTTGTGTTTGCTGTGGCTGTGTGGCTGACATCACCCGGTCTCCACAGCCAGATCACGCTCAAGATCCCCTCAAGACCCAGTGGCTGATGTCACCCAGTCTCCACAGCCAGATAGTGCTCGAGATCCCCTCAAGACCCAGCCCATTCGGGTCCACCTCTCAGAAGCAGGATCAGCGAGCTGCAAGCACGCCGCCCCTACACTGAAAGGGTGGTGGATGCTTGGAATGCCCTCCTGATGGAAGTGGTGAGAGCAAATACAGTGACAGAATACAAGATGGTATGGGACAGACACAGTGGATCCCTTTACAGCAACAGGATAAAATCAAAATAAACGTAACCATTTAATTTTCCAACAAATAGGGGTGTCCTACACAGAGCGGTGGGTTCACTCCTAAACAAAGACATGGGGAGGGGTAGCCTGTACAAAGCAGCAGGTACACCTGCCCTTGCCACCTTACTGGGCAGACTAGATGGACCATACTGGTCTTTATCTGCCATCATTTACTATGTTACTATGTCTAACTTACAACTTTTGACACAGTCAATGAAAATTGGCCATTTGTTTCTGATGGAGCAAACATTTCTGAGCATGCAGGTTAAGTTTTGTGCCTGTGGAGGATTCCGTCTGTGGATCTTCTCTAGGGGCTGTCATACAATGTGAATGAGACGACTATAGCTCACTGTGTGTGGTGGCCTTGAAGTGGTGAATGCATCTTTGTCCTCTCTGGCCATAGCCATATATTGTGGAGATTAGACCTTGTTGTTGAGAAAATGTTTCTGCCCATATGATGAATTGGGCCAGGCAAGACGGGAATAACATGCTGGTAAGTCTGTTCGACATTGGGGATGGTGCTGCCCTGTGTTATCCTTTAAGACCCACTCAGGCATGGTGGTATGAGTAACACTAATAGCTTACTTATATGGTATCTGACAAACCTCACAGTGAGATGCTTAATGATAATACAATGTAACAGCAGTGTAATTCCTAATGGTAACATAGATTAAGTAACTATAGTGACAGCGTTTTAAGAATCATTAGCATTGACTACAAAGAAACTATAATTTATCCAACTTGTTCTACATGAACCAAGCAAGTTGCACAATGTGACACTATTGCCAAGTTAGGTTATACAGAGCATTAACAGCAATATCAAGGCACTGCTTACAGGTATATACTGTATAACTCGGTGGAGATCTTACCCTTTGCTGCTGGTTTGAGCTTTTATATAACAAACATCCAAGGCACCTAATCTTTCTATTAAACTAGATTTCCAGCTTCTGTTATAGACAGTGGAGGTCTACGCCTAAGGGCCGTGCCAGAGGGCCCTATGGTGAAGACCTGAGGCACGGGCCCTCCTGTGCACCTTGAAGATTTCAAGCAGTAGTTGGTGGATTCCTGAAGGATCCTGATTGACCTCTGCTGCAGAGGAGCAAGGGAATCCTCCATTCCTGCTCCCCTGTGGCCGATCGCTGCTCAGGGCTCCACGCTGCTGGCTCATGCTTTTCCAATGGTAGTTCAAGGCGAGTTACATTGATATTTCATTGCCCCCAGAGGGCTTACAATCTAAGTTTGTACCTGAGGCAATGGAGGGCTAAGTGACTTGCCCAAGGTCACAAAGAGTGTTAGTGGAAATCAAGCCCAGATCTCTTGGGTACTAGGCTGTTGCTGTAACCACTAGGCTACTCTTCCATGCTGTGGATCCATGAACAGACAAATGAATACCAAAAAGATATCTACATGTGCTTCATTGACAACAGCAAGGCCTTTGATTGCATGAAAAACTTTGGACCACATTAAGAAGCATCGGTATACCAGAATACCTGATAGAATTTATGCACAATCTTTACATTGATTAAGAACCTGCACAACCTCTTCATTGTTGAAGAAGCACTAGTTTCAGTGGATCAAGGAGTAGCATATTGGGTTTAAAATAGGCAAAGGTGTATGACAAAGCTGCATACTTTTCCCATACCTGCTCAGTTTCTAGGCAGTCTTGGAATTGGAAGAGGCAACAACATCTCAGGAACAGGAGGTATCAGAGCTCAAAAACTCCAAAGCTGTAGGATCAGCATCAACTAGGAAGCAAAGGGTAGTGGTGGTTGGTGACTCCCTTCTGAAGAGTACCGAGGCATCCATCTGCCTTCCATACATGATGTCCCAGAAGGTGTGCTGTGTGCTTGGTGCTAAGATCTGAGATATTACGGACAGTTTTCTGAGACTGCTCAAATCTACTGATTATTATCCAATGCTACTTATCCATGTTGGCACAGTGATACTACTAGGTTCCCACCTGAATATATCAAAAGTAACTTTGTGGCTCTGCAAATGAAGTGCAGTAAATTAGGTGCTCAGTTGGTGTTCTCCTCAATCCTTCCTATTGACAGTCAGGCCTGAGGCTGAGAGGATCACATCCTAGAGGTGAATGTCTGGCTGCGTGGATGGTATCCTTGAGAGCATTTTGGCTTCTTGGACCATGGCATGAGTAGACACTCAGGAAGGAGTAGATAACATGAGGAGGATTCTAGCTAAGCTTGAAGAATGGTCAAGAACTTGACAGCTGAGATTTAATGCTAAAAAATGCAGGGTCATGCATTTGGGCTGCAAAAATCCAAGGGAGTGGTACAGAGTAGGGGATGAAGTACTTCTGTGCACAAAAGAAGAGTGGGACCTGGGTGTGTTTGTGTCTGATTATCTTAAAGTAGCTAAACAGGTAGAAAAGATGATGGTGAAAGCCAGAAGGATTCTTGGGTGCATAGGGAGAGGAATGGCCAGCAGAAAAAAGGAGATAACAGTGCCTTTGTATAAGTCTCTGGTGCGATCTCATTTGGAGTATTGTGTGCAATTCTCGAGACCACACCTTCAAAAGGATATAAATAGGTTGGAGTCGGTGCAGAAGATGGCTACTAAAATGGTCAGTGGTCCTCATTATAAAGCATATGAGGACAGACTTAAAGATCTTAATATGTATACTTTAGAGGAAAGGGGATAGAGGAGATATGATAGAGATGTTTAAATACCTCCATGGCATAAATGCACCGGAGGAATGTTTCTTTTGACTGAAAGCAAACTCTGCTATGGGAGGACATAAGATGAGGGTGAAAGGGAATAGATTCAGGAGTAATATGCAGAAATATTTATTTACGGAAAGAGTGATAGATGCATAGAATAGTCTCTAAGTGGAGATAGTAGAGACAAGAACAGTATCTGAATTTAAAAAAAAAGCATGGGACAAACCCAGAGGATCTGTAAAGGAAAAAAGGGGACTATTGTAGTTGATATGGAAGGGCAGACTAGATAGGCCATGTGGTCTTGTTCTGCCTTTATGTTTCTATGCTTCCAAGGGCTGTTGAGCAGAGGTGGCATCCATCTTTCAAAGGGGAAAAGTGTCTTTCTCAACAAACTGTCTAATCTACTGAGGAGGACTTTAAACTAGGATCATTGGGGATATGTGAACAAGCCTCCAAGTAAGAAAATGTCTGTAAGTAAGTAATATAAAAAGTGGTAACATTTGGGTTATGATTACCCATAAAGTTCAAGATTTAGAAGCCATAATGGAAGAGACTGACTTGGATATAGTGGCAGTCAAGAAGACATGGTACACACAAAACAACAGTGATAAAACCAGATAAAAGGTACCAACAAATTTATTAAAGATTAATAATCCATAAATAATCATAAGGCCATATATAATTATCACAATAAAATGAATTTAAATGCAACATATTTCGGCCGCAGTCTGCTTCAGGGGTAGCACATAAATACATAAATTATATGGTCACTACAATAAGAGGCACATTTCAAATGGGACATCTGCTTGCAATCTGGGACATCAAAGCCAGAACATCCGAAAAGAAAGGCCGGCATGATTCCAGAAACACGGATGAGCCTGATATGCATCTGCATTAAATGTCTATATAGATATCTCCAGGAGAGTTTAGAACCAAGGCATCTAATTTATTTTTTTAATTTAACAGGTTTTATATACTGCTTTATCATTTCAATCAAAGCAGTTTACATTGTAACTTAAACTTAGCAATGTACATTAAACAGGGATATTGATAACTTGGATTTTTCCTGAGGCAATGGAGGGTTAAGTGACTTGCCCAAGGCCACAAGGAGTGCTATGGGAATCAAACCCTGGTTCCTGGGGTCCCAAGCCAATGCTCTTAACCATTAGGCTACTCCTCCACTCCACTCTAATAGCATAATGGTTAGAGTTACTACCCCTGAAGCAGGCTGTGGTCAAAACATGTCGGGCTTTATGTTCATTTTATTTTGATATTTATTTATGGTCTTATGATTATTTATGCATTATTAGTCTTTGTTTAATAAATTTTTACCTTTTCATCTAGTTTTATCACCACTGGTTTTTGTACTTTGATTTATTTGTGTGGTGTTCATACCTCGCTTGATATATTTTCTACACAGAAAACAATGACTGGGACATAGTTATACTAGACTATAAACTATTCAGGAAAGACAGAGTAGAAAGAAAGGAAGAAGAAGTGATGCTGTATATAGAAAATAATATTAAAGCTACAGAACTGCAAGGCTTACGAGGGAAGGAGGAAGCAGCGAGGATTAGTCTGGAAAGAGGTAATGGAGAATCTATTTGCATTGGTGTGATATCGAGACCTCCCTTGTAGGCAGAAGAAATAGAGATTTAAGGGAAGACATTTACAATATTGCTATGAAAGGAGAGACAATTTTGGTAGCATATTTAAATTTGCCACATGATCGGGATATCTCAGCTGCAGTGTCCTCAAGAAGCAGGGAGATCCTCGATTCTCTACAAGAAAAAATGTTCCAGCAGCTGGTAACAGAGCTCACACAAGAGGGGCGATACTGGATTTGGTGCTTACAAATGGGGAGAGTGTTTCTGATTTTGTAGTGGGTAATCATCTGGCATGCAGTGATCACCGGATGATGAGCTTCAATATTTAGACACAGATGGAAGGGTTCTAGACTTCAGGAAACCTAACTTTGCAGAGATGGGAGGAGTACGTCAAGGAGTCATTAGTTAGATGAAAACATCTAGGGGAAGTAGAGCAATTGTGAGCAAAACTGAAAGGAGATATTTTAAGGGCAATGAACCTTTTCATTAGGAAAGTAAATAAGAGGAAAATGATGCGACTATGGTTTTCAAAACAAGTACCTGGAAAGGTAAGGAAAAAGAGGGTAACCTTCCTATAAGAGTTCACAGAGGAAAACAAACAATATCTGGAGAAACTAAGAAAAGCTGGAAAATAGCCAGGAAAGCAAAGATGCAGTTAAAAGAAAAAATAGTCCCTTATGGTAAAACATGGGAACAAGACATTTTTTTAGGTATGTTAGTGATAAGAGGAAGTGCAAAGGTAGCACTGTGAGACTCAAGAGTGAAGGGGAGGAATATATAGAGGCTGATGAGTATACAGTAAAATGGAATTGCTTAACAAATATTTCTGTTCTGTGTTCATAGTTGAAGGGCCAGGAATGGGACCTCAGAAAACAAACACAAATAGGAATGGAAGTGAGGTAGAACTTGAGCTATTTTCAGAAGACTTTATGCTTGTGGTGAAATGGCTTGGCCAGCCAAAGACAACAATTACCTTTGGGCTGGGTATTCATATCAGTCCAAGTGAGGTCTCCTCTCACCACTACTTCACTGGT
This sequence comes from Ichthyophis bannanicus, assembly GCA_033557465.1. Taxonomy (NCBI): domain Eukaryota; kingdom Metazoa; phylum Chordata; class Amphibia; order Gymnophiona; family Ichthyophiidae; genus Ichthyophis; species Ichthyophis bannanicus. The sequence continues at coordinate 72,188,697 of CM066036.1, forward strand.
GTAGAGACCTGCTTTTATTCTGGAAATTGTGTGTCATAAAGCATGCAGTCTACTCCTTTTGAAGAGACAGTAGAGGTCTCTGTCATTTTTTCAAGGCAAAAACATTGGGTTTCTATACAGGTATTGTTTTCCTGAAGTCTAGGACCGTCACTTTTAAAGGGATAATCTCCATCCATGTATTAATACTGAACCATATCAACCAGTGATCATTGGATGCCAGATGTTCAGCCACTGTGACATCTCCAGGATGCAAACGTATCTGACTCAGCCTCTAACCTTGACAGGGAGAATTTGAGGAGAACACTACCTGCACATCTGTCTTCATCTTCTCTCTCAGAGCCACGGAGTCACTTCTGATATGTTCGTAGGTATAGTTAGCAGTATCATTTGTGCTGACATGGGTGAGTAGCATCAGATGATAGTAGGCTTGACGAGTCTTGGCAGATTTAGAATAATGTCTCAGGTTTTGGACTTTGCAGACAGCACACCTTCTAAGACATCATGTCTGATTGGGAGATGGATGCCTCTGTAGCACTCCAAAGAGAGTTGCCATTCATCACTACCCTTCGCTTCCCAGTAGTCACAAATCTGTCCATTTTGGGGTTTTTGAGCTCTGGTACCTCCTGTTCCTGGGTTGTTCTCACCTCCTCCACTTCCAGGTGTGCATACAGGTTCTTCAGCTTGAGAGAAAGTGGAATCAAGGTGTCCATTTCTGGAGGCTCTGGTGATCTTGGTTTAGCTGTCCTCTTTTAGTACTGTTTCATTTTCCCCTCTTCTAGAGATCTTTGACACCTCAAGAAGCATTACATTGATGTAATTCTCACTGCCATAGATGCTTTTTAGCCTTGTCAACTCTTCTCTCAGTTCCTCCATGTTAAACCTACAGACATCTTACATACAGAACCAGTCACTCACGTTAGATCAGGCTGCTGGATGGAGGAAGAAGCTGAAGCAGGGGCAACAATATTTCCTATCTATACTTCAGTTGTAGGAGCTTTGGTACCTATTGAAAGAAATGAGAAAATGTCCTAAAAAGGTTCTACCTGTTGTCTCCCAATAGCGTGGCGCTGTACACATGCACATAAAAGTAGCAGGGACTATCCATTCAAGACAGACAAGCTGGACAAATAAGAGAGAAATTCTGTGCGGATATCCTGAAAATATGATTGGATCAGAATAGCCCGGGACAGATTTATGAACCACTGCTCTAAGGACTAGAGCCTTGAAGTAGTTATACTAATGAATTATGTTGTATCAAATATTTTATTTCTTTGTGGAATACCTGCATTTTTGTAAAGAAATCTCATAATCACTAGATTATCACTTACTTTAATCTAGGAAAGTTTCAGGGAGATCTGACCTCAGCCCTTGAAAGTCTGGGTAAGAAAAGCAGGAATTAAGGTGGGAAAGTGTGTGTAGCATGGGTGTGACCTTGAGAAACTTTTTATCTGCTATAGTAATGCAATTTAACTCCCCCCTGCTAAGGCTCTTAAACAGAAATGAAAGAAATCTCAGTAAAAACAATATTTAAAGCATGAAAATATGACTTTCAGACGCCCATCGTGCACTCAGCCAGTCTAGTTATGGCAGACGCTCCTTAACCCAGGCTCCTTATAAAACAGCATTTCAGAATCCGTCTAACTGCTATGCTAATGCAATTTAGTTCCCTCAGCTAATTTTGTTAAATACAAATGGAAAGAAATTTCAGCAAAAGTGAAAAGATCACTTTCAAACACAACTTACAGTCAGTCAGTCTAGTTATTGTACGAATAGCAAAAGGTGAGCCAAAAATATGTAAAATTATAAGACGATAATATATGTTAGAGAAAGAAATCAGAGACTTAAAGACCAAAAGGGGAAATAGCCAAGCCAAGAGGCAGACACAGGCTGATATGTATGAGTAGCTAGTGTATACTCTGCTAATTCCGAAGCCATGGGGCTGGGAGCTGGGTTTGGACAGCTGAGGATCCCAGCAATCGAGTCTCGGATCTGGCCACGTTTGAGTGAACATAGAGAATACATACGTTGCTTTCACAGAGATATGCCATAATTGCCCAACAGATGTTAACACACTGAAATGTGTACAAAGCTTGACATGATGTAGAGAGATATGTGACCTGCTAATGCAGAAAAGCTTTCTAAAGTCTCCTGGCTGCAGGTTTTGAATGGCAGGGCCTGTTCAACTAGCTAATGGCTCCCTTCTTTACACAGAGTTATGAAGCAGGAATGGTGTAGAAACTAGACAGCAATGCAGAATAGTCAAGGCATCTTCCAGTTCCTGCACTTCCACACCATCATTCTTGGTCGTATTATTGTCTAGGCTACATGCTGTGTGGTATGGGCCAGTGTTGATTGTTAATATATTCCTAGAATGCCTTCATTCATAAATGGGTACCCATTGACCTTCCTAGGTAGGCATAGAAATGTAACACATGCCAGTGTACTGTGTTGCTGTCCAAGACATGTCCATCTGATTCCATTGGAAGGGTCTGTAAATACCATGTCAGAATGAGAAGCACAGTTTTTAAGAAGCACCGTGCACAGCAGTGCTTTGTGAATCTTTGATAAGCAGAAACTGTCCCTGAAATAGTTATTATGGAGGAGAAGAAACAAAATTAAGCACTCTAAAAATGAAATGGACCATCTCACCACAGATGCCAACCCTTCAGTTTCATAATGAGATGTTTCTCAGTGAAAATCACTGCAGCAAAATCATTTTTCTGAGATCTTTCCTGAATCAGAGTATTTTAACCCTATTTCTACCAGTGACTCACTACTAGAGTTGGTGACAGAGGGTCTGTCAAAAATGGACAAAAAAAGTGCAGGTACATGTGTACACTCTCTTCCCAAACTCCCCCTGCTCCTGGGATCTCGCTGCCTTTCAGGTTGACATTGGATGTGGACCAACTTTTCCCAGGGCTGAAAAGTAAAGGGACAATTTAAGGTGCTGCACTGAAAGGAGAGCCAAAGTAAGTAGAAACATAGAAACATGATGACAGAAAAAGACCACTTGGCCTATCTAGTCTGTCCCTCCATATCAACAACTACAACAGTCCACTTTTTACCTTTAGAGATCCTCTGTGTTTGTCCCATGCTTTTTTGAATTCAGTTACTGTCCTCATCTCTACCACTTCCACTGGGAGACTATTCCATGGATCCACTACTCTTTCCGTAAAGAAATATTTCCGCATATCACTCCTGAATCTATCTCCCTTCATCCTCATCCCATGTCCCCTCGTAGCAGAACTTGCTTTCAATTGAAAGAGGCTCTCTCCCTGAACATTTATGCCACGGAGGTATTTAAACATCTCAATTATATCACCTCTATCCCGCCTTTCTTCTAAGGTGTGCATATTAAGATCCTTAAGTCTGTCCTCATATGCTTTATAATGAAGCCCACTAATTATTTTAGTAGCCACCCTCTGCACCGACTCCATCCTGTTCACATCCTTTTGAAGGTGCGGTCTCCAGAATTGCACACTATACTCCAAATGAGGTCGCACCAAAGACTTATACAGAGGCATTATCACCTCCTTTTTTCTGCTAGCCATTCCTCTCCGTATGCACCCAAGCATCCTTCTAGCTTTTGCCGTCGCCTTTTCTACCTGTTTAGCTACATTAAGATCATCAGACAGAACCACGCCTGGGTCCCGCTCTTCTTTAGTGGGCAAAAGTACTTCACCTCCTATACTGTATTGCTCCCTTGGATTACTGCAGCCCAAATGCATGACCTTACATTTTTTAACATTAAATCCCAGCTGCCAAATTCTAGACCATTCTTCAAGCTTAGCTAGATCCCTCCTCATGTTATCTACACCTTCCTGGGTGTCTGCTCTATTGCAGATTTTGGTATCATCTGCAAAGACGCAAACCTTACCCGACAGCCCTTCCGCTATATCACTAACAAAGATGTTAAAAAGAATCGGACCAAGGACAGATCCCTGGGGCACACCACTGGTAACATCCTTCTCCTCAGAGTGAGCTCCATTTACTTGTACTCTTTGTCGCCTCCCACCCAACCAATTTCTAACCCAAGCAGTAACTTTAGAGTCCATCCCTAGGGTGCTCAGTTTGTTTATAAGTCACCTGTGAGGAACAGTGTCAAAGGCTTTACTGAAATCTAAATACACCACATCTAGAGCTCTCCCTCGGTCCAACTCCCTGGTCACCCAGTCAAAGAAATCAATCAGATTTGTCTGACAAGATCTGGTGAATCCATGCTGCCTCGGATCCTGTAATCCGCTGGACTCCAGAAACCTCACTATTTTCTCTTTCAGCAGCGTTTCCAATAATTTACTCACCACCGAAGTTAAACTAACCGGCCTGTAGTTTTCAACCACATCCTTACTTCCGCTTTTGTGTAAAGGCACCACATGAGCCTCTCTCCAGTCCTTTGGCACCACTCCCGACTCCAACGAGGCATTGAAAAGGTCAGTCAGTGGAGTTGCTAGAACGTCCCCAAGTTCCCTCAGTATTCTAGAGTGTATCCCATCCGGTCCCATCGCTTTGTCTACTTTAAGTTGAGCTAGTTTCTCACGAACACAGTCTTCTGAAATTTGTTCAAGATGTCCCTCGCTTCTGTTCTTATTTGTGGGTGTTTTCTGAGGTCCTGCTCCTGGTTCTTCATCTGTGAACACAGAACAAAAATATTTGTTAAGCAATTCCGCTTTATCCTTATCAGCTTCTACATATTCCCCCCCTTCACCCTTGAGTCTGACAATACCACTTTTGCCCTTCCTCTTCTCACTAATATATCTGAAAAATGTCTTATCCCCCATTTTATTGCATTGGCTATTTCCTCCTCCTTTTGAATCTTTGCCTTCTTGACTAGTTTGCTAGCTTCTCTAAGTTTTTCCAAATACAGATGCCTGTCTTCCTCTCTCTGTGATCTCTTGTATTTCATGAAGGCCTCCCTCTTTTTCTTCACTTTTTCAGCTACTTCTTTCGAAAACTATAGCGGTCTCCTTTTCCTTTTGCCTTTATTTACCATTTTAACAAAAAGGTTGGTTGCCCTTAAAATACCCCCTTTCAGTTTTGCCCACTGTTTTTCTACATCCCCCAGCTGTTCCCATCCCACTAACGGCTCCCTGAGGTATTGGCCCATCTTCGCAAAGTTAGTCTTCCTAAAGTCTAAGATCCTTACCTTGGAATGGATTCTAACAGCCCTAGTCCTAATACTGAACCACACCATCTGGTGATCACTGGATGCAAAATGATCTCCCACTACAACATCAGAAACACTTTCACCATTGGTAAGCAACAAGTCCAGTATGGCCCCTTCACGTGTGGGGTCTGTTACCAATTGCCTGAATAGTTCTCCCTGTAGAGAATCCAGGATCTCCTTACTTCTAGATGATACTGCAGCAGGAATGTGCCAATCAACATCTGGCATATTGAAATCTCCTATCAGTAGCACTTCCCCTTTCCTAGCAGTGCTGCGTATGTCTTCAATTAACTCTCTGTCCGCCTCTTCCTCTTGTGAGGGAGGTCTGTATATCACCCCAATGCAAATAGATTTCTCTTTCCCTCTTTCTAGTTTAACCCACAATGCCTCCTCTCTCCCTTTTAAGCTCTGTAATTCCAAAGCTTTAATAGTAGTTTTTACATATAGTGGCACTCCTCCTCCCCTTCTTCCTAACCTGTCCTTTCTGATCAAACATCAGATGTCCCAAAAAGGCAGCACAAATATGTGTTTTTCAGTGTGATAGATAGAATAACCAGCATATAGGTACACAAATTCACACTGATAAACCCCTCTGAGAGGGATATTCAGCGGCACTAACTGGACACCCTAACACTGTCCAGAGAGTGCCAGGACAGTCCGTGGGAGAGGTGAGGGTGATTCCAGCACTTGTCCAGTCATAGTCATTTTCAGTATGCTAACTGGATAAGTGGTCACATAAAGTTAATTTTAATAAAAAGCTGTCATAATTTATATGATTGGGCTATCTGGAGAGCAGATGACTATCATCGCTGTCTGGAAAATTGTGCTGGTCAGTGCTGACACTGGAAATTCAGCCCTGAGGATATCCAGATTCTCAGTTTTCCCCACAGTGGCCAGAGGCTTTAAAAATGCTGACTGCCATATATGTGATTAATAACAAACAAATAAGTATAGATAGAGGTTCTCACATTACACTGATTATGTCTGAAGAACACTCGGGAAAGCTCTGATCACAGAGCAGAATAGATGCACCTCCTCTTTGGGTATGTCATTATTCGTGGGTGGAAATATTCTGCTGTGGAAGTTGGCCAACTCCTGCAGTGGGTATAAAAGAATTAAAGCACTCAGAGTTATCATCTTAGCCCAAGTGGAAAGGACACTATAATGTCTTTTCCCCCACCCCTTTCATAAAGGCTATGGTCAACTTTGACTATGAGCTGTGCCAAACAAATTAAAAAGACATGGATCCAATGTATCATCCTTGTGGGGATGTTGCATGCTATAAGCTGCAGGAAGTCAGGCTGCTGCTTAGTACCTGAGTGGGACAAGCAAATTCACGGCCATCTACCAGTGGAACATCTATTCCTTCCTCCATTTGTTTTCCCACCCCACCAATTTTAGGATGCGTGCCACAGAAATAGCAATAACAATTTCTTTACAAGTGGCTTTTAGATTTCCTGCCCAATGTATTTACTGACCTTTCTGTGGGGAGTCCATGGGTTTTGATCCCTTATTTGGTGATTTTATTAATCTGTGAATCTTTCTTTTGTGGTTTGGCCTTGTGAGGAGTAATTTTATAGCAGGACGCCTAGGGTCTGTTCTGGGCCCTCTCCTTTTCTCTCTCTATATCCAGTTCCTTGGTGCTCTTATTTCTTCCCATGGTTTTCAGTATCACTTTTATGCTGATGACTCTCAAATCTATCTATCCACTCCTGACATTTCTCCTTCTCTCCAAGATCGTATCTCTGCCTGCTTATCTGACATCACTGCCTGGATGTCTAACCACTGATTAAAATTAAATATATATAAAACTGAACTCCTAATTTTTCCCCCTAAACCTTCCTTCCCCCTTCCTCTGTTCTCTATCACTGTTGACAACACTCATCTTCTTCCTGTTTCCTCAGTCCATAACCTCAGGGTCATCTTCGATTTCTCTCTTTCCTTCTCCACTCATATACAATAGATAGCCAAAACCCGTCGCTCCTTCCTCTACAGCCTTAACAAAATCCACCCCTTTCTCTCTGAACACACTACTAAAACTCTTGTCTATTCTTTAGTTACCTCCTATCTGGACTATTGCAGCCTCCCCCTTGCTGGTTGCCCTCAGTGTTATCTTTCTCCTCTTCTATCCATTCAGTACTCTGCTGTATGGCTAGTTTCCCGCCATCCCCGATACACTCATATTGCTCCTCTTCTAAAATCTCTTCACTGGCTCCCCTTCCACTTCCTTATCCAATTTAAACTTCTTCTAACTCATAAATGCATTCGCTCCACTGCCCCTCATTATCTTTCCTCTCTCCTTTCTCACTACACCCCCCCCCCACCCTTCCTTGTGAACTCCACTCCTCCGCTGGCCTTCTTCTCTCAATGCACTTTTCTTCTACTGCCATCTCCAGACTTCGATCTTCTCACCTTGTGGCTCCTCACGCCTGGAACTAACCCTGTTTGTTTACATCAACTCTCCCCCTCTTCATATCCGCTTTTGATTGCTAATCCCTTATTCTCCTTGAGTCTCCTTCCCTTTTACCACTTGTTTCTTCTGTCTTGTACTGTCTGTCTTGACTAGACTGTGAGCTCTTTCAGCAGGGACTATCTTCTTTATGTGTTTGTGCAGTGTTTGTGTAGTAGTAGTTGGTGAAAAGTCCAATTTAGCCTTTTTTATGAAGGCAACATGGATCCCTGTGTACCTCCTTCCTTCTACTGGTTATGCCTTTATGTATTCTGGGCTGCGTATAGAGAGGCATAACCACTGGAAGGAAGGAGGTATTAATGCCCCTGTACGAGTCGTTGGTGAGGCTTCACTTAGAGTTTTTGGTTCAGTTTTGGAGACCGTACCTCAAAGGATATAAAAAGAAAAGAATTTGAAATGGCGACCAAAGTGATAATATGGGGCCTGCACCAGAAGACGTACAAGAAGAGACTTGAAGACCTAAGTATGTATAACCTGGAGGAGGGGAGGAACTTGGGAGATATGATGCAGACGTTTTACTGCTTAAAGTGTATTAATGAACAGACAAACCTTTTTCAAAGTCAGAGAAGTTATAGAACCAGAGAGCATGAAATGAAGCTCAATGAGATAAACTGAAAACCAACGTTGGGAAATATGCTTTCACGGAAAGGGTGGTGGATGCCTGGAATGCCCTCCTGAGGGAGGCTGGGGCAAAAACAGTGACGGAATTCAAAAAGGCCTGAGAAAGACACAGAGGACCTCTATATAGCAAAAGGATGGAATGAAAGCAAACTTAAATAACTTTTACACATCAAAAAAAAAATAGAGGGGGGGTAACCTACACGGAGCAGCGAGTACAGCCCTAAACAAAGGCATAGACGGGCAGGGGCAGCTCAAGACAGTCTGGTACCTGAGACAACAGGTGAGCTCCCCACCTCCCCAGCAGCAAAATGAAGGGGCTTCTCAGAACTCTAGTCAGGGAACAGGGGGTCTCCTCACTCAGGACACCAGTTAGGTGGTTGCCCCAAGAATAAAGAAAGCAATATGTTTCCAGGCTATATCATTTATAATTTAAAAAAAACAAAACACCTTTGCAATGATGTTTATATGCAGCAAAAAATGTAGCAGTTTAATTATCTAGCCTGGGAATCTACTATAAAACATATCGAATCCTGACACTACACACTGGACCGGCATGATTTTTAATGTAAATAAATATTCTGCAAAAGACACAGAGATGCAAGGTGATCATATAATATAGAGCAAAATCAAAAAGTAAGAACCACGGTGCAATTTATAACATCAAAATAAAATTATTATAACTAATTTTATTTTGGTGTTTTAAACTGTGCTGAGGTTCTGTCATTTTCTTTCTGAACATATATTCCGCATCCAAAGAAACCCCTCTCCCAATAATGGATGCAGAGCAGAACTCAACATACCAAAAATAATTTCTGATTCTGGTGTCATCTCTGTTAACAGCAATATAAATCCTCAAAAGAATTTCAGCAGATAATAAACGACAAATAGGGAAATTCAATATACGAATATTTTTTGCACGTAACAAATTATCATATTGTTCCATTCTATGGTGTAACATCAAACTATCCTTAATATGAGAAGAGTTAACCGCCTTAAGAGCCTGACATTGAGATTCACAACCAGTAACCAAATTTGAAATATTCCCCATACTTTAGGGAGATCTTGGGCTTGGCTTCGGCTGATTCCATTGTTCTCTCTAATATTTATTATTTGACTGGCAAGGGCCTTTCTCCGGGCTCTCCGGGAGGGTTTGATGTAGTCCAGGGCCAAGATAGCCTAGGGCTCACCAAATTCCTGGAGGACTCACATGACAATATTTCCTCTAGAGCTACCTTGTTGGTATCTTTCCTGTCTGATTTAGAGAGGGCTCTTGTTTTTCGTAGTTATTTTAAAAATATGTCTGTTCCGTTCTGTGGACTTAGGGGCATGTTTACTAAACATTCCTAACGTGCGGGGCCGTGCTAGTGTGCCTGTGCCATATAAGGAGTGGGCGGTTCAGGCAGAAAATAGAAAAAAAACGGTAGTAAGCAACCGGACGTGTGTGCGTCGCACTAATGTGCGGGGGTCGACATTAGCGCGTGGAAAGGCAAAGTGGCGCGCTGCTGAGTATACAAAACAACAGAGCCGTGGTACAACGGTGAAGACACTGACCAATGGTGCAGGGGCCATGGGTTCAATCCCCCAGTGTGCACAACGACAAAGGTCAGCTGAGGCAGTAACTGTAATGATTAACATTGTTTTAGGAGGCAAATTAATTTGGAACGGCATAAGGCGGCACACAGTTATTTTTGGGCAGCAGAAGGCGGCGCACTGGTCCCCTTGGGCGGCAGAAGGCGGCGCGCTGATAGGCACAAGGCGGCGCGCTGATGCACAAGCACAGGAACAGAGCCACAGCACAATGGTTAAAACACTGACCAATGGTGCAGGGATCAGGGGTTCAGCTCCTCACAATGCCCAGTGAAAAATGCCTGCTGAGGCAGTATGTATTATGTTGAGGAGTGCTGTAGGAGGCTGTATAATTATATTTTGTTATCACTACTAGCAAACGCACTCTCCCAGCATGTTAACATACGGCGGCCCATAAGGCACATGTTACAGTGCACTGTTCGCCAAGGCACCCTTGAATGACCCCTATAGGGCAGCATGTATGTTGCGACACAGGATAATGTATAGTGCACCCTATAGGGATGGCAACCATAAGGTGGCCTACAGGGCGCCCTATGAAGCACCCTCAGAGGCACCTAATGGGTATAGTAAGCTGAGGGTGGTCTTGCCGGCATAGACATATGTACAGTAAATAAAAATAAAGCTGTGGACAGCCCTAACAAAGGGCCCCACTGTGGGTTTGAACCCATGACCTCTGGCTGCACAGGCAGTGATGTAACCATTGTGCTACAGCTCCATAGCTGTAAGCAGGCCCCTGGCTGGCTGCAGATAGCCTACACGTCACCTCACAGACAGTCTGCTGGTGTCAACAGGATAGGGTTAGGCCACCCGTACCCATGATGCACTGCACATGCAAATTAGCTGTCCGCAGATGGACACAAGATGGGGAATGCACCCCCACAGCACCTCGGCCCTGTTGGGGGAAGTGACCGGGTGCACCCACACAGCACCTTGGCCTAGTAGGGGGCACTGACCGGGTGTTTTACTGGCACAGAGTAGCCACACACCGTTACATCGTGCGGGTACTGTGCTCACCCTGAGTGTGCAATGAGGTGGCCAGGACCAGGTCAACAACACCTGCCATGGCTGATGGAGGCCAAGCGGGCGTTCCAAAGCAGTGTTAATGTGTAAGATAGCTAGTTTCTGCACAAACACCATGGATATCCCTGTCTGCCGCCATCAGGCACCCCCCCCCCCCCCGTGGCAAACATGGTCCCCATCAAGGGATCCACACTCTACCTCCCTGCAAAGGTGGCAGTAGAGGGCAACATCAACCCCAGTCCTGCTGAGGAACACCCCCACCCCCCCCCCCCCCCCCCCCAGGCAGCTCCATACACAGCCATAACACAATAGCAGACAGACATAAGCCCAGGGTATGGTAAGCTGCACTCCACCACCAGATATTCACCTGCAGCAAGCCAACAGCCACTGCACCCTGCAAGCCATTATAGCAAGACATTTACCAGCTACAGACAGTCTGCTGGTTAGTCCATAGTGCATGTTCCCAATGGAGATGCATGCACCCAGAACTGGGCTGTCTGCATACACAGCAAGCAGATAGATCAGTGACTGGGCCCCAAAGAGAAGCCCATATCTATCACATGAGAGAACTACTATACAGCACTATGGGGAGGCCTAGCCATGCTGTGGTCACTGCACAGTCAGGGTGAGCGTGATCCCCCAGAAGGACATGCTTTGGCCACCCTGTCTGTGTAGGTGGTGGCCGGACACTACAATATCCCAGCCAATGTCCCTGCCAGGGCCCTATGCCCAGTGCAGATGCATCCTGGCCACGTCACCCTGCCCTGGCTATACCCATGGTACCTTGCACCTCATTATGCACATTGACTGGCCAATACTGGCAACAGTGCTGGCAGTGCGGGCTGTTGAAGGGGCTAGCAGCCAACACCCACTGTATAGACAGACACACACTTCCACACCTCTGCCATCATGGTGCTACGATTGAGGGGGTAAGTAGCCTTGCCCACCAAACCGGTCCTGAGCACGGCAAGGCATGGATATGGTACGCATTACAGCTGGTGGTCACTCCCCAGGGTGGTAAGCACCATCAGAGGCCAGGCCTGGAGCATGCCCCGCAAACACCTAACAGATTGTTTGGATGGGGTCAACTAGCAGTATGTACGTAACGTATGGATAACTGCCTGCGTGTGCTCCTAGCAAACGTCTCCGAGCTGTGTACCGTATACCTCAGGTGTAGGGTGACATTGGTAAGTTATGCAAGTGCTCGTTTTGGGTGCTGCATGCACGGTCCAATGTTCTGCCTTTCCAGGAGACATTGGCCAATGGGGCCTGTGGGTGTGGGTGTGTCTGCCCTTGATGGCTGCTGCTTTACGGCACAGATTCCCAACTCCAGTCCAGGTTTGCATCACACTGTTCGGGGTTTCCTGCTATCCCTCATGAATATGCATGGGCTACATCTACATGCCATGGGGGTGGTGCATAGATATACAGCACAGGCATTTGTATGAGTGTCAGCATGGAACCTGACTGGTGTGTGGCCCACCAGGACTGCATTTGGGTGATTCTGCTCTAGGTACTGCCCCTGTTCATGGTGTCTGTGCTCAGTGGGGTAAAAGATAGATGTCTTACCATTGCATATGTCCCCGCCATGAAAGGTGTGTCCTTACTATCACTGTTTAGTTGTGGGAAAAATATGTGGGCAGGATTGGCAGTAGCCCCAGCTGGGCTTTGAACCTGTGACCTTCTGTTCTTGTATGCAGTGTCTGTGTGCACTGCACCACTGTGTAGCCACAGATTGGTTGGATTCCCTGGACTGTCCATGACTGTGGATCCGGCAGGACCTGTCTGTTGCAGTGGACTGTGCCAGCCTGCACATGGCTAGGCCTCTGTCTTCTGTGGTTAGCAGCCACTGCCCCCTGCACCACATGTACTTGTCCGCCAACATGCTGGCATGAACTTCTCTCAGAAAAAGCAGTTGACCTGATTGCAATGTGGCAGTATGGGACTGCATTTGGGGGACTTGGCTGTAGGTAATGCCCATTGTTGTGGGGTGTGTGCGGTGTTGGGTAAAATATGGGTGTTTTCCCCATGCATACAGGGGTGTCTGCGCTATCTTTATTTAGTGGTGGGTAAAATATAGGGACTGGGCTGGCAGGTGCCCCAGCTGGGTTTTGAACCTCTGCCCTCTGGTCCTAGAGGTAATAACTCTGTCTGCTGTACCACACTTTGGCCACAGAGACAGTGCAGCCCCTGGAGGCAGTAAGCCTGGCAGGATGGAGTCACAAACCCTGCTCTACGCAATTCTACTGTGGGCATATGCACCCTGTCTGGTGACAAACGTGCACATAAACCCCGGAAATGACCACGGGAAATGTGGGACAAAATATCACCACGCTGGGCAACAGTGATATTAATGGGCAACCATAGCAAACACTCCCAGCAAAGCTCCAAAACGTGGAAATGTTTTTTGGAAGAGTCTCCTCTCAGTAGACCCTTCCAAACTTCATTTCTGTTTTCTGGAGCTTTGCTGGGTGTGATTTCTGTATTTGCCCATCACTATAACTGTTCCCCAGCTGAATTACTATTTTTAATAGTTCTGTTGTGGTCATTTTCTATTTTTATTTTCACTTTTGTGCTGTGCACATGTATCACACTGCTCACGTTTTGCTGGTTTCCCCGGTTTTCCTGTACATTGCTGACGGAAATGGTTTCTCTTCCCTTTAAATGCTTTCTACCGCGAGTGTTTCACTCGCGGTAGTTTTTACATGCAAATTCGGGCCCGATATTGTGCGGGGAGCCTCTCCCCTCCCCTTCCCCGCCCATTGACCCCGTCTCTCCGCCCCTCGGGAGCCTTCCTCCGCCCTCAGAATGCCTTTCCACGCCTCTATCGGACATTTGCGGGCCGGGTACTTGTGCGGGGCACGTTAGTGCGGCGCGCAATTGTGCGGGGCCCACGCGCACTTGTGCGGGGCGTTTAAGAGCGTTTCTGAGCGTTTGAGTGCCGCGTTTCCGTGCGCTATTGTGCGGCACGCAATTGTACGGCTTTTAGTAAACATGCCCCTTAGAGTACAAATTTTTCCTGATGTTTGTAGGGCGACCCAGGCTAGGAGGAAGGGTTTTTTGGCCCTTAAACCTAGGGTGGTTGCCCTATCAGCTACGTTTTTTCTTAGATATCCCTGCAAGTGTCTGATAACCTTTCAGGGATCAAAGTTTATATTTCTTGATCCTACCCAGCTGGAGATATTTCTTACTGATAAAGAGGGGCCTGGCACTAATTGATTGGGGTGGGTGGTTAGTTTTAAAAGCTGTCAGTAAGTAGAGTTTGTACTTGGATTGCCTGTAGTATGTTTCCTTAAATATCTCCCCGAATTGTGGGCTAGGTTTGATGGTATGCCTTTATGTTATGTTGTATGTATTGATTTCCACCATGTCATCAAAAGTTTCTTTATGCTTGCCTATGTAAGTTTGTTAAATTTCAATTAAAACCCCCCCCAAAAAAACAGCAATATAAATCCTCACCAGTACTGGACATACAAAACCTTGCAAAAATGCCCTAGGGCCTACAGAGAAAATCTACCATACTATAACAGCATTAGGATCACAAATTTACACAAGGGGCCTTTCCAGAAAAGAGCAGTACCAGACAAAGTGGTATAAACCATTATAAAGAATAAAATGATTGAGCATGCAGATAGTCATGGTTTAATGGGAGAAAGCTAACATGGATTAAGCCAACGAAAGTCTTGTTTTATTAATCTGTTATATTTTTTTGAAGATGCGAATGTACAGGTAGACAAAGGTGAGACAGTCGATACAATGTATCGGGATTTTCAGAAAGCCTTTGACAAAGTCCTTCATGAGAAACTCTTGGAAAAATTCAAAAGTCATAGAATAGGAGGCAGTGTAGTATTATGGATCAGGAATTGGTTAAAAGACAGAAAGCAGAGGATAGGGCTAAATGGCCAGTTTTCCCAATGGAGAAAGGTGAACAGTGCTGTACCCCAGGGATCTGTGTGGGGTCCGCTGCTTTTTAACATTTTCATAAATGACCTGAAAATGGAAATAACAACTGACATGATCAGATTTGCAGATGACACAAAATTATTCAAAGTTACTAAAATGCAAGAAAGTTGTGAAAAATTGCAAGAGGACTTTTATAAATGGGAAGACTGGACGTCCAAATGGCAGATGATATTTAATGTGGACAATTGCAAAGTTATGCACTTAGAGAAGAACAACCCAAACTATGGTTACATGATGCAAGGTTCCACATTAGGAACCACCACCCAGGAAAAAGATTTAGGCGTCATTGTGGATAACATGTTAAAACCCTCGGCCCAGTGTGCAGCGGCAGCCAAGAGAGCAAATACAGGGAGGAGTAGCCTAGTGGTTGGGGCAAGGTACTTCAGGCCGGAAGGTCGGGGGTTCAAATCCCACTAGAGGACAGCAACCTTGGGCCGGAAGGACTGGGGTTTCTAGTCCCACAGATGCTCCTTGTGGTCTTGGGCAAGCCACTTAACCCTTCATAGCCCATGTTCCCTGTAAGTATTAGTGTATGTGTCTCATATCTCTGCATGTTAAATGTATCCCCAATTGTGTTTATTTATTTATTACAGGCTCTTATATACCGCACTATTTGAAGATCAGCGCGGTTTACAATATAACAATATACCAGAACAACAGGTTGTTTGGTTTTACATATAACAGGAACAAGAACTTGGATAAAACAAGGGGGAAAAAGATAGACTGAAACTATTTACATATGTAATTACCTGTATATACAGCAGTATTATTCTTATGATGGGATGGGTCATGTGGAAAAGGCGATTAAAAAGGAGATGGGAGGTTAAGTAGGTGTTTGGCTGGTCTGGTAATATTGGGGAAATAGGTGTGATTTGAGTGCTTTTCTGAACTGCGTTAGGTCAGAGATAGCCCTAATCTCCGGTGGTAAGGTGTTCCAGCACTTAGGGGCATAGAGGCTGAAAGCCCTGTTCGACGTCGTTAGGGAGTATTTTGTTGCTTCCTTAGGGATTATTAGCGCATTTGTGGAAATAGTTCTCCTAGCTCTGTTAGGTGGAACGGTCTGTATGAGGTCTATTAGAGATGAGGAGGTGATGCCTTTGATAGCCTTGAAGGTGAGTAATAATGTCTTGAACAAGAGTCTTCCATGAATGGGGAGCCAGTGAAGCTGTTTCAGAATAGGTGTTACATGGTTGTGACCACTTTGATTGAAGGATAAGGTGGTATACAAAAACTGTCTAAATAAATAAATAAATAAATAGATTGCTAGGTTTCATAAGGAAAGGAATGGAGAATAAAACAAAGGATATTATAATGCCTCTGTATTGTTCATGGTGCGACCGCACCTTGAATATTGTGTGTAATTCTGGTCACCATATCTGAAAAAGGATATAGCAGAATTAGAAAAGGTACAAAGAAGAGCAATGAAAATGATAAAAGGTATGGAAGAATACTGTTATGAGGAGAAATGTAAAAGTTTAGGGCTCTTCAACTTGGAAAAGAGATGGCCGAGGGCAGATACGATAGAGGTCTATAAATGAATGAATGGAGTGGAACGGGTAAACGTAGATCGGTTATTTACTCCTTCAAAAAGTAGAAAGACTAGGGGACATGCAATGAAACTACAATGTAGTCCATTTAGAACTAATAAAAGAAAATATTTTTTCACTCAACAAGTAATCAAACTCTGGAATTTGTTACCAGAGGATGTTTTTAAATGGAAGTTCTTTTCTGTTTTCTTTTATTATGATTTTAAATTGTAAACCACATACATTGTGCAAATATTGTGGTATATCAAATGAAGAATAAACATAGATATGTAGTAAAAGCTGCTGGTGTAGCTGGGTTTAAAAAAAGTTTGGACAAGTTCCTGGAGGAAAGGTCCATAAACCATTATTAAAGAGGACCAGGGAAATCCATTGTCTAACCCAGGATAAGCATTGTAGAATTTGTGTACCTTTTTGGAACCTGCCAGGTACTTGTGACCTGGATTGACCTCTGTTGGAAACAGGATACTAGGCTTGATTGACCTTGGGCTGACCCAGTATGACATTTCTTTAGAAAACCAAATAAGCCAGGTTACTACTGGCGCCTACATAGAAACTCCATGCTAACAGAATACCTGGCTTTGGTCACACACTTAAAAGATAGATCCTCACTAAGTAAGGATTAAATTACCACGAACTAAAAATAGACATATGTAGACAAAAATTAAACCGAAACCCAAGGAAGCCAGACTCTGTATCAGTGGCACAGTCAAGGCTGATTTTTTTGTTGGGGCCTAGGTGAGGCCTAGGTAGGGCCAGCCCAATCATTAGGCATACTAGCGATCACCTTAGGATGACAGTTCTTGAGGGGTGGCAAAGAACAGTGCATTCAAAGCTAAACAATAGATTCTGACAGCTAGGGGCAGCATAAGGCTTAAGATCTGCTTAGGGAGCCAACACCATGAAGCCACTCTGGGGCCGGCCCTGGGTCTGGGATTAACCTGTATGGACACAAAACAGTATGAATGCTGACACTGCTTCCAGTTATCCTCTCATTGGACTGTTCTCTTACCATTGATTGGGTGAGCCTGATGCCAGAGGGGAGGGGTATGGCCCACCAAAACCCCCCTTGGCTACACCACTGCATGTAATACATCAGGGAAACGGAAAGAGATGCGTATGTCCCTGTAATGTGCAAAATATAAAGACCGGACATGTAAACTCCTAAAACTGACATATTCCAATCATTAAATGAAAAATAAAATTATTTTTTCTACCTTTGATGACTGGCCATTTCATTATCAAATCTTGTTGATCTCAGTCTCTAGCTTCTGCTTTCCTCTGTCTTCTCTTAACTCGCTTTTTAGGGTCTCTGGCCCATTTGCCACTTCTCTCCTCTCCTGCCTTCTTTATTTTTTTACATCTCTAGCATTTAGCTTTCTTTCATTTATTTCTCTCTCTCTCTGTCAATTCAGATTTTGCTCCTCCTCCTTACCATCTGGTCTTCAGTCCCCTTAATACTGCATCTACCACTTTTCAGCCCTTAACACAGTTGTCTCTTATTCAACCCAGCCTTTAATTCTCCCGTTTCCCTTTTTCCTCCCTCCATGTCCAGCATGTCTCCCCTTTCTCCTCCCTTCATCCAGTGCTTTAGCCTATTTTTCTCACTCCACTACACCATTCCCCCTCCCTATTCCTGCTCCGTGTCTAATATATCCCACTTTTTCTCCATTCCTGTGCCCAGCATCTCCCCATACACCATGTCCAGTATTTAATGTCTTTCTCCTCTTCTCCCTCCTCTCTAGAATTTCCCCTATCTCCTCTTTCTCCTCACCCAGTCCATTCCTCTCTCCCTCCTCCTGTTTCCAGCATCTCTCCTCTCTCATTCTCCCCCCCCAAATGTCCAGCATCTCTCTGCTCTTCCTCCACCCCCAGTATCCAACATCTGACCTTTCTTCCCATCTGCCCTCATGCCCCCATGTCCAGCATCTTCCCTTTCTGCTCATCTCTCCTTCATGCCCCACATCTCCCCTCCATGCCCCCATGTCCAGTATCTACCCTTTATCCCCATCTCCCCTTCATGCCCCGCATCTACCCTCCATGTCCCCATGTCCAGCATTTATCATTCCTCCCCATCTGCACCCCATCCCATGTATCTACCCTCCATGCCCCCATGTCCTGTATATGCCCTTTCTTCCCTATTGCCATCATGCCCAGTATTTGCCCTTTTCCCCTATGTTCCCCCACCATGTCCAGCATCTGCCCTTTTTCCCCTATCCCTCCATGTCTACCATCTGCTCTTCATCTTTCCTGTGACAACCTTCTGCCTACTGCCTTCCTCAGTCCATGGCCAGGATTTGCCCTCTGCCTCCCTTGTGGCCATCATCTGCCCTCTCTCCCCTCTCTTCCCATGACCAACATCTGTCCCCCTGCCCCCCCCCTCAATCCATTATCTTTTCCCTGCCCCCGGTGTCCATCATCCGTCCCCCTGTCACGCTTCTGTATCCATCCACCCTCCACCTCTGTGCCCCCTGCCACCCATTTTCATGCACCCCCCCTACAACCAATGCCCAATGTGGCCTCCCTGCCTTCCTGCCCCAAACTGCTGCCATTGCTGCTTTTATCAATGAGTGACAGCTTAAAAAAAGTAAGCAAAAGTGCAAGGTCTTTCTGACTCTAGCACACTTGTATGTCTTTGCTAATACTGCCCCTCTCTGACGTGAGTATGCATCAGAAGGGGACAAGACCATTAGAGCCTTACAAGTGTGCTGGAGTTAGGAAGACCCTACGCTTTTGCTTGCTTTTTTTTCAGCCGCTGTATGTCAGAGGGGAGTGATTGATGCCGCTGCCACCTCCACAGACCTGGAAGAAGCAGCAGCAGTAGTAGCATCAGGTCAAAGGCAGAGTGGGGTAGCCACAGCTGAACTGTTTTTGGAGCATTTTTTTGCCACCCCCCAAAACTTTGCCACCTGAGGTGGCCACCTCACTCTGCCTGATGATAGAACCACTGCTGTGGGGGGGGGGGGGGTAACCTGCACAGTGGTGGGTACAACCCTAAACAAAGACATTGAGAGGCACTAACCTGTATTGAACAGTGGGTACAACTCTAAAGAAAGGCATAGAAGGGGTTAACCTGCATGGAGCAGTGGGTACAACTCTAAGGAAAGGCATAGAAGGGGTTAACCTGCACGGAGCAGTGGGTACAACTCTAAAGAAAGGCATAGAAGGGGTTAACCTGCACAGAGCAGTGGGTACAATGCTAAGGAAAGGCATAGAAGGGGTTAACTACTACTACTTCTATTTATCATTTATATAGCGCTACCATTCGTACTGTGGTGGCGAGGCCACAGGAGAGCAGGAGGAAAGGGGGAAAACAGGCATTTTCCTCTAGGAAAGGAATTAGCTCCAGGAGTTTAGGGGTTAAAACTCCAGAGTTAGAAAAAAACTCCCTGCAGAAAGTTGGTGTTAGAAAGACACGCCCTAGCTCCATGGCAACCAGCACTGCTCACGAGGAACAGCTGGGAGTGGAGATAGAAAACGAAAGGGAAATACACAGATATAAGGTGGAGGAAGTTAGAGGAAGAGAGGAGCATAAGCAGCACGAGGAGCATAAGCAGCAGGAGGAGCATAAGCAGCAGGAGGAGCATAAGCAGCAGCACAGGAAGCAGCAGCACGAGGAGCACAGAGGGGTGAAGGAACACAGAGCAAGGCCTGTACACAGAGTAAGGCATGAGCCCAAGGAGTCCTGCAGGAGGTACGGAAGAAATCCTTTGAGAGGGAAAGCTTATCACGGAGACGAACCAAGCTATGAAAATGGCAGAGAGTTGTCCCCAGCAGAGCAGATGGAAACAGAGCCTTCGGCAGTAAAGTCTGACGAGAGCTTATTTCCACAAAGTAAGGTGAGCACCTTAAAAGCCTCTCATAGCTTTCTGAGAGATAAGAAACCTCCTAATTCCTCCAAGAGCCCTCAGCAGAGAGAGGAAGCCATATTAGAGAAAGTTTTAAAGGTTTTAGAAAAGTTAAAGCCTGTTACTTCTGAGACAAAGTCAAACCATTTACCAACAGATTCTGAAGGGGAAAGCATGGACCTAGAAGAATCTATGCTAGAGGATTTGCCCTCAGATATGGAAATGGATTGCTCTTTAGTTTATGCCCAAAACTGACAAGCTATAAGGTTTAGAAAGCAGGAAACCTAGAAGCTTAGCTTTCAGTGGGGCAGTGCTGAGAAGAATATGTAAATGAGGTGCCGAGCTCCGAGGCTTGACTCAGAGTTTTTTGAAAGGACTGTTTTACAAGTAAAGGCCAGAGTTTGTAATTCAGCCTCTAAGGAAAGCCTGTGGGTGAGAGAAAAATAGTTGCAGTAAAAGTGCCATTGGTCTGCATAACTTGAAGAGTGTAAAGTTTGTAACCAAGCTGAAAGCTGTTGTTTGGCATGAAGAGTACTGGCTATTTCCACCTGAAGATATACTGTTGCCTGGCATTGTAAATAAGCTAAGTTCAGAAGCAATTTATTCTGTTGGTTTTGTTTCACTGGAGAAAGTATCCACCATTTTTATGTTTTGGTATTTTTTGAACTGCAAAGTTCATTTGCCTGAAGAATAATAAAAATCCTGTGTGCCTTGGAAAAACCTCTCGGCTGAATTCATTCAACCTCACAACTACATGCATAGGTGATTAAACAAGGGACATTAAAAAAATAAGTTCCGTCCCCCACCACTAGGCTCCGCCTAGCCAGTAGGGAGCGCGACAGTACGTAGCACTGTACAGACATAAAAGAGACTGTCCCTGCTCTTCAGAGCTTACAATCTAGTTAACCTGCATGGAGCAGTGGGTTCAACTCTAAGGAAAGGCATAGAAGGGGTTAACATGCATAGAGTTTCGGGTACAACTCTGGCCATCTCATTGGGCAAACTAGATAGACCATGCTGGTCTTTATCTGCTCTCATTTTCTATGTTACTACATTAACTTTAACAAAACAATCTCCTTCGACCAGCCTCAGCAGTACACAAATGTGCACACACAAATCTACACTTGCTCTGAAAAAGGTGTAAATACGTACATGTACCTCTATGCGTGAACCTGCATATCCGATAAATATCCTGCATATGGACATTGCATCAGACTGTGGTCTACCCATGCAAAGCCTCAGGAATGCCTGCGTGCTGATGGCTCAGTGCTAGGCACACTTGGTCTGCGCATGTGCCTTTTACATGCAGCTTTAGGAAAATCCTTCTCCAGCTGCAAAATATAAACTTAAGAAAACTGCCCCTCTGAATTCAATAAGAATAATAGCGAGATTAAACTTGCAGGTCATATCGCTCATGAATTTAAGGGTGTGCATTAGGCTGTTAAACATCAAAAGGAAGAGAAGGGTTTGCAGGGGAGTGTGATTCTGGAAGGGGGGGGGGGGGATGATGTGCATCTTTAAGTAACTCAGAAATGGACTCGAGGAATGATGCTGAAGTACAGCCACAGAGCCTGCCATGATTTCCAGCCTCTGTCTGTATATTTCAGACTTGTGCTAATTCAGCCCCTTTGGGTGTCCCCATATGTACTTTCTAATGCAAGCTGCTTCCATGGGAATCTTCCAGAGATGTGTATAACCTGGGCCACAGCACATATTTTCCATTGTTTTTCAGGTTTAGAGCAGTGAATAAAAGGGGAGAATGTGTGGGTGAATAACCAGCCCCTTGTAAGTAGTGTGAAGGACATTGACGGAGGGGGCACCTGGTGGTTCCATCTTCTGTGTGCCCCAATTTTTTGACCTCCCATAACCCTTTTACAAGGGTCATCTCCAAAATGCAAAATCCTCAGGAGAGAATGAACTCCAGTGTCAATCGGTGTACTCCACACATAGGTTAAATCTCAAAGGATGAATTGAAAGGAGTGGAGGAGTAGCCTAGTGGTTGGGGCAAGGTACTTCAGGCCGGAAGGTCGGTGGTTCAAATCCCACTAGAGGACAGCAACCTTGGGCTGGAAGGACTGGGGTTTCTAGTCCCACAGGTGCTCCTTGTGGTCTTGGGCAAGCCACTTAACCCTCCATAGCCCATGTTCCCTGTAAAATAGTTATCTCCAAGTTATAATACCCTGTTCAATGTAATTTCAGTTTGTTCAATGTAAACTGCACTGATGCAGAATAGTGCGGTATATAAGAGAATGTAAATAAATAAATAAATAAATACTAAGCAAATAAGGGGTTAATGAAAGCCAAACAGAGTGGAGTTTGTATTCAGATGCTGGGATCACCCTGTGTGTGAAGTCAGCCTTCCACACACTTCCCAGAATGCTAACAGGCTTAACCGAAATACAAGAATTATCAGCATTTAATCCTTCTGGATAAACCCTACTTGATGTGTGCCTCCGGAAGGCTTTCGGCACAGTAAGTCCTTATCCCCATCTCCATCACAGCTATCTTTAGGCATGTGTGTTCGATCATTTGAAGTCTTTTTGTGGAAATTGGATGTTGCAGAACTAAGTTGCACAGAATAAGGGGAACGGATTTCTCGCCTCACTTCAGAAGACACTGCTGTTCAGAGTCCAACTTTCACTTTTGATAGATCTGTCAGCATAGCCAAATCTATACAGACACTTAACAAGTATATCACACTACCTCATGCGAGACATAAGGAATTTTTGTGGGTTGATGCATCTCATAACCCCAGAGGAATTGCTAGACCTCTTGAAATGATTGTGTTTCAGCTCAGGAAGCAGAAAAATCCTGCATTCCTGGAGTTCAAAAGCTGACACTTCTAATGTGGTTACAAGGATGTGTGGATATTCCAGTAGGCAGACACTATGCTACGGATACATTTCTTTGCTAGCGTGGCCGGCTATGACATGTGATGGGAACACAAGACATGCCTTACAACCTCACTGCAATGCACGGAAGTGGATGAATTTTTTTGTGGAAAAAACTGAAAATAAAGGGCAATTTATTTTTCACCAAAATGAGAGACTCTGTCTCCAACTGTAGGACAGTTGGCTGCTGTGTTCTCCTTGTGGTATGTCTTGGCTCTTCACCACACCTTGATCCTGCTGTCCTCCCAGAGAGTGTTTCCAGCCTAGGAGCTCAACTAATGCAGAAGATTCTCCAATAAGCTTTTGCAAAAGGTCAGAGCATCCTGCGAGGTTGTGCTGGTTTCTTGCTTGATCTGACTTCTCCATAAGCAGAGAGTCCAGCCTAGAGACCCAACCAGCCATTTTGCTCTGACTGTTCGCATGACCTCTCCCCCTGACCCTCAAACTTAGCTGTAGTACCACTGGGCAATCAAAGCAAGCGTAATCATCCTGATTTGCAACACAGCACAATAATGTCTACACAGGCACTCAGACCATTGAATATTAACCCGCCGATGACATCACTTAACCTTTCCGCAGGGCTATGACTTAACCAGCATAAGCCTTCTAAAGGGAGGCTGTCTTTCCAGAGTAATATCGGAACCAGGAGCCTGAGTGTGAGAAGGAAGGTCTCATGTATCAGAAGAAGGTCCCCAGCATTTATGCAGTAGCTGCTCTCTGGATAAACAGCCTTCATATCATATCAGCTGTGAAAGATGGACATTCTCACCAAAAGGCCCTGTGGTTTTTAGTCTTGTTTGTAAATCTACTTTTCCTTGAAAGAAAACAACATTGCTGTTCAAGAACGCTTGTAGATGGAAAGTTGAACCATTAAGCAGGCAGTGAGTATCTGTGAGGAGCAAGAAGAAAGACGGGGTGACCATCACATAGGAACATACAGGCTCATTCCACCCTGGATGTATACCCCCCTCTGTCCAGATTGACCGGATGTACAGAGGGGGTCATGATTCTGATTCCATGGGACCCGTCTAGCCCCACGGGATCAGAATCGCGATCAGGCCTGTACATGCAGGTCAGGACTGTGATTCAGCCCGGCCTGCACATACAGGCACTGCCCAACTAACTCAGTCAAGACTTTTAAATGGAGCCACAGCACCATGGTGTTCGATTGCCATGGCACCGCGGTTCCATTTAAAAGCCATGATGGCCGCTGGAACAAATGGTTTAGTCCCCACAGCCCAACCCCCGATTTGGCCTCCCAGGGCCAGGGTCAGGCTGTGGGGAATGCTTTCTGCCCCCTGTCGCCCTTTCCTGGCCCCAGGCCTGCCGATCCCCAACGTCCAGGGAAGTTATTCCACCTTGGAGGTGGAATAACTTCCCTGTTCAGGTAGCCAGCTCTGGATGTACAGTGCCGACATTAGAATCAGCCCTGTAAGTCCGGGGCTGGCGACCGCCCACTGCCTGCCCTACACTACCCCTGATCCTCCCCTTTCTCGCCCCCATCTAGCTTCCCCATAAAACTGGCAGGGAAGCTAGATGCCAGTGGGAAGGGGCACGAATAGTGGGAATGGACGACCCGTTGTGACATCCATCCCTGCTATTGGTGCAATAGAATAACCCCCATATTAAATGATGGCAGATAAAAACCAGCATGGTCCTTCCAGTCTTCCCAGTAAGGTGACTAGGGTTGTATCTGCCTCTCCGTGGAGGTTACCACCTCTCTATGCCTTTGTTTAGGCTTCTCTGTGCAGGTAATGTCTCTCCCCCGTGCTGCTGTTGTTGTTTTTTTTAAGTGTGAAAGTCATTTCATGTTTGCTTTTAGGGAAAATGGTCTGTACTTCGGGCCTGATATTCAGGTATTTTTAAGTGCCTGGTCACCATGGCTAAAACTGAAATCAGATATTCAGCACTAGAATCTGAATATCGTCTGCTACTGAATATCTAGTTCTGGTGCTGGACAGGGGCAATATCCAGCTGCTCTCTGGATAGCCCCAACCACATAAAGTTATGACAGCTTTTTTTCTGACCTATCTTTATTCGGCTACTTATCTGGTTAGTGGGCTTAAAATTGCCACTAACCAGATAAATGCTGAGACCACCCTTGTCCTGCCCCAGGCCAGTGCTACGGCACTTAGGTGGGGATCCAGAGGCACTATACGGTTAGTACCACTGAATATCCCTCTTAGCAGGGTTTAACCGGTTAGCAGGTCCTGCTAACCAGATAGACCCTTTTGAATATCGGGCCCTTTGATTCCATCCTCTTGTCCTAAAGAGATCCTCTGTGATTAGCTCAGGAATTTTTGAATTTCATGACTGTTTTTGTCTCCAGCATATCCACCGGGAGGGCGTTCCAGGCACCCCCCACCCTTTCCATGAAAAAGTGCCGAAAGGGGCTAGTGAAATCAGAGACAATAAACATGTTGCAAAATATACCAAGTGGACACTTGGAGGCTCTCTTATGCCTAAACAAGCACTGAGAACTGAACTTAAGGTGAAGTCTTTACTGAGAAGCCCGGCTCTAGAGTAGATCTCATTAGGGCACAGTGAGCAGTAACCCTCTTCCTTCACAGTTGTGCCGGCCTACAAAGGACCGTCAGTATCTATAAATCACTACAGTACTCCCCAGGACCTGCCTCTCTTACAGCCCCCGCCTTCTCCCAATAATTCTGACATCATGTCAGAGCCAGGAAGCCAGCTGCGTCCCAGGGACAAAGTTCTAGATGAAACGGAGATGCCTTAAATGTTTGGCAGTGGTGACCAAAAGCAAATATTTTTATGTCTGTGGAAAGTCAACACATTCTGTTTGCCCACTTGTGAATGTTTTCACAAGAGCAGGGAATGGGCTCTTTAACCAGTACCACTTCTTCCTCTTCAGCTGTTTTCTTTTTTAAGTTCTTTTTACAGAAATGATCTCAGCTTTCCGGGGCATTGTAGTTGCGAGCATAGGGGAGAGGTCTGAAGCTTTCTCCTGTCTCTTGGACTCTGCCATCTCCTAAAGTGTGAAATCACAATCTAAGTGTTCACAGACCTTGCCAATGTGACTTGTACCCCAGAGGCGCTCTTATATCGTCCAGTATGGTAATTGAAAAAAGGTGCTCCCCCCCTCCATCCTTCCACCTTCTGCGTAGGCCATGCGGTTAATTAACCCTCTTCATGCATGAGCGAGCCTCGTGAAGTAAATACATAACCAAACAGAAAAAAATCTTCCTGACTTCCCTAATTAGATGGGACCTTCATGGGCCACTGCCTGAGACTGCTGGGAGAGTGGGACTGCGAGGGGAGGGGATGGGGTCGAGATGGGGGAGCCTATGGATGTGGCTACTGGTTTCAGATCAACAAAACTCCAAGTGACTTCAATCTTCATCAACTGCTTAAGGCCAGTACACTGTGGAAGATGTAACATCCCCCGCCCCCACCCAATAAACAAATTAAAATATTTTCCAAAGAGCCCAAGAGAGTAACTTAGAGAAGTTTTCAGTTTTCTTGGGAGTTATGGTGGGAGAATGCAGACATTTTCCACAGTCTGCACCCCAGACAAAGTGCACGGGGAAAGGGAAGTGGCAGGCATACCTCTACATATCTTTACATATAAATTTCACATGCCTGAGCTAAAAGAAATTCTTCAGATATTCACAACATGCACAAAGAAGGAAGAACACTGCAGCTTTGGTGCAATCAATCTCATTGCCACAAGCTTCAGTACTGCCTCAGAGAAGAATCAAAAAACGGGAACCCTGGAAAAAACAACAAAAGAATTTTACTAGAGAGAAAAGTGCTTTACTTTGAAATTCGTTTGCAAAAGTGCCACTGCACTGTTCAAACATGTTTCAGGATGCAACTTAATTTGTAACCTTGCTAGTGCCAACATCTGATTGACTGTCTTGGCCCTGCACCTGCTGTGCCTGCAGTTTTCCAGCTTGGCGGCTCTGAAGGAAGGAGTGTGGGTACACCGGCTCGTTTGCCAGCTGGTCTTAGTGAGGTATATTTCTGTTGCAGTATAATGCCTTGCATGTTCAGTGTCTGGCACAGATCTTTTTATTCCTTTGGACCACTCCCTCTGTTTTTCTTTGATTTCTACATTTGTCAAGGAGGAATTTCGATGGCACAAGGGCAGGCAGCACAGAGCTCCAGTCCTTCTGGTGCACTGCTCAGATTTATGGACCTCTCCAGAAGACTCCCTCTTATTTTCTCTGCTAGGAGATTCTAGCACAGTGAGGTGTGCCCTCCACAGCAAAAGCAAACTCAGCTTCTTATGGGATGAAGTATGTAGGTCAGGGCAGTACTGTGCTAATATGCTGAAGTATTCTGTTTTCCTTGCTGGAACTTTAATTCCATTTCCAGTGAAGCAGTCAGAGCAGGTTTGATATACTCATGACTTTTCAGTGCTCACTGCTCTGCAGTACTGAGCATCAAACAGTTCTGCCAGTGCACCTCATTCCTGCCCTGCAGCATCTCCTGATGTCCCAAGACTGAGATCCAGGCACACAATTCTTCCAGTGCACCTCACTCCTGCCCCGCAGCACCTCCTCATGTCCCGAGACTGAGCTCCAGGCACACAGTTCTGCCAGGGCACCTCATTCCTGCCCTGCAGCATCTCCTGATGTCCCGAGACTGATCCCGACACACAGCTCTGCCAGTGCACCTCACTCCTGTCCCACAGCACCTCCTGATGTCCTGGGACTGAGATCCAGGCACACAGCTCTGCCAGTGCACCTCACTCCTGTCCCACAGCACCTCCTCATGTCCCGAGACTGAGCTCCAGGCACACAGTTCTGCCAGGGCACCTCACTCCTGCCCCACAGCACCTCCTGATGTCCCAAGACTGAGCTCCAGGCACACAGTTCTGCCAGTGCACCTCACTCCTGCCCTGCAGCACCTCCTGATGTCCTGAGACTGAGATCCAGGCACACAGTTCTGCCAGTGCACCTCATTCCTGCCCTGCAGCATCTCCTGATGTCCCGAGACTGATCCTGACACACAGCGCTGCCAGTGCACCTCACTCCTGCCTTGCAGCACCTCCTGATGTCCAAGGACTGAGATCCAGGCACACAGCTCTGCCAGTGCACCTCACTCCTGTCCCACAGCACCTCCTGATGTCATGGGACTGAGATCCAGGCACACAGCTCTGTCAGTGCACCTCACTCCTGCCCCGCAGCACCTCCTGATGTCATGGGACTGAGATCCAGGCACACAGCTCTGTCAGTGCACCTCACTCCTGCCCCGCAGCACCTCCTGATGTCACAGCACTGAGATCCTGACACACAGCTCTGCCAGTGCAAATCACTCCTGCCCTGCAGCACCTCCTGATGTCACGGCACTGAGATCCAGGCACACAGCTCTGCCAGTGCACCTCACTCCTGCCCTGCAGCACCTCCTGATGTCATGGCACTGAGATCCTGACACACAGCTCTGTCGGTGCACCTCACTCCTGCCCCGCAGCATCTCCTGATGTCATGGCACTGAGATCCTGACACACAGCTCTGCCAGTGCACCTCACTCCTGCCCTGCAGCACCTCCTGATGTCCAAGGACTGAGATCCAATCACACAGCTCTGTCGGTGCACCTCAATCCTGCCCTGCAGCACCTCCTGATGTCATGGCACTGAGATCCTGACCCACAGCTCTGCCAGTGCACCTCACTCCTGCCCCGCAGCACCTTCTGATGTCCCAAGACTGAGATCCAGGCACACAGTTATGCCAGTGCACCTCACTCCTGCCCCGCAGCACCTCCTGATGTCCCAGGACTGATATCCAGGCATATCCAGCAACTTTGGGCCGGAAGGACTGGGGTTTCTAGTCCCACAGATGCTCCTTGTGGTCTTGGGCAAGCCACTTAACCCTCCATTGCCCATGTTCCCTGTTAGTATTAGTGTATGTGTCTCATATCTTGGCGTGTTAAATGTATCCCCCAATTGTGCTGTGACTGCTTTGATTGAAGGATAAGGTGGTATACAAAACTGTCTAAATAAATAAATAAAATACAGTTCTGCCAGTGCACCTCACTCCTGCCCCGCAGCACCTCCTGATGTCCCAGGACTGAGATCCAATCACATAGCTCTGCCAGTGCACCTCACTCCTGCCCCACAGCTCCTACTGATGTCATGGCACTGAGATCCTGACACAGAGCTCTGTCGGTGCACCTCACTCCTGCCCCGCAGCACCTCCTGATGTCATGGCACTGAGATCCTGACACACAGCTCTGCCAGTGCACCTCACTCCTGCCCCGCAGCACCTCCTGATGTCATGGCACTGAGATCCTGACACACAGCTCTGTCGGTGCACCTCACTCCTGCCCCGCAGCACCTCCTGATGTCATGGCACTGAGATCCTGACACACAGCTCTGCCATTGCACCTCACTCCTGCCCCGCAGCACCTCCTGATGTCCCAGGACTGAGATCCAGGCACACAGCTCTGTCAGTGCACCTCACTCCTGCCCCGCAGCATCTCCTGATGTCCCTGGACTGAGATCCAGGCACACAGCTCTGCCATTGCACCTCACTCCTGCCCCGCAGCACCTCCTGATGTCCCAGGACTGAGATCCAATCACATAGCTCTGTCGGTGCACCTCACTCTTGCCCTGCAGCACCTCCTGATGTCACGGCACTGAGATCCTGACCCACAGCTCTGCCAGTGCACCTCACTCCTGCCCCACAGCACCTTCTGATGTCCCAAGACTGAGATCCAGGCACACAGTTATGCCAGTGCACCTCACTCCTGCCCCGCAGCACCTCCTGATGTCCCAGGACTGATATCCAGGCATATCCATCAACTTTGGGCCGGAAGGACTGGGGTTTCTAGTCCCACAGATGCTCCTTGTGGTCTTGGGCAAGCCACTTAACCCTCCATTGCCCATGTTCCCTGTTAGTATTAGTGTATGTGTCTCATATCTTGGCGTGTTAAATGTATCCCCCAATTGTGCTGTGACTGCTTTGATTGAAGGATAAGGTGGTATACAAAACTGTCTAAATAAATAAATAAAATACAGTTCTGCCAGTGCACCTCACTCCTGCCCCGCAGCACCTCCTGATGTCCCAGGACTGAGATCCAATCACATAGCTCTGCCAGTGCACCTCACTCCTGCCCCACAGCTCCTCCTGATGTCATGGCACTGAGATCCTGACACACAGCTCTGTCGGTGCACCTCACTCCTGCCCCGCAGCACCTCCTGATGTCATGGCACTGAGATCCTGACACACAGCTCTGCCAGTGCACCTCACTCCTGCCCCGCAGCACCTCCTGATGTCATGGCACTAAGATCCTGACACACAGTTCTGCCAGTGCACCTCACTCCTGCCCCACAGCACCTCCTGATGTCATGGCACTGAGATCCTGAAACACAGCTCTGTCGGTGCACCTCACTCCTGCCCCGCAGCACCTCCTGATGTCATGGCACTGAGATCCTGACACACAGTTCTGCCAGTGCACCTCACTCCTGCCCCGCAGCACCTCCTGATGTCATGGCACTGAGATCCTGACACACAGCTCTGTCGGTGCACCTCACTCCTGCCCCGCAGCACCTCCTGATGTCATGGCACTGAGATCCTGACACACAGCTCTGTCGGTGCACCTCACTCCTGCCCCGCAGCACCTCCTGATGTCATGGCACTGAGATCCCGACACACAGCTCTGCCAGTGCACCTCACTCCTGCCCTGCAGCACCTCCTGATCTCAGGCTTTGTTTCCCTATAGCTTTTTATTTATTTATTTATCGCCTTTCATGAATCAAAGCGATTTACAATGAACTCAAAGAATTGAACAGTACATTTAGCAAAAAATGCACTTTCACAGTTATCTGCAGTAAATCCTGAACTTTCTCCAGTCTGAAAATCTGTATTACACTCTAGTTTGCACTCTACACTGTTTCCTTGTTCCTACCTCTTCCACCTCAGTGGCGTAGCAAGGGCAGGGTGGGTGGGTGTGGCAGGGAACACCACTCTTCCACCTTCAGAATGATGTTCAGAGCTGTGGGATTTTCACTTTGGGGATTACATTCTCTCTGTTGTGCTCTCAGGGCCGATGCAGTGGTATTGGATGCCCAGCCTTATCCCCCCCCCACCGATATTTGGACAATTAAAGTCAACAGTCATGATCCTCACAACACTACTCTCCCTGCACAACAATCCTGTAAAAATGCATAACTGGATATCACACCTTTAAGTACCAAACTCTGCTTTGCAGATATGCATGTTATGCTCTCCCTGCATGTACATGAATGTGCTGAGGGCTCTCTGAGTTTGTGGTGCTGTCAGGATCTAGTGTTTTGACTGCTGCTGCTCTTTGCCGACCATCAGAAGCGGTATCCAAGGTGACCACCTAGCCTTGCCTAATGGTTGAGCCGTCCCTGGCTACCCTGTATCATTGGGCTACATTCTGGATCTGACACTGCAGCCCTCTGCTTCAGAACCAATAAATTTTCTCTTGCAGAGCGATAGGAACAGCTCCCAAAACTGAATTAGGGCCTCAAGTCACTCAGAATGTGAAATATGCCATAGTGCCTCAGGCCCTCTGTCTGTGATACCTGTTCAGTTTTGCTCACTTCTCCCAACCCAGCTCCTACCCCCTTTATCATATCTCTTGTGTTATTCCACACAGCACTGCCAGAAACTTGCTGTTCTGTTTTTGATTATCATTGTTGGAAAGAAAGCAGCTTAAGATGTCTGGGAAGCCAAACTTTCCATTCCGCATGGGGATCGATCATGGGAGCCTGAAAGTTATGGAGCATTTAGTCAGGACCTTTGCACAGTGAGGAGAGATGGACTGTCATGGGGTTAAAGATAGATGGGGCTTTGGCTCGACCCTCCATTGGCCAGAGCTCTCCTGGACAGGAACCCTGACCAGGTGTCGGGGTCCCTAGGGAATCTCCCCGCTCAGAGATGCAGACAAAGAGTCTATGGGCAGAGCTACTCTTCTGAACTCTCATTTTCTTTGGCGTTTATTTAGTGGGCATCCATGCTTTGAATGATGTGTGTGTATTTTTCTCTACAGCTTGCTGCTTAGTCTGTAAACTCGGCTGGGTCTTAGGAATGCAAATGTCACCGGACACCAGTTGTGAGTGAAACTTTATCACTCACTAATGTGCAGTTCTGTGGATCGGGCGGCTTTCCCAGTGGCTCCAGGTCTCTCTCTGGAAGGCGTGGGCTGCCTCTCCTTTGGCTTTTGAAGGATCAGAGTGTTGGATTATTGGAACTTGCTTTTCCTCTGGCTCCTACTCGGAGCATGCTCATTCTTCTGGACCAGGCGAGGAATAGTGAGAAGGCAGAGCCTCACTTTCCAGTCCTTCCCTGTAAGCCTCTTCCACCTGAGTAGTCATCTTGGCCATTCTTACTCTGGATTGACCTTTTTCTCTCAGGTGAGAAAGTGATCAAAAAGCATAATTAACTAAATTTCTGTAAACAAGATTGTGTTTTGAGGGCTTGGGGTTGGCATTTCACATAGCCTATTAGTATGAATGTGCTTAAACAAGAAATAATGTTTTCCAAATTCTCATACATTTTTTCACTTAGTTTTGCATATTCATTTTAACAGGCAATTTTTAGTGCACACCAAATTGATTTAAGGTGCGCTGTCGATTGATGCATGTTAAATCAATTTATTGAGCACTGAATTTGTTAAGCTGTCTTAATGAATGTGTACTGACAAATATGTGGCCCCTAGCTAGCGGTTGGTGCAATGGGCTGAGAACCATGGAAGCCAGGATTGAATTTCCCATTCTGCCCTGACCCTCATTGTGACCTGCAGCAAGTCACTTTCAGGGATGTTTACTACAGATTTTACCATTTGCTAACCATAAGCATGGGCCCATGCGCTAAGAACAGCCATGCAGTAACAATCCCATGCTAACTGCTTAGTGCAGGCTGAGGTGGGAACAGGGATGGTTATGAGTGCAGATAGCACATGGACAGCATTGACAGTTAGGGCCCGATTCCAGTGTGGACGTAGAAGCCCTCTGCGCGCCCAGCCAGAACAGGACACACAGAGAGCATCGCGATTCTGATCCCATGGAATGACCCCCTTAGTGTATGGCAAGTTACTGCATGCTGTCAGGGGTGTCCTCAAGAAGTGGAGTTAAGGCACTAGGGTTACCAGCACAGGTAGCACAGCTGCTATTGGAAGAAAACTCACCTCTGACTCAGCCGTGAAATGTATCCCCTCCCCCCTCCCTGAAGCACATAACCTCCACAAGACCCATGGTGCACATAACCGCCCTCCCCCATTGACAGTCCTCCCCCAGTACATAACCCTTCTGATAAGGGCTCCCTCTTGAAGACTATACCTGACCCTCCCCCCCCCAACCCCAAACGATCCACCTGAGGTAGCCCTGGAGTCTAGTGGATGAAGCAGGGGCGACTCTTCTCTGCTCCTGCCCTGTTGCTGCCTGGGCTCAGAATGGCAGCTATGACTCCTAATGGTAATCTCTCAGTACTACTGTTATGGGCCAGTCTGGAGAAAGTCACAGAATCCTACTTATCGTGCCTTATTCAGGGAGAGACTTGTGCACTATCAACATTCTGTTAATGCTGCCAAAAAAGATTGTGGGAGACCCCAATCAGCAGTCAGCAACAGAGGAGTGGGAATGCAGGATACTCCCGCCCCTCTGCCACCAAGGCCAATCAGGGCTCAACACACGGCACCACCGGACCTTTTTAAACAAAGGGCGCTTAGGCACACCACGCTTGGCGGGCCCACCCCTGACGGCCTCACCAAAAGACCTTTGGCGTGGCCCTCAGGTGGGGATCTCAGGAGAAAATAACTACAGAAAGGACAAAGTCAGTCTCCTCTGCAAGACCATAACATTGCACAGACTTCTGCATGACAGACACTCCCCAAACACAGCCTCTATAAGAACAGCCACCAGAAGGAAATCACACTAGCACAAACAACACAACCCCTCAGCCACCATACCTATACCTATATGTCCAACACTGAGGTACGGGGACATTGACTACACACCATGCTCACACTTTACTCTCTAATCTTCATGCTTCTGGCACTCCTGTTGATCTCCATGGCCCAGAAACCTCACGCTAGCACTAAACTCCTAACATGGCCCACCAACCAACCATCCAATCGAACCCACATCCAACACTCCAGCAGTACACACAGAACCCCGCGACACTTAATACACATAATAAACTCCTTCTCCCACACTACCCTAACCTCACTCAAATCACCACACACACAGACATTACAATGTGCTTTAATAAACTCCTGCTCAATCCAGAATAAAATCCAGGTCATCAGAGTCTTCCTGCTATCCCACAACTTAGACATACTTTGCATAACTGAAACATGAATCGAAGAAACAGACAACATACTACTGAATCAACTCACACCAATGGATACACCTTATGCCAATACCCAAGAACTCAACATACAGAAATGTAGCCATCGGCACCAATACTGCCGTGGACACATGCATGAAACACCCCAAGATCTATTGGTACATTCCAAACCTCCACAACCTGAAATGGCAATTCTGTAAACACAAAAGAAAATGGTGCAAAACTAAGCACAATGAAGACAAACTACAATATCTACGACCGATAAAAGACTATCACACAGCAACAGACAAAATTAGACGTGAACACCACACAAAACTACTCAACTCTGCAATCAACTGACCAAGAGAACGCTTTGATATTATAAAACCCCTGACTAAAGCACCATCCACCGAAAACCAGGAAAACACCCTCACCCCACAACAACTAGCTCAACATTATAAACAGCTTCAACCCCAACCAGATGTCAATCTCCCTCCCCCCCTACTGAAGACAGCCACCCAGACCCCCTGGATCGCCTTCACCGATATTACTGAAGGTCAAATTGAAAACACCATAGCATCTCTAAACATTAACAGCCTCCCCTCTGGATCCCTGCCCAGCATCATGGATTAAGGCGACAAAAAAAGAACTCAGTGGAGCATTCACCAAAATCATGCAATCGATACTCCAGCAAGAAATCATGCCCATATGCCTGAAAACTTCCTCCATATGCCCAACACTGAAAAAAATCTGAACCCTGATGATCCTTCATCTTACAGACCCATCGCAAGCCTACCATTTACAGCAAAAATCATTGAAAAAACAGTACAACACCAACTTCAAGACCATATCGACCAACACAACTTACTAGACCCTCAGCAACACAGGTTCCACCCACATCATGGAGTGGAAACACTTCTCACCACCCTGATAAATACCGTAACTCAAGGAATGAAGAAAGCCAATCAAGGCTTCCTGTTAATCTTCTTGTACATCTTGTCAGCCTTTGACACTGTAAATCACTGAATACTACTACAATATCTACACACCAATGGAATTCAAGGCACTGTACTCAAATGGTTCATATCCTATCTCACTGATAGACAGCAGCAGATAAAGATCAGTCAAAACATCTCCATTCCATAAGGCAGACACAAGGAGTCCCCCAAGGATCTACCTTCTCCGCCATACTCTTTAACCTCTATCTGCGACCACTCTGTTCAGTCATAAGAACATACAACCTATACGTCCACATCTACACCGACGACATTATGATATATGGACCTATTAATTTAAACCAGCCCACTCCATCTTCCCACCAGGAATGTTTCACTGAAGTTACCAACTGGCTAAGAGACAACAATCTGCAAATTAACTACAACAAGACAGAGGCACTCTACATAATGAAGGACACCACCTTTGTCCGTCCCCCCTTCCCCCACTACAATAAGACTGAGCACACAAAAATAAAAACCAAGACTGAAGTCAGATACCTTGGGGTCACCCTTGACCAACACCTACAATTCAAACCCCACATAAATAAAATCACCCAAACAATTTGGCACAAAGCAAAGACTCTCCAATGCCTCTGACCACTCCTCAAACCTGCAGACTTCTGTACTGTACTATAAGCCTCAATAATACTTTACCTGGATTCGTGCAATGCCATCTATCAAGGACTGCCACACTACACACTGCTACCACTCCAAAAAGCACTCCATTCAACAGTCAGAACCCTACAAGCAATAGCAAAGCAAGATCATATCACCCCAATACTAAAATAGCTCCACTGGCTCCCATTACAGAAACGCATAACATACAAATCCATCATACTAACCCACAAAGCAATCCACTCAGAACCCCCCCCCCCCCACACACACACACCTCCACTCACTTCTTTAGCTCTCCCAACTACACAGATACAGATGGACATCCACAATGAACACCCTCGTCATCCCCTACATCAGAACCAAATCCAATCAGCAGGCATGTAAACGAGCCTTCCAGCTATACGCAGCCTCCATATGGAACAAGCTACCGGACCAACTCAGGAGCATCACTGATCTAATGACTTTCAGAAAACATTTAAAAACACATCTGTTCAAGGAACACTTCATCCCAAGTTCATGACCCCCCACCCCCAAAAGAACATTACAAGATGCTTATCATTACAACTGTACATAGCCAAAAGTATATATAGTTAAGATCTAAGGATCTTTTAGGTAGTTAAGAACCCAAGGATTCATATTTGCATGTTTGAATATAGTTTGACACAGTTCTAATGTATTTTCACTTTCGTTACATGTGAACCGCCTTGACCCAGTGAAAGGTGGTATATAAATAAAGCTAAATAAATAAATAAGATATTCAAAGGCATTTACTCGGTTCACAGACCTGCAACCTGTGTAAATGCTGGTTAGCGGGGTATTCAAAGGCGCTAACATGGTTAGTGATCCCGGATATACATGGTGGCATCGTTACATGCCCTGATATTACATGCTTAGCATCGGGGCATGTCATGGCTATTCCAGGGCATAGCAGAGGCGGCACCCAACACTAACTGGGCAGTGATGATATTGAGCCACCTGTGGGTAAAGATAAGCATGGCGAAGGCTGGTCTATCTTCACCCACAAGAGCTAAGCAGGCAGTGGATCGGTATCACTACGGTCAGATTGGCTTTCTGGCTCTGCGGAACCCGGATATTCATTACCAGTGGCCAAACATGGCGCTGGCATTGAACATCCAGGGTTAGTAGTCAGCACTGATGGCTACGCTACTGCTACTACTACTATTGATCATTTTATATAGCGCTACAAGGCATATAAAGAAACACTCGATAGTACAAAGAAAAACTACTACGCTGCAACTTTATCAAAATCATATAACAGACCTAGAGAACTATTCTCTATTGTCAGAAACCTTACCAATAACGCTCAAAATTCCTGCAATGAAATCACCGACATCTCAGTACAAACACTAGCTGATCACTACCAAAATAAATCAAAAAATACTCAAATGCCTTTTGATACAATCAATAACTCTCACCAATCTGTTGTCCAATGGTCTGACTTTTACCCCATTTCAAGAACAACATTAAAAACTATCATATCCGGACTCAATACTACCACCTCTTATTTAGACCCATGCCCAGTGTCATGGATAAAAAACACTCTGCCTACCTTACTTTCATTCATTCTCCCAATAGTCAACCTCTCATTATCCCAAGGTTACCTTCCGCAATCACTCAAACATGCACAAATACGCCCAATCCTAAAGAATGGCAAACTAGATAAAACATGCCCAGCATCATACAGACCCATTTCTAGCATCCCATTTTTGGCCAAAATAATAGAAAAAGTAGTGCAATTACAGACCCAGGAATACATAGACACATCTTACCCACTTGACGAGCAACAATATGGATTTCGGCCCCGCCATGGAGTAGAAACACTGCTAACAGTATTAATTGATACTCTCCTAAGAGGAATTGACAATCATAAACAAGCATTCATCCTCCTCTTTATCGATATATCAGCAGCCTTTGATAGTGTTCATCATTCAATAATGCTCAGCAACTTAAGACAGATAGGCATAAACTCCACAGTACATAATTGGTTCACTTCCTATTTAAACAACAGAACACAAAATGTACGAATAGGTAATCAAACTTCAACTACATATAACCAAGAAATAGGTTTACCACAAGGATCTGCTCTTTCAGCCCTACTCTTTAACATTTACATAAAACCGGTTTGCAATATCTTTAAAAAATTTGGAGTACATTATCACCTCTATGCAGATGATATTATGATGTACATCCCATTTACAATCCCTAACATAACATTACATCTACTCTCAGACTGCTATAATGAAATCACAACTTGGCTAAAAACTCAAAACCTTCACATAAATCATGCCAAAACTGAAGTCCTAATCGTAACTAAAAATCAATCATTCATCCCTCCAACCCATATAACACTACAAGAGCAAGAAATTAAAATAAAAAATGAAATAAGATATCTAGGTGTTATACTAGATACACACCTTACAATGGAAACCCACATTAGAAACACTTTAAAGAAAATCTATTTCAAACTTAAAATTCTCAAACAACTACGTCCGCTAGTATTTATACAAGATTTCATTAATATAACACAAGCTATCATAACCCCTCATTTTGATTTCGCCAACCTAGTACTTATAGGCATTTCAAAACAGAACATTAAAAGAATTCAATTAGCCCAAAATGCAACAGCAAGAATTATACTAAAAATAAATTCTATACAACACATAACACCTATACTTGCATCTCTCCACTGGTTACCAATACAAAGTAGGATAATATACAAAACAATAATAACCTCATTTAAAGCATTAAACGACTTAGCACCGATTACACTATGTAATCTAATATGCAAAGAAACACCTAAGCCTACTAATAGAAAAGAACAGTTAAATAAACTAAAGATCCCGAAGGACTTCATAAAAGCACATAAATTGACCAACAATAGAGCCTTCTCACACATAGCCCCAATTATCTGGAATTCCCTACCAGAGGATCTACGTTCACTAACAGAGATCTTGGAATTCCGCAAAAAACTAAAAACTTATCTATTCACTAAACACTACAATTCCATAGAAAACCTTGCAATCAACATAGATAAAGGATAATCAGGTAAATGACCACTTAAAGCACAAACCTCACACCTAAATGGACAACACTCAGCGCTAATGAAATGACGATCCTATCTCCTATGACCTAATACCTACGCATGTATATAGTTGTATCAGTTATGTACTGTCTTACGTATATAGATACTACACTTTGTTAGTTAACTGTTTTTACACGATCCCAGTTCAAAAACCCACTTTGTTTATTTATGATATGTTAAGATGTTCTATGTAAAAATTAAGATGCTCTATGTAAAACAAACTTAGCTTTGTTAATTGTTGTTTGTAC
Source organism: Ichthyophis bannanicus (assembly GCA_033557465.1). Classification (NCBI taxonomy): domain Eukaryota; kingdom Metazoa; phylum Chordata; class Amphibia; order Gymnophiona; family Ichthyophiidae; genus Ichthyophis; species Ichthyophis bannanicus. The sequence continues at coordinate 72,228,027 of CM066036.1, forward strand.
ACCGCACCTGATCTCTGGAAGATGCGGTATAAAAATGAGTGTTAAATAAAATAAATAAATAAATAAATAAATAAATATACGAGAGCGCTGTAAAGGCACATATAAAAGATGGTCCCTGCTCTAAGAGCTGACAATCTAGTCAAGACAGCTTTACAAATGATAACTACTACCACTGAATATCCCCCTCCCCTCTCAATATTTGTCTAACGCACACCACAGCACCCTTGCAAAGTTCTCTTTAATCTGCGCCGAGTCCTCCACCGGCATTCTTGTCAGTGGGGGAAGGGGAAGAGCGTCGATCGCTCTGCATCTCCCCCGCCGGAAGGAATGTTGGCGGCGGACCAAGCGCAGGTTAGCGGGAACATTGGGTGTGATTGTGACTGATGATCTTAAAGTAGCTAAACAGGTAGAAAAGGTGACAGCAAAAGCTAGAAGGATGCTAGGGTGCACACGGAGAGGAATGGCCAGCAGAAGAAAGGAGGTGATAGTGCCTCTGTATAAGTCTTTGGTGCAACCTTATTTGGAGTATTGTGTGCAATTCTGGAGACCGCACCTTCAAAAGGATATAAACAGAATGGAGTCCATACAGAGGGTGGCTACTAAAATGGTTAGTGGTCTTCATTATAAAGCATATGAGGACAGACTTAAGGATCTTAATATTTACACCTTAGAGGAAAGGCGGGATAAAGGTGATATGATTGAGATGTTTAAATATCTCTGTGGCATAAATGTTCAGGGGGAGAGCCTCTTTTGATTGAAAGCAAGATCTGCTACGAGGGGACATGGGATGAGGGTGAAGGGGGATAGATTCAGGAGTGATATGCGGAAATATTTCTTTACGGAAAGAGTGGTGGATCCATGGAATAGTCTCCCAGTGGAAGTGGTAGAGATGAGGATAGTATCTGCATTCAGAGAAGCATGGGACAAACACAGAGGATCTCTAAAGGAAAAAAGGGGGCTGTTGTAGTTGTTGATATGGAAGGACAGACTAGATAAGCCATGTGGTCTTTTTCTGTTGTCATATTTCTATGTTTGTATGTTTCATTGTAAACCGCCTTGATATCTGTGAAGGGCGGTATAACAAGTTTCGCAATAAATATAAACATAAGGAGCAACTGCCCTTACTCGTAAACTGACCCCTAGGGGTCACAGCCACCATTATGAACTAAGGCAGCAACTGTGCGAGCAGAGGAGGATCCCTCCTGCCGCATCCCTGGTCTATCAGGGCAATCCTGGTGAGTGCCAGGGAGGAGGGTTAGGTATGGTCTGTTTGGAGGGGGTCTGATCAGAAGGGTTTTGTTTTGAATGTAGAATTCAACATTTCTAATATAACATGGTAGCTCTGAATTTATTAACTGCCGTAAATGTGAAGTGTTTTAGTGTGAGGAATAAAGCCATTGTACCCCTGATGCAGCCATTTGGCGAATCGAGAGACGTCATGTCGGACTGTGGCAACAGAGATTAAAACAGAAGATTATATAGCATTAGAAATGTCGAGTTCATGAAGATAAGTACTTTTTCAAATTTTTTGGTGATAGGTTAAGAACATAAAATATGCCATACTGGGTCAGACCAAGGTCCATCAAACCCAGTATCCTATTTCCAACAGTGGCCAATCTAGGTCACAAGTGCCTGGCAGGTTTCCAAAGAGAGACACAGGTTCCACAATGCTTGTACTGGAGCAAGCAGTGGATTTCCCGGGTCCTCTTTAATTATGGTTTATGGACCTTTCCTCCAGGAACTTCTCCAAACCTTTTTTAAATCCAGTTACACTAACGGATTTTATTACAACCTCCAGTAACGGATTCCAGAGTTTGATTACACGTTGAGTGAAAAGATATTTTCTTTTATTAGTCTTAAATAGGTTACACTGTAGCTTCATTGCATGTCCCCTAGTCTTTCTATATTTTGATGGCCTAAACAGTCGATCTACGTTTACTCATTCCACTCCATTCATTAATTTATAGACTTCTATCATATCTCCCCTCTGCCGTCTCTTTTCCAGGTTGAAGAGCCCTAACCTTTTTAGACTCTCCTCATAGGGGTATCCTTCCATCACCTTTACCATTTTAGTGGCTCCTCTCTGTACCTTTTCTAATTCTGCTATATCCTTTTTAAGATACGGTGACCAGAACTGCACACAATATTCAAGGTGCGGTCGCACCATGGAAGGATACAGAAGCATTATAATATCCTTTGTTTTATTCTCCATTCCTTTCCTTATGATACCTAGCATTCTATTTGCTTTCTTGTCCGCCACTACACACTGGGCAGAGGGTTTCAACGTGTTATCCACGATGATGTCTAAATCTTTTTCTTGGGTGGTGGTTCCTAATGTGAGACATTGCATCGTGTAACCATAGTTGGGGTTGTTCTTTCCTAGGTGCATAACTTTGCACTTGTCAACATTAAATTTCATCTGCCATTTGAACGTCCTCTTAACTGGTCCTCTTGCAATTTTTCACAATCCTGTTGGATTTTAATAACTTTGAATAATTTTGTGTCATTTGCAAATTTGATTATCTCACTCGTCATTCCCATTTTCAGGTTGTTTCCAGCGGAGCCAGCACAGATCTCTGGGGTACTCCACTATTCACTTTTCTGCACTGGGAAAATTGGTAATTTAGTCCTACCCTCTGCTTTCTATCTTTTAATCAGTACCTTACAATACCAAAGACCAGTCATTTTAAAAGCCTTATTCGTGATTTGCACACCTAGAAACCTGCATATCGCAAGCCATTTTACAAATCATGTTTGGTAGGGTGTGTGGCTGAGGCATGAGCAGGGAAGTGTGATGGGTGTAGATATCCCCGATTGATTTCATGAACCTCGAGGATGTCTGCAACCTTGTCCAACTTTAGACCTGCTCCAGACATAAATAAATATTGGGCAAGTGCTTGTCTGGGTCTGAAAACATCCAGAGGGTGTAGAGAAGATCGCACTCTGCTATCCTCAGTACGTTCCAAAATCAAAATGTTATTTTTTGTGTAATTGATAAATGTATTTGGTGTTTGCACCACTGCTGATTGTCTTTTGGGCACCGCCAGTCTTGAATACTATGCTGGGAGCATTTATGTAGTTGCCCTGGCAGAAGTCCATATCGGGCATGTCCACATTTGTGAAATTGTGCCCAAACTGAGACATGCCTGGGGTTTTTTCAGACATTCTGGCTTTGACATCCCAGATTGCGCATGAGAAATGTGCCTTCTTGTGTATGGATTTTTAATCTTGCATGATTTGCACAATAGCACTTTTGCACAAGCACAGTTTAATTAAAGAATTGGGGTTTTTTGCCCCATGATGTAAACGTTTCCAGCCCTATCGCCATCTATAGAGAGTTGGAGTTTTCTGAGGTCTTTTTCCTCATAATTTTTAGATTGATTTATTCAGTGCTTTGGGTTTATGGTAATACTAAGAGCAGTTATTTTGTTTAGTGATGTTTAACCTGCTGTCTCCTCTTTTTGTTTTGTCATCTATTGGGGGGGGGGGTCTGATCAGGGGGGGGTTATGCAATCTTCTAATGCATGTAACTTTTATTTATTTATTTACATTCTCTTATATATGGTGCTATTCTGCATCAGTGCAGTTTACATTGAACAGGGCATTATAATTGGAGATAACTTTTTTACAGGGAACATGGGCTATGGAGGGTTAAGTGGCTTGCCCAAGACCACAAGAGCACCTGTGGGACTAGAAACCCCAGTCCTTCCAGCTGAAGGTTGCTGTCCTTTAGTGGGATTTGAACCCCTGACCTTCTGGCCTGAAGTAATTTGCCCCAACCACTAGGCCACTCCTCCACTCCAACTTGGGCCAGTGCAGTAAGTGTGAGCCCTGTGTGCTAACTTCACGGCATTTACTCACCACGCCACCAACAGTACACAGCTTTTGCACTGATTGCATGTTAGCAGATACCCCCACGTGTCTCCCATTGTCTCAGGGATCTACTTACGGGGTCATTCTGAACTCTGTTTAGCAGGTCTGTACATCCAATCCGGACGTCCAGACCCGCTAAACGGCTGGGCAGCCTGCTGGGAACAGTGCTCCCCATATGAACAGGTGATTTGTATGGGGAGCTCTGTTCGTGGGAGAGAGGGGGCGGGACAGAGGCAGAGCGGGCAGTGGGCGCAGGGTGACCCCAGACTTACAGTGCTGATTCTGAGGCAGCCCTATATATCTGGGTTCAGCCATGGAGATGGGTGACTTATTCCCCCTCAGAGATGGAATAAGTTCCACTGGACAATGGAGGACCACAGCGCCGGGCTGTTACAAGAGCTGAGAGGGTGCAGGGGGATCCCTGCAGTCCAACCCTGGCCATGGGAGGCCAGACCAGGGGAAAGAGGTTTTGTTTCTGAAGGACAACATGGCACTGCGACACCATTCAGGGGTTTAGCTGAGTTAGCTGGGTATGTGGGCTGGACATGTGACTGCTTGGAATCGGGGCACGGCCTGCACGTCCAGGCCATAAACCTGATTCTGATCCCACGGGCACATCTAGCCCCTGCACAATCAGAATCGGGTCTGCCTCTGTACGGTCCGATTCTGATCAGCTGTACATGGGGGAGACAGCCAGCACAAAATGTCCCTCTAAGACTGTAAACTCCCTTTATCTCCCATTGTCTCGTGGATCCACTTAGACTGTAACCCCCCTTTATCTCCCATTGTCTCGTGGATCCACGTAGACTGTAAACCCCCTTTATCTCCCATTGTCTCGTGGATCCACTTTGTAACCCCCCTTTATCTCCCATTGTCTCGTGGATCCACTTAGACTGTAACCCCCCTTTATCTTCCATTGTCTCGTGGATCCACTTAGACTGTAACCCCCCTTTATCTCCCATTGTCTCGTGGATCCACTTAGACTGTAACCCCCCTTTATCTCCCATTGTCTTGTGGATCCACGTAGACTGTAAACCCCCTTTATCTCCCATTGTCTTGTGGATCCACTTAGACTGTAACCCCCCTTTATCTCCCATTGTCTCGTGGATCCACTTAGACTGTAACCCCCCTTTATCTCCCATTGTCTCGTGGATCCACTTAGACTGTAACCCCCCTTTATCTCCCATTGTCTTGTGGATCCACGTAGACTGTAAACCCCCTTTATCTCCCATTGTCTTGTGGATCCACTTAGACTGTAACCCCCCTTTATCTCCCATTGTCTCGTGGATCCACTTAGACTGTAACCCCCCTTTATCTCCCATTGTCTTGTGGATCCACGTAGACTGTAAACCCCCTTTATCTCCCATTGTCTCGTGGATCCACTTAGACTGTAACCCCCCTTTATCTCCCATTGTCTCGTGGATCCACTTAGACTGTATCCCCCCTTTATCTCCCATTGTCTCGTGGATCCACTTAGACTGTAACCCCCCTTTATCTCCCATTGTCTCGTGGATCCACTTAGACTGTAAACCCCCTTTATCTCCCATTGTCTCGTGGATCCACTTAGACTGTAACCCCCCTTTATCTCCCATTGTCTTGTGGATCCACGTAGACTGTAAACCCCCTTTATCTCCCATTGTCTTGTGGATCCACTTAGACTGTAAACCCCCTTTATCTCCCATTGTCTCGTGGATCCACGTAGACTGTAAACCCCCTTTATCTCCCATTGTCTCGTGGATCCACTTATACTGTAACCCCCCTATCACCACTGTACAGTACTGTGAACCTCTACTTTGCACTTAACACTAACTAATTAAATAAAAGGCAATGCCTCAGATGAGTAGTAACATTGCTTGTCCTTGCATATTCTGGTGCCTTCCAGAGGTTAGGGGACTGCGGTAATGTTTCAGTTCTTTCGCTTTTGCTTGAGTAATTATTTTTCCAGTTCCACTTCCGTGCCGGCTGCACTAGCTGTGTTTCTTGCATGCTTTGATAACTTGTATTGGCCCTGAGGTCTGAAAGTACCATTCACACATCTTTCAGGATTCTTTTCTAGAGCAGTTTGCTATGGATATCTCATGAAATATGCAGCGTAAAACTACGCAGTATTTCTGCCAGTCCCTGAAGTTAGCATTAAGTGCCCAGGGAAAGGAAACTGGATGGCCAGGGCTGGAGTTAGGCATAGGCAACAAAGGCACATGCCTAGGGTGCCATGTTCTGAAGGCACCCAACAACTGAGGCTTGGGATTTCCCATTCTCCGGTCTCTGGAGGACTCCCCTCCCCACCGCTCCTCTGCCTATGGGCGCCACAATTTTTAACTCAGTCTATGGGTAGCTGAGTCCTGAGTGTTGCAGATCTTTTGCACTGCGGTGTTTGGGGCATGACTGGATAATCTCACTTGCTGGAAACCGCAGTACTGAGATGAGAACTGGCAAGTCTGGAAGTTAGGTGAGGTGACTGGGCCTTTACCCTGGATGCCATATTTTAGGGGGTGTAGAACTTTGCTTTTGATCTATTTTTAGGTCTTTTCTGCTGCCTGGTCCCACTGCCCTGATGGTCTTCAACCTTACTTATGACTTAGACTGGTGCTCAGGAAGTGATGCTGGGTAAGCTGGATTACTACAATGTATGGGAAGAGTCCCTTCGTTTCTCCCTTCCCTCTTCAAGGACAGCCTGGTGACAGCACCCACAGTGGTGGTGAGCCACAGGGTCTCTAAAGGTTGCAGCTACATCCTCTGTCTAGTAGCAGGCTTCCTGTTCCTGAGGCGATTTCAGAGGACAGCAGGGCTGCAGCCAAAGACCCTGTGACCGCATTGCTGCCACTGTCCAGAGAGCTTGAATAGGAAGGAAAGTGGAGGAAGAGGAGGATGGAGGGAGGGCTGAAGGCTAAGAGAAAGGATTAGAGGAGAAGGGGAGGAGGGGAGGAGGGAGGCAGGAATGGGCACAGGAAAGAGATGGAATGAAAGGAAGGGAGAGGTTGGTGAAAAGGAGCCTGGGAGAAAAAGAAGGGAAAATGGAGGACAGACAAGGATGAAAATATTGGAGGAGAGATATTATGTAATGGTAAATGATATGATGGAGAGAAGGTTGGAGAAGGGTTAATTGAAGAAGTGGGGCTGGAAGATAGAGATAAGGGAAGCAAAAGTGGAAGGATGGAGAAGAAAGGTAAGGGAATAAAGGAGAGACAGAGAGCAGAGAAAGGGGGAGGAAGAGGTGTGTATGTGTGAGTGCAGGCAGCAAGATGTGTATGTGAAAGAGAGTTGGGGAGACTCCAGGAAAAGATTTGAACTAAATCCAAAATAAAAATGGCAGAAAAGAAATGAGATATGACAAGAAGATCTGCAAGGGAATAAAGGGGCAGCAGGACAGAAACCTCTAGAAGAAAGCTGAGAGAGCAGAATGGGTAAGAGAAAAAAGAAAGGACTCAGAGGGGAAAAGTAAATGTAAGCTGTGAAGGACGGAGTCTCATTCTATGGAAAGAGAAAATGAGGTTAGCTCTCGGGGGCTGAGGGGGAGGAGCTGTGGCCATATGGGGAGAGCAGACTCAACTGGAGGGAGGAGACACAGAAAGAGAGGGGACAGGGGATGGTGGGAGGAAAAACACAGGACCCAGTCTCCAGGAATGTGAGGACAAAGGAGAGCAGGGGTCAGGACTATGGGGAAAGACGAAGGACATGAGACTGAGGGAGAAGGGGAGGGAGAGAGCATCAGGGATGAGAAGGGAGGAAAGATCCAGGAACAGAATGTAAAGGAAGAGGATAAGGAAAGAGGGAAATAAGAGAAGAGAAAAGAGAATGAATGGAGGACATAAGAAAAAAAAAGAGCTTTGAAGAAGAGTTGATAAAGAGGAAGAGAAGGAAGAAGGGAAGGAGAGAAAAATTATAAATGTTGAAGAAAATAAACAAAGGGAGAGAGAGAAAGCAGAAAAGAAATATAAGAACAGAAGAACTGCCATACTAGGTCACACCAAAGGTCCATTGCGCCAACATCACGTTTCCAACAGTGGCCAATCCAGGTCACAAGGACCTGGCATATCCCAAAAGTAGAACACACAAAAACATCTTCACCAGAAATCTATCATAAAATCCAATGTGCATAAAAAATAGTAATAAATAAATAAATGTTTGTTTACTATTTAAGGTACTTCAAACTCCACCCAGACCAATGCAACAGCTGAAACGAATGGGAGGAAAAAGCCTCAGAATCACCAGCACCATTGACGCCTTTATTCATGGTGCAGTTTGTTTCTGTCACTTCCTAAAGCCCCCCCTCCACCCCCACTCAACGTGCAATCAAACTCTGGAATTTGTTACCAGAGGATGTAATAAGAGCTGTTAATGTAGCTGAGTTCGAAACAGGTTTGGATAAGTTCCTGGAGGAAAAGTCCACAAACCATTATTAAAGTGAACCAGGGAGATGCACTGTTTGCCCCAGGATAAGCAGCATTGAATCTGCCTTATTTTGGGGGAACCTGACAGTTACTTTTGATGTGGATTGGCCAGTGTTGCAACCAGGATTCTGTGCTTGATGAACCCTTGGTCTGACCCATTATGACAGATGTTATGTTCATATGTTCATAAAGTCCCAGGAGTGGACTGAGAAGCAGCAGTCAATGTGGTATTTAACCGTAGTATATCTCTGATGCAGTTATTGAAACATGAGCTGCAGACTGAAAATATCACGATGTGGGCAACATTAATACCTTTAGTGCATGGATGTTTTAAAGAATACAGTCATTGAAGATTGTTTGATAAAAGGTTTTGGACTGCAGGAAGTTTTTTATATTTTGCACAGTACAGGGGGAATGCATCAGTAGTTCTGTTTCTCAGAGGGGGTCTAATCGTATCTAATACATGCTTCTATACCTTTATGCTCCCAGACCCAGTAGTTCAGTGCGGTTAACAAAACAAAACAAAACAAAACAAGTTTTCCATTTGATTTTTGTCTACATATTTGTATGTTTGCCATTTGCGGTTACTTGTTCTGCGCTTGATGAGGATCTGTCTGTGTTCTCTGGGTAGGACCGATCTGTAGCAAACTGCTTGGTCTAGTTCCCCAGTACTGTAGGTGTATTGATGGTCTAGTGCCCACTACAGTGTGAGCGGTGCTGCCTTTCCTACGTAGGGTCCTTTTTATGTCACTCCTGGAAGCTAGTGCTGCTATAGTAGGGCAGAATTGCTCTATAAGTCCTGAATGACTTTCATAGGTTTTTGTATTACTCGGAGAGGGTTTTTGTTGTTAATAAACATTGGTTTAGATGATACATATTCCAGTTATGTTTGATAACTTAACAATAAACTGCAGGACAGCAGATCTGAAGTCTACGAGAAGGACTGGTAGGCAAATGATTTTCTGGTTGCCAGTATGCAGAGGATTTCTGTTACTGTGCCGCTGAACCCCATATGGTTGAACGGAAGTGCCTGCCTACAGAACACTGCAAATACTCTTCTGTTTACTATGTTGTATTGTTCTGGTTTCTTTTGGGCACATAATCTGCTGGAGTGTGTCACTGTGCAACTCACCATCAGTAACAGTGGTATTAAGGGAGAGGCTGCACCAGAGCAGCACAGTGAAGGGTCCTTCACTGCTGTATTTAAAAGTGCCTCCCACTGTCCTTTATTGCTAGCATAGGTGTTGCCTCCCCTCCCACCTCCAGGATTTGAACTTGGTGTACTGTGCCCGGCCCCACTTCAGCCTCTCCAAACAGCTGAGACACCTACCGCCTATGACTAGGTGTCACTGTTCACAACAACCATTAAGAAAGATATAAAATTCAATCACTACCTTTATTTACTTTATCTATTTCTTTCTTTCTAAAATGTATAACCCATTTAGCAAAAGCATTGTTCAGGGAAGCTCACAGATAAAACAGAACACATCATACAAGACAAACAGCAACATCCCAAAATCAGTCCACAATTCCACGCAACCCCTAACAGCTTCAATAAGCAAATAGGTCTTTAAGCCCTCCAGGACTTGGAGTTCCATAACCTAGGTCCAGAAATCGACCACATCCTTGCCATGGAGCAGCTGACCTCACAACCTGTAAGCCTGGGACAACTGGAACATATGGTTGTAAAATCTCCTTCAAACATCCTGGCTCCCCATTGCGTAGCACCTTTAAAGATCAAGGAATAGACCTTGAACTTTGTATGTTGGGGAACCAGCAGCCAATGTAAAGCCTGTAATTGGGGTAAAGCCCTAACAGACAGATTTACAGTAGTCCCCAGCCAAGTCCTGCCATTCTGCATCACCTGAAGAGGGCGATGTTTGGACCCAGGCAACCCCAGATGGAGCACATTATAGTAATCTAAGCTTCCAAGGAACATTGACTGAAGTATAAATTCAAAATCACTGAACAATAATAATGTACCTGCTGCAAAAGCTGAAGTTTATAGAACACCGATGCAACAATTGTAACTGTGTGTGTGTGCGTCAGTCAGTGTATCTGTATATGGAAGTGTGTGTGTGTATGTGTGTCTTTGGGTGTTTCTATGTATGGAAGTTTGTGTGTGTGTGTGTGTATGTCTATGGATGTATCTGTGTTGGAAGTGTGTGTGTGTGTATGTGTGTCTTTGGGTGTTTCTCTGTATGGAGGTTTGTGTGTGTGTGTGTGTATGTCTATGGATGTATCTGTGTTGGAAGTGTGTGTGTGTGTGTGTGTGTCTTTGGGTGTTTCTATGTATGGAAGTTTGTGTGTGTGTGTGTATGTGTATGGATGTATCTGTGTTGGAAGTGTGTGTGTGTGTATGTGTGTCTTTGGGTGTTTCTATGTATGGAGGTTTGTGTGTGTGTGTGTGTATGTCTATGGATGTATCTGTGTTGGAAGTGTGTGTGTGTGTATGTGTGTCTTTGGGTGTTTCTATGTATGGATGTTTGTGTGTGTGTGTGTGTATGTCTATGGATGTATCTGTGTTGGAAGTGTGTGTGTGTGTATGTGTGTCTTTGGGTGTTTCTATGTATGGAAGTTTGTGTGTGTGTGTGTGTATGTCTATGGATGTATCTGTGTTGGAAGTGTGTGTGTGTGTATGTGTGTCTTTGGGTGTTTCTATGTATGGAGGTTTGTGTGTGTGTGTGTGTGTGTATGTCTATGGATGTATCTGTGTTGGAAGTGTGTCTGTGTGTGTATGTGTGTCTTTGGGTGTTTCTATGTATGGAAGTTTGTGTGTGTGTGTATGTCTATGGATGTATCTGTGTTGGAAGTGTGTGTGTGTGTATGTGTGTCTTTGGGTGTTTCTATGTATGGAGGTTTGTGTGTGTGTGTGTGTATGTCTATGGATGTATCTGTGTTGGAAGTGTGTGTGTGTATGTGTGTCTTTGGGTGTTTCTATGTATGGAGGTTTGTGTGTGTGTGTGTGTGTATGTCTATGGATGTATCTGTGTTGGAAGTGTGTGTGTGTGTATGTGTGTCTTTGGGTGTTTCTATGTATGGAGGTTTGTGTGTGTGTGTGTGTATGTCTATGGATGTATCTGTGTTGGAAGTGTGTGTGTGTGTGTATGTGTGTCTTTGGGTGTTTCTATGTATGGAAGTTTGTGTGTGTGTGTGTGTATGTCTATGGATGTATCTGTGTTGGAAGTGTGTGTGTGCGTGTGCATGTATATCTTTGGATGTATCTATGTACGGAGGTGTGTATATGCGTGTGTCGTTGTTAGCTCCGTGTGGGCCTGTGGCCAGGAGAGGGGAGGGACTGTTTGAAAGGCGCAATTGCCTAACTGTGTTGTTTCGATGTATTAACATTTCTATACTGCAGGTGCTGGGACTCCTCTCCCTTGAAGAGCACTGGGCCATTTTTTGTAGACTTTATTTCTCTGGAACTCCTGGTCTGATTTGGCCCATTGTTGACCTCAAATGGCCCATTATTGAGTTGCTGCGGCCAGAGGATTTTTAAAATGCACATGTATTCAATGCTGCTCTATGTATAATCGCTGGCACTGATATACATCAACTCTAGAGGTACACACAACCAAAAAATGTCAGTACATTTTTGGATTCTTCTGAATGTTTTCTCAGCTTATGGGGGTGATTTTGTTCATTTCAGATATTTGCTTTAATTTTAAAAAATCTTCATGCAGTAGAACTTTGCCTACAACTCAGTTGTACGTGCTTAGATTCATGGGTTTATCTATATATAATTGATTTTATGCTCTACTGCGTGCTAATGATTGCACGGCACTCATAGATTCCACTGACAGACACCCTCTATATGTACAGTGGCAATATTCAGTCGCTGTTAGCATAGCTGAGCAGTTTAAGTTAGGGCCACCTTTTTTCTAGACTAACTTGAAAAGCTTAGCTATTACAAAATGTGGTTGAATATTGCGCTATCCGAATAGATAGGCAAAGCACCCTCACTCAGCCCGGAGACTACCCAGATAGTGCCACAGTATTTCGAGGAAAGTTTCAGCTAGGTCACTTAAACATTCAGCGACTGCTGCTAAAAGGTATGAGCCCCTTCGAATATCCTGCCTGATGCGCATTTTCACTGCTGTTTCCCCCACCTGCTGTTAAATTTTCAGACAGCTGACAGATAGACAGACAGAAATTTTGGACCCTCTTAGTATAATTTGATTTCAAGATTCCATTGGACTGGAAAGAAGAAAATGGACACCAGAGAGAGAGAGAGAGAGAGAAAGAAATGAAAATGTAGCTGAGACAAGACCAGGGAATGATGAAAAAGACACACTGAGTGAGAAAATGAAGCCAGTGTCACCAAAGGTTGGATGGTTCTATTGTCTGGTGGTGAATATTAATAACTAGTTATTGTAAAATGTTCTAAGTTCTCTGAGTGAGACATATATCCCACGGAGAATTTATACGTTGGGAATAGTTTTGGATGTTGTTCACCAATTTTACTTTTTATGGTACATAATAATCTTTTGTCCATGTAGGTCTTAACCAGCAGCCCTGAGGCTATTGCACTGAATCTGAAATATTTTGTGTTAACAAAACTTGAAGGGGTTTTAGGAACATTTCCAGAGTACTGTAGATTAGTACAATTTACTATGGGTAGAAAAATGCCATGCAATGTGTGCCATTGTGTCAATGCTAATTCCTGGTGACCCAGCAGCCTCTGGAATTCTGGGCAAGGTATGACCAGAAGTAGACTGCTAGGACTTTCTTTTGAGGCAATAGAGGGTAAAGTAACTTGTCCAAGGTCACAAGGAATACCAGTGGGAATCGAACGCTGGTCTCTAAATTACCAGGTTGCAGTCCATTGGATAACAGCCTCCCCCTAGTTATCACTTGCTCACTACCAGCACTAAGTAGAGGAGTAGCCTAGTGCTTTGATCAGTGGACTGAGAATCAGAGAAGTCAGGGTTGAAATTCCACTGCTGCTCCTTGTGACCTTGAGTATGTCACTTAATCTTCCATTGTCTAAGGCACAATCCTAAACTGTAAGCCCTCTAGGGAAAGGGAAATACCTGCAGTAGCTGACTGTAACTTACCTTCAACTACTTCTGGAAAGGTGTGAGATTAGTATTAATAAGATAAGAGGGGTAAGTGCCCTAGATTCAGCCAGTGACTTCCTGTTCAGGTGCTTGGTGGTTGTTGCTTAAAGGAAAGAAGCCCTTAAGGTTTACTAGTGGGTGTGCCACCTACAGGTGCTTGAGGCCTGGCATGTTGCGCCTGGCATGTGGGTGCACTTACTGCTGCCTGCTGAGGGAGGTAGTAAGGGTAACAGTTGTGGTCAGTGTGTGCCGGAGATGTGCTGAGACCATGCATGTTCCAGTCCCTTCCCCATTCTGTGCTAAGGGGTTAGTCCCAAACTAAGGGTTAGTGTGTCACACTTGGTGTGTAGTAACCTCCATGCTAACCTTTAACATCGCATAGAAAACATTCTCCTAAGTGTTCCCTTTGAATCCAGTATGAGGTGGCAGGGGGGATGTGAGGGGAGGGGGGGGAGTGTGTGGAGGCAGGACAATAATCATTTACGCAGATCAGTAAACAGCAACAAATCTTGGCACAGAAGGAGACGGGTGGGCAAAGTAAGGGAATGCTGTGCGCTTTGACCTGGCCCGGTGCCCAGTTTGAGGGTTATTTTGTGTTGCTTGCCCAGAATGCGTTCCCCCGTTGATGCTATACCCTCGGTTGCCTGGGGTACAAACTTAGCGTTAGATTTACTGATGTGCACTAATCTACTAATATAAGTTAAGCGCTTAGGGCCCGATATTCAGTGCCAGCAGCTAATGCGATTACAGCCAGCACCGAACATTAAACATGGATATTCGATGCTGGGGTCATATGCAGCCGCGGCATTGAATATCCAGGGTCGACGCACGGCCGCAGACACCACAGAAGCTAAGCCGGCAGCGGAGATATTGCACTACTGCCCAGCTAGCTCCCGCGGGTAAAGATAGGCTAGCTTTTGCTGTGGCTGTCTTTTCCCACAGGTTGCTAACCGGGCGGCAGTGCAATATCTCCGCAGCCTGCTTAGCGACGGCTGCTGCCTCTGCTCCGCCCTGGCATGTCCACAACACGCCTCGATGCTACATGGTTAGCACTGGGGCGTGTAGGGGCATTACTTGGGGATATCCCTCTAAGCAGCATTTACACAGTTCACAGGTCTGCAAACTTCCTAAATGCCTTTGAAAATCGGGTCCTTAGTACATAGGTCCCACTGATATTAACGGGGCTTGCATTAAATAGCATAAGTTAAATTGCATTACCAAATGCCAGTAAAGCTAGCCCTTAGGTTGTAAGCCTTCTGGACCAGAAAAAATACCTGCTGTGAGATTCTGTCTGGAAGGACGTGTAATTGAATCTAAAATCCAATCCACAGAGCAGTATGACAAGATAAAGGACCCCACGACGGGCACAACATCTGCCACCTGGTCCAAACCAATCTGTCCACTGCATGAGTTCAAGAAATAGCAGCCAAACTGCACTTCCACTACAGGGCACGGAGATGAAAGTGGAAAAATATGTTATATCCTGTGACCGAGTCAGAAACAAAAGACAGACCACTCGAACCTGAAAATTGACTTTATTTCTTTTCTGTACTTTGAAATTCTTCCTTGGATCACTTTCTGCATTGCTTTGATGACTCATAGGAACAGAAGGTCAGGCCAGGAATATTTCTTGAATCTTAAGAGCAGAGGAGGCTGAGACTCTGGAGCCCTCTTCCCCGCTGGGAGGACGCTTTGTTTTGGACACTAGGACAGGGAAGTGCTGCTGGCTTCCCACTTGCCTTTTGCCCCTTGGCCCTGCCGTGGAAGATTCCGGATCAGCAAAATTCCGCACCCCCCGCTGCTGCTGCATCCAGCATTAATGAATCTACCATACGGCTATCTATATCTGGCTGTGTGTGACATTACAAAGGAGGGAGTGGCACCTCCTAGAGCTGCTATTCCAGTCCACAAAATCTGATTAATAGCAGATTAGCTTTCCTTTTCTCTTAATTTAGCTATGTTGGAAGTGCTGCTGAGCACCGCTGATTTGCACGCGTTTCTCCTCTCTCACACACCTCTCTATGTGTGTGTGAATGTAATTTATCTTGAACTACAAATGAAAAAGGCATGACCTAATCCTAATCTAAATAGCCCACACTTAGTCCTCTTTCCCTCTCACGCTTACCGTACATTGTTAAATTTAAAAACACAGAATCTGGTTGGCAGGCTCTTGTCCATCTTTCCTGCTGTCCAGCCTCCGAGGGCACTTACTTTCCCACTGATGCACGTGGATTCCTCTTACTATCTGACCCCATGGCTCTGATATTACAGAGTGAAGTGAAGCCCTTTTTCCCTACTCCCAGCCACCACTTTTACATCTCTACTGACAGTGTGGAAAAAACAAACAGTAAAAGAGTATTTCCCCTAGAGAAAGGCAATTCTTCACAATTATCTCTTTTTAATGAGGACTGGGATCTGCTGGGGCCATTAATAAATCCCTTCCCCTCCCCTCCCTCCCCTGCTGGCCTTGCACATGGGGACACCTGGTTTGCATTGAGCCCCAGTGTAACCATGCTGCCTTTAGCACATGTGTGTGTCTGATCCCTGCCACTTCAAAGAGACAGGTGCTCACCCCTCTCCCCACCCCGCTTTGGGTGATGCTGCATCACTGCCTGCTAATGGACCAGCCGTAAATCAATTCTAAAAGCAGAAACCCTCCAAATAAAGACAACTTTCACATGATTACTCCTGGTGTGCAGCACTGCTATTCCCCCCCCCCATCCCCCCCCCATCGGCTTGCCTCAGTTCCTCTCCGATGACTTCAGTAAGCAATAGGACTTAGAAGGTATGCACAGCACCCAATTTTTTCTTTTTGCTTCACTTTTTAATTATTTTCCTTAAGATTTATGTCTATAAATGGATTTTATGCATCTAATTATTTAGTTCGCACCTTTTCAGTAGTAGCTCAATAGGTATTTTCCTCTCCCGAGAAGCCTACAGTCTAAGGGACCTGTTTACTAAAGTGTGCTAGCCGGTAGTACAGCATTTAGCACGGGGTTTATGCACATTTTGGCTGCACGGCAGCATGGAACATGCACTCCAAGGGCGAGTATGCTAAAAATCCCACATTAGCAGTGTAACGCACGAATAGGTGAGGTCAAGGCAGAGAAAGGGAGGAGTCAAGGCACACGACTGCATTGGTTACAGCTAATACCATGCACTAGTTACGCAACCATGCTGCTAGTACGGCTGCAGCTAATACCAGCCCTTGAGCAGGTGCTAACCGCATTCCCCATGCCCCCGTGCCCCAACCATGTGATTTGGACATGCGGTTTGTATGCGAGTGTTAAGAAATATGAGAGGGCAGGAGCAGGGAAAACACATTGGAAAAAGGGGGCCAATAGGAGATATGAGCTGAATACCACAGTTCATGCCTAGGGCAACATTTTAGGGGTGCTGCATGGTATAGCTGACGTGGAACCTCACAACCTGACAACCTCAACTAGGGCCTACAGATCAGCAATCACCCTGCTGGGACAGTGGGCAAACATCTATGGACACAGCAAAAGCTATCCTGACAGACTGCTGTTCATATCTGTATATACATTGGATAAGGTTCAGAAGAGCACTGGTGTTACATTTTGTGGAGATATCAGGAGATAGGGCCTGTGCTCTGTGCTGCAAAACCATAAAAACATGACACCAGAAAAAGACCACATGGACTATCCCGTCTGCCCTTCCATACCAACTACTATAGTCACTTTTTTACCTTTGCAGATCTTCTGTTTTTGTCCCATGATTTCTTGAATTCATGTGATATTAGAAGTGATGATTCCGATGAGTGCCTGGCTAGGAATTCTTAATGACCTGTCCCCCAGGAATTTCACCAAACCTTCTGTAAGCTCAGCTGTTCTATGAATTTTAAGCACATCCCCTGGCAACATAGTAACATAGTAAATGACGACAGATAAAGACCAGTATGGTCCATCAAGTGTACCCAGCAAGGCGGCAACAGCTAGTGTACCTGCTGCTCTGTGCAGGTCACCCCTCCCCATGCCTTTGTTTAGGGGTATATCCCCGCTCCATGCAGGTCATCCCTATTTGTTCAAATATAAGAGACAGTTATGTTTATTTTGATTTTATCCTTTTGCTATAAAGGGATCCACTGTGTCTGTCCCATGCCACTTTGAATTCTGTCACTGTATTTGCCCCCACCACTTCCATTGGGAGGGCATTCCAAGCATCCACCACCCTTTCAGTGAAAAATTATTTCTGACATTGCCTTTCAGTTTACCCCCTTGCAGCTTCATGTTATGTCCTCTAGTTTTACAGCTTCCCTGTCTTTGGAAGAGGTTTGCTCATTAATACTCTTTAAGTATTTAAAGGTCTGAATCATATCTCCCCTGTTCCTCCTCTCCTCTAGAGTGCACATATTTAGGTCTTCAAGCCTCTTCTCATACATCTTCTGGTGCAGGCTCCAAATCATTTTGTTTGCCTTCCACTGAACCGTTTCCAGTCCTTTTATATCATTTGTGAGATATGGTCTCCAAAACTGAACACAATATTCCAAGTAAGGCCTCACCAGTTACCAGTACAGTGGCATCAGTACCTCTTCCTTTCTGCTGGTAATTCCTCTCTGTATGCAACCCAGCATCCTTCTGGCTTTTGCCACCGCCTTATCACACTGTTTCGCCACCTCAAGATCTTCAGAACTAATCACTCTAAGGTCCTTCTCCTGGTCCATGCACACCAACCTCTCACCCCCTATCGCATACAATTCACTTGGATTTCTGCTTCCCAAGTGCATGACACTGTGCTTCTTCACATTAAATCTTAACTACCATTCTTCCAGCTTTTGTAGATCTTTCCTCATGTTATCCACTTCCTCAGGGGAGTCCACTCTGTTGCAAATTTTCGTGTCATCTGCAAAGAAACAGACTTTTCCATTCAGTCCTTCAACAATATCACTCACAAATAAATTGAACAGTACTGGTCCCAGGACCAATCCCTGGAACACGCCACTAAACACCTTCCTTTCATCCGAGTGAGTTGTGTTTACCATCACCTTCTGTCGTCTGTCAATCAACCAATTTCTGATCCAGTTCACCACCTTGGGACCCATCCACAAGCTGTTTAATTTATTGATAAGCCTCCTATGAGGAACAGTATCAAAGGTTTTGCTGAAATTTAGATAGATCACATCCATCGCATGCTCGTGATCTAGTTCTCTGGTCAGCCGGTCAAAGAACTCAATTAGATTTGTTTGGCAAGATTGTCCTTTGCTAAAACCATGTTGCCTCGGATCATGCCTTCAGGCACTTGGCCATTTTACTGAAGTCAGCGTTTTTGAAGTGTAGGACTTTGAGCTTGCTGTGATTGGACTCTGCCTTGCCTTTTATCTCAAACCACACCATGTGATGATCGCTGCTGCTCACATGGGCATCCACCCCGATATTCAACACACTATCTCCATTAGTGTGTACTAAATTCAGCATCAAGCTGGTCAATTCCATCACCCTTTGTCTAAGTAATGCATCTTGGAAGGCATCCAGAATTTTTTACTTCTTTCCAGATTTGCAGAAGGAATACTCCAATCCACATCGGGTGGATTAAAGTCACTCAATATGATCACTTCCCCCTTCATGGCTGCTTTGCAATAATCAATTCGCTATCCATTTCTTCAGTTTGAGTTGGAGGCCTGTAGACTACACCAGTATGGATGAAAGTGCCATCTCCTCTTTCCAACATAATCCACAGCGCTTCTTCTTTTCCCCACGTCACCTGCATTTCAGCAGCTTTAATAATGTTTTTGACATACAGAGCTACTCCTCCTCATTTTCTACCCTCTCTATTTCTTTTAAATAGATTTTAGCCAGCTATGGCTATATCCCATTCATGGAGTTTGTCAAACCATGTTTCTGAATTGGCAGCAATGTCAAAGTCCATTTCCACCAATACAGCTTCCAGGTCAGGAACTTCGTTGGCTAGGCTTCAAGCATTTGTGCTCATTGCTTTTTAGCATTTGTTGACTGGCTTGCCTGTTTTTTTGCATGGATTTTGTTTTACATGTCTCTTCCCACTTGGCATTGATGTGTGGGTTAATAGTGCGGCTGTTTCCAGTGTTATTATGTTTTTGCTGGGAGGGACGTCCTGAACTTGTTCTTTTCCATCCGTCACCCCCTTTCCCTAGTTTAAATGCCTGTCCATATAATGTCTGACTTTTTCACTTAGGATCCTTTTCCCTGCAACACAGTATAGCCTCTTGTTGTTCCATCTATTTCCCCGGTTGCCTATATATCTAAATCCTTCTTGTTTGCACCAGGTTTGGAGCCATATATTAAAATTAAGCATGTGATGCAGCCTTTCTGCCCCCTTACCAAGAAAAGGTAGAACTTCTGAGAAGCAGTGGGCTTGAGTTTCTCTCTGAGAATCTGGAAGACCCTCTGAACTGAAGAAGCACTGTTTCTAGCCAGGTCATTTGTACCCAAGTGGATGATAGCATCAGTTTTGGAGTGCTCACTTTCTGCACTAACTATGCCAGCAATGTGCTTCTGGCTGAAGAGCCTGGGAGGCATTTGACCATCATATTCCACTAAAAAAAAATTTCATACACTTGTTGTAAAGCTGTTATTGGTGAGTTTCACTGAAAGACCCCTAGTCCTGTTCTGCTTGAAGGGGTAAGCAGTCGTTCCCTCATTGCCAGTTCCACACCACACCAATCAGGGCTTTAGAAACCTGCTTTATCAACCTGGTGCCTTCATCAGCTATACAATTTGCTTTAAAAATGCCCCTTACTTCATTTTAATAGAAACATTCAAGGACAAACTTTCTCCATATGAACGCTCTACAAATAAAGACGGGTAAGGAAAAGGCAGAAGGTTGCTTCCCCAGAGAACATGGGGATCCCTAACAGTGCGAAAATGCCGTACAGATGAGTAGAATAAGCTGTGTCAAAGAAGCACTTCAGACAATGGGCTGTGTGAATAGCTGTTGGCTCAGAGAAGCAATGGCTAGCATTCTTCTGGAGGAGCACTGTGCAAAGATGTAATGCTCTCCAACCAAATATTAGCCTCATACATCATGCAGAGAAAAGAAAGGAAGCCTGGACTGATTCCAAAGTCCTTGGAAAGTTTCCTGAACCATTAGGGAAGCCAGAGGCTTGAAGCAGTCATTTCTCACATTTTCAGACCTTCTTACTCGGACATATCTGTTAGGAAACAAGCTTCAAGCCTCTCACTAGTACTAAAGGTATCTTCTCCATTCAAGGCCTATTCTTCGGAATATCACACTTAGGCCTAGCAGCTGGATAGCTGCACAGGATGCTTGGATGGGGCCAGAAGGGCTATGTATTATTATTAAGCTTATCTTTATGAGATATTGTTAAACTAGCTTCTCATTAGCATAGCGGCGAACTCATTTTTAAATAAGCAGAACAGCCCAGAAATGTATTGATTTATTTTTATTTAACAGGTTTTCTATACCACCTTTTCCTTCAATCAAAGCAGTTTACAGGTCAACTTGAACAGTTTGCAGTGTAATATATGTGGGGGGTAGGCATGCAGGAGTTGCTTAGTAGTCTAACTTATTTACGTGGTAACCTATATACAGTAACATAACTACACTATGTACAGGTGAAGACATGGGCTAGGGGGAAAGCGGGAGAGTTGGTACTATGATATTTTGTGAGTCCAGCAGAGTTGAAAGAGGAACCCGTTCGCTAGATGATGCCCCCAAAGTGGTCCATGTAAAGGAAGGTCTTGAGCTTCTTCTGGAAAACTTTAGCATCCATAGTGGCTCTTAGGGCATCTGGAAGGGAGTTCCAGAGGACAGGTCCTGCTAGCGATATTGCTCTCCCAGTTGTAAACTGGTTGGCTTTTGTGAAGGTGCTGGGAGTTGGCATAGTGTCCATTGTGTTGCGTCTTCTAGGTCTGGTGCTTAGGTCTGGGAAGATCAGATCCTTCAGTATGTTGGCAGACATGTGCCAGATTTTAAATATGTTCAGGACTGTTTTGAATCTTATGCGGGAGGCGACTGGGAGCCAGTAGAGCTGGTTCAGGAGGGGTATTATATGATCATACTTTGCCGATCCAGTAATGATTCGAGCAGCGGTGTTTTATGCTATCTGCAAGGGTCGGGTTGTTTGTTTTGGTAGGCCCTGGTATAGGGAGTTGCTATTATCCAGTATGGGTGTGATAACAGCTAGGCAGACTGTGTGGAAGTGATCTTGGCTGAGGAGGGGTTTGAGCCTCCTGATTATTGACATCTTGTGGTATGCATTCCTGGAGGTCCTGTTGATTTGGGATTGTAAGTTCAGGTCACAGTCTAAGGTGACACCTAGGTATCTTACTTCATCTTTTATGGGTATGGAAGTTTCGAGTAAATTGATTGAGAGTGGAGGGACAAAGGATGTATTGTGTGTGATGAGGAAGACTTCTGTCTTGTTGCAGTTAATGTTTAGATTGTTGTGGAAGAGTCATTCGGTCATCTCTTGTAGGCATTCTATTATTATTGTGTAATCCGGGGTGTCCAGTTGATTGGGGTGTAAATCATAATGTCATCAGCATATATTGCATATTGGACATTATGCCTTTTGAAAAATCACAGATAGGCTGTATATAAAGACTGAAGAGTCGAGCAGATAGGGAGGACCTTTGAGGTAAGCCCTGGGTGGAGTCAAATAGGGTGGAAGTGCTTGCACCTACTTTGACTTGTTGTTGTCTGTCATTAAGGTAAGAGTGAAACCACATAAACATAACCACGAGTGTGGTGTGTAGGCCAATGACACTCCGTCTTCGTAGGACGATGCTGTGGGACACTGTATCGAATGCAGAGGAGATATCAATGAAGATGAGTAGAGAGCCCTTTTTTAAGTTGTCGATGCCTCTGATCAGGTTGTCAAAGAGCAGTGTGAGTAGGGTTTTGACACTGTGGTTACGTTGAAAGCTATGTTGGTGGGGGTCTAGTAGAGCATGTGAGTCTACATGATCCTGTAGTTGTTGCTGTACTGTCTTTTCAATTATCTTGGTGAGAAAGGGTGGACAGTATGCTGCTGGGTCATCTTTATCTGGTGAGGAGTGCTTGGGGACTGGGTGGATGGTTGCTTGCTTGAGGGGAGGGGGGAACATGTATCCTTGGATTAGAGATGAGAGTATTATTCTGTGGATATACTGGCTGAGCTCGTCCTTAGTTAATTTTATCCATGTTACTGGGCATGACTCAGATGGTACATGCTGGTGTTCAGTGTAGAGATTGTGTGGGTAACTCGTTCAATGGTGGGTATACTGAATTCACTCCGAGTGTGTTTGGTGGAAGAGGTTTTGAGGTCAGTGGCACTGTCGTGTGGGGCCTTGTGTTTGTGAAGGATTGAGGATAAATCATGTCTTCTCCTGTGGGGGCTGGCTCTTTTGTTAGAGTTCAGACGATATCGAATAGCTCTCTAGGTTTGTTGATGGATTTTAATATGAGGTTAGTGTGGTATTCCTGCTTGTGGTGGTTGATTCACACACCCACTGTATGTAGGGTTGAGTGAGAGAAGGGAAGAACTCTGAATTTTGGTGTCATCTCAATCTCTCTCCTATACAGAGAACTACAGATGTAATAGCCACTCTTAGGGATTAACTTCCCTTCTCTAAGCAAGAAAGGAATCCCAGAAATCTTAGAGAAGGGAGATTAAAATAGAAATTGGTCAATGTGTCCTTTATAGCCTGGAGTTTGTCAGCAACTGTGGTGTGCCTATTTCATGATTTAGTCCAGAAAGGACCCTCTCTCTGAGTCAGAGCTCCCTAGAGGAGGGCTATGCTAAGTGCTTACAGATGGAACCAATTAACCCACAAATTTTTGTTGGAACGTACGCCTAGAAGGAAGGAAAGAAACCTCCCCTTCTCGTAGCGTATTGTTCCGTTTTTATCTTTTGTTAAATTTTAGGGATTCACCCCTAAGAAAGGATCAAGGGACCATAACCCCAATACCAACTAGTGCTTAATAATGTTCAAACACAGTACTTAGCTTGAGGTCGTCCTTTTCTTAACGACGTGCACTGCTAACAAACTCCCAAAGAAGCAGCATCACCATAGTTGGAAGTTGAAGTCCACCGCCATTATGGGACTCAGATTACTCAAGACCCGACTGTTGGACTACTCAGCAGCATATAGTGAAAGAAAGACACTCAAGACATGTCCAATGATCAACTTCACAGAAACGTGACTGGTGACCCAACGTTGTTACGTTTTGAGCCTCCGGTATTCCCGGCTCTTCTTCAAAGAGTAATCTGAGTCCCATAATGGCGGTGGACTTCAACTTCCAACTATGGTGATGCTGCTTCTTTGGGAGTTTGTTAGCAGTGCACGTCATTAAGAAAAGGACAACCTCAAGCTAAGTACTGTGTTTGAACATTATTAAGCACTAGTTGGTATTGGGGTTATGGTCCCTTGATCCTTTCTTAGGGGTGAATCCCTAAAATTTAACAAAAGATAAAAACGGAACAATACGCTACGAGAGGGGGAGGTTTCTTTCCTTCCTTCTAGGCGTACGTTCCAACAAAAATTTGTGGGTTAATTGGTTCCTCTTTCTTTTGACTGTGATTACATGTGGGGAAACAAATAGGTTTTTTGGTTTTGGTTAAAGTGCTTACAGATGGCAAACACACTTTTTTCTACATTCTCTGCCCTTCTTTTTCACTAAAGCTAGAGATAATCTTATAATCTTGGAGTTCAGACTTCCAGCAGCAGGTAACATAGTAAATGATAGCAGAAAAAGACCACGCTGCCCCATCCAGTCTGCCTACAACAGCCATTATACAACCCAACAACAGTTTCTCTCTCCCCCCATGTCCTTTACCTGATCCTTCAACCCCACTTCCCAAGCAGGCTCAAATGCATTAATGTATTGACTTCTCCACCACCACCACTGGTAGATAAATCTCAGGCCTACTTATCTTCCTCTTCTTTTGACTGCACCATTAATGTACTGACTTCTCCACCACTGCCACTGGTAGATAAATCTCAGGCCTACATATCTTCCTCTTCTTGTGAATGCACCAGCCCTACAGCCACCAAAATGGTGCGCCTATAACATTTAGCCTCTGCATGCCCTCTGAACCACAGTAACTCTGTGCAGGCTACCCCAAGGTTTTCTGAGAAGCCCAATGCAGTATACCTTCACTGTTAGAGTTACCCTTAATCGCTACCCTGATGGCCTGTGGTCCTCTGTGTCTATCCCATGCATTACGAGGTCTGTTACTGCTTGCTTTCTTTCTTTCTTTAAAACATTTATAAACTGCCCATTAACACTTCTAAGCGGTATTACAAACAACATACATAATTAAGAGACAATGCAAACAAAATACAGTAAAAACACTTTTATCATAAAATCTTCTATAGCTCTAACTCACTGCTCAATTGCCTCCCTACAAAGGAAGTTGTTTACATTTCTCCTAAACATTTTAGAATCCTGTTCATTACGCAGATTGTCGGGCAATACATTCCAGAGTTTCAGCCCTACTACTGAAAAAACTCTGGTTCGAGTAGATTCTTTTCTTACCATCACAACGGTAGGCACAATAAGGGTGCAATTAACTCTAGAGCGCAAATCCCTTTTTGGAACATACAAATCCAATAAAATTGACAACTCATTCTGAGTAAGAGAAAAAGATGATCTAAAGCCCATGCATCAACATTTACATCTTATATGAAGATTATATAAAATTGGGGTGATATGTTCATACCTTCATGCACCGGTAATTACTCTAGCAGCTGCATTTTGGGCTAACTGTAACCGTTTCGACAAATAACCTGGCAACCCTAAGCCTGGCATGGTTCATCATTTTCATTCTATTAACCACTAGATGTTAGCTAATGGTTTAATGACTAATCTGAGTAAGACTATGGCAATGATTATTTTTAGGGACGATACTTATGTCCTGCCTACTTCAGTTGTGTTAGGTGTATCGGTTATACCATTTGAGACATAGTTCGGTATTTAGAGGTTTTTTTGGATTGTTCTTTTTCCCTTCAGCCTCAGGTTTCTGCTGTGATGAGGGTAGGTTATTTTTGCTCATGGTTCACCCATTAAAATCATATTTGGATGGGGAGGAGCCTGGTATCCGGAGGGCAAAAGACAAGAATCCTGATTTTCTGCAATATTTGATCAAATAATTCCTACCTACTTGGTTGCCATTCGATCCCGGATATGTCGGGCTCCAAGCAAACGTGGCTGGATTTCCAGCTATCTCAAAATGCTAGTGCAAAGAGAAACAAGACGGAACCTCTCTCACCTCACAAGATGGTGGTCATCCGAGATGGCCCTGAGACCTCGCAGGAGATCTTGGCTGAGATTCGGGCAGTCAGAGAAATGGTCAAAGCTAATGGAGAATCGCTAAGTGCAATACAGGAAGATATTAATGCTTTGATATCTTCGTTGGAGTCTAACATGGCTCGTTTGGGAGAGGCTCGAGGCCGTTGAGAAGCAGGCCAAGTTGATTCGCTCACTGCAAAGAGAGGTGGAAGATGGCAATAATCACTCGCGGCGAAACAACATAAGGATACTAGGAGTGCCTGAGGGGCATGACTTGATATCCTTTCTGCAGGTTATGATTCCAGGTGTGCTAAAGCTGCATTTCACTATGCCGTTCGAGATCGAGCATGCCCATAGAGTGCCTAAGCAGTCCGGGGCCATGAACAAGCGTCCACACCCAATCATCGTGAAAGTTTTGCGTTTTCAACAAGTGTTGCAAATAATGGGAGCAGCCAGAGCACTTACAGCTTTGGAGTACCAGGGGCATAAACTCCTGTTCTTCCCTGACTTCGTGAAGGCGATGGTGGATTGGAGAAAGAGTCTTTTGGCATTGCGTCCTGCTTGATACAACTGAAGGCCTGTTTTGGACTGCTATATCCTGCCCGCATGAAAGTCATGTATAACCAGACCAAGACTTTTGATGATCCTGGAGATCTATGTGAATTTCTGGAGGATAAGGAGTCGGCGGTGATGCAGTGAAGGATATATTGCATCTTCTGCTTGCCACAGTTTTATGGCGCTTGTTATTATGAGCGTTCAACTGGTTTGAGGTCGTGTGAAGGTGAGCTATCCACGCAGAAGTGGCATATAAGCATGTCATACTGCTATTTTCTGGGACATTTATTCAGTCTCGTTTGTAAATATTAATTTTACTTTTAAGAAGGGAGGTGGGCAAGATGCGATATGTGATGAATTGCAGAAATGTAGGAGTGTTGGGTCACTGAGCCCTCCGTGTCTGTCTTGTCCTAGTGGGCTCACACGTTAAGTTTTGTGTGTTATACAGCCCCCCTGGTTTTAGGTGGTTTTGGGAAATGTTTGCTGTTTCTTTTTAGGGTTGGGTGTTCTAGTGCATTCGATCATATGATGGGGCCTCTTTTCTTTTTTTTGGGCTATAGATGCAGCCATACTTTATAGGCGCTTAAGAAGTTGTTCTACAATATTAAACTAAAAGTTACATATTAATCTGTTTCTGTAACTTATGACTGACAATTTGGAGTTATATTCAGTATGTTTTCTTTAAGATTAGGTACTTGAATATTACTGATATTAATAGTTGCTACCAAGAGCAATGTTCTATTCTGTATGGTAGAATGGAAATGTTGACATCTCATTGCTGTAAGAGATACACGTGAATGTAATGGAGTTATTGAAATTTGTCACGTAGGCCTGATTTCAAAGGAATTTCTACTGCCCATTATAAGAGTAAGGGAATGGCCATTTCAGGATGAAAAGGGGTTTCCCCCCAGGTTTTTTAATTCTTCGTCTTGATTTTCCCTATCTTCCAAGGGTATTGTTCAAGACTCAGTGAGTTTATTATCCATGTGGTTCACAGCTAGGTTCATGCTATAATCTTGTTCACCCTCTTTGACTTAACGAGCTCTAATTATACACAGTAGCGTGGTCGTCGGTCTGTTTCTTGGTGGGGTTGTCTTGATGATATAAGTAAGTTTATCACTCCTAAAGTAAATTGTATAATAGGAATACTATCAGTGTTCCTTAAAGCAAAGCATAATACTGATAGAACTTTAGTTCAGCTTTCATGGAAAAATAATCGCATAGTCTTGCTCGCTGGAAGCTTGGGTTTTAATAGGAGGAAGGGGGAGGGGTTTCCCTGATTGTCTGGCCTATACTATGGTTTTTGCCAAAGCAAGGTTCACGATGGGTGGAGGGGGCCATTGGCATACGTTCAATATGCAGATGAGAATAAGTGTTAGTCTCATCAAGGAGATGTCAACAACTTGGGATATGTGGTGTAGAACTGACCTAACATTCAGTTGCACTGCGCTTAAACATAGAATTGTATTGGGTGGTGCTGGGAATCAGGGCCATTCTCTCCTGATTTGGGGTTGTTTTTCAATCAGCAATTTGGCATCTTGTCCTTATAAAGGGTCTGTCAGTCTGAATTAGCTCCATGCTGGGAGTGGCCCTTTCCCGTTATTCCTAATTGGGAGCATACTACTGAGATTGGTAGATATGCATGATGGCACATTTGTGCCTCTGTCCTCTGCAGTGGAGTATCGGCTCTTATATAGCCCTTGTAGCCCTTGTAGCCCTTGTAGGCTCGCAGAGGTTTTATGATTTCTTCTTTTTCATTTGGCTCCTGATGATCGTAGGATAATGGGAGGGACAGGGTGGGGTGGGCTGTGTTTTGTCTTTGAGTATCTTGTGTTACAAAGAAGAATTGTGTATTTTAATTTGTTGTTATCTGTTTTTTTCTTTCTTTTTTTGTTTGTATTTGTTGGAAAATATAAAGAAATGTAAAAAAATCATATTTGGATATTGGTTGTTTTAGGATGTTTGTGCAGGCTTTGGCATTGAATGGTCTTGATTATTGTAACTTGATCTATTTGGGTTACTGAATTGTGTGATTTATCCACTACAGCTAGCCTAAAATTATGCTGCCTGAGTTATCTATGGTTTGTGGAGGTCAGATCATATTCTGCCGTTTTTATCTGAGTTTCATTGGTTACTGGTGCAGTTTTGAGTTAAGTCTAAATGTGTAATCACTGTTTTAAAATTACTTTGTTCAATGATGCAGAATGAGCTGCGGCATCATTTAAGAAACTATCCTCCTACTAGAACTTTATGTTTGGCTTCATAAGCCTTTGGAGGTGCCGTCCTATTATATAGTTTGTAATGTTTCTACTATGGCAAGGATTTTTTGGTTGCAGAACCTGCATTGTGGAATGTGCTTCCTATTTTAATAAGATCTATTAAGGATTACTTAGTGATTCGCAGGCAGGTTAAAGTGGATATTTTCCATGTTGCTTATTCATGATTTCTATGTATTATTGTTTTTGGTTGTTTGTTTTGTCATGAAGATTATGATTGTTTTTTTGTGGCTGCCTAGAAGTTTTGGATAGGTGGCTCAAATGTTTTTAAATAAATAAATGCTATAATAATCCAAGTACTGCAGTGCTAAAGCCTGGAAGATCTGCCAATTCTAAAACATGTTTCAAGCCGTCTAATCTGACGTAACTTAAAAAGTACATCACCAATCCTGAGAAGGCATCCGCCTCCCTCACTGACACTGTTCCCAAATCTACTCCATTAGTCCCTCATGGCATTACCCCTAGTCTACAACTTCCTTTCAATGTCATCAGCCAAGATCCCCAACTGTAGCAGCAAGAGAAATGTTATAGGCACAGTTCCATGGAAGGGTTGGAGGGGGGGGGGGGGGATGTCAGGACAAAAGACCCTCTTGATATATTTCATCTCCATTAGCTATGTCCCAAGGGTCTTCATTCCCAGGCTGGGACACTGTGATGACCTATGTCCTCAAAACTTAAGAGTACACAGACCCCTCCCAAATTAAAAATGCTAAAGGATCCACACATGCCTTCTCATTTTCCCAATAAGTAAAACGAGGAAAAAACTGACACACTTCATTAGGAAGAAAAAGAGCTTGAATGAAGGACCCACAAGGTATGTAAAATAAATATTATTGATTAAAACTTTTAATTGTACATCAATATATACACAAAATAAAAGAAAACATTGACTTAAAAATTGCCTTGGGGTAAAATTCACACACAAATCTTAAAAATGTCTGGAAAAGAATTTGTTTTTTCATCTATAAGGATTTGCACAAAGTCCATATTTAGCATGGGTTCCGATCAAATCCACAATCCACCCAAATGTCTGATGACCTCTGGGAGATATGCACGCACAGGCACTCAACACAGCCTAAGTGACACAACAGGTAAGTGACGTCGCAGAGTCTGGATGGATGTGAACCTAAAAGCTGGCAACTGGTCTACATCAGAGGACAGTACAAGCTCCACATTCACAACACGCTCCAGTGAGAGGAGCTTCCCAACAAGTTTACTCTATTGAGCTTCTGTGTTGCGAACCTGGAGGAATTCTGACGCATTACTTACTTACTGAAAAGTATTTCTACTTACTTATATTTACAGTATAAAGAGAGATGTTCAGACATCGTCAATGCGCAATTTGAAAGGTATAACTGACATTTTCAAATTATATATGTATTTAACAATGCTATCTGTTTAGGTAGTACTGCTGAATATCTGTATATATCTTGAGCTCTCTTGCTAGAGGAGGAGCCTAATAGTTAGAGCACTGGTTTGGAAACCAAGAGACCAGGGTTCAGTTCCCACTACCTCTCCTTGTGGCCTTGGGCAAGTCACTTAACTCTCCACTGCCTCAGAAAAATCCTAGTTATCATTGTCCCTCTTTAATGTACATTACTAAGTCAAAATTACAATGTCAACTGCTTTGACTAAATGATAAAGCAGTATAAAAACCCGTTAAATAACTAAGTTATATCTGCTATTTGCATAGGCCACATAAACACATACAGCTCAATCTTCAAACACTACAATCAGCATTTAAATTATCCCTGTATGTTGAATCCCCCTATCCAGATAGCGCGTTGTGCTGAATATATGTGGAAAGCAGTGACTGCCGCAGCTATACAGATAGCGGCAATATTCAGCTGCAATCTCTTCTAGCTAAGCAGTTACATTTAGCACAAACAGCCTTTTCGTTCTCCTAAATTAAACTGCACTCTTATACAGTTAGCAGCTGAATGTCACTGACTATCTGTAGATTTAGGGGAAATGGCCATGCATGGATAGTACCGGGGAGGTCTGCGGGACTCATCAGCGGCATGACACAGACCAGGATAGGACCCTTATGTCTACAGTGGCTACTGCTATACAGAGAGAGTTTTCAGTAATCTATATGTTCAGCAGCTGAATACTGTGCTGCCCCATAATGCCCCGCATACAGCCCCCTTTATGAATGGATACTTTTAGCCAGATAATTATTTATAAGTCCACAATTATCTGTGAAAGTGGTCCAGATTGTTTTTTTATAAAGCACTTACGCTCGTCGGCCCAACAGCTGATCCCAGAAGTGCATTTCAATATCCAGCTTATATTGATTAAAAAAAAAACTATAGATATATATCTATATCTTTATGTACTTACATTAGGAATGATAAATAGCCAAAGGAGCTGCTAATGGACAAAGCCCACTGAGAAGGATATTCAGAGATCCTAACTGGGCAGTGCTGCTCAATATCCACTATAATATCTGTGGAACTGTCAGGGTGGTCTGTGGCTGGGGCAAGGGTGTTCTCAACACTAATCCCGTTAACAGCGATATTCAGTCCACTAACTGGATTAGTGCGCACATAAAGTTAGGACAGGTCACCCACCGGCTGTCCTAACTTTATGCAGATTAATTTTTTGGCGAATGGCTGAATATGACCACTAACCAGATAGCAAATTCTGTTTCTAGCAAAGCTGGATATTCAACGCTGGACAGACTCTAGTGCTGCATGTCCAGTTTCAGTTTCAGCCCCGGAGGCCACTCACCACAACCCTCCCCCTTTGGCAAGTTCTTTTTGTTTTTACCTTTTGCAAACAGCCTGACCAGTTCCTCCTCTTCTGCCATGTTTTAGCTCTGGCAGCTGCTAGGTATTTTATTATTTCTTTTGCCAATAGTGGTTGGGTCCCTAGTGGCACATTCCATTTTTTTTCTGCATCTTTCTTTATCCTTCCTTTGCCGGTGGGATTTGGGGTCTCCATTTCCATTAGTCATGTGCTGCCCTGTGATAAAGACCCTGCCTGTCTTAATCAGAACACATAGCTTTGTTCGCACAAACAAATCTATGCATACAGACATATGGACAGACAGACAGATGGATGGACGCTTCCCAATGGTAGTATTGCTAGGCTGAAACATGCCTAAAAATAAAAGTTCTTATGGTAAACCTGTCTCAAAGAGACAGAGAATAATGAAAAATTTGACCAGTTGGACATACAGATGTTTTGGACAGCTGTCTCTAGACCATAAAGTTCTGATCCTACTCAGGGTGCAGAATGTCCAAGAGACAAGTAGGCCCTACAAGCAGAGGAAAAGTAAAACAATATCAAGCAAGACAGAAAGAAAGGAAAAAGGAACAAGATAAGCTGAAACACAGCTCTAATGTTTCACTGAGACATCTGGGTCAGAAGTGCAATAAAATTAGGGCCAGGGCTAATTGCTGGAAAATACAAAGCCTACCTCATTTCCATACGCTCTATAAATCTTATTTCCCCCAACTCCAGAGTAATCACTGGGGAACAGCCCAATAGTCACATGTAATTAAAAAAAATTACAGTGAAATGGTTTAGGAAAGTACAAAGTATGATGTGCTACAGCCTTTATTAGAAAATATGTACGGATCCCATTTTTAGCATTACAGCAACTGATGAAGAGTAGTCCTGCCTATAAAATGGTGCCATCTCCTCAGATGGTGAACACTCTGGTCTGTTATTCCAGTCAAACGTCACTCCACTGTTACAATACTAGGGTACCTGACAGCTCAAAACCAAGTCAAAGTAGCTTTGGAAAGTTAGGGGTGGGGCGAAGTTACCTTATCTGCTCCTATTACCTATGTGCTATAGTACTCAGTTTACATTTGAATATGAAAAAACCACAAAGACTTTAACTACTGGAACTATCAGCGTTTCAGTACTAATGTAGAAGAAATCAAAGCATTTGACTGTTTTAGCTTCCTTGGATCAATGGCCACCAGTCAAATAAAGATCAGTCAAAAACTTCAACGAAGAATCACACTTGGGAAGATGGCTATGAAAGACATAGACAAGATATTCAGGTGGAGGGCGATTCAGGTCCCTGCACATCTGCCCACAGTGCTTGGCCAAAAGCTGGATGTGCTGCATATATATCCAATCCTGCCGCTGTTGGGCCTAGACATACCCGCAATAGCAGAATCGGGGATATCGTATGCCAAGGGGATCAACGTACGCAGAACTGCCCATCCCAACACCAGAGCGCCACAGCTGGGGCGAAGGAGCAGTGGCATTGCAGCACCATGGCAACGAGCTGTCCGTATGGAGGCTCGGAATGCCACTGCACACAGCCGCCCCTGCAGACCACAGTCCAGCTGGCACCAGAGGCCCCTATGGCCCGCATCGTGGCTGCAGGGCTGTGTGGAGCATGATCAGCGAGGCCACCTGGGCTTCTTCCGCTCTTGGGGTGGACTAGCCTGGCCATCCAAGGCGGTTCTGGGGAACTTACAGATGCCTGACCTGAATTGTCTCTGTACATTCCGGCAGCTGGCCTCTTCCCCGCTCTGCCCCTGCTCTGCTCCAACACTGCCCCCTCTTGCCCATGTCCAGCACTCCCCGCACAAATGCCTTGTATGTGCGGGGAGTGCTGGAGGCAGACTAGGGACAGGGACCTGCCCGTATGTATACGACCCTTTTTCGGTGTTCGAAATGCTCCCCATGCTGTAGAAGAAAGTGTTGTTAAACATAAGATGCGACTTATTCAACCAATGTTTTTTTTCAATCACATCATACATCAGTGAAAGCTGGACAGTAAAGAGACAAGACGGGAAAAAGATCAACGCCTTTGAATTATGGTGTTGGCAAAGATTACTATAAGTGTCAAAGACCTAAACAAGTCAAATCAGTCGCTTCTGGATGAGATGCAACCAAAATACCTCCTAGAAGCCTGAATGACTGAGCTTAGACTTTCATATTTTGGTCAAATTATGAGAAGAAAAGACTCACAAGAGAAGGATATTATTTTGAGACAGGTGGAAGGACAAAATAAGAGTGGAAGACCAGAAGCAAGGTGGATCCACTCTGTAACACCAATGAATAACACCAGCATTCAAACACATCACAGAAAGCCGAACACTCTATCGGAGAACTGTTCAGAGAAGCACTACGAGTCAGACGACTCAATGACACTAAATCATCATCATAGCACTGCGAACATTACATGTCTGGGGAGTGCTACAAGGAGTTTGGGTCCTTTACATACGGCTGTAGTAGTGGGAGTACAGCAAAGAGTGGAGGGCCCCCACGTGGCAGCATGCTGACAGTGGCGGAAGCAGCAATGCAGTGAACTGGGGAGCAGGGGCAGCAGTGCAGGGGGGAAGCACAGGAGGGGCTGTCTAGGGCAGCAGAAACCTTTCAGCTGGCCCTGGAATCTCATATGTGGCTTAGTAGTGAGGGAGCACTGCCGGAGCGTGGGACCTTAACATGTGATTGTAACATTGGGGAGCACAGGAGGGAGTATAGGACCCTCACATAAGGTGTAGTAGTGGGGGAGCACTGCAGAGAGTCCTGGAATGTTACTTCAGACCTTAAGTAGGTGGCATGAAGTGGATTCAAGGCACGAGCTCTTCTTTTCTACTAATTAATATGGCGCCATGTGGTGTCTGTGTTTATCCTGTAGACCAAGTCTTGGATCATTCGTGACTTGGGCGCTGCTGCTGTTGCTGCTTTTCTTACCTTCTTTGCACATCAGCCTCATAATTATTCTCCAGTGGGGAAAGGCATCACAGAATGTGTGTTCTGTTATCATCACGGTAACAGATCTGGAGATCCATGGGGTTGTTGAACAGATTTAGAGATATTTGGGGGAAACTATAGGTTGATGAAATTCAGTGAGAGTAAATGTGACTCCAAACAGTAAGTTCTATTCCTGCTGAAGTTCAGGCAGAGTTGAATTAACCGAGCTGTCTTGGGAGTCTCAGCGGGAAAAGAAATAAATAGCTATTACCTCCTACTAAGAATTAATTTATGAAAAGCTTATTGTAAGCCGGAGCAGATCCTTATCCGAAGGCTGTTTTTAAATCCTCCTTCAGGCCCACCTGACTAAGTAGGCACATGCAACTTCAACATCCTTATGATGCTTTCATGGAATGGTTCATTTACAAATTTCTGGTCCCAAAAGCTTGGGTGGAGAGAAAGCAAGGACTGAGGGAGCAATGCTCGGATCAGGGAGGCAGAAGGGGAATAAGTTCTGAAAGAACAGCAAAACTCTGAGCTTCAAGGGCCTTTGACAGCGACCACTCTTATCACGAAGGGCCTTCTTCTTGTACTGGACCAGCACAAGACAGGCACTAAAATGGTGTAGCTGAACATCCTTAGATGTGAAGAAGGGGTCTGTGTTCTGCAAAGCCCTTTGGATAAAAGTTATCACATTTACGAAAAGTACCTCCTAAGACGGGACTCGGCAAATACACATTTTTGTGCTGACATTATGACTTTTATTTGGGTTGTGTGCAAGGAAGACATTTTTGGTTCATTTTGTTTGGGATTTTTTCTTGTAGTAGCGCACGTTAGAACTTTTTAACACACGTCTGATTGAGTGAAAACATATTCCTTGGTAGGTTAATGCACGCAAAGAAGGTCACCTTACAAAGTCATTCCTGCATGCATTGTGGACACACATACAATAAATGAGTTCTTAGAAAACATCTCAGTGACATAAAAGTGTGTGTCTTGTCCTGATGATGTGCGCCTTGCTGGTAAGAGTCTGGATGAAGCATGCATGTGTAGATTATTAAATATTATCATTTCCACATGTATTTAAAAATGATCAACTCCAGGGCTGGGGTAGATGTCTACACCTGCAGCGTAGGCGTGAGAGCTGTCACTTAAGCTAGTATTTTAAGTAGGCGCCTACTGGATTGGATAAAATTGCTTTAATGAAGGTGCCTGAAAGTACGCCTAAACTAGGTGCTCTTTATAAAATGACACTTGATATTAGTTTAGCACATGCTAAATTTTTAAGAGTGCACTAATGAACTATATATGCGCTAATGAATACACAATCCCGAAATATTATGCTAGACGGTCCATGATTCAGATCTCTTAAGGGGACATTGAGATTTCAGGCCAAAATCAAGCGAAGAGTAAATGAAAAGATGAAAACTGGACAGCCCCTGTGATATTGCAGGCATTTGTTTTGGACTTGCCACTCTGGACTTACTAAAACGTGCTACCAAGTTAGCTCACAGTAACACCATTAAAATGCACTGGGGGCTCTTTTAGAAGCCTTATTTGTAATTTCCATAGGCAAAATCTGGCATTTACATGTTGAAATGGCTATTTTAGAAAGGGGAAAATTTACATATGAATATCCATGATACATAAAAATAGTATGGGGGTGTGTGGGGGTAGGTTTAGGGTGTGGCCTGCGTTGGTCAACAATTTACATGTCAAAAATTTCATATAGGGAATGCATGTGTGTGATGAAACTTGTCCACGCAGGGATTTACAGCTGCTCCTTGAGTTGTTTATGTTTGTGAGATGTGCTCGTTTCAGCCAGTCCGAGGGATTCAGGAAACCATCCTCTCTAGGCCCCCATTGCTTATTATAAAGATAAAGATAGCGGCCTATGTAGTCAATTAGTGGCATGTATACTGAGACAGTAGGTTTGCACAATGGCCCTCGGCCACATGCCAGTGCCGGCACTTACACATGGAAGCTGTGAGATCCGAATGTAAGCATGTAAGTGTCAGCACTGGCATGTCAGTCCCTCCATGTGTAGATTTGTAAAATGCCTCCTTGGTCTCCAGCAATTCATCTGCACCTCTGCAATATGTTACACAAGGTTCCATGTTTGCAGACTGTGTACGTCCTGACCTCTATGGGTCCGATTCTGGGACAAGGTTGCCCGATTCCCCCTCTAGCTCTCCCTGTATATCCTGAGCATCAGGATGGGGAGAGCCAGTGGGGGGGTGGGGGTGGGAGGGAGTGGGATCAGGGCTGAGCAGGGGCGGGCCAGCTCAGCAGGATGTACAGGGCTGATTCAGTGTGGAATAAGCAGCGAAAACCCAGCGATTGGGCACGGGGATCTCCCCCCTCCCCCGGGGCTGGGGCTGGGTGCGGGGGGGGGGGGGGTGTGTCTCCACTGCCTGATCCAGGTCATGGAAGGTCAGCCTTGGGTCAGGTGGTGGGGAAAATGGGGGGCCGAGGATGCGGGAGTTAGGGGCACCTGCGGGGAGGATGTCTCCACAGGCGGCAGGGGCACACCAGGCCATCCACGGGCCCGATTCTGGTTACCGCAGGAATGTTTTGTTCCCACAGTCCAGAATTGGGTCCAATGGGCCCATCTTGTTTGGAGCTATCTGGATGGCCCAGACGTGCCCCTACTGGAATTGGGCTCCACGTCTCAATTCTGATCACATAATATCTAAAATTTGCCTTATTGTTTGTAAATAGGTGCCATTGCACAGAATTGGATGTTTGGGAAATAGCATGCATGAATGTGTAGTAGACTGTGGTAATGCAATAGTATCTTTTAGTATGTCTAGCCCTTGGTGAGCAGAATGACAGGATTCATTGGCTAAGACTGAGGAATGCTGGGTGAAGATTGGCTGAGCCACAGCATAAAAGCTGTGATTTTCCCCATCTAACCTCCACTGAATACAGATAAGTAAACTAGCATAAGGAGAAACATACTTCTTCCCACCCACCACTAGCAACCATCCTGTTTCCATCTGCAAACCTTGATGTAAATCCCATGGGAAGGCCAGAGAGCATATAAAGAAAAATAAGTCAGGTGTGCGCTCGCTGGTCTCAGATCAGGAAATGTGGCTCAGTCCATTTCAGCTTTGCAGGGCCTAATACTAGGGATATGCATTTGTTTGAAAGGATAAAAAATATAAACAAAATGTCATTTCATATCATTTTTAATTCAAACATGACATTAAAAAATTCAAAAAACCACTTTTAGGTGCGTTTTTCTAAGGTCGAGGATTCAGTGGTAAGGAAATTGTCTATATACATATGTGAGTCTAGTCAAATTGCTGCAGTTCACATGTCCTCTGCTGCAATTAGCTTTCTAAATATTTTATTTATTTATTTATTTTATAGTGGAGTCGCGCATGGCAGGAACTGAAGTCTCGCAAGACCTGAAACCACAAGACCAGTCCAAACTTCCTGTATCCCACAGCTCCACCATGTTGAGAGCTGATCGCGGTGGGAGAAGTATGAACCAACATATTTTTGAAAAGCTAAAGCCAGGTCCGTACCAAGTTAGAAATGTGCCCCATGCGACTTGGAAACCCAGCGCCCCAACCACATGCAAGAACTTGCTCTTATGGGGCTTCCTGGAAGCTCAGTGATGACATCAGTGTCCCTTCTGTACTTGCTCCCTGTGCAGCCACATCACTCGCACAACCCTAGATATGTCCCTGACTGTTGCTAGGGCCATATCTAGGGCTGTGCGAGTGATGTGGTCACACAGGGAGCAAGGATAGATGAGTGAAAGAAGGACTGAATGAAGGGGATGGGGTATGAGACAGAGAGACTGGGTGAAGCCTTGTGGGGTGGGGTTATGAGAGAGAGAGAGACCGGATGAAGCCTGGAATGGGTCCTATGTGAGAGAGAGAGAGAGACTGGGGGAAGGGTGTTATGAGAGACTGGAGAAGCCTGGGTGAGGGTTCATGAGAGAGAGAGAGACACACACACACACACACACACACATGCACGCAGCACCCAACACTCCCCATGACACACACATGTAGCTTCTGACAGTCCCTATGAGAAACACACACACACAGTCCTTGACACATCCCTTGTCATACCGATACATACCTGACACACTCACACACACAACCAGAGTCCCTGACTTTCCTCATGACATATCCAAATGCATTCCTTAACACACAAGCCTCCCAACACTGCTTATGAGGCACAGATATGAATACCCCACATACCTAATTCTGGAACTGGGGGAAACACACCATTGTGTCACACTGCTAATATACACTTTTCAACTTGTTTTTCCTCCCGTGCCATCCAAGACAGGCTGGCCTCAAACCCGTAACCACTGAGTTATAAGGCAGACATCTTGCAGGAAAAGCTATTACATCTTCCTGGGGGCTATATCTAGCCAGCCTGCTCTTAACTGTGGCTTGCATTGCTGGTGATCTTCGTTCCTGTTTCCCGATTGGCCCAAAGTTTGTTTGGTCTGGAGCTCTGTGAAAAATCGTTCCTGGATTTTTTGCCTTGTGAATCTATTGACTCCTGCTGTGGAGATTTACTATAAAGACTTTTCTTTTGTCATGTTCTCATGCCAAACATTCTGTGAAACCATGTCTAAGCATGCTATCAGAGACATTTACCAAGCCTAATCCAGATCTTCGTTATCCAATTAGATGTCTGCCTTCTAACCCAAAGGTTGCAGGTTCACAGCTCTAAATGGAAAAAAAAAAAGCTGTTTGGGTTTTTTATTGGTCTGAAATATCTAGTAACCTTTTAGCAATGTTTTTTGTTTGGGCAGCAGCCACAGCAACCTCTTTAATTAACAAATTGCCCTCAAATGAAAATCTATAAAAACAAAATGACACAAAACAAAAATTTAATAAAGGAAAACTAAACAAAATCTACAAACAACACAGGAAATTAAAGATTTTTTTTTTTTGCCTGCATGCCCCACTTGATATTCGAAGAGGATTTTTGCTCTGTTTAGTCCTGGATTATTGCATTGTCCTTTGGTTAGTTTCCTGTCACCATATATAAAGGCATTGCAATATGCTAGAATGTGGCTGTGTGCCTGCTTTTAGGAAAGATCTGTATGGACCATATTATACCTTGCCTAAAAGTTACTTCATTGGTTTCCAAATGAAGAGTGTGCTGAATTTAAATTAGTACCTTGTTGTTTAAAGTACTTTGTATTTAGTGTCGGAGGATTTGCAAAATCTTCTTGTTCATTCCATTCTTAATGTTTCTTTTCAGATAACGTGCTCAGTGTACCCACTTATAAACAGGTCCCTGGGCTAAGAGCCCACAATCACATTTTTAATTGGGGGTCCATTGTTTTGGGATCAGCTATCCCCATTGGTTTGGAGTGTTTCTGATTTAATGTCTTTAGGAAAAGGTTACAATGTGTTTATTTATGCAGGTATCTCGGCACTAGGTAATTTTATTCCACTAGATTATAATGATGACTGAATTTTTGATGCTTACTTATTTATTCAGTTTCTATACTGCCTTATCCTTCAATCAAAGCAGTTTACTTTATGTAATTACTTACTACAAACAGGCAATGGAGGGTTAAGTGGCTTGCCTAAGACCACAAGGAGTGCCTTTAGAACTACAAACCCCAGCCCCTCTGGCCTGAGATTGTTGTCCCCAAGTGGGTCTTGAACCCCTGGCCCTCCAGCCTGAAGTACTATGTCCTAACCACTAGGCCACTCCTCCCTCAAAATGCCACACAAAAGTGTGTGGCATTTCTGTGGTTTAGCCTCTTCATGTAACTATCTGTATTGTGATTTCAAATATTTCAGATGTATTGTTGGAATTCGCTCAGAATGGATGAGGTAGCAGAAAATAAAGGGTTTAAATAAACAAATAAATAACTACAATGTCCTTCATTAAAGTCTCAGCAGGTGGGAGTTTCCAAATGTCGGATTCCCAGCCCTTTCTCTACTGAGGAACTAGCCCAGCAAGTCTGAATCATTCCAAAGCAGGAGCGTCGTCTGGAAACACTTTGTAAGGTGCAACATGCAGAAAGCTTCAGTTCCTAGTATGGCTGCCTGGCCGCTCGCCGTCCCTCCTCCTCACTGACCTCAGAAACTTCCTCTTTATTGCCTACACTCTCTTATACAGAGAAAAATGTAAAGAGCTTTAGTCTGTAATGGGCCCAGCGGGACTCTTCGTAGTAAAAGAGAAAATCACTTACAGCCTTACAGCCAGTGGAGGGCAAAAGGGAAGGAGACTGAAAGCAGAAGCTTGTAAAATAACTTAGGTCACTGTGCTTTGAGTTTTTCCCTGCTTCCCCCCCCCTTTTTTATTTTGTCTTCTTTTGATATCTGTGGGTGTCTCGCACATTGCAACCATTTGGAAAATCAAAGGCGATACTGCGTTAATTAAAACTACCTTCTCTGTGTTAATCTTCTTGTCAGCTTTTAATTAAGTGCTGTTATTAGTTGCACATAGTCTGAGATCTTTCCCACTCTCTAGGGCCTGGCCTTGTTCACTAAGGGTCTCCCCAGCACAGGGAAGAGTGAGTGTGAACGTGCTGTCACCGGGGGGGCGGGGAGGGGGGTGCACTAAATGAGCCAATCCCATCCCTCCCAGTACCTCATTAACACATGTGGAAAGAAAGGGGGAGCTCATTAACTGGCACTCCAAGTTTGGGTCACCAGATGGCTCTGGGTCAGCAGGGTACCTACAGTACCAGTTTTTCTCAGAAGAGGAGAAACTACAAGAGGATGGATGAGATGGGTGTAAAACCGTCGGTAGCGCAGTCGTTCCCCGATGGCAGGGAGCCAGCAGACGTCTCCTGTCCCTGTGCTGCGCACATACTGTAGAGACAGATACGTTTTGTGAAAAGGTTCCTCGCAGCAATCTCAAGGTGCTGGTAGAGCTAAATCCAGGGGTTACATCCCCCACCCTACTCCTTGCACTGAGAACCTGATTCATCAGCCAGAAACACAACTTGTGGCTGGATCCTGCGTCCTATGTATCGAGAGGGCCACAACTCCTGTGCTCCCAGATAAAGCAGGTGCCGATGCCTTGCTTCAAAACAAAAATCTACACGTGCTTTCATTCTGAAACTTAATTTACTAAGTTCTAAGGGGATTACAAAAGCTAAATTTACAGTCTTATATCAAATATGCAACCATTTAAAAGCAACCAATCAATGTAAAATCAATTCTAGTTGTTCAACAAAATTTTCTAAATAAAATGTTTTCTGCGCCTGCCTAAGAAAGATATGAGGTTCGTTACTAAAGTGTATTATGGCAGTTATGCGTGCTATTTGGCTTTAAGCATGTTAAAGGGCAACAACGTGCGTTATTACACCCTAATGCACAAATTGCCTCCACAGTGTATACTGAATACTAATGAGATACAAAGCATTAGCATTCAAATGAATAACACAGAAAAATAATACCAGCTCAGTGCTGACAATTAATCAAATTGTGTCATAATCAGTGCTTGTACTAAGGTTTTCATATGTTCACTTGTAAAATTAGCACAAATTTGTCAAATGTGGCGCAATTTATAAGAAACCCTTTTTACTCAATGCTGTAACCTGCTCCTCCATAGACAGAGTGGAATCTAAAACAATGCCTTGTACTTACAATAATTTAAGCATCTGAATCGTTACCCCAGATAATATTGGCAAAACAGTCTGAAATAGACTCAAACCGTGGTCTATCCATAGTAACTTAGGGCTTGCAGACGCGCCCTCCACAAGGATATTGGTGTAGCTGGGGGAGAGCATATTTTATTCATTTATTTATGTTTTTTTAAACTACCTTATCTGGGAATCAAGGCAGTTTACAAGGAACAATTTACATCGAATTTCTAAATCCTTAACAGCACTGAACACTGCGATTACAAATGGTAACTGTA
This sequence comes from Ichthyophis bannanicus, assembly GCA_033557465.1. Taxonomy (NCBI): domain Eukaryota; kingdom Metazoa; phylum Chordata; class Amphibia; order Gymnophiona; family Ichthyophiidae; genus Ichthyophis; species Ichthyophis bannanicus. Next base: position 72,269,949 of record CM066036.1, read on the forward strand.
GTCTCTAGTTTACAACATATTTACAAATTAGAATTTATATACAGATTGGGTCAGAGATCATTGAAGGATGGTTGTGGTGTATGTGTCCATGGTTTTGCTGTTGTCCTGGGAACATCTCATTTAGTTGTTGAAATGTTCTTTGAAAAGTAATGTTTTGAGATCCTTGCAAAATTTTGTTATTTCGTGTGTTTCCCTGAGGTCACTGGGGAGTGCGTTCCAAAGATCTGGTGCGTAGGTGGAGAAGGCCCTGATGTGGGTGTTTCATTGCATCTTTGTTATTTGCGCTGGTAGGTCAAGGAGATTCTCGCTGCATTTTTGCCTTTTTCTGTTGGTTGTTGGTGTGTGAATGAGTGATTTTACATATATTGCAGATTGATCATGTAAAGTTTTGAATATGTTCATAGTTGATTTGTACTTGATTATGCTGGGTACAGGTAGCCAGTGCAGATCTTTCAATATTGAAGTAATGTGGTTACTCGTTTTTGCTCTTGCTAGGTTGCGTGCTGCAGTGTTTTGCGCCATTTGTAGCTGGAGAAGTGAATGTTTAGGGAGGCCTTGGTATATACTATTGCAGAAATCCAGTAGGGGGAAGATGAGTGCCTGAAGACCAGAGCAGAAGTCAGAGGTTGCTAGTAGAGATTGAAGGTTGCGGAGTATTTTTATCTTGTGGTATATCACTCTTTTATTTATTTATTTATTTATACATCTTTTCTATACCGCCACTTCCAGAGATCAGTGGCGGTTTACAGGTAACATAAACTTTAATAGTAAAAATACTATTATTTTACATAGAACAGATTTAGAACAAAGAACATTCAACTATTAAATGTAACTCTAATACAATAAGATAACAGGAGAAGTAGGAACGTTTGAAACTGGGTATGCATTAGTTAATGTTTCAAAACATGGTATGTCAACATTAAAGGGATTAATTACAATAGTTACAATTATTTACATTAGTGACAAGCAATTGCATTCAAGAGTAAGATTAATCTAGGTGAGCAATGTGGATGTGAGGGGAAGATTTTATGCCTTGTCTAGGTAGGGTCAGTGAGTGACTGATGTTGTTCTAGTGATAGGGGAAGAGAAGTTAAGCTACTGGTCTGGTGTTATTCCCAGGTATTTCACTTCTTGCTTGGTTTCGAGTTCAATGTCGTGTATTTAGATTGTTTTGAGGGGTGAGAATGTTTTGTTCTTGGAGATATGGAGCACATCTGTTTTTTTTTAATTGATTTGCAGTCCATGATTATGTAGCTATTGAGTGATTTCTTGGAAACATGTTGATATTTTCTTGTGGCTTGGATGGAGAATGTCATAAGGGTGATGCAGGACTATCACAAATGGGTGGATAGCCAATGCAGGTGAGGAGCCTGGAGACAGAATATGTGCACAATGAGACAATCTGAGATGGGTCATGCAAACGGGGTTGGTGACACCTGAATACAGTTGGAAGTGGGGCACGTAAATGACATTGTAAGACTAGCACATAATTGTGCTGTCTGACCATCATCTCCCCTGCATGTGGGGGTCCACGTTTTAGTGCCTATGCACACCTGAGGGGATATGCTGGTGCCATGGATTGTGTTTTTCGGATGTGCTCATCCTAACTATAAAAAGACATGTCTGCAGTTGCTAACATTTAAACCAATGAAGAAGGACTAGCTCAGTTGTAGCTCCCTTGTCATTGTCCTCTCACCAGGCATGTTGTTAAGAGGATGAGGTGTTTTTCCCAGCTTGGTTAGCATTTGCACTCTAGGGTTTGGGGGCCTTCAGTCACCTGAAAGCTGGTGTGCTCGAGTTTGGGACCGATTGGTGGTGCCCTTATCCATGGTGGTGTGTAGGGTGTGCCAGGGGAGCTCTCTACATGTTAGATGGCTTCTGTGGATTGCCTCCTACCCTGGGTACTTGTTTGGCCACAAGGGTGGGTATCTACCTCCTAGAAGACTAGTTGTTTGTGGAGGGTCGGTGTCCTCTATGCCTAATCTATGGGTTGAGTCTGGACAACCAGTAGGAAGGGGGGGGTTGGAAGAGAGCACCAGCCATATGTTCCCCCACTGCTATGTGGTGGACCATCAGATCTGCACATAAGGCTCTTTCCCCCCTCTTCACCCATTCCTAGCAAGGGTAGAATGCAAGGTATATGAGAGGAGTGGCAGGGAAGGACACGCACCGTAAACTGCCTACATCCATTTATGCAGCCTGAGTGACTCAGGGTGAGAGGGTGTCATACCCCAGTGCCCGAATTCTGGGTAATGCAGACACCCTGCCTGTGCCAGAACGGGGCCTGCTGCTCATGGGGTGCAGCATTTGTCATGCAGAGTCTCTCTCCATGTGTTTGCTACACTGATTTGCATGACCCATCCCCTTATATCTCAGCTATGCAGCAGGGTGCACGTCTCCTCCAGTCAGTCTTCTCTTGCTCTCACTGGCCACTTGCAGGATAGTCTGTAAGTGTGGTGGTTGACCATGTATTGTCGCCTGTTCCCTCTGCTAAAGTGTGGTGGGTTGCTTCTACACATGTTGACAGCGTATCACAATTCTGCAGATCTCGGAATCTTGTGCTGTTATTCCAGCAGAATAAAAATGATCTTGAAACAATTCTTTGAGGAATTTAAAATATATTTGTCAGCATTATCAGTGGCACACAAAGGACAACACTGTGGGTCCGGTTACTAAACCGTGTTAACTGCTAAGGTGGAAGAAAGAACAGGCAGTCTGGACGCGGTAACAGATAAGGAGGGGCAACTGCAAATAACACAGTGATTTTCTGTGCTATTTGCAGAAAGCTCATTATCTGCAGGAGTGGGTGGAATTAGGGTATATCTGCAATGCACAGTTATCATGATCCTCAGCAGTGCATGGTTGGAGCTAATGCTGCTTTCGTAATACTTCCCAACTGCGTTCTCTGCACATTCGGGAAGTGATCACCAGATGGTGTGGTTCAGTATTAGGACTAGGACTGATAAAATCCATTCAAAAGCGAGGGTCTTAGACGTTAGGAAAACTAACTTTGCCAAGATAGGACAATACCTCAAGGAGCCGTTAGCGGGATGGGAACAGATGGGGAATGTAGAAAAACAGTGGGCAAAACTGAAAGGAGATATTTTAAGAGCAACCAACCTTTTTGTTAGAAAAGTAAATAAATGTAAAAGGAAAAGGAGGCACCTATGGTTCTCAAAAGAAGTAGCTGAGAAGGTGAAGAAAAAGAGGGAGGCCTTCACATAATACAACAGATCACAGAGAGGGGAAGACAAGCATCTATATTTGGAAAACAGCAGCTAGGAAAGTAGTCAAGAAAACAAAGATACAAAAGGAAGAAATAGCCAGTTCGATAAAATGGGGGGATAAGACATTTTTTAGATATGTTAGTGAGAGAAGAAAGTACAAAAGTGGTATTGTCAGACTAAAGGGTAAAGGGAAGGATTATATAGAAGCTGACGCAGATAAAGAGGAATTGCTTAACAAATATTTCTGTTTTGTGTTCACAGATGAAGGGTCAGGAGCAGGACCTCAGAAAACACCCATAAATAGGAATAGAAGTGACAGGGATCTTGAATGATTTTAAGAAGACTGTGTTTGTGAGGAATTAGTTAAACTAAAAGTAGACAATGGTGCTGGATAGGATACATCTGAGAATATTGAAGGAACTTGGGGAGGTTCTAGTGGCTCCACTAACTGACCTTTTCAATGCTTCTTTCTTTATTTATTTTATTTATTTAACTTTCTTATATACCGCGCTCTTTACACCAGTGCGGTTTACATGTAACGCAATTATGCAGAGCAGGGGACTTCACTGCATTTACATTATAACAGGGGGTTTTGTACAGGAAACAAACGAACAGGGTAACTATGTGCAAATAAACTATCAACATATGTACATGGATCATTCAGCTATTTACATATCGGATCTGTTGTGTGAATGCTGTCAGTGTAATGAGTGCGGTACTACTTATCAGGGGGGTTGGTGTTTGGTGGGCTAAGTTTCTGTCTTAAATGGCGGAAGTGGTCCCAGAGGACTGGAGAAAGGCACAAAAACAGAAATAAGGATGAGGTCAAAAACTACAGGCTGGTTAATCTAACTTCTGTGGTGAGTAAATTATTGGAAATGCTGCTAAAAGAGAGAATAGTGAGATTTCTGGAGTCGAATGTATTGCAGGATCCGAGGCAGCATGGATTCATCAGAGGCAGGTCTTGTCAGACAAATCTGATTGATTTCTTTAACTGGATGACCAGGGAGCTGGACCAAGGGAGATTCATAGATGTGGTGTACTTGTTGCTGTTGTTGTTAAGTGCCGTTGAGTCAGTGTCGACTCCTGGCAACCCTCTGGATAGTTGACCTAAACTTTGTTCTGTCTTCAGCCAAGCGGCTCATTATTGACAGAGTGGTATCCATAGCTGCTGTTATTGTATCGATCCATCTCATTGCCGGCCTTCATTTTTTACAATGACCTTCTACCTTGCCAAGCATTATATCTTTCTCCAATGATCTCTCTCTTCGCATGATATGTCCAAAGTATGAAAGTCGAAATCTTGTCATCTGAGCTTCTAAGGAAAGCTTAGGTTCAATCTCTTCTAGTACTGACTGGTTTGTTCTTTGGGCAGTCCACGATATACACGGTATTCATTGCCAGCACCATAATTCAAAGGCATCAATTTTGTTCCTGTCTTTCTTTTTCACTGTCCTAATTTCGCATCCATATGACGTTATTGAAAAAATCATAGCCTGGACAAATCAAATCTTTGTATGGAGAGAGACGTCTTTGCTCTTGACGATCTTGTCTAGGTCCTTCATAACCATTCTACCAAGAGTAATATGTCTTTTGGGTTTCTTGACTGCTAGTCTTTTCTTTATTGATTGTTGATCCAAGTAAGTTAAAGCTGTCAACTATTTCAATTTCTTCTCCATCAATGATGAACTTATTGATTTTGCCAGTTGGCAGGATCTTTATCTTCCTAATGTTAAGGTGCAGACCCATTTTAAGACTATATTCCTTGATCTTCAGAAGCAAATGTTTCAAACCATCTTCACTTTCATCCAGTAATGTGGTATCATCAGCATAGTGAAGGTTGTTGATGAGTCTTCCACCAATCTTCACCCCTCGGTTATCTTCATACAGTCCTTCTTCTCTGATGATTTGTTCTGCATATAAATTAAAGAGGTATTGTGAAAATATGCAGCCTTGTCATACACCTTTGCTGATTTTAAACCATTCTGTTTCTCCTAGTTCCATTTGAACTCTTGCTTCTTGATCAATGTAAAGGTTGTGCAAGATAATGATCAGATGTTCTGGTATATCGATGCTTTTTAATGTGGCCCAGAGTTTCTCATAGTTTACACAGTCAAAAGCCTTCCTGTAGTCAATAAAACACATATAGATATCCTTTTGGTATTCTTTTGTCTTTTCAAGGATCTATCTCACATCCTCGATAATGTCTCTTGTTCCTCGCCCTTTACTGAACCCTGCTTCCCTTCAGGCAGTTCTCATTCCAGGTATGGTTATAGTTTTTGCTGAATGATCTTGAATAGAATCTTGCTGTCATGTGGGATCAGAGCGATTGTGTGATAACTTCCACAGTCAGTTGGGTCACCTTTCTTCAGTACTGGTGTACTTATATTTCAGTAAAGCCTTTGACACCATTCCACAGAGAGCACCCTAGGGGTGAACCCTAAAGTGACTGACTGGGTTAGAAATTGGTTGAGTGGGAGGCGACAAACGGTGCAGGTAAATGGAGCTCACTCTAAGGAGGAGGAGGTTACCAGTGGTGGCAGCAGGGATCTGTCCTTGATCCGATTATTTTTAACATCTTTGTTAGTGATATTAACATAGGAACATAAGAACATAAGATATGCCATACTGGGTCAGACCAAGGTCCATCAAGCCCAGTATCCTGTTTCCAACAGTGGCCAATCTAGGTCATACGTACCTAGCAGTTTTCCCAAAAGACACAGGTTCCACAATGCTTGTATTGGGTCAAGCACTGATATGCTGGGTCCCTTCTTAATAATGGTTTATGGACCTTTCCTCCAGGAACCTGTCCAAACCTTTTTTAAACCCAGCTACACTAACAGCCTTTACTACATCCTCCGGTAACAAATTCCAGAGTTTGATTACACGTTGAGTGAAAAAATATTTTCTTTTATTAGTCTTAAATAGTTTACCCTGTAGCTTCATTTGCATGTCCCCTAGTCTTTCTATATTTTGATAACGTAAACAATCCATCTATGTTTACCCGTTCCACTCCGTTCATTTATTTATAGACTTCTATCATATCTCCCCTCATCTGTCTCTTTTCCAGGTTAAAGAGCCTTATCCTTTTTAGCCTTTCTTAATAGGAGTATCCTTCCATTCCCTTTACCATTTTGGTGGCTCTTCTCTGAACCTTTTCTAATAACGCTATATCCTTTTTAAGATCCTGCGACCAGAATTGCACACAATATTCAAGGTGCGGTTTCACCATGGAACGATATAGAGGCATTATAATATCTTTTGTTTTATTTTCCATTCATTTCCTTATGATACCTAGCATTCTATTTGCTCTCTTGGCCACTGCTACACACTGGGCCGAGGGTTTTAACATGTTATCCACAATGACACCTAAATCTTTTTCCTGGATGGTGGATCCTAATGTGGAACCTTGCATCGTGTAACCATAGTTGGGTTGTTATTCCCTATGTGCATAACTTTGCACTTGTTCACATTAAATTTCATCTGCCATTTTGATGCCCAGTCTTCCAATTTATCAAGATCCTCTTGCAATTTTCCACAATCCTCTTGGGTTTTAACAACTTTAAATAGTTTTGTGTCATCTGCAAATTTGATAACCTCACTCATTATTCCCTTTTCCAGGTCATTTATGAATATGTCAAAAAGCAGCGGACCCAGCACAGATCCCTGGGGTACACCACTATTCACCTTTCTCCATTGGGAAAATTGGCCATTTAGCCCTACCCTCTGCTTTCTATCTTTTAACCAGTTCCTGATCCACAATAGTACACTGCCTCCTATCCCATGACTCTTTAGTTTTGCCAAAAGTCTCTGATAAGGGACCTTCTCAAAGGTTTTCTGAAAGTCCAGATATACAATATCAACCGACTCACCTTTCTCCACCTGTTTATTCATACCTTCAAAAAAACATAACAGATTAGTAAGACAAGATCTTCTTTGTCTAAAGCCATGTTGGCTGTCTCCCATTAGGTCATGACTATCTACATGCTGAGCAATTTTGTTCTTTATGATGGTTTCTACCAATTTTCCCGGTACTGACGTCAGGCTCACTGGTCTGTAGTTTCCCGGATCACCCCTGGAACCCTTTTTAAACAGTGGCATTACATTGGTGATCCTCCAGTCTTCATGTATTACATATGATTTTGAAGAAAATTGACAGATTACTAATTGCAGGTCTGCAATCTCATATTTCAGTTCTTTCAACACCCTTAGATGTATACCATCCGGCCCAGGTGATTTGCTACTCTTCAGTTTATCTAATAGTTGTAATACATCTTCCCGATGTATCAATATTTCCTTCAATTCTTCCGCACCTTTAAATACCACTTCAGTCATGGGTAACATACCTACATCTTCCTCAGTAAAGACCGAAGCAAAGAATTCATTCAGTCTCTCCACTATCGCCTTGTCGCCTCTTAGTGCCACTTTAACCCCTCTATCATCTAATGGACCAACTGACTCTCTCATTGTTTTTTTTACTATGAATGTACTTGAAAAAGTCTTTATTCTGTGTTTTTGCTTCTGCAGCAAGCTTCTTCTCAAATTTATTTTATTTATTTATTTAGCTGTATTTATATCCTGCTTTTCACCAGGTCAAAGTGGTCAATTGGGGGATACATTTAACATGAGGGGATATGAGGCACATACACTAATACGGAACATGGGCAATGGAGGGTTAAGTGACTTGCCCAAGACCACAAGGAGTGCCTACAGGACTAGAAATCCCAGTCTCTCTGGCCTGAGATTGCTGTCCCCAGATGGGACTTGAACCCCTGGCCCTCTGGCCTGAAGTACCTTGTCCTAACCACTAGACCACTCCTCCCTCCCCGAATTCTCCCTTTGCCTGCCTTATCAATGCCTTGCATTTGACTTTCCAGTGCTTGTGCTGTTTCCAGGTTTCGTTGTTTGGCTCTTTTTTCCATTTCCTGAAAGATGCTATTTTGGCAACAACAGCCTCTCTGATCTCACCTTTAAACCAGGCTGGCAGTTTTTTGGACTTCCTTCCACTTTTCTTAAAGCTGGAATACAGCTGGTCTGGGCTGCCAAGATTGTATTTTTCAACAACACCCAAGCTTGATGTAAGTCTTTAATCTTTGCAACTGCTCCTTTTAGTTTTTTCTTAACTATTTCCCTCATTTTATCATAGTCTCCCTTTCAAAAGTTAAAGGTAGTACTGTGGATTTCCTTACTATCCCTCCTCCACTAATTAAATCAAATGCGATCATGCTATGATCACTATTGCCAAGTGGCCCCAACACCCTTATCTCTTGCATTAGATCTGGTGTTCCACTAAGGACTAGGTCCAATATGGCTTCCCTTCTGGTCAGTTCATGAACCAGCTGCTCCAAGAAGCAGTAATTTATTTCATCTAGGAACTTTATCTCCCTAGCATGTCCTGCTGTGACACTGACCCAGTCGATACCGGGGTAATTGAAATCACCCCTTATTATTACTGCGCTTGTAACTTTTGTTAGCTTCCTTGATTTCTTTGAGCATTTCATCATCCATTTGTTCATTCTGGCCAGGCGGTCGATAGTACATAGAGATTCTACAGCAAATTTTGTTGTCTGCAAAACTTTAATCCTTTCTGACTCAATGCCCTCTCTAACATAGAGCGCAACCCCTCCCCCAATTTGATCAGCTCTATCATTACGATATATTGTATAAGAGCTGTTGAATAAGGTTTGTCTCTTTGCGAATGATACCAAAATGTACAATAGAGTAGACACCCAGGAAGGAGTAGATAACTTTAGGAGAGATTTAGTTAAGCTTGAGGAATTTGGCAGCTGAGATTTTATGCAGGGTCATGCATTTCAGCTTCAAAACTCCGAGGGAGCTGTACAGTGTAGGAGGCGAAGAACCTCTGTCAATGAAAGAAGAGCGGGACCTGGGCATGATTGTTTCTTATGATCTTAAGGTGACTAAACAAGTTGAAAAGGCGACAGTGAAAGCCAGAAGCATGCTTGGGTGCATAGGGAGAGAATTGGCCAGCTGAAAAAAGGAAGTGACAGTGCCTCTGTATAAGTCTCTGGTGCGACCTCATTTGGAGTATTGTGTGCTTTCTAGAGACCATAACTTCAAACGGATAGAAACAGGTTGGAGTCAGTGCAGAGAATGGCTACTAAAATGGTCCATGGTCTTCGTTATAAAGCATATGAGGATAGACTTAAAGATCTTAATACATATATGTTAGAGGAAAGACGGTATAAAAGAGATATGATAGAGATGTTTAAATACCTCCATGGCATAAATGCACAAGAGGAGAACCTCTTTCAATTGAAAGCAAGCTCTGCTATGAGGGGACACTGGATGAGGGTGAAAGGAGACAGACTCAGGAGTAATATTCGGAAATATTTCTTTATGGAAAGAGTGGTAGATATGTGGAATAGTCTCCCAGTGAAGGCAGTAGAGACGAGGACAGTATCTGAATTCAAAAAGCATGGGACAAACACAGAAGATCTCTAAAGGAAAAGAAGAGACTTTATTATTTGATATGGAAGGGCAGACTAGATAGGCCATGTGGTCTTTGTCTGCCATCATGTTTTTGTGTATTTGCTGGGAAATTGCTATGCACGTCCCCAACAGGTGGCTGTTATTTATTTAACTTGGCTTATATACCACTTTTCTACCAGTCAAAGCGGTGTACATTCAGGTACTGTATATATATTTTCCCCTTCTCCCTGGAGGGCTCACAATCTATGTTTTTGTACCCAAAGCAACAGAGAGTTAAGTAGCTTGCCCAAGGCCACAAGGAGCACCTGTGGGACTAGAAACACCCGTCCTTCTGGCTCAAGGTTGCTGTCCTCTAGCAGGATTCAAGTCCCTGGTCCTCTGGCCTGAGGTCACTTGCCCCAACCACTAGGCCACTCCTCCTATAAGCAATCTTTTGGCCATGTGAGCTATAAAAGCCTAATGTGATTTAGTAAACCAGCTCCCATTTGTTAGTTACCCAGTATCCAAGGGACTTTGTTGTAATCATCTACCAACCTATTTTTCAGTTTGAGACAAATTGTATTCCCAAAAGTTGTAAACAAATAACACTTACCTACTTAACCTGGGTGTCTACTCTATTGCAGAATTTGGTATCATCCGCAAAAACCAAGACTTACCTACCTACATACTGAAAAAGCTCAGAGAGGTTCTGGCAGGGCCTTTAAAGGACGTTTTTAATAGATCCTTTGAGACAGGAGACCTTTGCAACAGGAGGGAGTGGAGGAGTAGCTCAGTGGTTAGAGAACTGGCTTGATAACCAAGCAACTAGTGTTCAATTCCCACCAACACTCCTTGTGGCCTTGGGCAAGTCACTTAACCCTCCATTGCCTCAGAAGAAAAGCCTAGCAATCTACTTCCAGTGACACTGCCAAGAAAACCCAGGAGCTTCTGGGTCACCAGGCGTCAGGACTGACTCAAAGGCACACATTGCATTTGCATTTTGAGACAGGAGAAGTTCCACAGGTCTGGAGAAGGGCTGATATGGTACCTCTTCACAAAAGTGTTAATAGGGAAGAAGTGGCAAACTACAAGCCAGTAAGCCTTACCTCTGTGGTGAAAAAGTAATGGAAGCACTCCCAAAAGAGAGAATATTGGGCTTTCTCAAACAGTGTTGCATGATCCGAGGCAACACAGCTTTACCAAAGGGCAATCATGCCAAACAAATCTGAATGATTTCTTTGACAAGGTGATCAGAGAATTAGATCAAGAGCATGCGATGGATGTGATCTACCTAAATTTCAGCAAAGCCTTTGATACTGTTCCTTGTAGGAGGCTTATCAATAAACTGAACAGCCTGGGGATGGCTCCCAAGGTGATAAACTGGATCAGAAATTGGTTGACTGACAGACGACAGAAGGTGATGGTAAACGGAACTCACTCGGATGAAAAGAGGGTGATTAGCAGGGTGCCCCAGGGTTCGGTCCTGGGCCCGGCACTGTTCAATGTATTTGTGACTGATATTGCTGAAGGACTGAATGGAAAAGTCTGTCTTTTTGCAGATGACATGAAAATTTGTAACAGAGTGGACTCCCCTGAGCGAGTGGATAATATGAGGAAAGATCTACAAAAGCTGGAAGAATGGTCTAATGCTTGGCAGTCTGATTTAATGTGAAAAGTGCAGTGTCATGCACTTGTGATGCAGAAATCCAAGGAAATTGTATGTGATAGGGGGCGAGAGACTGATGTGCACGGACCAGGAGAAGGACCTTGGTGATTGTTTCTGAGGATCTCAAGGTGGCGAAACAGTGTGACAAGATGATGGCTAAAGCCACAGAAGGATGCTGGTTTGCATACAGAGAGGAATTACCAGCAGAAAGGAAGAGGTACTAATGCCACTGTTTAAGTCACTAGTGAGGCCTCACTTAGAATACTGTGTTCAGTTCTGGAGACCATATCTCACAAAAGATATAAAAAGACTGGAAACGGTTCAGAGGAAGATAACCAAAATGATTTGGTGCGTGCACCAGAAGACTTATGAGAAGAGACTTGAAAACCTAAATATGTACACTCTGGAGGAGAGGAGGGACAGGGAAGATATGATTCAGATCTTTAAATATTTAAAGAGTATTAATAAACAAACAAACCTCTTCCAAAAATGGGGAAGCTATAAAACTAGAGGGCATAACATGAAGCTGCAAGGGGGTAAACTGAAAGGCAACATCAGGAAATACGTTTTCACTGAAAGGCTGGTGGATGCTTGGAATGCCCTCCTGATGGAAGTGGTGGGGGCAAATACAGTGACAGAATTCAAAATGGCAAGGGACAGACACAGTGGATCCCTTTACAGCAACAGGATAAAATCAAAATAACCTTAACTGTCTCTGCTATCTCAACAAATAGGGGTGACCTGCACAGAGCGGTGACTTGTACAGAGTGGCAGGTGCACCTTCTCATGCCACCTTGTTGGGCAGACTAGAGGGACCATGATGGTGTTTATCTGCCATCATATACTATGTTACTATGTAAAAACAAAACAAAAACTATTGACTAACCAACCAGCCTGAAACTTCTATTTATTCAGTGTGGTTTGCAACAATAAAATCAAAAGAGATCAATAAAATTCAATTAAGGATGAAGAAAGTCCTCGTGCTACAGTGACTTCAGTGACTCGAGCCCCGAGGATGTTCACTATGCTAGAAACAAGTAAGCTTTTAATTTCCGACAGAAAGCCATCAAGTTTAATTTGCTCCTTAACTCTAAAGAGAGTTTATTCCAGAGAACTGTCACCGATACAGAGAAGGCTCTGGCCCTCCAGTACTACAGATGCTGAGAGCTAGTAGGAATCTTAGGTAATCATCTTGACTTGACCTTAATGGTCGAAGGGCTTGGCAGCACCTCAGCATATCTTGCAAATACTCTGGATAGCCTGTTCTTAGGACCTTGAGTATCTACTACTACTGCTATTGATCATTTCTATGGAACTACTAAGCATACACAGTGCTGTGCACATCCACATAAGAGACAGTTCCCGCCCCACAGAGCTTACAAGCTATTCAAACAGGACAAATAAGAAGGAATTTCATTTATTATGGGAGATGATTAAAAGTAACATGGGTATAAAGTGGAAAATAAGGGGTTAAGATTTAAAAGCAGCCTTAAGGAGAGGAGCTGACCAGAAGGCTAAAGGGGATCTTGGAGAAGAGAGAAAGGAGGAGCCCACCTTGGAAGAGACATCATTGGGGTCACCGCGGGAGGAACTTTAAATTCCTGCCCTCTCCATGGTGTCTTGAGAGAAACTGCCATACAACTGGAGGGGAGCCTATAGGTGCAAGAAAGGAGGAACTGACCCTGTTTGTTTCCGAAACTTGTGAAGATTATAACACCCTGGAAGTGACATCATCCAGGTTGCCAAAGGAAGAACTTTAATTTCCTTCCCTCTCTGCAGTATGCGACCACGTGGCCAAGGGTATGACCTAGAAGGAATGCAACTTTGGAGCCCCTTCAGTGAAGAAGAAGTTGATCTTGATTGTGGCAATATCGACTATTTATTTATTTATTTATTTAACATCTTTTATATACCACGCTATTTGTTATCAGTGCGGTTTACATTTAACAAAGGTTGCTCAATTCAGTCGAGACTGTTTTGCGCTTACATTGTAACAGTAGATAAAACTTGGAACAAATACAGGGTAACTATTGTGACGTAGAAACCTCTCAAGAAGCAATGGAGATAGAGGGAGATCCCGTGGAGAAAAGTGGTACTGCACTGAAAAGCAGGATTTTTACTTCAGAAGGAAAAAAACATGCAGCTGATCAGGAACCACACCTCACCTTAGGGGAGGAGACAGGTCAGGTCACTGATTGGGCACGCCCAAGCAGGAGGCGGGCAGTGCAACACAATAGGAGCTTGTTAAATACGCAGGCAGTTAGAACACAGAAGGATCGGGAACAGAAGCTGGAACAGAATCTGGAACAGAAACAGGAAAGGAGACGAGAAGGGAAACAGAAACAGTTGGAGAAGCATGTGACAAGGAACAGCTGGGATCCACAGAGAAGCAGTTTGGAGTCACGAAGGGAGTTACTAGGAGACTCAGAGGCACTGAGAGACTTCTATGGAAGGAAGGACTCAGAAGCACTGAGAGACCTAGAACTACAGCCTGAGCTACCTGAGAACCAAGCAGGACCTTGGAGCAGTAACCAGTGGGGTAAAGATTTATCCTGGAGACGCTCTCAACACAAGGTACGAAGTGGGGTTGAAGGAGCTAGCAACTGTGATGCTAGGAAGCAAGAAAGCTGGAAGAATAGCTTTAAAAGCCAGAACAACGACAGACAGAACTATGGCAGATTTGTTCAGCCTGATATACACTTGAGCAGCATAAGAGACACTAATAAGCCAGCTGGAGCTTACAGCCTGAAAGTCAATAGAAGGAAAAGTGCTGAGCCTTATTTGGAAGACTTGAGCCAAGGTAAAGCTGACATTTCTAGTTTTAATTGTCTGTTCAGAAACTCTCCAGAGCGAGTTGAACTGTTAAAGGAAAACCCAACACTTACTTTTAAGGATAAGTGGGGGAGGGGTTTTACTCACACGGAGAAATGTTGTGCTGACAAAAACAGCATAGCCAATTACCACAAGCTAGATATCTTAAATAAACGTTTACCTGAAGCAGAAGAAAGACATCAGCTTAGCAAAGGACAGAAGCAGGCTGAATTACTTCTGGCAGAGTTTAGGGAATTCTTAGAGAAAAAGGCAGTCTCTCCTTTTAATCTAACACATCATGCCAATAGCTGTGAAGAAGAGATGCCGTTAGATATTTTCCTGCCTTCAACAGAACAAGATCTAGCCATGGATTGCTCTACTTGTACTATTGAAAAGAATCTTGATTGAATGCTTTAAAATTATATGAAAAGAATATAATAGAAGATTAACTTACCTGTTACCAGGGTGAAAAAGCTTATGAAAGTTTAATAAGTGGAATCATTTCCTGGAGCTGAGAAGCTTTGCTGTTGTAAGAAGAATTTAGTTTCAGTTCATGGAAGAGTCACATGATTACCTGAATGTGAGTCTAAGAAGGAACCCTGAATAAGCTAATTGAAACCTAGCCCAGCATTGCAAACCCTGTATATTTTGGTTTTCCCATCTTTTGTTGAATGTGCCATAATCTTCTTCTGCATCTGATTGCACTGAACTGCAAAGCGTTGGAAATAAACCTCTTAAAAAGAAATTTTCTTTGCCCGCCTTTGTCTGCTCGAGCTACAACTACAACCTCCATCCTTCAGGAGGCTCAGGACTACATTACCCAGAATCCCTAGGGTCAAATAGTAGTACTTCACCCCTGATGGGCACAAAAGGCCACTCCAACCTGGAAACCCTCGGGGCCCAGGTAGTGGGTGGGTGGCACTATATACATATAAACATAGAGCATAAGATTATAACTTGGCCGGAATTGTCACAAAGTCTATAGGCGGGGCTGCTATTACTTGAGATCCATTTGTTTATGTAGTGTATGGAGAGTTTGTGGGGGTTGATGGTCTTTGATGAATGAGTGATAAAATGTAGAATGGTGAGGAGGAAAAGGAAGGTAAAACATATTGTGGAGGCAAAAGCTGAAAGTGCTCATGGTCCTATGGATTCTTTCATAGTTATAGGAGGGAGAATTTTGGAACAAAGCTTCTCATATCCCAGGGGCAAATCTAGTGAAGTTGAGGTGAAGGAGGTTTCTTTTGGCGCAGTGCCTCGCTTGCTGCCTCTAATCCTGGTAGTACTAAAAGAGTCGAATTAGTACCCTTTCTCTGGATACTTCTCTTGAAAGTTGACATGGAGAACAGCAATGTTAACCAGAAGGATGGGGCACCCACTTTGTAGCTGGTAAATGCCAGTGGGTTGAATACCCATTATGCTATCCTAGTGAAGGGACCTTTAAAGCCAGTCACTTTTTGCGGGTCAGTGAGAAATGCTGGTCTCCTAACTCTAACAAACAATCCAAGCAGAATGATGAAATAGCAAGAAAATCCAAGAAATTTTAATGCAAGCAAAAATCACAGCAATGAAAATCATAACAATTCCATCCAACAGCTGTAAATGACATACAGTTGTGGTCAACATTATTGGCACCTTTGCATTTTAGATAGGTTGTGTACAATATCTTGAGAACTAGTTGAAAATATTCCAACTGTATGTCATCATAATGTTTTAATAGTGTGTTCAAATGTATAATGTATACAACAATAAAAAAGATGTCTGTGCAACTTAGACGTAGTAATTTCTGAGAAAAAAACTAAATATTACCTGGACAGGATTAATGGCAGTCTTCACTAATATTTGGTTGTACAACCCTTGGCAGTGATGACAGCCTCCAAATGTTTCTTGTAGCCATCTATAAGTTTTGTATGTGTGTCTGCTGGTAGTTTCTCCCACTCTTCAACTGCGATTTGTTCCAGCTCATAAATGTTTCCAGGATTCCTTTTACCAATGGCAGATTTCAGCTCTTTCCAAAGGTTCTCGATTGGACTGAGATCAGGACTCATTGCAGACCATTTTAAAACAGTACATTAGTTCCTTTTTAACCATTCTTTTGTACTTGTTGTATGTTTTAGATCATTGCCCTGCTAGAGGACCTATGACCTTCAACCCAGACCTAGCTTTCTGACATTAGGTAGCACATTTCACTCCAAAATACCTTGGTACTGGTGGGAGACCGGAAGGGAGCTGACATTGTTGGTGGGACTTGAGGGAGCTGACACTTGGGGATGGGACTGGTAGGTAGCTGGGTAATGGGGAGGAGGCTGGAAGGAAGGCGGCACTGGGACTGAAAGAGAGCTGCCACATTGGAATGGCACTGGAAGTGGGATGGACAGAGGTAGGTTGACTGGAAAGGTGCTGACATGGGGGGGGGGGTTGGAAGTGAGCTGACACCCGGGATGGTATTTGGACTAGAAGGGGCTGGACAGTGAGGAAGGAGGGTACTGGAAGGGAATGGACACCAGTGGCAGTGCTGGGAATGCAAGGGGGTTGACATTGGAAGATTCTGGGAGGGAAGGACTGGAAAGGGAGCTGACACTGGGGAGGGATACTGGGACTGGAAATAGGCTGAAGGAAGGAAGTGAAGAAAACAAAAGAAGAGACAACAAATGGCAGATAGACTATAGACCGCAGAAAGAGAACTAAGAGAAAACAGGAAAGCAGAAGCCTCAGATCAGGACCAGCATGATCAGAGAATGAAATGATCAGACAACAAAGGTAGAAAAAATAGTTTTATTTTCAATTTAGTGGTTGGAATTTGCACTATCTTTATATTTTACAGAGTATGAGGAACTGAATCTCTTATTTATCTGGTGTTGCACTGCATGCGGAGTCTGGCTTCTTAAGGTTTCGGTTTAAGTTTTGTCTAAATATTTTTATTTTTACTGTAGGTTGTGATCGCTTATTCTGTACTTGGTGAGAGTCTGTGTTCTGAGTGTGTGACTGAGGACATGTGTTCTGTTGACATGGAGTTTGTATGCAGGGATCTGTACTATAATAATTTGCCTTGTTCAGCTTTTCAAATAGGTGTTAGATGTTCTAGGGCCCACTTCAGTATTTATAGTGCTGCTTTTTTCTGGGTAGGTACCTTGTATGAGTTTTGGAAGTTTATGCTGGTATGTATGGTATGGTAGATTTGGCCTTGTAGATCTTTGGTGACTTTTATAGGGTTTTAAATTAGTTCTCAATAAGCCTGGTACTGGAGAATGTTTGTTGTTAGTGAGAAAACCAGAATCAGATATATTTTTTTAAATATATTGAGTTCTGTGGGTGAATGTCCTACTTCTTCTCTGCACCCATTGTCGATGGAGAGGTTTCTGTGGATGCAGACTATATATTCAAAAAGAAAAAGTAAGAACCATAGTGCAATTTATAACAGAATAAAATGAGCCATAATTTGGTCTTATAAACTGTGCTGTGGTTCTCACTTCTTTCTGGAAGGACAGACTAGATAGGCCATGTGGTCTTTTTCTGTCGTCATATTTCTATGTTTCTATATTTCTTTTAGTTCCTTGGTGCGCGAGTATCTTGCATTTGCATGCCCTAGTAACATATGAACATAAGAACAAAAGAAATGCCATACTGGGTCAGACTAAGGTCCATCAAGCCCAGTATCCTGTTTCCAACAGTGGCCAATCCAGGTCACAATACCTGGCAGGTTCCCAAAATGGCACACAGGTTCCACAATGCTCGTCCCGGGATAAGCAGGTGATTTCCCGGGTCCTCTTTAGTTTATGGACCTTTCCTCCAGGAACTTGTCCAAACCTTTTTAAATCCAGCTACACTAACAGCTCTTACTACATCTTCTGGTAACTAATTCCAGAGTTTGATTACATAGGGTCATAGGCTAATTGCAGGGAGGCAGTTATATCCTTCTGCAGTTATCGAGTTTCAGCATGGCAAAACAGCTGCCGGTGCAACTAAGGCCACCCAATGAGGTGTTATTAGTTGTACTTACGGTACTTGCGCTGAGACATTATGCTAGTTTCTGCTGACAATGCAGATGCCTGCATGTGAGAATTCTTTCTCTTGCCTCACTCTGCAGTAAAGTATAATTTTGGGAAAGAAATCCTGTAAACCTAATAGTAATGGGTAAAAGCATTTTTTGACTACATATGTCTGTTTTTAGTTTGTACTGATAGATCTTCACTAAGTAGGGAATATATCTCTGTTCTGCATATGTGTGACTGAGGCTATGTGTTCTGTTAGTATGTAGGGGGCTGTAGTTACATGGCTTGTTCAGTTTTCTAAATAGGAATATGGATGTTCTAGGGCCCACTGCAATATTTATGTGCTGTCCTTTTCTGGGTACACTCCATGTTGTGTGAATTTTGGAAGCTAGTGCTGTTATGGATAGTAGATTTACTCTATGAGTCCTGTACTCTGGATTCTTGGTGAGGTCAACTATAGGCTGTTGGTTGGGGGGAGGTTCTGGAATATGTATTGTTTTTGAGATTTGCATTCTTTATGCTGCCAGACTGAAATATAAAATATTTTGTCAATTCAGATTCAAGGAAATTTCAAATTTTAAGGGAACGTCTCAGTTTAATTTTGTTTAGTAGCCTGATAACTTCACTGCTGCTGAGTTCCAGACTTTTCCAGCTCTAACACAATCCAATCCAGCATTTCAATTCATGGCTACTAGGATTAGTTTATCTCATTTATATCTTCCCTCCTCATCAATAATCTGGTCATAGCAAAATAAATCGGATGTGCAGATACTTATAATGGTTTGATTGAGGGGAGGGGGAGGGGCTGTGTAAGTGGCTTTTCATTAATCAAATGTAATGTTTTATTATGTTTGTTTTATTGTAATATCTGCTTTACTAAATTGCATGTATATGCTTGGAAGCCACCTAGGATTTTAGATTGGTGGCATATACATTTTAAACAAATGATGCTGCAATGTATCTCTGCAAATGGCCCTACATCATCCTCATGCTGCCCCTGAGGGGAAATAGTTGAGGGGGTACTGGGAGATGAAGAAAAGCCAAAACCTGAGATTGGGTTCAGCATGATCAGAGAATAAAATGGTCAGACAACAAAGGTAGAAGAGAATTTTATTTTCAATTTAATGATCACGCATGCTGCTATCTTTATATTTTATACAGTACATGGAAATGCATCTTTTTCTATTTCTCTGGTATTGCATTGTATGCAGAATCTGACTTTTTGGGGTTGCAGTTTAATTGCTATCTACATATGTTTATTTTTAGGTCATGGTCACTTATTCTGTACTTGGTGAGAGTCTGTGTTCTGAGTGTGTGACCAAGACTAGGTGTTCTGTTAACATGGAGTTTGTATGTAGGGATCTGTACTATAGTAATCTGAATTGTTCAGCTTTTCAAATAGGTGTTTGGATGTTCCAGTGCCCACTTCAGCATTTACAGTGATACCTTTTTTGGATGGGCTCCTTACGTGACTTTTGGAAGTTGGTGCTGATTTGGTATGGTATGGTAGATTTACTCTATAGATCCTCAGTGACTTTGCTGTAGGGTTTTGTATTAGTTCACAATATGCCTGGTACTGGACAATGTTGTTGTTGTTAGTGAGATGATCAGAATCAGATTTTTTTAAGATATTGAGCTCTGTGGGTGATTGTCCTGGTTCTGCTCTGCAACCATGGTTGAGGAGGGGGTTCTGTGGATGCAAAATATATGTTCAAAAAGAAAAAGCAAGAAGCATAACAGTTTATAACAAGAAAATAAAAATGAGTTATAATTCAGTTTTATAAACTGTGCTGTGGTTCTCGCTCATTCTTTTAGTTCCTTGGTGTGCAAACATCTTGCATTTCCTCTATATTATCTAATTGGCGTTTTGGTTTAGTTCAGTCCCTGACTGGAGTTTTGAGAAAGCCCCCCCCCCCCCACACACACACATTACGGAGGTGGGGGGATTGCCATCTCATCCCTTGCCTCTGGCAGCAGATTGCCTTGAGCCGTCCCTGGAAGGAATGGTGTTTTTTTCCTTATATACTTCATTTCTTTGCCTGTAAATGTATCGCTGCATTGCCAAAGAGCTCAAGTTTGGTTTCATCTGTCCACAGAACATTCTCCCAGGATTGTGGTTTCTCAAAGTGGGTTTGGGCACATATTAGGCGTGCCTTTTTATGTCTGTCTTTGAGCAGTGGGGTCCTCCTTGGCCTTTTTTGGTTGATAGCATATTGTACAGGTTGAAACCACCACTCCAGGTCAGCCTTAAGCTCTTTGAGTGTTGTCAGTGGTGTTTTTCCAACAGTTCGTACTAACTTTTGAAGAGCTTGGATTAATTTTCCTCTTCCCACCACGTCCTGGGAAGTTCTTGACAGTTTCATGAGCGGAAAATTTCTTAATAACATTGCAAACTGTAGACACAGGAATCTCAAAGGCTTTGGAGATGGCCTTGTACCCCTTTGAAGTTTGAAGTTTGGTGATAATGGCTTGTCTGACTGTCTCAGGCAGCTCTCTTGTCTTCACCATTGTGAAAATGGAACAGGGAATGAATGTGGCCATTTGAAACATTAGAGCCATCATTCATTGGTTAATTCAAAGGTGTGTCTAATTTTACAGCAATGGGAATGTGGTTTTTCTGTTCAAACTGATTTGAATGGTTTATAAGAGTGCCAATAATCATGTCCTAGCAATGTCTCAGTTTTTATACTATTTAAGTGGTCTTCTTTTACTTGATTCTTTTATGTCTCATATATGTGTGCATATTTAGTCCAAAGCCATTTCACTGGCCACTTTTTTGGAGATATTGGACATTAAGGGGTTGTACTGCAAGGGCACCAATAATGTTGACCACAATTGTTAAGTACCAAGTCCAGTGTATTCAATCACTTGGAAAAGTCCCAACGAATTTTGGCCGAATTGCCTTCATCAGAGGCTCGTAGACAATGGCATACATCCTGGTCTCTTGTCAGACGGAAAGCCTGGGAGCCAAAAACTAAAGCACAGTCCTAAGGAGCAGAAACCTGACCGATGAATCAAATCAAGATACTCCACAAACCAATTACCACTACTACTATTAATCATTTGTATAACGCTACAAGACGTACGCAGCACTGCACATATAGACGGGAGAGACAGTCCCTGAACCTCAGAAAATACAATCTAATTAAGATGAACAACATGACAAAACTGGGGACTAGAGTATGGTAAGATACACACAAGTGGTGAAAACAAGAGTGAGGGGGCATCACAGTCCAAAAGCAGCCTTAAAGAGGTGAGATTTTAGCCTGGATTTGAATAGGGCCAGAGAAGGAGCACTACGCGCTGACTCAGGTAGTTTGTTCCAAGAATATGGAGCAGCGAGGTGGAATGGATGAAGTCTGGAGTTGGCAGTGGCAGAGCAGGGCACAGATAAAAGGGATCTGCCAGAAGAGCGGAGTTCCCGAGGAGAGTAGAGTGAGATAAGAGAGGAAAGGTAGTGAGGAGCTGCAGAATGAGTGCACTTGTAAGTCAGTAGGAGAAGTTTGAACTGGATGCGGAAACTGATAGGGAGCCAGTTGAGTGACTTGAGAAGGGGGGTTACATGAGCATAGCGATACTGGCAGTAAATAAGCTGTGCAGCTGAGTTTTGAAAAGATTGAAGGGGAGAGAGATGATTCAGAGGGAGACCAGCAAGGAGCAGGTTACAATAGTCAAGGCGGGAGGTGACTAGAGAGTGGATGAGTGACTTAGTAGTATGAGCAGAAAGGAAGGGGCGAATTTTGCTAATATTATAGAGAAAGAAGTAACAGGTTTTAGCTACCTGATGGATTTGTGCAGAGAAAGAGAGAGAAGAGTCAAAGATGACCCCAAGGTTGCGAGCTGAGGAAAGAGAGTGGAGTATAGTATTATCAATAGCAGCTCACAGCAGTGTCTAGAGGCCACAAGGCCAGCTCTGTTTATAACTTCTAAAAGAAGAACTGGTTTTCTCCTGCGTCTTAAAGTTGCTTGTTAGTCGGATAATTGTCATTCTTGGCTCATTCTGCACTGATGGGATGAAGGGTCAAAAGCTTGTCTCGAGTGTATTTAGTCCAATAAAAGAGTCTCTCCTACAGCTTTTACTTGATCCTGAGGCTTACAGGTTTTGGTGGAGCAAGACAACACACACCTTCTTTCAATGGACAATGTTGTAGCTGAGCATGGCAGCAGTGGTTGCAGGTTTGTGAAGACGCTTTCCTGTGTGTCTGTGTGTATATTTCCATGTGCCTGGATGTGTGTTTGACGGTGTGTGCCTGAGAGTGTATGCCAGATGTAAAGATGTCGGTGAGTGTGCTTTTGTGTCTGAGAGTATGGATATGTTATGTGTGCCTGTATTTTTAAGTGTTTGCATGTGTGCTGTGTGTCAGTGTCTCAGTGTGTGTCAGTGTGCCTTCGTGTGTCTGATGATGCATTTCAGTGCATTTTCTCAGATCAAAAGCACAGAAGGAGCCAAAGACATTGGACACGGAGAAGTGTACAAGGTCAAGGCAAGGATGTTCCAGTAATTCTGTAGCATCTGCCAGGAACTTGACTCCCAATGGAATCCCAGGGGAGAACGGAGAAACAGGAAAGGAAAAATGAAACAGCAAAACGAATGGAAAAAACCCAGAGACAAAGCAAGGTTACAGCCTCTGGCGGAAGCATCAAACAGGCAGGCCCTGCTGCTGGGACAAACTCTTAAGGCTTAATGTGCCCTGGACAATGTAGAAACGGGATCTCTGGCATTTAACTATAGCATGCTCCTAACTAATACAATTTAGGGGTAATTTTATGTAGCAGTGCTCTAAATTTGCCCTTCCGTGGCTTTAAATAAGGAGAATTCTGGAGCTTGCTCCTCGTATCGGGATATTCTTGAGAGAAGGCAATGGAGGGTAGGCCTGCCTGGCCATCACTGGGCACTGGGTGTACCCTTTTAAGATTTGGAGGGAACTTTTTAAGACCCTCAATTCTGGGGCTGGGGAATCAAGATATAAAGGGAGGTGCTGAAGTTTTGTCTCAGCACAAAGTTTGGGGGCTCAGGAGACTCGGCGGGACAACCTCTCTCCATGGCCAGCTAGGTCTTCTGTAGGAGTACAAACCTAAGGGAGGGTTTTGAGAGAAGAACCAGTATAGCTTTCACGTATCCCACAGGACGTAAGTGGGATCATCATGTGCTTCTCATTATTTACCCCCTGAGAAGTCCAGTGTATCGCTAGCGGAGTAGTTTGAAAAGGAATATTTTGAGAAGAAGAATTGCAAGAGTCTTTTGGTACTTACTTGACCCAGGAACATTTATTTTGTCAGTTTTGAATTAATTGTATACTGTTTCTTTTTGTTTGTCTGTTCCATCATAACCTTTGAATGTAAACCATCATGATGCTTTGTCACTTGCCGTATAACAGATTTCTTAAAGGAATAAATCAATTTCAGTGTCCCACTCAGGGTGGGACTATCTCCCCTCTCCATACTTACCACCTCTTCTTATTCCACTCTGAGGATCTTCCTGGATTCCAAGATAAATCTTTCCCTCCTGGAACCCCAGCCACGTTCCACCGAAGGATAGCTATCCCAAAACAGAAGAAACAAGAAACCTCAAAGACTTCGCTGTTATATAGGCTCTTCCCTCCTCACCCCTTGGGGGAGTATTTGAAACACCAATATATGTACAGCAGCACTCTGACTTCTGCAAGGACACATGGAAAGTAAATGTATAACAGGGTGCCCAGGCAGAGAAGGCACATAAACACATATATTGGACCCATTTTAAAAAGGCAACGTATAAGCCCAAGGGCCTTTCGAGGCCTAGAAAGTAGGACTAAACCTTTGACAGCCCTTCTGACCTTCACACAAACACCTCCCTTACTAAAAAACGCTGAAGAGGGTAGGGTTCCTGAGCTTGGAGGGTATACAATCACGGGTAAGGTGGAATAGTTAAATAAGGAACAATTATGTAATCTTTCAAACAGTACTAATGCAAGGGAAACACCATGGAACTAACAACCAGCAGATTAGGGTATAATTAATCTGTGGAACTTTCAGTCATGTGGTCAAGTAGCGATGATAACACAGAGCAGCACTAAAACCTGGAGATTTCCTTTCTTACTGTCCCTTCTGTAAACTGTAATTTTATTTTGCTGTTATTACTATTTCGTAAATTATTTCTTTGCACATTTACATTAATCAATATGATATTGAACTCTGGCAAGACAATATTGCTACGAGCTGGCTATCCCCAGATGGCACCTCCATTCTGCGCTGATGCTAGCCAACTAATACTGGGGCACTGAGTGGTGGAACCTTGGAATCTTCTGCAGAATAATTTAGGTGGTTTGCAGGCCTCTAAACTGCCTAAATAGCTTTGAATACCTTCCCCCCCCCCAACATATTCTTTAGAGATATTCCCTTCTGGGATGTTTCCTGTATTGCTACCTGATCCATATAGTACAGAACTCGTTCTCTGAAAGAAGAACTGGAATATTCTCCTGAACAGTTACTGATGAGCACCCGCTGGCAATGTGGCAACTTAGTAGCAGTTTCACAAGTCTGGTAGGCTGCCTTTTGATTGGTATTATGGTGCCCGATTGGTTAAACTTTCATCAGTTCTCCGAGATGGCTACTGGATCTACTTCACAGTAGAGGAACGTGATGTGTCCAAGGATAGAACAAAACAATCATATAATATTGAAAAGAGGCATTTATTCACAAACCAATAGTTGGTGCCCACCCGACACAGGCCTTGTTTCGTTTAACAAAACTTCATCAGGGGTATAGGGCAACTAAAAACAGAAACATTCAATAAATACACTCAAATATATATAATATAATAAAACATATATTAGAAAATGATAATTAAAATCATAATAAATCAATCACTATATAAAATACATTTATATGGTAATATCAAAAATAGGTTGGAACGCTATATAAATAAAAGGACTGAGGCAAGGGCAAAAAATGCATAATAAAACATGCCTTAAAAAATAATAATAATTAAAATCATAATAAATAAATCACTATATAAATAAACATTTATATGGTAATACCAAAAAGGTGACTGAAGCAAGGGCAAAAAAGAGAAGTGAGTCAAACAGGTACATTGACCGTGAACCAAAAGAAGAAGAGAAGAAGAGAAGGGGACCACACATGCATCAATATAATTATTGACACTCAAAAAGGGTAACTTAAAAAAGTCAAATAGAAACCTTTTGTAGTATGTGCCAAAAAGGTGCTCCAAACTAAAGAACAACCATTCCCATTGTGATATAAATGTTTATTTATATAGTGATTTATTTATTATGATTTTAATTATTATTATTTTTTAAGGCATGTTTTATTATGCATTTTTTGCCCTTGCCTCAGTCCTTTTATTTATATAGCGTTCCAACCTATTTTTGATATTACCATATAAATGTATTTTATATAGTGATTGATTTATTATGATTTTAATTATCATTTTCTAATATATGTTTTATTATATTATATATATTTGAGTGTATTTATTGAATGTTTCTGTTTTTAGTTGCCCTATACCCCTGATGAAGTTTTGTTAAACGAAACACGGCCTGTGTCGGGTGGGCACCAACTATTGGTTTGTGAATAAATGCCTCTTTTCAATATTATATGATTGTTTTGTTCTATCCTTGGACACATCACGTTCCTCTACTGTGGATTGTCTCTGACGTGACTGGTTGCTCTTAGTTGGACCTACTGGATCTACTCCTACATTTACCGCCAGACATTCTAACACATCTTAGTTTCAGGCATCTGGCATTTACATGCAGACAATTTAAAGTAGGCTCTTTATTTGTATTTACAATTTGTGTTGGTGTTTAAAAGGGTTGTTTGGAATAACATATTTTCTTTATTTACAGTAGTGGCCAAAAATTAAGGCAGGTATCTTTTTCTACAATTTATTGTTAAATAATGTACTGTGGAGATGTCACACGTGCTTACTTATTTAATCAGCATGGCGATTAGTCACACCATGTGTCTGGCGTCCATTTTAGTTTACTTACACTCTGTAGTAGGTTTCTTGGATGAAGTTTTGAATTTTTACAACTAGGAAAAGATTGAAAGTTACATGTAAAATATACAATCAAGATGGGTAGAAAGTGTGATATTAATGACTTTGTAAAGGGACAAGTTGTCACACTCCATGCTGAAAGATATTCGCAATGTGCTATTGCAAAACATTTGCATATATTGAGGTGTGCAGTTCAGAATGTTCTGAAATCAGGTGGCTGTACATGTCGTTCAAAATGTGGGCGCAGACAGATAACTACTGGACGAAATGACCCATTCCTCAAAAGCATTATTACATCTAGTCCACATACTTCATCTTGTGACTCAGTTAGCTAATGATCGAGGAATAAAGATAAGTGGCAGATCTGTCCGATGACAGCTTGTGGATTAATTCAAAATCGTAGCAAGAAGACCTGCCAAGAAGCCCATGATGACCAGGAAACAAATTGCTGCCCGCATACAGTTTTGTAGCAAGATGAAAGACAAATCTGCTGAATGGTGGGAGAGGGTAATGTTCACAGATGAAAGTACATTTCAACAAGTACGTGGGAGTGGTTACAACTACGTCCATCGACCAGCAGGCGAAAGACTAAATCCGAAGTACACGATCAAGACTATTAAACACCCACCATCGGTCATGGTATGGGGTGGTATCTCAGCGAATGGACAATGTGGCCTGCACATTTTTGAGAAAGGTGAAAGAGTTAATGCTGCAAAATACATATCCGTGCTGAATAGTAAAGTTAAAATACACATGAATGTTTCTGGCACAACTATATTTCAACAGGACTCGGCACCGTGCCACACTGCAAAAACAGTCAAAAAATGGTTCGTGGACAACAAGATCGAACTGCTACCAAGTTGGCCATCAAACTCTCTGCATCTCAATGTAATTGAAAACTGTTGGAATCTTATGAAGAAAAAGGTGGCAGCACACTGTCCAACTTCAGAAGCAGATTTAAAGGACATACTCAAGCATGTATGGGTCAACGAAATCACTCCGGCATACTGTAAAACGCTAGTTAACAGTATGCCTATAAGAATCCAAGCTGTGCTGAAAAATCATGGACACCCTATCAAATATTGACACATATATTGTTTCCTGAATAAAACTTTGAAAATGACATATGTGTATATCTTTATTTATTTATTTTATTCTCTTATATACCGTGCTATTCTGCATCAGTGCGGTTTACATTGAACAAACTGAAATTACATTGAACAGGGCATTATAACTTGGAGATAACTATTTTACAGGGAACATGGGCTATGGAGGGTTAAGTGGCTTGCCCAAGACCACAAGGAGCACCTATGGGACTAGAAACCCCAGTCCTTCCAGCCCAAGGTTGCTGTCCTCTAGTGGGATTTGAACCCCCAACCTTCTGGCCTGAAGTACCTTGCCCCAACCACTAGGCCACTCCTCCACTCCTTGGTTCTTAAAGCTTTTGACCATGAAAGTGACAATAACACGTACTTTTCTAATAAAATTCTGATATTTTGGACTCTGCCTTAATTTTTTGGTCACTACTGTAAATATGTCTTTTCCAGATGCATTGGTAGAGTCCACGATTTTCAGTAGGTCTCTAGTAGGTTTAGATTTGTAGAAGACTTTCTGGTGTAGGAGATACAATATCAGATCATCTGAATATAGAAGGCATTTGATTTTTGAATTCTTGCGTTTAGTCCTGGGGGCTGAGGATCTCTCCAGTACTGTGGGGAGATCATTGATACAGATATTGAAGAGGATGGGGCTCAGGCTAAATCCCGGGCTCACTCCTCTTTCCCGTCTGAAGCTCTCAGTCTGCACACTGTTTATTTTAACCTTACAGCTGGATGGATGAATTCATGGATTTCATTATACCATAGTTTTTTCCCCCCCAGATCCAGTTTGCTGTAGTTTAAAATTAGGGCCAGGGTGCCAGGTAGAATCAAAGTTTTTGTAAAGTTAGTAAAATATGCAGATATTATCCTTCTAGGAATATTATTTACATGTTTGTTGATTAGTTTCTGTTAGGTAAAGATACGGTCAGTGGTTTGGTTCTTGGGGAAGAACTAATATGACTTCTATAGAGAATTTTGTTGTGTATTAGGAATTTTAGTCTTTGTCTATTGATCAGATTGCTAATGTTATTCATGTGTCGATACGCAAAAGGAATTATCCGGATAACAACAGCAGTTATCTGAATAACTGTCCCATTTGGCACTATGGGGGTGATTTTATAAGGGAGCAGTGGAAAGGTCCATGGCTCTTATGCTCAGAAGTCCATATTTCCATGAACTTTCGCACATACATGAGCACTTCCGCACGCGCTTTCCCGGGCGGGATTCTGTAAGTGCGCATTGAGGTGCTCTGTTCGCTGATCTCAGGTTGCGGCGTGTATGGGGACACCGTGTAGGCAGAGCATAGATGCAACCTCAAGGGATGCATATACATTATAGAATACTATGATGTACATGCCGTCAGCTACAGCTATTCTAGGGCAGGCATAATTGATGCACCGAAACTATGGCACATCTGTACGCACCTATTTTATTAAGTGGGACACGCATCTGCCTCACTTTATAAAACAGGCCAGCTGCACACTGCTCAGTGGCATAAGTTCAAATGAGGGGCCCCCAAGCAAAATTTGCTTGGGGCCCCTCATAAGGGTGTGGCCACAAAAAGGGGGTGAGAGAATGCATTTCCCCTCCCATTCCCTTCTGGCCTCCCAAAAAAACAAAAAGCTTAGGGAAAAAACAAGTAGTCTCAGCAACCATCATACTTACTTTTAAAGAGGTTTGCTGCACCACCTCTCTTTCTGTAAAGCGCCGCCCCGTGGCAACTGGAGGCCCAGGAAAGCATTTCCCATGGAGGGGCCAAAATCGTAGCTATCACGAGACTTCGGCCTGTCAATGGGAAACACTTTCCTGAGCCTCTGGCTGCTGCGCAGTGGCGCTTTACAGAAAGAGAGGCAACTCAGAGCAGCGTGGCAAACTTCTTTTAATAAGGGTGGAGAGTCTGCTGTTTTGAGAATGCTGGGCCTCTTCTGGTCTGGGCCTCCCACACATTTGATTATTCTTTCCAGAGGCTTAATTTCTCTTGGGTGTATCTTTAGGTTTGATCTCCTTACAGAGATGATGGATGTGCTTGGTCCAAATTTTATTCTTTTGGACCTTTATTTGCTAAGCAGTGTTATTGTTAAAATACACTGTATTGATTAATTAATGTGAGTTAATTGCTCATAATACACATTGTTTGTGATAACATAGTCTTAACATAAAAACTTGAGGCAAAATCTTGTTAAAAACAATGAGCTGTGCCTCATTCTAATGCATGCAAAGTAGATCATTATGCAAATCAGCTAACATGGCCTGCACTAAAGTCAGCAAGCCGTGTCGCTGGAGAGAAGCTAACGACACTGCCAGACATGTGGTTAACGTTTCCCTGGAAGCATCAGGAAACTCTTTTAGCCCCTCCCCATTGTAAGCATCAATCACTGAAGGCTTAGTGGTAATACTGAGGCTCCAATTGCATCCCCTCCTTATGATGCAAAGTATAAAAACATGTTTCCAAGGTAAAGTCCTGTGCCTTTGAGCACTTCCACCCTCACCCCTCGGCAGTAACATACTAGTTCAAGTAAGGACTCTAGAAATGCCTCCCCCATGGAAGAAGCCTCATCCATATCAAAGTGAGTCCTACTGGAGCCAAACCCCCTACCCCCTGAAGTCTACATCAACATCCCTGCTCTAGTTGTGTCATTTCTGGAATGATGTCACCTGCCCCCTAGTGGTGCACTGGTATGTGTTGTACCGCTAGGGATCAGGTGGCACCAGCCTGACTCCTAGCAGTATGTGCTAATGCATTGTTAGGGGCAAGCTACTCTGTATTGTAATATGGTCATCTTGGGACTGGAGAGATTGGGGATCATTTCTTCCACCCCTTCCCAGTAGACTCCACGGATGTTGCTATGTGCTTTAGAGGAGGTTGGGAGATCTGGCCACAAGTGGAGGGTTCTTCTGGGGCCCTGACTTGCATTACTATGTTACGGTCTGCCCAGAAATGGTATGTAGGTGCTTGTTAAGAATTGAAACCTCAATCAGCCCAAACTTCCTCCATAGCATGACTGAACCATGCACAGAGCCAGTTATGGTGGTGGTGGAAGTATTAAACACCATGTTTCAGGAGCTGCAGGCAGGCAGAGTTGGTGAATGAGTAAAAAGTGACTGGGTGAAGGAGGGGGGAATATGAGAGAGAGAGAGGGAGAGAGATTGGGTGGTCTGGGGGAAGATCATATGAGAGCAGGAGAGGGAGACATTGGGTAAAGTAGGAGGGGGTCATGAGAGAGAAAGACACTGCGTGAAGCCTGGGTCGGGGTCATGGAGACTGGGAATAGCCGGGGGGGGGGGGGGTCATGAGAGAGAGAGGGAGAAAGACTGGAGGGAGGCTGAGTGTTGGGGGGGGGGGTTAAGAGAGAGAAAGAGAGAGAGACACACACACACCACACATGCAGCCCCTGACACTCTCCATGACATACACACCCACCCACATGCATGTACCCTCTAGCAGATACACACCCATGCACACACACGTCAACATGTCTATGAGACAAGTGTATCAACCCTCCCACATGCCCGATTCAACAGATGGTGGAAATGCTCCATTCTGTGACCCTGCAAGTGTAGACTTTCAACTTGTTTAAGCTTGAAAAGGATTCCCAAGTTAGGGTTCAGGGTGGCTTATGGAATTATTTGAATTCAGTCTCCGGTTCACCTCCCCTGTGTTTCGTTACCATTACCCTAGGTATATCCCATTCCCCAGCTGTTGTGTTGTCTGTCTTGACTAGACTGTAAGCTCTTCTGAGCAGGGACTTTCTCTCACATGCCTGTACAATGCTCCGTATGCCTTGTAGTGCTAGTAGTAGGTGCAGTAACGTTCTTCCACAAAGCATTTACAAATTACGTAAGTAGATACCTAAGGCAACAGGTCCATCTTCTAAAGCGCTTATCACGGCAGCAGCACTGCCGGGGTGGTTTGAGGACAGAGCAGGCTGGAGTGGCAACTTAATTCCATGGCAGTACTATTCAGCACTGCTCTACTGCTAGACTAGCCATGTGCACAGCTTACTGCCATCTGGATCACCTGCCCATATATCAGCGCTAAATAGTGTCACTGCCGGAGTGGCCTGCCTTGCCCAGCCACTATCCAGATACCAACACTGAAGATCTGTGGCAGCCGGCATCTAAAAGGAACACCAACTGCTGCCGTTCAATACTGTGCAGAAAGTGACTTGCCCAGGCTTAGAAGCATGTGATGGGATTCGAACCCTGGTTTCCCTAGTTCTCAGCCTGCTGCTCTGACCACTGAGCTCCTCTTGTCCTAGCAGCAACAATAAAAATGATTTTGTAATTTGCCTCTTCCGCCCCCAAACAGCGCCCCGTTTCACAGCGCACATGTGTGCGGCAAGTAGTGTGGAGGGGACGTTCGCACACTGATTTATATTGAAATGACCGCATGGACTGTCTGGCACTACTTTGCACCTTCACAAAGCAGCCGCAAAGCCCACAAGTGCACATTGATTTATTTTCAAAGTCACACTCGGGTACCGTCCCCTTGAAAAAGAGCATGCAGGATCTTTAAGCACTCTGGAAGACTGAAAATGACAGTAGAAATGTATTACGTTAGTCTAATTAAAAGGTATCACCTTTTAATTAGACCACTTTGTTTGTGTCCGCTTTGATTGAAGGATAAGGCGGTATACAAAACTGTCTAAATAAATAAATCACCATGCTAGATATGTGAAAATGTGTAGCGGCAGCCATGAGCCCACGCATGTCAAAGCCTGGTTCCTGTGGGTATGAACGACCATGGAGATGGTTCGGTTATTAGCAAAAACAGTGAGGCTGCTGCTGCCCCCTCTCTGCTGGAACCCATGTTTGAGGCAAATGGGCAGAATCCTTCCTGCCACTCAGACTGTTCTCTTCCCGCTCTCATTCTCCTGGAGGCTTTGCCTTCTTCAGCGTCACTTGGGGGAAATGTTATAAGGTGCTGCGGAATGTTACGCACTATCTGCAGATTTTTAATGCTTCACCCATGTGAATGGGCCTTTACGTGCATGCTTCAGCCGGCTGCTGTTCTAGGGGTATGCGTGTAAGACTGATGGCATGTACTTCCACTGAGGGCATGCAGATGGACGGAGCTTGGGAGGAGAATGGGCAGAGCGTACAAGTGCAGGTGTAAAGGATAAAAAACTGTAACTTGTGTTCTTGAGAAATCTAGCTGTGGGCATCTATATCTGCCATACACTGCTTTAAGCAATTGCACCTCGATTTAATGCGTGCTTTCAAACACTTACACCCCCATTTTACGAAATCAAGTACGCACATGCCTTACCTTAGAAAACAGATGTGAAAGAAGTGC
Organism: Ichthyophis bannanicus; assembly: GCA_033557465.1. Lineage (NCBI taxonomy): Eukaryota > Metazoa > Chordata > Amphibia > Gymnophiona > Ichthyophiidae > Ichthyophis > Ichthyophis bannanicus. The sequence continues at coordinate 72,302,472 of CM066036.1, forward strand.
AGAAAAATGTGAAACTTTACAACATTACCCTCTCGACAGACAGGTTTGATGTTTGAAGTCATAATTCCATCATTAAACTCTTAAGTGAAATCCAATGGCGGAGACCGGGGCTAGGCAGCTTATCCAGCGTGGGCTCAGCAGAGACTACAGCATCATTAAATTTACCAACAATGAAAAAACCGGCATGGAAAAGGTTGCTGTAAAGGCTGGAGATGCCGGCCTTCCTCAGGCAGCACAATCAGCAGAGCATCTGGAAAAGCCATCCAGTTAAGCTCCTCAATCCGCAAGTAATAAAGCACAGGCAATGGAGCACTGCAGTGGCAAGGACAGAACAATGACACAGGTGTGGCCCTTCCTGGGGCCCATTGCATTGCCCCCCCCCCCCCCTTAGATCTGACCTGCTGCAGACAGAGCTGCTCTTCTTCATAGGCACAGGGAATAAGGACTGTGCTTCAGCACCAAGCCCCCTCCAGCTGCCATTTCAGCCAGATAACAATGTGAGCAACTAGCTGTCATTTCCAGATGCTGTTTCCAGATGTGCTAATTCAATTCCAGGCACCCTTTGCCAGCCATTAACGAAGAACAGTCAATAAAGCAAGCTTGGTTTCTAGCTTTCAGTAAATCATTGCTTTCAGTCCCTTGTTACCCTCCTGCTTCCTTGCCTCACCCCTCCCCTTCAGCACTCTATTAGTAGACAGAGGCTTATGAAGCAAGACACCTGTTGCTTCTCTGAGGAGCTTCTGTGCATTACCCAACTGTATGCAAACATCGCAGCTGCATCCTGGCAGAAGAGCCAAAATGGACCGCTATGACCAATATGGCCTGATGTTCAAAGGCATTTACCTGGTTTAAAAACCCATAAACCATATAGTGGAGTGGAGGAGTAGGCAAGTGGTTAGAGCAACTGCCTCATACCCAGAAGATCAAGGGTTCAGTTCCCACTGACACTCCTTGTGACCTTGGGCAAGTCACTTTACCCTCTGTTGCCTTGGAAGAACAGGCTGACAATCTACTTCTGGTGATACATTGCCAAGAAAACCCAGAGGCAGCTGGGTCACTATGAGTCAACACTGACTTGATGGCACTAAAAAAACCAAAACCAAACCATATAATGCTGCTATAGAGGGATGTTCAGCCAGATATATGCACTGGTTCTACCACTAGATGCCCTCATGCTATACATGTAGAACCAGGGCAGTACATGGGCATCCTGGGCACAGCAGCCATTGCTAACAGGGTGATGGCGATATTGAAGCACTGCCCAGTTAGCAACCCACAGGTAAAGAGAAAGTTCACAAATCAGCACAGCATCACCTTGGTGTGACAGGAAGTGATCCTGAAGCTAGGGCCTGTCTGCCAGGAGTTGTAAAACCCTCTGACACTAAGGAGGTTTGTGCCCTTGAGGGAAGGGTTAGGACAGCCACTATAGTTGGCTATTTGATCATTATGCATGTAGATAGCTGGGTGGCTGGTGGGCATGAGGATCGCCTGGTAATATGCCTGCCTGGCACAAAGGTAGCAGACCTCATGCACCACCTAGACAAAGTTTTAGATAATGCTGGGGAGAACTCTGCTGTCTTGGTATGTGTTGGTAACAATGGCATAGGAAAATGTGGGAGGGAGGTTCTGGAGACCAAATTTAGGCTTTGGGGTAGGAAGTTGAAATCCAGAACTTCCAGGATAGCATGCTTCTCACTTCACGCGGGATGGAACCAGGCTGCTGGCATTAACCTTTAAAAAGGAGATAGAGAAGCTTTTAAACTGGATAATAGGTGAAAGCCGACAGTCGCCCAAGAGCGCATGGTTCAAAACAATGTATACTTGAAGGATACTACCAAAAGAATGAAGTTAGGGCATATCAGTAGAGAGGTTCCAATAAAGACAAAAGTAGCCCAAATACCCTTGAGTACGGAGCAGATAGAGCTTAAAGATTTCAAATTACCCCTGCCTACCAATAGCCAGATTAATATGAATAAAATACAGCCTTAAAAATGCTTGTTTGCAAATGCTAGAAGTCTAAAAAATAAGATGGGAGAGTTAGAATATATAGCACTAAATGAGAGGTTAAATATGATTGGTATCTCAGAGACATGGTAGAAGAAGGGCAACCAGTGGGACACTGTGATACCTGGGGACAAACTATATCATAATGATAGAGCTGATCAAATTGGTGGAGGGGTTGTGCTCTATGTTAGGGAGGGCATTGAGTCACAAAGGATTAAAGTTTTGCAGGAAACAAAATTTGCTGTAGAATCTCTATAGATTGAAATTCCATGTAAAAAGGAGAAAGTGATGGCAATGGAGGTGTACTATCGACCGCCTGGCCAGAATGAACAAATGGATGATGAAATGCTCAAAGAAATCAGGGAAGCTAACAAAAATGGCAATAGTGATCATAGCATGATTGCATTTGATTTAATAAATGGAAGAAAGATGGCAAGGAAATCCACAGTACTACCTTTTAATTTTCAAAAGGGAGACTTGATAAACTAAGGAAAATAATTAAGAAAAAACCAAAAGGAACAGCTGCAAAAGTTATTTACATCAAGCATGGGCATTGTTTAAAAATACTTCCTTGGAAGCCCAGACCAGGTGTATTCCACGCTTTAGGAAAAGTGGAAGGAAGTCCAAAAAACTGCCAGCATGGTTTAAAGGTGAGGTCAGAGATGCTGCTGTTGCCAAAAAAGCATCTTTCAGGAAATGGAAAAAGGAGTCAAATGATGAACACAGGAAACAACATAAGCATTGGCAAGGTACATATAAAGCATTGATAAGACAGGCAAAGAGAGAATTTGAAAGAAGCTTGCTGTGGAATCAAATATGCATAATAAAACCTTTTTCAAGTACATTCATAGCAAAAAAAAAACTGTGATAGAGTCAGTTGGACTACTGGATGATAGAAGGGTAAAAAGGGCATTAAGTGAGGACAAGGCCATAGCGGAGAGACTGAATGAATTCTTTGTTTTGGTCTTTACTGAATAAGATGTATGGAAGTTACCTATGCCTGAAATGGTATTTAAAGGTGATGTATTGGAAGAATTGAAAGAAATATTGATAAAGTGGGAAGATGTATTACAATCATTTGTTAAATAAAGAACATCAAATCATCTGGACCAGATGGTGTACATCCAAGGGTGTTAAAAGAACTGAAATATGAGATTTCAGACCTACTATTAGTAATTTGTGAACTATGATTAAATTCATCTGTAGTACCGGAAGAATGGAGAATGACCAATGTAATGCCAATTTTTTTTTTATGTTTTAAATCCTTTTATTAAGGGAAAACAGAAGAAATACAAAGTAATATTCAAACATATTTAGAAAGCATACATCATAATATGAATAAACCCAGCCCACAAAATGGAGTGTGATATAAAAAAGTAGAGTTAAACCTGAGAACGGAGTAGAGCCAAAATTCTAGACAAACCCCTAATACTAAGCAGAAGCCAGGAAACTAGACTAAAGTAAATATTACTTCATCCCGATCTTTGTAAAAAAAACTCCAACTGAGAGGAATCAAAAAAAATATATGACCTATCCTGAAATACAATAACACATTTACAAGGATATTTAAGTAGAAAGGAAGCCCCAATTGCTACGACACGAGGACGAAGTGCAAGGAAAGCCTTCCTCTTCCTTTGTGTAGTACGACAAACATCGGGGAAAATCTGTATCGCTTGACCAAACAACTTTGCATGTCTATACTTAAAGTAAGATCGAAAAATCATATCCTTATCTCTTTCCAATGAAAAAGAAACTAACAATGAAGCACGAGTAGAAATCTCCTCTGTAGAAGTCTCTAAAAAAGCAGATAAGTCTAAACTCTGCAGAGAAAGATGGTCCATTTCCCCCGCATCAACACCACCAGTCTCCGAATCTAAAACCGGACTCTCTCTGATACCAATTGGTAGATAATACATTTTGGATAAAACAATAGTCTGGATTGGAGATTTTCAATATATCTTTCAAATATTTAGTAAATAATATGTTCGGAGAGAGGTAGTGAGTACGGGGAAAGTTTAACAAACGAAGATTTTTCATGCGCAAAGCATTTCAAAAATCTCATCATGACGATGTAACAATAAAGAGTCCTGAACAGAAGACGCCAGAACTCCTTGCACTGACAAAATTTGACCCTCCATCTTAGATTTGTGAGTCTCAAGGGTAACTAGTCTGTCTTGATATTCAGCCAGCATGTCCACAGTCTCTTTTGTAAACTTGGAGAGCTTCACTAGAGAGGATTTCAACGATAACTCAGTTCTAGAAACAATCTGCCAAATGTCCTGAAGCGACACATCCTTCGCAGGTTTAGGGTCCTCAGGAATTAAAGAAAAATCAAAAGGAAGAGGTAATGCAGCAATTGAGGAATTTAACCTCAAAAAAGAATCAGGAAGCTTAACCGAATCAGGGAGGTCTCCATCCACAAAACTAGGGGGGGGGGGGTCCTTACCCTCTACATATGGCCCCTTGCTGGGTGGGGAAACAACCCTACGTGGTTCAGGAGACAAACCAGGAAGTCCAGGACTTACGAAAATAGAAGAGTCCGACATATTGGCATTAGGGGGAGGAGCCATGGTCTTGAAATGACTGTCCATGGGACCAACCACCTTTACCGACTTACCAGTAGATGCAGAGGGCAAAAGAAATTTCTTCTTGTGTTTCTCCATTAACAATAATAAATAAGCCTGGACCAAAATGCTCCTCTGTGCTCCGAAGGGGCTCCAAAGGGGTAAAACTGCCCCTTTGGACACGCCCCTTCGGAGCACGCACCCTCGGGCCCGCGCCCGCGATGCGCGTCCCGCAGTGGGGGCTGGATCTTATAGCCCGTCTGGTCACGTGGTACCCAGTGCTCACCGGCACGGATCAAGCGACTCCACTCACGGCTCAGGTAGGAATGTAGAGGAAAAGCACACACTCAGAGTCCCGCGGTGGGGGCTGGATCTTATAGCCCAGTCTGGTCACGTGGTACCCAGTGCTCACCGGCACGGATCAAGCGACTCCACTCACGGCTCAGGTAGGAATGTAGAGGAAAAGCACACACTCAGAGTCCCGCGGTGGGGGCTGGATCTTATAGCCCGGTCTGGTCACGTGGTACCCAGTGCTCACCGGCACGGATCAAGCGACTCCACTCACGGCTCAGGTAGGAATGTAGAGGAAAAGCACACACTCAGAGTCCCGCGGTGGGGGCTGGATCTTATAGCCCAGTCTGGTCACGTGGTACCCAGTGCTCACCGGCACGGATCAAGCGACTCCACTCACGGCTCAGGTAGGAATGTAGAGGAAAAGCACACACTCAGAGTCCCGCGGTGGGGGCTGGATCTTATAGCCCGGTCTGGTCACGTGGTACCCAGTGCTCACCGGCACGGATCAAGCGACTCCACTCACGGCTCAGGTAGGAATGTAGAGGAAAAGCACACACTCAGAGTCCCGCGGTGGGGGCTGGATCTTATAGCCTGGTCTGGTCACGTGGTACTCAGTGCTCACCGGCACGGATCAAGCGACTCCACTCACGGCTCAGGTAGGAATGTAGAGGAAAAGCACACACTCAGAGTCCCGCGGTGGGGGCTGGATCTTATAGCCCGGTCTGGTCACGTGGTACCCAGTGCTCACCGGCACAGATCAAGCGACTCCACTCACGGCTCAGGTAGGAATGTAGAGGAAAAGCACACACTCAGAGTCCCGCGGTGGGGGCTGGATCTTATAGCCCGGTCTGGTCACGTGGTACCCAGTGCTCATCGGCACGGATCAAGCGACTCCACTCACGGCTCAGGAAGGAATGTAGAGGAAAAGCACACACTCAGAGTCCCGCGGTGGGGGCTGGATCTTATAGCCCGGTCTGGTCACGTGGTACCCAGTGCTCACCGGCACGGATCAAGCGACTCCACTCACGGCTCAGGTAGGAATGTAGAGGAAAAGCACACACTCCGTAATGCCAATTTTTAAAAAGAGTTCCACGGGTGATCTGGGAAACTACAGAATAGTGAGCCTGACGTCAGTAACGAGCAAAATAGTAGAAAGCATTATGAATAAAATTACTGAATACTGTATGTAGATAGTCATGGTTTAATAGGAGAAAGCCAATATGGATTTAGCCAAGAAAAGTTTTACTAATCTGTTATATGTTTTTGAAGTTGTGAATAAACAGGTAGACAAAAATGAGCCAGTTGATATAGTGTATCTGGATTTTCAGAAAGCCTTTGACAAGGTCCCTAATGAGAGACTCTTGGCAAAATTAAAAAGTCATGGGGTAGGAGGCAGTGTACTATTGTGGACCAGGAACTGGTTAAAAGGTAGAAAACAGAGGGTAGGGCTAAATGGCCAATTTTCTCAACGGAGAAAGGTGAATAGTGGAGTATCCCAGGGATCTGTGCTGGGCCCGCTGCTTTTTAACATATTCATAAAAATGGGAATAGCAAGTGAGGTGACAAAATTTGTAGATGACACAAATTTATTCAAAGTTGTTAAGATGCAAGAGGATTGTGAAAAATTGCAAGAGGACCTTGATAAATTGGAAGAATGGATGTTTAAATGGCAGATGAAATTTAATGTGGACAAGTGCAAAGTTATGCACCTAGGAGAGAACAACCAAAACTATGGTTACATTGTGCCAGATACCACCTTAGAAACCACAAACCAGGAAAAAGATTTAGGCATCATCATGGATAATATGTAGAAACCCTCTACCCAGTGTACAGCGGTGGCCAAGAAAGCAAATAGAATGCTAGGAGTCATAAGGAAAGGAATTGAGAATAAAACCAAGGATATATTGCCTCTATATCGTTCCATGGTGCAATTGCACCTTGAATATTGTGTGCAGTTCTGGTTGACATATCTTTAAAAAGGATATAGCAAAATTAGAAAAGGTACTGAATAGAGCAACACAAATGGAAAAGGGGATGGAAGGATACCCCTATGAGGAGAGGCTTAAAATGTTGGGGCTCTTTAACTTGGAAAAGAGACAGCTGAGGGGGGGGACATGATAGAGGTCTATAAATTAATGAATGGAGTGGAATGGGTAAACGTAGATTGGTTGTTTATGCCATCAAACAGTAACAAGACTAGAGGACATGCAATGAAGCTACAATGTAACTCAATAACATCAACTTGGCTCCATCCCCCGATCAACATCATCGAGGGAGAGCGGGAAGGTAAGCTCCTCCCCACTCCCCTCCGACTAAGCCAATCAGGGCCATCCTCTAACCAATTAATCACCATTCTCCAGGCATGCATGCACCTGGTGTGCCCGTGCCTGAGGGCCTCGACAGAGGGCCCTTTGGCATGGCCCTTTGGTACGGCACAAAACTCAGGCACCAGACCCTAAAGGAGCTCAGCAGAACAACTATCAAGAAAAAACTGAACCGACACCAGAAACAACACAACAACAGCCTGGAGAAAGATCAAATGAACCTCGGACTAACTGTGAGTCTCCCCCCCCCCGCCCCCCCAGCCACTATATTACTCCCTTAAAATATCCACGCTGTACAAGATCTGTATAATTGTCAAAAATGGCTATACCAGTGCCATAGGCTATAGGCAATCAGTGTATTACCATTTGTACATATTCAGTGCTGCATACAACAATAGCTCTACCCTATGTCTACAACTCTTCATACCTATTAACGATAACCAGCCCAAACAAATATATTGAGTGTATCTACCGTTATACTAGATAATTTACCTGTGCCATCCAGAACAACTTTGCAGTGCTATTTGTTGCAGCAATCTTCGGTGTCTCTTCTGCAGATCAAGGGTTCACATTCGCCCCCTGTCACACGCCAGCCTGATCACCATACACCCCTCCCCCCCTCTAACCTACAATGGCCCACACAAAACTCCAAACTTCCCTATCCTCCTCCTCCTAATGGTACTCCTAATACAAAACATTTCCACACACAAACCAGACCAAACCCCCTATAATACCATCCCCATTATTCACAACCCATACAGAAACACTCTATACTCCCAACCTTATTTCTACTCTCATAACCAAAAACCACACCAAAATACCCATAGACCCCACTCCAGACTAATTCAGATACACCATCACCAACCAACTATTACACATGTCTCCTCCAACACAGCCACCATTCAAAAATGTATCCTCATAAACATACGTTCAATAAGAAACAAAATACCAATCATCAACGACATGATTAGAGATGAAAAACCTGACCTACTCTTTATCAGAGACATGGCTTGCACCCACTGACACAATCCTACTAAATCAGCTGCAAACACAAAAATATGACCTATTCAACTGCCACCGAGACTCCAAAAGAGGGGGGAGGGGCCCTCATGGTGAGTCGTGACCAAAAAGGACCTCCACTTTACCCTATCAAACATTAATAGTATAGATAGTATGGATATCATCAAAGTGGAGAACAAAACCCTTGCACGTTGCCTCATCTACAGACCACCATCATCTGACCACAATAACCTCACCCCAGTTCTGGAACTAGCATGCACAGCTTCACTGAGAAAACCACCTATCATACTGGGTGATTTGAAACTCCCATCCCTTAACTCCTCACACACAACAAACTTTATGGACACAATGACAGAAATGGGATTCATACAGATCATACATGCTCCCACACACATAAAGGGAAACATCCTAGGCCTAGGTTTTCTCCCGACACCCCTCAACAGCCACCAACTCCTCACCCCCCATCCATAATCAACGTCCCCTGGTCCGACCATCACTTAATAACCTTCTATCTCCACACACAAACACCCAATACCAATACACCAAACGGTATACCGCAAAATAAAAGCTTTACCCACTTCAACAAAGATACTTTCCTAGACAATGTATTACCCAAGCTAACAACAAACACCTCAAATATTAATATATCCATAAACCAATGGAACCTAACCATCCAAAAGGCAGCCGCCCCTACACAAAGCACACCCAAAACCCCCCAAAAAAGATCAGAAAAGTGGTTTACCCATGAACTTACCAAACTAAAAAACCAACTGAGAAAACAAGAAAAAAGGTGGAGAACAACTAAATCAAACAAAAACAAATCCCAATATGTTAGCCTACTCAAAACATATAAAGATACAATCAACAAATCGAAACGAGACTATCACACAAAAATAATAAACTTGGCCATTAACCGTCCAAGGGAATTATTCCCAGTTGTAAGATCGCTAACAAAAACACAAAAACCAGAACCAGAACACTCCACAATAAGTGCACAAACCTTACCTACACACTTTGCAGAAAAACTAAAAAACAAGTCTTCCAACTCTGCCACCGCAACATATGTAGGCTCAATAAACCCTAACAAATGGGAAAACTTTCATTTAGTCGATAAAAAAACACCTCCTTAAGATCATAACAATGATCAATACCACAACCTCCCCTCTTGACCCATGCCCAGTATCATGGATCAAGTCCACCAAAGCCGAACTCGCCACAAACCTCCAACACATAATTAATCACTCTCACAAGGCATCATGCCAGATGCCCTCAAACTCATCTCCATCCACCCCATCCTAAAAAATAATACCCTAGATCCAAAAGACCCAAGCTCATACAGGCCCATAGCCAGTATACCGTTCATTGCTAAGCTAATAGAAAAAAATCATACAACTCCAATTGCAAGATTATATTGACCTCCACACCCCTTTGGACTCCCATCAATTCGGGTTCCGCCCCTTTCACGGCATTGAAACCTTGTTAATAAAACTGATGGACAATCTTATTAGAGGTACAGATGAAAGAAAGCAAGGATTCATCCTCCTTTTCATAGATATAGCCTCCGCATTCGATAACATCAACCATAAAACGGGGTTACTTACCTGTAACAGGAGTTCTCCGTGGACAGCAGGATAAGTCAGCCACACATGGTGACGTCCTCCGGGCGGCGCCATAGGTATGGAAGTGCTCGCTAGAGCTCAGAAAGGTGAACCTTTCTGAGCATGCCCAGGTAGCCCACCTTACCGGCCCGTCCCCTAGCCCGGCCAATATGTTCCTAGCTAGTATTTGCGGCTAGGGGGTGGTCTCTGAGCTGTGCTCCTCCAGGGGAGGTGGGTGGGATTGTGTGGCTGACTTATCCTGCTGTCCACGGAGAACTCCCGTTACAGGTAAGTAACCCCGTTTTCTCCATGGACTAGCAGGATTGCGTCAGCCACACATGATGTCTCCCTAGCTGTAGCAGTCTGCAGTGGTGGAGGAGACCAGTGACAAGAAGGAGACCTGGGTTCAGTTGTAAACTTGTTTACTCAACAGTAACGTATAGAGTTCAACGACAGGCAAGAACAGCTTCTTTCCCTTTTTTTTTTTTTTTGTACAAGGGCGATTCCATTTAAACCGTGCAAACAGTGCAATACCATGTAATACCATGCGAACAGTGTAATAATGTGTAATACAGTGCAAACAGTACAATCAAGTGGTGCAACAGAGCAGTAACAGTGAATGCCACATACGCAGAGCAGTAACAGTGAATGCCACATACGCTACATGCTTAGGGTCCTCCGGAAGTCCCTGAAAGACGGTTTGTTGCCGTGGAGAGGACGGCCGTGGTGAGGGCACCTTCCTCCTGAGACCTAAGGTCGAGGCAGTAGTGCTTTTGAAAGTGTGTGGAGAAGACCAAGTGGCAGCTTTGCAGACATCGCTCAGTGGGATATTGTGAAGGTTGGCAATAGAGGTGGAAAGCGCTCTGAGCCGGTGTGGGCCAACTCTCGGACGCTCCTGGGTACCTGAAGGGTCAAGACAGAAGGCAACGCAAGCTGTGACCCAATGAGAGAGTGTTTTCTTGTTGACAGGCCTTCCAGGCCTTTTCGGGTCAAAGGACACGAACAGTTGCTCGCCCTGCCGGACTGGTTGTGTTCTGTGCAGATAGATCCGGAGGGCTCGAAGACAGTCCAGAGTGTGCAATCGTCATTCTTCGTCTGATGTATGTGGTTCAGGAAAGAACGAGGGAAGTTCGATGGACTGGTTGACGTGGAAACAGAAGGCACTTTGGGTACAAACCTCGGGTTGGTCCGTAAGGATGCATGAGTTTGGTGCAGCTGCGTGTAAGGAGGATGAGAGACCAGCGCTTGCAGCTCACTGATCCTCCTGACCGACGCGATGGTTACCAAGAAAAGTGTTTTCCATGCGACGAACTTCATCTCGGCTGATTGGAGTGGTTCGAAGGGCTCCTGTGTCAGACTTTGTAGGACTGTGTTGAGGTCCCAATTTGGGACCGGGTGTCTTATCAGAGGCTTCAGGTTCGTTAGGCCTTTCATGAAGCGTGCCGTGAGGGGCAGTGCCGCGATGGAGCTAGCCCCTTCAGGCGGAGCATGGAAAGCTGCTATTGCCGAAAGATGTACCCCGATGGACTGGGTTTTCAGGCCGAGGCTGGATAGAGAACTAAGGTACTGCAGGACGTTGGGTAGCGGACAAGCGATGGGATCAAGGCCTTGAGCCGCACACCAGATGCTGAATCTCTTCCATTTGAGCCCGTAGGACTTTCTGGTAGAAGGCCTTCTGGCTGCTAGAACCACGTCTTGTACTTCAGAGGGTAGCTGGAGTGTAGAGAGGTTTAGCCGTTCAACCTCCAGGCAGTGAGAGCTAGGGCTCCAAGATTGGGGTGCCATGTGGTGCCTCCATTCTGCGATAGGAGGTCCTGCCTGAGCGGCAAGCGTATCGGGACTCCGCATGCCAGGCGCAGGAGGAGGGCAAACCACATCTGGCGTGGCCAGTGGGGCACAATTAGGATGGCGCGGGCTTTGTCGTGGACTATCCGTTGAAGTGTTGCCGGGATGAGGGGGGTCGGGGGAAAACATAGACGAGAGACCACTCCCCCCAGCACACGTCGAATGCATCCGCCGCCAACCTCTTGGTTGACGGGTGCCTGGAACAGAACAGAGGGCACTTGGTATTCTGTTCCGTGGCAAACAGGTCGAGGTTCGGTGCTCCCCATAGCTGGAAGAGACTGTTTGAGACCTCTGGGAGAAGAGACCATTCGTGAGGTTGCAGCTGTCTGCTGAGCTTGTCCGCCAAGATGTTCTGATCTCCCGGGAGATAGGAGGCTCTCAAACTGCATCTGTTCTTTAAGGCTAAGAACCATATCCGTAGCGCTTCCCAGCAGAGGGAGCGAGAGGCTGTACCCCCTTGTTTGTTGATGTAATACATGGCTACTTGGTTGTCGGTCTGAATGAGGATGGTGTTGCCTCGCAGTTGCTGGAGGAAGGCTGTGAGAGCGTATCTGATGGCTCTTAACTCGAGCAGGTTGATGTGCAGGAACTTCTCCTGTGGAGACCATGCTCCCTGTGTGCTGAACTGCCGCAGGTGAGTACCCCAGCCTGCGGTGGATGCATCCGTGGTGAGGATCACTTGATGCTCGGGTGGGTGGATGTCCTTGCCCCCTGAGAGGTTGTTCGATTGGGTCCACCAGCGAAGCTGAGCCCTGATCTGTGAGGTCATAGGGATGCGTTTGGAGAGGGGCTGAGAGTGTTAATTCCAGTGCGTACGTAGGTGCCACTGGAGCGGACACATCCGCAACCTTGCCATGGGAAGGACTGATGTAGTCGCAGACATGTGGCTCAGCAGACGTAGTAGAGACCTCGCTGACGAGGTTTCCTTCACTGTCGCCCTGCATGCTATAGAGGTGATTGCAGCTAGTCTGCGGTTGGGAAGATAGGCTTTCGAGGCCTTGGTGTCTATCACAGCTCCAATGAATTCCAATCTCTGGGAGGGCGTGAGATGCGACTTGTGGACGTTGACGACAAAGCCCAGTGAGGCGATCAGTGACGTTGTTTTCCGCAAGGACTCCAGAAGCTCCAGGACCGACGGGGCCGTGAGGAGCCAGTCATCCAGGTACGGAAAGATGGACACGTTCTGCTTGCGGAGGTGTGCCGCCGCCACGGTCACACATTTCATGAAAACTCGTGGAGCAGGGGACAGTCCGAAGGGAAGGACTTTGTACTGGTAGTGTTGTCCCAGTACGTGAAAGCAGAGGTATTTCCTGTGTGATTTGTGGATGCTGATATGAGTGTAGGCATCCTGTAGATCCAGGGATGCCATCCAGTCATCTGTCTGGATCAGGGGAAGGATGGAGTTGAGGGAGTATATCCTGAATTTTTCCTTGACTATGAACTTGTTGAGGCTGCGGAGGTCGAGGATGGGGCGGAAGCCACCCGTCCTCTTGGGAATCAGAAAATATCTGGAGTAGAAGCCACAATTCCTTTCTCCAGGAGGTACCTTCTCTATAGCGCGGGTGGCTAGCAGGTTTAGCAGTTCTGCGGCCATCGTCAGGAGCAGGTGTGAAGGTGTGTCGCTGACGGGGTGATTGCATTGACTTGGTGGAGCTGCAAAGCGCAGGCGGTAGCCTTCTCGGATGATCCGTAGAACCCAGGAGTCTGAGGAGATCTGCTGCCATTCTCGCAGAAATTGTGTCAGGTGACCCCCAATGTGGGTGGTTGCCCGAGATTCGCCGTCAAAAGGAGGGCCCACTTTTGTTCGCAGGGGCGTTGGACTTTTACTGCTTCCGGTCCCTCTGGGAGTTGCACTGATGTGAGGGGCCGTGGTAAGAGTTGTACTTGTACCTTGTGTTCTGCCATCTCCGATTGGAGGGGTACCTTTTGTTGGAGTTGTAGTATGGCTTCTTCTGGGAATTGTTTTTCAGAGTGCCGCTGTGGCGCTCAAAGCTGTCCTCGGCCAGGGTCTGGAGCGTGGTACAATGCTCCTTCATATCGTTTACCGTATCTTTGACTTTGTCTCCGAAGAGGGAATCACCCGTGCAGGATGCATCCGCAATTCTGTCGTGGGTGTCGTCACGCAGTCCGGATGCCCTTAGCCAAGCCCACCGCCTCGCGGAGATCGCTGTACCAGCAGTTTTCAATGTTGTGTCAAAAGCGTCGAAGGACGCGCTGGCCATATGCTTGCTGCATTTGGACATATCCGTGAGTGCTCTGGATGGTGCAGCTTGAGCTTCTTTTGGAAGCGATGCGATGGAGGCTTTAAAGTCCGCCATGCATGCGTCTTGGAAGAGGACTTGTTGGAACTGATGTGCTGCAATCTTTGCATTGAGCATGGCTCCTTGGAAGACTTTCTTCCCGATATCATCAAGGAGTTTGTGGTCTCTACCGGGTGGGCTGTTGGTGTGGGTGAGCGAGGATTTTATACGCTTTAGGGTTGAAGATACCACAATGGATTGGTGAGGTAGTTGGGGGGCTGTGAAACCAGGAACAGGTTGCACCTGATACTTTCATTCAAGCCTCCTAGGAAATGGTCTGCCGGAAGCTGGGGTCAGCCATAGCCTCAAGTGATTATCACGCAATGTCTGGTGTATAGGCAGCGCAAAGGTAGGCTTCGGGGTAGCGAGGTATTTTAGAACCTCCGGTACCGGTGCGCTGTCGTCGGCTGTGCCCTTCAGGGACAAGGTGGAGGCCAGCTTGCTAAGGAACTTAGGGTATGTGAGGTCCTCTGGAGGGGGAGGGGGGTCCTCCGCCTCCATGGTGCGTCTGCCCTCTGAGGTTGATAGCTCGTTGGACGCAGAGCCCACAACCGCCTCCTCTATGTCATGCTCTTCGGCTTTAGTGTCCGGGGAGGGCTCTACTGTGGACCACATCCCCGAGCGCTTCTCTGGGGTGGAAGACCTGATATCCGGATTGGCCGGGGCTGCCTCCTGGAGCTCCAGCGCTTTAGCCACAGAGGGAGCCATTAGATCAGGAGGTGGAGGGGTGATCAGAGAGGAAGGCTGTCTTATAAGCTGGGAAAACAAGTTCAAAATGCTAGTGAGGCTTGATCTGCCGCTGGACTTACTTCTGCTGCTATGCCCAGGACTGAAGGAGTTAGAGAGCCTTCGTTGTGCATTTCGATGACTCTGGTGCATGTTGTCTTTCCTTTGGCGGTGTGGGGAGCGGTGATAGGACTTTGAACGCTTATTCCTGCTTCTTCTGCAGCTGGAAGCACTACTACTGCTGCTAACGCTGGAGTAATGATGTCTTCTGCCCCTGCTCCTCCTCCGATGTTTGGATCGGCATGTTCTGCCTCCGTGATGCCGGCGCGGGTGTGTTTTGGCGCCGATGGAACTCCCGGCACTGATGTGTATGTCCTGGGGTGCAGGCAGAGAGGAGGGGCTGCGTGCATGGCTCGAGCGTCGGTGCCGATGGCTGCGCTCCCTGCTGTGCCCCATTGAGGCTTCCGGGGCTAAAGTCCCGTCCCTTGGGTGGGCGGAGCTGGAGGACTGCAACGCGGGAGTGGAGGACTGCAGACCGCCGCCATCTTGGGTGGCCGCATGGATTCCCTCAGCGGTGCTAGGCATCCCCGCGGCGTTGGAGAGGCCGGGGGAGTCAGCAGTAGCCGTGGATGGCCTCAGAGACATCGGAGGGGTGAAGATATATCCCATGGCTGCACGGCAGGGGATGGAGGCCGCAGCGGGCACATCCGAAGCCGGAGCCAGCAACGAGGAGACAGCAGGAACAGGAACAGAAGCAGAAGCCGAGGGAGGTAGAAAATTAGCAGAAGTACTTGCGATTTCGTTTAGGTAATAATTTAGAGCGTGCCATCTGGACCTCCGGGCCTTGGGGGACATTTTCCCGCAATGTTTGCAGGTCTCCACGTTATGGTCAGTGCCCAGGCAGCGCAAACAGGTATTATGTGTATCGGTGCTGCTCATTTTCCTCTTACAATGGTGGCATTTTTTAAATCCAGGTTTCGGCATTTTCTCGATTCTTGCTTGGATATTGTTGGATAGAGAGCAGAGTCCGTCTTGCAGGCAAGGCGGAAGGAAGAATACTGGCTGGGCTAGGGGGTGGGCCGGTAAGGTGGGCTACCTGGGCATGCTCAGAAAGGTTCACCTTTCTGAGCTCTAGAGAGCACTTCCGTACCTATGGCGCCGCCCGGAGGACGTCACCATGTGTGGCTGACGCAATACCACCACCTCCCCACTCGACCCCTGTCCAACGGCATGGATCAAAGCAGCAAAAAAAGAAATAAACCAGCAAATGTCCCACATCATAAACCAGTCACTAAGTCAAGGAATAATGCCTGCCCAACTGAAGCAATCTATAATAAGGCCAATCCTAAAGAACAACTCGCTCAATAAGGAAGATCCGACATCATACCGCCCCATATCCAGCATTTCATTCCTCGCAAAGATCATTGAAAAAGCAGTACTCATACAACTTCAAGAACATCTTGATGACTGTGATACCCTAGATGCGCAGCAATACGGGTTCAGAAGAAATCATGGAGTTGAGACTCTTTTGATAGCGCTAATGAACAATCTCCTCAAAGGCCTAGAAGACAGAAAGAAAATGTTTATACTCATTTTCATTGACATCTCTGCCGCCTTTGACACTGTACACCATGGGATCCTCCTCAATAAATTGGAATCTATAGGAGTAATGGGAACCCCCCTCAAATGGTTCTCCTCTTACATAACGAACAGAAGGCCACAGGTACAATTCAACGGTGAGAAAGCTGAACCGTTCTCTCAAACGCAGGGCATACCCCAGGGTTCAGCCCTATCGGCACTACTGTTCAACGTTTACATGCAACCCCTCTGTGACATTTTCAAAAAGCATAATATCAAATACCACATCTATGCAGATGATATTATGCTTTACACGCAACTAGATACCGAGGACCCTCATTATACTCCGCTCGAAAATTGTCTGGATGAGATGTTAAGATGGCTACAAAACAACAACATGACAATTAACCATAAGAAAACAGAAGTCATGTATATATCCAGCAAACCAAACTTCAAATCCCCCCCACAATCACTCTCTGCAACAACACGTATAGCACGAAGAAGGAAATCAAATATCTCGGAGTAACACTCGACTGCAACCTGAAAATGGAGACACACCTACGCAAAACGAATAAAGCCATCTTCCATAAACTTAGAGTGATACAACCACTAAGGAAAATACTTGAGCCCAGTGATTTTCGGTCAGTAGCACAAGCCCTCATCATGCCACACCTAGACTACTGTAATGCCATCCTTCAAAGTCTGCCTAAAAAATCACTAAATATACTTCAGATGGCCCAAAACGTGACGGCCAGGATCATAATGGGAACAAGCATTACTGAACACATTACCCCCATCCTAATAGAGCTACATTGGCTCCCAATTGCAGCTAGGATACAATACAAGATGTTAGTGACCACCTTCAAACTAATAAACAACATATCCCCATTATTCCTATCATCACTTATCAGCACGCAACCTACAAATAGGGACAGAAGAACTATCAACTCGGGCACCCTACAAGTCCCCACCAACTTCAGAACAGTGAAAACAAGTACGAGTCGTAGAGCTTTCTCATTCTCTGCACCAACTATCTGGAATCACCTCCCATGTGAGCTGCGTTTAACCAAGGACATCACCAAATTCAGGAAGGAGCTAAAAACTCACCTATTCCGATGTCATTACAATCAGCTATGACCATCAACTGCGAGAGAGTATTCAAAACTGCTATATGTATAATTATGTAAATATGTATATATAGATGTAAGAATGTATAAGTCATCCCCTAAGACGCTAACCATGTGTGCTGTGACCCCAGTTCTTTGTACATACCACCCCCCCCCCCCCAGTCTTGATTGATAATCCCCGAACATGAATCAAACCGCTGCTGATCGCTGGAAGTAGCGGTATATAAGTGTGCAGTAAATAAATAAATAAATAAATAAATAAATCCTGCTAGTCCATGGAGAACACATTAATCGAAAAGCTGGCAAAAATGGAAATAGGAGGTACTGTCCTTAAATGGTTTATGTCATATATATCACACCGTAGGCTACATGTCCAGTTAGGCCAAGACACCTCAGAAACATTCCCCCAAGGCCAAGGAATACCACAAGGCTCGGCCCTCTCAGCCCTCCTTTTCAACCTATACCTACAACCCATCACAAATATATTCAGAAAATTCAAAATTAACCATTACAGTGCATTTATGCCAACGACATCATGCTCTCTATCCCCATAAACACGAGCAACCCCTCATACCACAATCTATCTGAATGCATCAGAGAGGCTGAATCCTGGCTAGAGACCAACTAACTCAGCATTATCCTCAAAAAAAACTGAAGCTATGTTTGTATCGCGAAACCATGATGCAATAATCCATCCAAAACCCATCATAATCAACAACTCAGCCATCCCTGTTAAACAAGAGGTAAAATACCTAGGGATAATAATAGATCTTACCCTCAGTATGCTCCCCCACATAAAGCAAACAGTAAAAACCGTATTCTTTAAACTAAAAACCGTACAGCACCTAAGACCTCTCCTAGATACCCATGACTTCAAGTCTGTGGTCAACGCACTAATTACTCCCCACTTCGACTATTGTAATAGTCTACTGAACGGACTACTACTTAAAAACACAAATCTACTACAAAGAGCCCAGAACATTACTGCGAGGGTGGTGCAAAAGCTCGCCTAGCTGATCACATAACCCGCATTCTACAAGAACTGCACTGGCTCCCAATAAACAGCCGGATAAAATTTTAAATACTTCTGACAACATTCAAGCTGCTCAATGACATTTTCCACTCCTACCTAACCACCATCCTACACTCCCCACCAGAATCCAGATCACCCAGATAAAATGCAAGCCACTCTCTTGTCACACCCAAAACTATCTGCAGGACAAAGAAAACCACAAGCTCCAGAGCCTTTTTATATGCTGCCCCCACCCTCTGGAATGAACTTCCACTGGCTCTTCGCATGACAAAAGACCTCCAACTATTTAGAAAAGGACTCAAAACATTCCTTTTCACTGAACTTTGGAAACCTAACCGAAACCCCTCTCCTCTCACAAACAACCCCACAACAAACACAGAAGCAACCCACTAACCCCACCCCCGACTGAAACAGTCCCAAATCTTCACCCCAGACTTAAACAACCCCGAATCCTTGTCCAACCCATCAAAAGAACGAAGTTAAGAATAAGATGACTCCTGTATATATGTAAATAGAAAATTTACACACAAATTCCTTGGCACTATATGTTCCCTGTAAATAGTTAATACCACTGTTCCATATAAAAACTGTTCAGTTGTTAACTGTAAACTGCCCTTGATCTCTGGAAGGGGCGGTATAGAAGAAATGTATAAATAAATAAATAAATAATAAGAGACTAATTCCAGAATTAGATTACTCAATGCATAATATAACTCTGGAATTCGTTACCAGAGGATGTAATAAAAGCTGTTAGTGCAGCTGGGTTTAAAAAAGGTTTGGAGAAGTTCCTGGAGGAAAGGACCATAAACCATTATTAAAGAGGACTCGGGAAATCCACTGCTTACCCCAGGCCGAGCACTGTGGAACCTGTGTACCTTTTTGGGAACTTGCCAGGTACTTGTGACCTGCATTGGCTACTGTTGGAAACAGGATACTGAGCTTAATGGACCTTGGTCTGACCCAGTATGGTATTGCTTATGTTCTTTTGTTATGTTATGAATTCCGTAAGACCTCATTTTGCCATTAAATTTACTTCCTTGTAGCTTTCTTTCATATCTCCTAGTTTTATAGGTTCCACATCTTTGAAAAAGGTTTGTTTATTCTTTAATATCACCCAAGTATTTAAAGGTCTATATCATATCTCCCCTGTCCTTCCTTTCCTCTAGAGTGTATATATTCAGATTTTCAAGTCTCATACAGCTTCTGTTACAAACCATACACCATTTTGGATGCTTTCCTCTGAACCACTTCAAGTCTCTTTATATCCTTAGCAAGATAACTTCCTTCAAAAGTAAGCATAATACTCCAAGTGAGGCCTCGCCAATGACTTGTACAGGGACATTAATACTACTACTACTATTAATAAAGCACTACAAAGCATATACAGCGCTGTACAAACACAGGCACAGATACAGTCCCTGCTCATCAGAGCTTACAATCTAATCAAGACAAAAGATAGGAATAAGGCTAGAAAAGGGAAGGGTGAGGAGATACAAGGGAAACGGGGGTCAGGATCCAAAAGCAGCCTCAAGGAGGTGAGCTTTTAGTATAGATATGAAACGGGGCAGGGATGAAGCCTGACGTACAGACTCAGGAAGCTTGTTCCAAGCATAAGGAGCAGCAAGGTGAAAGGATCGAAGTCTAGAGTTAGCAGTGGAAGAAAAGAGCAAAGAGATAAGTGATTTGCTAGAAGAGTGGAGTTCCCGAGGGGGGGGGGGGCGTAGGGGGAGAGGAGAGAGGAAAGATAGCGAGGAGCAGAGGAATGAATGCATTTGAGCCAAATGCGCTCAGCTGAGTAGGCACAGGAGCAGAGATAGCAGGTAGTTGAAGACAACCAGGGCTGGGGTGTAGTGCATCTCACAGAATGTGGAATGGGTTGAGCAAGGGTATCTAGAGCAGAGGAGAGGGCAGTATTATAGGAAACGATAACCTCAAGAACAGATTTAGAAGACAAAGTGGAAGAAAGAGGTGATAAGACAATGGTGGAAAGAGCTAATGGATTGATAGCATGAAGATTCATAAAAAGGTAGGAGGAGACAGAACGGGAGTGAGTTGGGGAGTGATGAAGAATGAAACTTAGGAGGTGATGATCAGATAAGGAAAGAACTAAAGTACGAAAATTGGAGTTAGAGAAGAAAAACAAGTTAAGGCAGTGACCACACTGATGAGCAGGAACAGAAGAGCAAAGTTGGAGATTGAAAGAGATGGTAAGGGAAAGAAGTTTAGAAGTATAGGGGTCAAAAGGGTTATTAACATGAATACTGAAGTCACCAAGAATGAGCGAGGGGGATGAAGAATCTAGAAATAGGGAAGGCCAGGAGTCAAGGTCAGTGAGAAAGGGTAGAGATGGACTTATCAGGGGGTCTATAAATAGCGGCTATGCTGAGAGGCAATGGATTAAAAAGGAGGATTGAGTGGACTTCAAAGGAGGAAAAGGGGTGAAACAGAGATAGAAGGAGCGGTTGGAATTGGCAGGAAGGAGAAAGCAGAAACCCAACACCACCTCCACGGCCAGTGGCATGAGGAGTGTGGGAAAATTGGTAATGACCATGACAGAGGGCAGCAATAGAAGCAGTATCATTGGGGAGGAGCCAGGTTTCAGTGAGAGCTAGAAGACTGACGGAGTTAGAAATGAAAAGGTCATGAGTAAAGGGGAGTTTATTAGAAATGGAATGCACAAGAGAAAGGGAGAGAAAAGGGGAAGAGGAGAGGAATAAAGATGAGATTAGAACGGTTGAGAGAGGAATGGGAGTGAGAAAATAGTCTAGGGGGCCAGGGTCAGGATTAATGTCACCAGAAGAAAGATGGAGAAGGAGGAGAAGAGTGGGAGGCAGAGAGGACAGAATGGCAGAAAAGAGGATGAGGTATTTTAAGAGAGGAGGGAGAGGGATGAATGAAAGGAAGAAAAAGGGTGAAGTTCAAGAGCTGAGTAAGGGGAGGAAGACAAGATTGGGGAAGAGATAAGCAAAGAGTGGGTAATAAGGAGGGGGAGATGAGGAAGTTGGTATGAGGAAAGAAGGTTAGTGAATGACAAAAAAAAATAATAATAATAATGCGGAGCCATAAGAAGAGAAGAGCTGGAGGGGGAAGCAGAAGAATTAATATAAGAACTATCTAACAGTATTAACAGTACGAAGGGGAAAGAATGATCAATCATACAACACAAAGGCACAGGCAACACTACATGGACAAATGCACGAGACTGTCCTCTCAATTAACTTAATACAAATATCCACAGTATGGTACAGGTTGAGTCTTTTAACTGATAGCACACAGTCACTGGCAAAGTCCAGATAAACAGTAGTGTGATTCGCTTGTCATGTCAGTATATGTAGTTTGCTAGAGGTTTATCCAGATCAGGTTGGTCTGCCGATCTTGCTCCTTCCTCTCGCCTCTGTATTGAGCTCAGATAGCTTTCATCAAACCAGATGAGTTGCTGGAAGTTGATGGCTGGTCTGGGTACTAGATGCTGGACTGACTTTCCTCTTTGCTTCAGATATTTATTTATTTATTATTTATTTATTTAACAATTATTTCTATACCGCTCTTTCCCAAGTATCAAGTGCGGTTTACAATGAACAGTATGTAATATGGTATGGGTAATATCATACCAATTTACCCCAATGTGGCTTGTTTAGAAGGGTTGCAGTTAACGTCCAATGAAGCTACTCCTCTCTGTGATGAAACAGTTTGTTGACGTGAACCCCACTAAGTTTCCCAGAGGTACTAGGTCCTTCGCTGCGGCTGGATCCACTTCCAGTCACTCAAGTGCTTTCAATTGAGTGCTAGTCCTCCTTGCAATGCCTCTCTGTATGCAGCTTAGCATCCTTCTGGCTTTGGCCACAGTCCTTTCACACTGTTTCACCATCTTGAGAACTTCCAACACTATCACCCAGAGGTCTCTCTCCTAGTCCATGTACATCTCCTATTGCATATTACTCCTTTGGATTTCTGCACCCCAAGTGCATCACTTTGCACTTCTTTGCATTAAATGTTAATTACCAAGCATTAGACCATTCTTCTAAGTTTTGTAGATCATTTCTTATATTCTCAATTCCCTCTGGGCTCTTGCAAATCTTTGTGTCATCGGCTGAAATGTAAACTTTCCTTTTCACTCCTTCGGCAGTGTCACTCACAAAGATATTGAACAGAATTGGCCACAAGACTGATCCTTGACAGGGCCAGTGCTACCAGAACACCAGCACTCTGGAGGCACCTGCCACTACCCACTGCTGCTACTCCCACCCCTCTCCAGGGCCAACAGCAGTGGCAAAGACCCCATAACTACAACTCAGCATTTACCCACCATCTCCAGAGCTGTGTCGTGGTTTCTCTCTTTCACAATCTACTACTTCCACTCCCTCCAACGTAAACTTCCAGTATATGCAAAACCAGAAGTCAGCATTGGAAGGGGGTGGAAACAGTAGATCCTACAAGATAGACACTGTGACCCAGCCCCAGAGACAGTGGGTAAGTGCTGCATTGTGGTTTTTGGCCCCGGAGAAGGGTGGCAGCAGCAGCAATGCATGCAGGAACCCAGCAGAAAGGAGGGCACGCCTAAGACACCCCCAGTCTTTGCACTGGCTCTAACTCTTGCGGTACTCCACTGCTCACCTTTCTTTCTTCTGAGTGAATTCCATTTACCACAACGATGTCTGACATAGTAACATAGTAAGAGAGTACATGACGGCAGACAAAGACCAGCACGGTCCATCCAGTCCACCCAGCAAGGTGGCAAGAGTAGGTGCACCCGCCGCTCCGTGCAGGTCGCCCCTCCCCATGCCTTTGTTTAGGGGTGTGCCCACTGCTCCGTGCAGGCCATCTCTACTTGTTGAGATATCAGAGACAGTTAAGTTTATTCTGATTTTATCCTGTTTCCATAAAGGAACCACTGTGTCTGTCCCATGCCATTTTGAATTCTGTCACTGTATTTGCCCCCATCTCTTCCATCGGGAGGGCATTCCAAGTATCCACCACCCTTTCAGTGAAAAAGTATTTCCTGACATTGTTTTTCAGTTTACCCCCTTGCAGCTTCATGTTATGCACTCTAGTATTACAGCTTCCCCATCTTTGAAAAAGGTTTGTTTGTTCATTGATACTCCTTAAGTATTTAAATGTCTGTATCATATCTCCCCTGTCCCTCCTCTCCTCTAGAATATACGTATTTCATACGTCTTCTGGCACAGGCTCCAAATCGTTTTGGTTGCCTTCCTCTGAACCTTTTCCAGTTTTTTTATATCCTTTGTGAGATATGGTCTCCAAAATTGACCACAATAACCTAAGTGACTTCACCAGCCACTTGTACAGTGACATTAGTACCTCTTCCTTTCTGCTGGTAATTCCTCTCTGTATGAAACCCAGCATCCTTATGACTTTGGCCACCACCTTGTCACACTGTTTCGCCACTTTGAGATCCTCAGAAACAATCACTCTGAGGTCCTTCTCCTGGTCTATCCACACCAACCTATTGCCTCCTATCTCATACAATTCCTTTGTATTTCTGCATCCCAAGTGCTTTTCTTCACATTAAATCTTAACTGCCAAGCATTCGACCATTCTTCCAGCTTTTGCAGATCTTTCCTCATGTTATCCACTCCCTCAGAGAAGTCCACTCTGTTGCAAATTTTCATGTCATCTGCAAAAAGACAGACTTTTCCATTCAGTCCTTCAGCAATATCAGTCACAAATACATTGAACAGTACTAGCCCCAGGACTAATCCCTGGGGCACACCACTAATCACCTTCCTTTCGTCCAAGTGAGTTCCACTTACCATCACCTTCTGTCGTCTGTCAGCCAACCAATTTCTGATCCAGTTCACCACCTTGGGACCCATCTCTTGGCTGGTCAGTTTATTGATAAGCCTCCTATGAGGAACAGTATCAAAGTCTTTGCTGAAATCTAGGTAGATCACATCCATCGCATGCCCTTTATCTAGTTCTCTGGTCAACCAGTCAAAGAACTCCATCAGATTTATTTGGCCTGATCATCCTTTGGTAAAACCATGTTGCCTCGGATGATACAACCTTTTGGTTTTGAGAAAGTCCACTATTCGCTCTTTCAGGAGAGCCTCCATTACTTTTCCCACCACTGAGGTAAGACTTAACCGGCCTGTAGTTTGTCACTTCTTCCTTATTACCATTTTTGTGAAGAGATACCACATCAGCCCTTCTCCAGTCCTGTGGAGCTTCTCCTGTCTCCAAGGATCTATTAAAAACATCCTTTAAAGGCCCTGCAAAAACCTCTCTGAGATTTTTCAGTATCCTGGGATGTATCCCATCCGGTCCCATGGTTTTGTCCACTTTCAATTTTGCATGCTGTTCAAATACATCATCTTCTGTGAATGGTGTAGAATCTACTCCATTTCCATTTATAAATTTGTCAATCACAGGTGGTCCTTTTCTAGGATTTTCTTTAGTAAAAACAGAAGTATTTGTTTAGCATTTTTGTTTTTCACGAATCCATTCTCAGCACTTTTGAGTCTTGCAATTTCATCTCTGATCTTCCTCTTCTCTCAAATATACCTGAAAAAGGTTTTATCACCACCCTTTAGATCTTTAGCTATTTTTTCTTCTGCGTTTGATTTTGCTATCCTTATTTCTCTTTTTATCTCTTTTAGCTTCATCCTGTATTCTTATAGGTGTTCCTCTGTTTGCGAACTTCTGAATTTTGTGAAAGCTGTGTTTTTTGCTGGAGAAGTAGAACTACAAATGGGCTGATTCTGGGGGATAGTCAGTTTAACTAATTTCCAATCCAGTTCACCACCTCAGGTCCTAACTTCAGGTTACTCAGTTTGTTCATGAACCTCCTTTGTGGAACAGTATCAAAGATTTTCCTGAAATCCCAGTAGACCACATCCAGCACAAGTTCCTGATCCAGTTCTCTGTTTACCCAACAAAGAAATCAATCAGATTAATCTTGCACAATCTGCCTATGGTAAAAACACATCCATTGGATGTAGAAAGTTCACTATCCTTCCCTTCAGTAGCATCTCCATTACTTTTCCAAGCATTGCAGTAAGGACTGCCATTTCCCACCTCTTCTCTGTTACCACTCTTGAGAAGCAGAACTATATCAGCCCTTTTGCAGTCCCATGGAACCTCTCTTGTCTCTAAGGATTCATTAAACATATCCTTAACTGGACCCACCAGAATCTGTCTGAGCTCCCTCAGCATCCACAGTTTTAGGCGACTTTCGAAGGAGCCTTTCACAGGCCTCTTTTTTTGTCCCAGCAATGAATTAGAGGCATGCAAGGGCGGCCTGAGAGGGATGCAGGGTTATGTACTTTTGTCCACTAAAGAAGAGCGGGACCTGGGTGTGGTTGTGTCTGATGATCTTAAAGTAGCTAGAAAAGGCAACGACAAAAGCTAGAAGGATGCTTGGGTGCATAAGGAGAGGAATGGCTAGCAGAAAAAAAGGAGGTGATAGTGCCTCTGTATAAGTCTTTGGTGCGACCTCATTTGGAGTATAGTGTGCAATTCTGGAGACCGCACCTTCAAAAGGATGTGAACAGGATGGAGTCGGTCGAGAGGGTGGCTACTAAAATGGTTAGTGGTCTTCATTATAAAGCATATGAGGACAGACTTAAGGATCTTAATATGTACACCTTGGAGGAAAGGCAGGATAGAGGTGATATGATTGAGATGTTTAAATACCTCCGTGGCATAAATGTTCAGGGAGAGAGCCTCTTTCAATTGAAAGCAAGTTCTGCTACGAGGGGACATGGGATGAGAGTGAAGGGGATAGATTCAGGAGTGATATGCGGAAATACTTCTTTACGGAAAGAGTAGTGGATCCATGGAATAGTCTCCCAGTCAAGGTGGTAGAGATGAGGACAGTAACTGAATTCAGAAAAGCATGGGACAAACACAGAGGATCTCTAAAGGTAAAAAGGGGACTGTTGTAGCTGTTGATATGGAAGGACAGACTAGATAGATCATGTGGTCTTTTTCTGTCATCATATTTCTATGTTTCTATGTCGGAGACTCACTGGGGGGCCTCATTTGCATAACTATTTGCATAACCATGGGGCAGTAGCATAAATTCTGCCCAACCAGTCCCCGCAATGCAGGAGATGAGGACCCAGGCAGGAAGGGAGCCCACATGGTGGCATGACAAACTTTGATTTGTTTGTCACACTGCCTGTATTCCAAGCGCAGTGGCTGTTAGCTCCCGAACTGAAGTTTTGTGATAACAGCTGCACCGTGAGACTTCGTCCTGGGAGGAACACCCACCGGGCCTGGAACGGAGGCAGTTCCAGCCCCCCTATCCTCCAGCATCAGCCCATTTCCAGTCCTAGCTCACCAGCTGTCCTCTTCCACTGTCAGCCCTACCCGCCCCCTCCCCCAGCATCTGTCCTTCTCTAGTCCCAGGTCCTCCTAGCATCTTCTCCCTTCCAGTCCCAGTGCTCCCATCCCCAAGAATCAGCCCATTTGTAGTTCTACCTCTCCAGCAATCCTCTTTGGGTGTAGGATTGCCAACTTTTTGAAAGAGAAAAACCCACCACCTGTGGCTAGTCATGCTCCACCCATGCCCTGCCTTTTCGCCACTCATGCCCCGCCCTCTGCCCCACCCCCTGTCCCCCAAAAAATTGCAGAGAGGGCAATGTGCAAACTGAACAAGCAAGATTGCTACACATTCTTAAACAGAAATTCTATACTGACAGAATACGCAGCATTGGTCGTACACACGCACACAATACAGACAGACCTTCATCAATAAATGAGCACAAAATAAAAAGAGAAATACATAGACAAAAATTAAACTGAAACCCCAAGAAGACAGACTCTTCATGCAGTGCAATATCAGATAAATAAGAGATACAGTTCCCCATACTGTGTAAAATATAAAGGTAGCACAACGTTCAATCCTTAAATTGAAAATAAATTATTTTTTCTACCTTTGTTGTCTGACCATTTTATTCTCTGATCATGCTGATCCCGATCTGAGGCTTCTGCTTTCCTGTCTTCTCTTAGCTCTCTTTCTATGGTCTATGGTCCATCTGCCATTTCTTATCTCTTCTTTTGTTTTCTTCACTTCCTTCCATCAGCCTATTTCCTGTCCCAGTAACCCTCCCCAGTATCAGCCCCCTTTCCAGTCCTCCCCTCCCAGTACCTTCCAATGTCAATCCCCTTACAGTCCCAGGACTGCCAGTAGTGTCCATTCCCTTCTAGTCCCCCTCCTTCCTCACTCTCCAGCCCCTTCTAGTCCAAATACCATTCCACCAGCCTGATCGGCATCGGGGAAGGGATCAGGGAGGTAAGCTCCTCCCTGCTCCCCACCACAAGGCCAATCAGGCCAAAGAACTCCACCAGCTCAAGGTTTTAATTCTTCAGCGTTGCAAGGCGCGTCTGCAGCACCCACCAGCCTGATCGGCATCGGGGAAGGGAGCAGGCAGGTAAGCTCCTCCCTGCTCCCCACCACAAGGCCAATCAGGCCGAACAACTCCACCAGCTCAAGGTTTTAATTCTTCAGCGCTCCAAGGCGCGGCCGCGTCTGGCGGGCCAGCGCCTTAGGGCCTTGCCAGAGGGCCCTTTGGCGCGGGCCATGGGGCGCTCCGGTGCTCCTTAGCTGCCGGGTCGAGCAGGCTCGATCGCTCCTTCACACATCGCCTCCTGACCAAACCATCTCACGAGCTCCACCCCAGTACTTTAAAGTACTTTCAAGTAACTCTCCCTTGTCTTGCTTCCCACCGCTGGCATTGATCTTCCTCCCATTACCCGCCTAGAACTTGCTACCCACTGCCTGCACCCATGATTGGCATTGATCTACTACCCACTGCCTGCATAGCACTACTACCCACTGCTTGCTTAGTATTGCTCCCATTGCTGGGCATAGAATTGCTACCCATTGTTGCATAGAACTGTTATCCATTGCTTATCCATTGCTTGCATTGTACTGCTACCCATTGTTGCATATAACTGCTACCCATTCTTTGCATACCGTTGCTATGCATTGTTGCATAGAACTGTTATCCATTGCTTATCCATTGCTTGCTACCCATTATTTGCATAGAACTACTACCCATTGTTGCATAGAACTGTTATCCATTGTTGCATAGAACTGTTATCCATTGCTTATCCATTGCTTGCTACCCATTGTTTGCATAGAACTGCTACCCACTGCCTGCTTATTTGCCTATTACTTGCTACCCATTGTTTGCCTAGTACTTGCTACCCATTGCCTGCATAGAACTTGTTACCCATTGTGTGCCTAGAACTTGCTACCCATTGCTTGCTCAGACCTTGCTACCCACTACCATGGCCCCACATCTCATTGTCCTTCTCTTCCTTATCCTCCCCAACTGCCTCCCCTCCTACCAACGCCCTCCCTCCTCTTCCCCCTACCCTCCCCCTACCTTCCTCACTTCTCCCCCTAGCCTAGCATCTGCTCTTGAGCTTCTTCACACCATCCCCCGCATTCAACCAGCCCCCCTCTCTTTAAGGCAACCCCACCCTCGCTTACGCCGTACTATCTCCACTTTACCTCCCTCTCTAATACTCATTCTCCTTCTCTCATCAGGCAATATCAACCCCAGCCCTGCCCCCCCCCCCTGTTTTCTTTCTCACACTAAAAAAAGTTCCTCACGTACCCTATCTAATCTCATCCACATCCTGCTCCTCCCTCCTTCCGCCCTCCCTCATTCATCCCACAATCACTCATCCATTGATATCAACTCCAACTCTACCCCCCAAAAATAATCCCTCACATAACCTACCCAATACCATCAATTTACTCCTCATTTCCCCTCCCTCATGTCCCTCTTGGAGAGCACACACCCAGACATACCCACCCACACCCTGCTCCCTCTAAATCTCGGTATTACCCTAGAAATAGACCCCCACGCTACTCTGATATGAAATCTACACATAACTTATCCATATCCCTCTCATCCCCCCTCCACTCTCCCTATGGAACGCATGCTCAGTCATTAAAAAAAACCCTTTTATTCACAATCTTTTTATCTCTAATGCCCTACACCTTCTTGCCTTGACCGAGACCGGGCTCCCCCCAGACAACACCGCATCCATTGCCTCTCTCTGCTATGGGGGCTACCAGTTCTCCCATACACCACGATCTACTAGTCGCGGTGTTGGCGTTGGCCTCCTACTCTCTCCCTCCTGACAATTCCAACCCCTCCTGCCACCCCAATCACACTCCCCCCTCTCCTTCAAAGTCTACTCCATTTGCCTCCTCACACCCCCTCTGAGTAGCTGTTATTTATCGCCCACCCGACAAATCCAAATCAACCTTCCTCACCGACTTCGACTCTTGGCTTTCTGCCTTTATGGATCCCTCCTCCCCCACTCTTATTCTTCGCAATTTCAACATTCACATCGACAACCCCTCCGACCCCCATGCCTCAAAGTTCCTCGCTCTTACTTCCTCGTTTGACCTCCAACTTTGCTCCACTGCCCCCACACATCTACATGGCCACTGCCTTGACCTAATACTCTTCTCCAATTCCTCTCCCTCAAACCTCCGCAAATCAATCCTTCCCTCATCTGACCATCACCTCTTAACATTTACTCTTCAGCTTCTGTCGTCCCAACCTCGTCCTGTCTCCTCCAACCTATTTAGAAACCTTCATAATATTGATCCCCTTACTCTCTCCTCCACCATTTCTCCATCTCTCTCCTCCATTTTATCCTCCAAGTCCGTCGATGAGGCACTTGAGCCACTTAACCCTCCATAGCCCATGTTCCCTGTAAAATAGTTATCTCCAAGTTATAATGCCGTGTTCAATGTAATTTCAGTTTGTTCAATGTAAACCGCACTGATGCAGAATAGCGCGGTATATAAGAGAATGTAAATAAATAAATAAATAAATAATTATCTTCATACAATGCTACACTATCCTTAGCCCTTGACACTCTTGCCCCTCCCACCCCACGCCCTATCAAACGATCTACTCCCCAACCCTGGCTTTCACCCACAATCCGTTACCTAAGCATCTGCGCCCATTCTGCCGAACGAGCTTGGTCCAAATCCCACTCCCCGGATGACTTCTACACTTCAAATTCATGCTTGGCTCCTTCCAGTCAGCCTTAGCACTTGCCAAACAAGATTACTACAACCATCTGACCAACTCCCTTGCCTCTGATCCTCGCCGTCTCTTTAATACCCTCAATTCTCACCTCTCTCTCCTTCTCCGCTCATATCCAGCTTGTAGCTAAGACCTGCCGCTTCTTTCTCTACAACATCAGCAAAATCCGCCCCTTCCTCTTTGAACACACTACCAAAACACTTATCCACTCCTTAATCTCCTCTCGCCTTGATTACTGCAACCTACTCCTCACTGGTCTCCCCGTGAGCCACCTCCTTCCCCTTCAATCTATACAAAATCATGCTGCTCGACTAATCTTCAGCCAGCCTCGCCATGCCCACATTACTCCTCTTCTCAAGTCGCTTCACTGGCTCCCTGTCCAATTCCGCATCCAATTCAAGCTTCTCCTACTGACCTATAAATGCATTCACTCCAAGGCCCCTCAATACCTCTTATCTCTTATCTCTCCCTACATCCCCTCTTGAAACTTGCGCTCTGCTAACAAATTACTTCTATCAATGCCTTTCACCTGCACCGCAAGCTCCCGACAGTGCCCGCGCTCAAAGGGTAGTGATGCTAAAGGGGATGGGACCTGCAGCAGGGGTTTCATAGGGCCAGAGGGCTCCGCACAGGTTTTCTTTTGATTTTAAATTAGCTTTTTTGCAGCCGCTGCTCTGTAAGAAGCAGGAGCAGCAGCTGCAAGGGGAAGATGAGGCTGCATGGGTGACGGGAAGGTGAAGCTGTACTGGGGGGGAGGGGGGTAAGATGAGGCTGCACGGGGGATGGGGGGCCAGGAACGCAGATGAAAAGCCAGTTTTTTGCTCTGACTGTTCCCGGTCTAGCGACCAGAGCAAAAAAATGGCTTTTCAAGGGCCAGTTTTTGATCTCTGCTGGCAGCTGGCCTTGCCATAGAAAAACTGGCCAGGCTGGCTGAAAATCAGCTGTTTGGCAACCCTATTTGGGTGCCAGCTTTCCAGCACCCTCCCAAGCAGCTGTCCTCTTCTAGTGCCCCCCAGTATCAAACCCACCCACTCAACCCTTCCCTCCCCCCCCCCAAGCCCTACCACAGTCTGCATTATTTATTATATTCTCTTATATACTGTGCTATTCTGCATCAGTGTGGTTTATGTCAGCATACATTTCATGCAGCTATGGACTCTGTTTAATTCAGTCTAAACTCTGACCCCTGGGTGACGTCAGTCTCTAGGACCTGGCTGCAGCCCCTCCTTGCTAAATCAAGATGGGTAGACCTTAAAGGGAGTGGCCAAAGACAATAGCAGACCTCAAGGGGAACTGCTGGAGAGGCACTATAAAGGACAGACACACTTCCTGTCTCTCTCTCTCTCTCTTTCCTCGGACAGGTTTGGACACTACAATGAGACTCTGATACTCAACTCCCTTCACCCCTCCCCTCTCTCTCTCTCTCTCTACCCACATGTTCTGGCCTACCATGCGGCTCTGACCCACATGTTCTGGCCTCTATCTCTCTCACACTTCACACATGCACACACACAGATTCAATGATACACACTGAAACAGCTCTGTAACAATCACTATATACCTCTGTTCAATACCTATGTATTAAGCCTATTTGTACATAAAAACCTTTCTCCAAGCCACACCTGTTTGCTGGTCTTATTACAAGCCCTCCTGCGTCTGTGACGTGAAATGAACCCAGGACCAAGCGGAGACTTGATAAGAGATTACATATTCAGAAGATTACATATTGGGGGCTCGTCTCTCGGATTTCACAGCAGACCTCCAGTTGGGTAAGTAATAATTTTGTATAATACATTAAGTAGATTTCAGACAGAGTGAGACAGGAAAATCAATAGCCCTTGTGACCATTTACAATTTTGTTTTGTGGGTTAGACAAGGTGAGACTTTTAGTGTCAAAAGGCTCTGTAAGAATCTAGAATTTTAAGGACATGACACAGAGTGGCTTGCAATTGTCTTATTTTTATGTATAGGCTTGCTACAGATTTTATATAGTATTTGAGCTGCTAAGAAAATACAGAGTTACACAGTTAAATATTCCCTCATAGAGTACAATATACATCTTTCCTGGTAACACTAATGTACCCTCCTGTCTATTTGACTTTTATTTCTCTCTCTTGTCAGTATATATCTTGGTGTGAGCAGGAATATCTGACAATGTTAATCTTTCTCCTTTTAACTTCTATTTCTCTGTCTCCTGTCAGTAACTATCTTACTGAGAGCAGGCTTGCAGCTGGCTGCAACTGATACAATTCTGTTAATCTACTCCACCCTGTTAAATAGGTGTGAAATACCTTTTAAGTTAGCATTCCTCCTTCTAAGGTTACACAGTTGAGATAGTCCAACTACAGCCTCTCTGCAGTATCAAATATGGCAGCATTTGATTTTAAAGAACTTACAGAAATTCTAATTTCATATTGTAAGAGAAAAGGAGGTCCATATGAAGGGGAATTCCCTGACTCATGGTATAATATTCAAAAACGAATGTTAAGCCATGATCATGAATTCAAAAAGAAAACAAATAAAAGAAAATGCCTCTTCATCCAGGGCATGTACAGAGGTCTAATTAGCATGAAAAAAGAAAACTCTGAACTGACTTCTCAGTGTAGCCAATTGATCAAAGAACTGGAGGAGGCACAAAGTTGTATTTCTATTCAGAGAACTCAAGTGATTCAAGCCACAAATTCTTTTATAACTGTTAGTGAACAATTAGAAGCACTTAAACTTGAATTGAGGCACGTTAAACATCAAGTGGCCTCTGCAAGAAAGTCAACACCTACCCCTCCCTCAGCACCATATGCCTATGAGCCATGCATACCAGCTAGAGAGAAACAAAAGAACAAAGATACACCCATTCCCTATGCCTATGACACACCTGATCAGCAACAAAAGAATTCTAAAGTATGCATAGTTGAACTTAGGAATGGAAAGAATACAGCTGAATCAGAACAAAATTCTGATAGTTTATCTCAGCCAGAACCCAGCAATCTCTGTCAGGAAAATAATTCTGATGACTTAGACATGACACCCAGTAATGAAGTTAAATTAATGTTCCAGGAAAATTTAAAAGATAGAGATATTGAAAAAATAGTTGAGAAAATTGGCACTATGCCTCTTAATGTAAATCAGTGGGTTAAATGGGCGATTGATATTCTGATTCACTGGGGTCTAGGGAAATACAGAAGAAAACAATCAGATTTTGATAGACTTATGCATCTGGCTCTAGGGCCTCACTATTACAGGGTTGGCTCTCTCACTCACCCATACCAGTTGGTTAAAAGGGGTACTGAGAAACTATTTCACTGTTCCCCAATGCAAGTATTTAAAATTATTTCACCTTTACCAGATGATACACTGGAACAGTTTGCATATAGAGCCTGGATTTTAAAAGCAGTTCTTAATGAGCAGGAGTCCTGGCCCAAAGCAGAAGATTATGGGGAGAGCATGCATAAGGAATTTTTATTAGAATTGCTGTCCCCTGAGATTACAAAACACCTTCTGTT
Organism: Ichthyophis bannanicus; assembly: GCA_033557465.1. Lineage (NCBI taxonomy): Eukaryota > Metazoa > Chordata > Amphibia > Gymnophiona > Ichthyophiidae > Ichthyophis > Ichthyophis bannanicus. The sequence goes on from CM066036.1 coordinate 72,336,429, forward strand.
ATTTTCTGAAGACCCTGAAGCAACCCCTTTTGATACTCTAATGCTCAGAATTGGGTCTGTTTGGAAGACCCAGCCCTCGCAGGTCATTACAGTATCAGAGGCACGGAAGTGGCAGGCCAATGAATCCTCTCAGTACATAAGAAACACAGACAGAGGACACACCCCTAAGTGGCAAGCTGAAGGATCCTCTCAGTACACAAGAAACACCGACAGAGGCCACGCCCCTTGGAGAGCACACGGCAGAGGTACTTTTAGAAACTCCTCAGGTTACATCCCCTTTCAAGAGCTCAAAGCACAGAGAGATGGGCTAGAAAAGGAAAAAACTAAATGGGAACAAGATAAACATACACTGCAGATAGAAATAGATAAATTAAAACAGGATTTACAAGCAGCTCAGGACAAACACAAGGCTAGGGCATAGGGATGTCCTGACCTCTTGAGTTCAGATATCAAAATGTCTCAAGCCTTAATAGCCCAGCCTGCCTCCTTTATCTCAGCAGAGGACTCAATTCCAGAGCCTCTGGGTGATGAAATGGATACAGGCCCAGGACACAATTTAAGGCTTGTAACACCCTTGATACTGGACTCTTGTGCACGCCCCAATGTTATCAGTAGAGTAGGGGGTCAGGATAAATTAGCTTTGATTGACACAGGGGCTGGAATTAGTTTTACAAACAGAGCTTCTCCCACTGCACATCAGAAAAATATGGAAATTTATGAAATTCAAGGAATTAATGACACAGCTTCCAAATGTGTGGCTATCCCAGTTAAATGGGGTATCCCTGTGCACAGTGAACAAAACAAGGAAATGTTAGAAACCACTGCCTCCACTATAGTGAACACACCAAAAGAAATAATTGGAATTGATGTTCTCAACCAGTTAAATTTGGTGGTGGATATGGCTAATCTTAAATTGTGGCAGTATTCAGGAACTTCAAGTGCTTCTAAAACTTTAGTGCATGAAGTCATTCCCATGCAGTTAGCAACTCAGTGCACTAAGGCAGCTCAACAGTATGATCTGTGTGTAATTCCCTCAGAAGTGGCTGATATTCCAGTCTGGGCTCAAGACAAGTTAGATTGTGGGAAAATGCACACAGAAATACTGTTGGAAGGTGAGGATCCTCCACCACAGAAGCAATACCCAGTACCTCATCAGGCTATAGAACCAGTGACTAAAATTGTGAAGATACTGGAGGAGAGGGGTCTGATTAGACCTATTTCTTCCACATGCAATTCACCAGCCTGGCCGATAGTTAAACCAGGGGTTCCTTCAGGCTCACTATGGACTTCCGTGCTCTGAATCAAGTTTCAAAATCTGTAGTGCCCGTGGTAGCCTCATACCCTGAAATGATCTCCAAAATGAATCCCAAATGTAAAATTTTCTCTGTTTTAGACATATCTAATGGGTTTTGGAGTCTGCCACTGGCCCTTGAATGCCAGTACAAAACAGCCTTTCAGTGGCTGAATAAACAATATGCATGGACTGTGCTTCCACAGGGATATAAGGATTCCCCCTCAATATTTCATAAATACATGCAGGAAGCCCTATCACTATTGTCTTGCAGAGATAATATAATTCAGTATGTAGATGACATTCTGATTCAGTCTGAGAATGAAGCCGTACACTGGAATCATGTAAGAGAAGTTTTAAAAGCCCTCTTACAAGCTGGTCTTAAAGTCAATCCTGCCAAGGCTCAACTGTGCAAATCACAGGTTTCCTTTTTAGGGGTTACTATTGGCCAGGATGGTAAATCTGTAGATTCTCAGAGGATAGAGCTGATACAGAAACTTCCACTTCCTACAGATCAGAAATCACTCCAGTCATTTCTAGGGCTCACTGGTTTCTGTCGTGACTTCATGCACAATTATGCTGAAGTGGCAGCTCCACTTTACTCCCTGCTAAAAAGTAAAGGTTATGTCTGGGAGGAAGAACATACCGAAGCTATAACTAAATTAAAACACATTCTGACTTCTGCTCCTGTTCTTGCACACCCAGATCACACACAACATTTTTTCCTGTACCCTGTAGTTGGAGAGAACAGTATAGGTGCAGCTCTAACACAACGCTTAGGAGGAGTAGATCGCCCTATTGCCTTCTGTTCCAGAGTTCTCACTTCTCCTGAACTCAAAATGGGAAACTGTGAAAAACATGTACTGGCTTCCTATGCTGCTATGCAGAAATTTACATACATCATTGGTGCTCAAACCACATACATATGCAGCCATCACACCCCCCTCAAATTCATTGTAGAAGGAAAATTAGCATGTAGCAAGATTAGGACTGAGAGAATAGTCCAGTGGACTCTCATGTTGCAAGCACAGAATGTAAAGTTTGAATTGTTGAAAGAACCTAATGTGCAAGTGGCTGGAATCTTGTTGGAGGGGCAACCTCATGACTGTCAGTCCTCACCCAGTGCCCCTAATCACATGATCTTTAGGGAACTAGGACTAGACAAAATTTCACCTTTCCTTCCTACAGTATATATTGATGGTAGTAGCCAATGTGAAGGAGGCAGGCGACTAGCAGGTTTTGCAATTGTACAATTGGACCCAAATAACCAAGTGGTACTGCAAAGACAGTATTCCTGTGGGTCAGCGTCAGCACAGTACTGTGAGCTGGCTGCTTTTGTAGCTTGTATGCAACAATATCAGGATTCACACCCAGAGATACAAATCATTTTAGATTCTCATTATGTCTTTAAAAGTGCCATTGCCCTGTTACCCTGGTGGCTGGCAAATGAATTTAAATCTACAGATGGGTCCACAGTGAAAAATTCATCACTGTGGACTATGGCACAAGAACTGAGTGAGAAGTTTCAGAGAGTACATTTAGTTAAAGTAAAGGCACATAGGAAGAAAGGCCCTTTAGTGAAAGGGAACACATTAGCAGACTCACTAGCCAAGGAAGCATGCCATGTAGGCCTCATATGGCCCTGGTATGAGCAGACACGCATGGTTGCTATTGCTACACGTTCCACAGATTACGATCAGATAATACCACCAGATTACTTCGTAGCACTGCAGACAAAGGACCCTGAGCTTTCCAATTTAAGGAAGCTTGTGCAGGATGCCCCAGATAACCTATATCAGCACACACCCTTTCTCACACTAGCTATAGAGAAAGACATTCTATGTGCAAAAAGAGAGGAAGGCTTGGTTATAGCTATCCCTAGAGCTCGAGGTAAAGAATGGATGCATTGGGTTCATGGTGCAGGTCCTATGGGACACCCTAAAGCAGAAGAAATGCAGACTATCCTCAATAGGTTGGTATGGTGGCCAGAAATGAAACATGATATACAGGATCATGTTTCCTCCTGTGTAATCTGTGCTTCATTTGGGAGACAACCGAAAAAGAGAAGGGGACAGTTAATGAGAGCACCTCCCCGTGGCCCATTTGAGAGATTGCAAATAGATCATGTGGGCCCTCTCCCATTGACTGCTAGGAAGAATAGATTTTTACTGACTGTTGTTGATTCCTTTTCTCATTGGGTAGAAGCATTCCCTGTCCCAGATCAAACTGCTAGAACCACTGCAGAAGTCCTAACTATGCAATTTTTTACACGCTGGGGCATTCCTAAAACAATTGACTCTGATAATGGTCCTGCATTTGTTTCGCAGCTGATCAAGGAATTGTTTGATTTTCTAGGCATAGAACAACAACTCCACATTCCATACCATCCACAAGCAGCAGGGCAGGTAGAAAGGATGAATCAAACAATTAAGGCCCACCTCAGCCCTATGCTTAATCTGACCGGGAAAAACTGGGATCAGGTGCTCCCTTTAGTCCTTATGCGTATCAGAGCTAATGTCTGTAAATCCACTGGTTTTGCACCCTATGAAGCCTTAATGGGAAGGCCAATGCAACGGTGGGAAAATATGCTGAGTCCTTTTCTTCCAGAGGACCAGACCGTAATTCTCACCAATGAGTGGATGAAATCCCTGCAAGAACATCTAAAAGAAATTCAGACCTCTGTGCTAGCTAACACAGAAAAAGCTAGAGATTATTTGCAGGAGGTACATGCAAAAGGTTCTGATTTAAGGCCCCTCAAGGTTGGGAGTAAAGTGATGATTCTGAGACCTAGACCAAACCTCCCCTTTGGAACTGCAAAGTGGGAGGGACCGTACTTAGTTACTGATACCTTAGGCCCAAGCCTATACCAGATCCTAATGCCTGACAACCAGCAGTACTGGAAACACATCACCCAGTTAAAACCATATGGGTAATATGTGCTTTATCAGTCTTTGTTTTCAGATACCACCTGAAGACAGCACGGACAGCTGCTTTCTGAACAAAAGTCGCTTAAGGACGGTAACTAGTTACTCCTTCTGTACATGTGTTTAATAGTTATGTAAATAAGTAGTTAGTTATGTAAATAAGTAGTAGAAATTATTAATTTTGTTTGTTTGTTTTGTTGTTACATAGTATAAGTGGGCAGTATTAGTTTACTCCCTAGTAGAGTGAAACTAGTTAGTTTTATTATGTCTCGGTTTCCTGTTGTTCTTGTATCTGCTCTCTTCTACTCAAGTCTCATTACAGGAACTATCATCCGAATATGCACGATTGGCTGGGCTAACTCCACAAGTGGGGTATATCGTTATTAAGAAATACCCCCACCGTTCCCGGAAGGAAAGGATCTGGTCATCCTGAGTTTCTGTTCGGTACAGGACAAGCCAGTGTTCTATTCATTAAACATCACTCAAGTACAGTGGGAGCCACCAGTTTCCACTTCTCTGGAAAGGACACAAGAATTGAGGGCACGCCCAGAACGTTACTTTCTAGGTCCTCCTGCTTTGATATTGTACAATATTTCCTGTTAGGACAGAGGTACCTGGAAAATAACTTATACATGGGTTTTGAGTGATCAACAGCACATCACTGAGACTTCATTCCTTTTGGATGTATCTTGTTTACCTACTACCCCTCATCCCACCCCCCCACTACTTCTGCTCCTCCTGTACTCTACCTTTCTGATATCCACCCATTTCAGGAAGGACATCCCTTTCAGATTAAATATGATGCACCACACGATGTTTTATATGATGTGGAATACCATTTTCTTACTTGACATCTATTTCCCAAATTGTTTCTAGTTACACACAAATATCCAAATTGCTCTCAGTTTGTGGCCAACCACATACAAATGCTCAATACTTGGTTTGATATGCAGTCAGTAACACCCAGAGCTAAGCAATTTTGACACAAGCTTGAATTAATTGATACAATTTTAGGTGGCACAGGGACTGCACTGGGTGCCCTTAATGTAATTGATATAGAGGTGCTCCGTAATAAAATGGGATCCACTGCTCAGCATGCTTATGATGGCTTTACCTCACAACATATTATTAATGAAGCTTCCTCTAAACTGTCCAATGTAGTTGTAGATACCTTTGCTCTTATATCTCCCATTATAGAACAGAAAATTGTTACCTTAGCACATGCAGAATATAGATTGGGAAAGAATATTTCCTGGGCTCTTGCCTGTGATCAAGTACAGATCGAGCTTATTACTATACTAAAGGAAATTCTGATCACTGCTAAGTTAGGACACTGGCCACCATCTCTCATCCATATGGCTAGTACCAAAATACCTGAATTTGCTATAGCTCACCTTGATTGGTGGACAGTTAGTGTTCCCATTTGTTCACCACAAGGCTGCTCTATCTGTACTTTGATCCCATGGTCAGGACAACACACAGTTATTTATCCTGTTGTTAATATTGGGGTGCAATTTGATAATATGCTTATGTATCCTGTGGACCATCTCACATGGGTACAGCCACTGGACGACACCTGGACTTCATTCAAGCCGATGGACCCCAGTTTGTGCGAGCAGACTACATTTCAGTTCAAGTGTCAACCTCACCAGTTTAAAGAGGCTGACACCTCCTGCTGGAACAATTCTTCCTCTTGCTCCCTGACTGTTAAGCTCTCATATCCCCTGACTACCTTGGAGCTGGACACTTTTGTTTTCATCTGTTCTTTCCCCAGAAAGTTTCTTTTTCGATTGCTCCCAGAATGCATGACATTCGCCTTCCCAAGAACACTTTGTTGTACAGTTCAAACTATTTACCAAACAATACCTGGTGCAGTCATACACCACTGGTCTCCCTCACCATTAATGGGACAACTTATTCCACACCGCTGGTTACCAATGACTCTATGGACATTCCAGACTTTATCTCATATGCTGTGCATCCATTACCACTTGGCATGGGAGAAGAGACACTACATAAACTGCTCAACTTTACAGAACTCCATGCCTATATTGATCACCTTAAAACAACATCCACTGAAGTGAATCACACCATCGCCTATGAGAATGGACACATTCAACAAATTGTTGGACACTTGCTACAAGATGCTCATGTGTCTGTGTGGGAATTGTTATTTGGTTACTCACCTACTGCTGATCATGTCTTTAATGTTTTTATTCACCCTATTATTATTTTAACTGCTGTACAAATATTGCTATGCATTATTGTAATTTTCTTGTGCTGTAAGATGAAAAAAAATGTACATTTCCTTGCAGCGCATGTCATACAGAACAACAACATTTTAAGGTAGTTACACTGAACCTCTCCAGCATCCACCCCTACATCCAGGCTAATTTGGCCTGCTAATTTGGCTAATTTGGCATTTACTATTACACTGAATACCAGAGTCAGCTGCAGTCTAGTATTGCTGCCTATCCTCACTCATAGCATCCTGGTACCTTTTGGTTTTAGCCTCCTTAAAAATTCCTGCAGACCTTATGCACTGTTCACTCTCTCTAAGACGGGTATGTAAGTGGCATATTGGGTTCCCCCCCCCCCAGTAGTGGCTGCTCTACCTAAGACACGAGGTTTGGACTCATAAGGAGACTTGTTTATCTCTAGAACACTAGAGACAGTACTAGAGACAGTACTGTGCAGGACAGGGGACTTGCTGGACATAGCAAGGTATTTAATACAGGAGGTATTAGACAAGCTGCCTACTATCAGGTAATGGCAGCTGGGACAGGTACCACAGGTTTGCTTCCACCAATTCCAGGCACAAATAATAAATAAAAATAAAAAAGGTGTGGGAGATGTCAGCATACATTTCATGCAGCTATGGACTCTGTTTAATTCAGTCTAAACTCTGACCCCTGGGTGACGTCAGTCTCTAGGACCTGGCTGCAGCCCCTCCTTGCTAAATCAAGATGGGTAGACCTTAAAGGGAGTGGCCAAAGACAATAGCAGACCTCAAGGGGAACTGCTGGAGAGGCACTATAAAGGACAGACACACTTCCTGTCTCTCTCTCTCTCTTTCCTCGGACAGGTTTGGACACTACAATGAGACTCTGATACTCAACTCCCTTCACCCCTCCCCCTCTCTCTCTCTCTCTCTACCCACATGTTCTGGCCTACCATGCGGCTCTGACCCACATGTTCTGGCCTCTATCTCTCTCACACTTCACACATGCACACACACAGATTCAATGATACACACTGAAACAGCTCTGTAACAATCACTATATACCTCTGTTCAATACCTATGTATTAAGCCTATTTGTACATAAAAACCTTTCTCCAAGCCACACCTGTTTGCTGGTCTTATTACAAGCCCTCCTGCGTCTGTGACGTGAAATGAACCCAGGACCAAGCGGAGACTTGATAAGAGATTACATATTCAGAAGATTACAGTTTATATTGAACAAATTGAAATTACATTGAACAGGGCATTATAACTTGGAGATAACTATTTTACAGGGAACATGGGCTATGGAGGGTTAAGTGGCTTGCCCAAGACCACAAGGAGCAACTGTGGGACTAGAAACCCCAGTCCTTCCAGCCCAAGGTTGCTGTCCTCTAGTGGAATTTGAATCCCTGACCTTCTGGCCTGAGGTACCTTGCCCCAACCACTAGGCCATTCCTCCACTCCTCTACATTCCTTGAAGAGCCGTGGGAGCATTTTTCTTGGCTGCCATGGCTGTGCTAAGTTGCAGCTGCTGGCAGCACAAAGTTTATAGAAGTGACTATGAGACATTTCCTGTTTCTTGCATAAGACAGGAGTGCCCTGGTTTCATTTCTATGAGTTCCATTGTGTCTGCGGCTGCAAGTTAGCACAGCCACGGGAGCAAAGAAAAATGCTCCCACGGCTGTGCAGAGGTGAGCGGTGAGGCAGGCTTTGGGCCTCACTGGTGCACCTCTTAAACTCCTTGGGGGGCGGGGCCATGTGCGGGCGACATGCCTAGGGCCGGCCCTGTATCCTATCCAGCTCCATGACTTTGTCCGCCTTCAGGTTTCCAGGTTGTTCATAAAGTGTCTTCCGTGAACAGTGTGATATATACTCCATTCCCATATGTTCCTTTGTCCTTCTCTAGGATTTTCATCCATGAACATGGAACAAACATATTTATTTAGCATTTCTGCTTTTTCCTCGTCCCTCTCTACACAGCGGTCCTCAGCATCTTTCAGTCTTACAATTCCACCTTTAGTGTTTCTCCTTTTCTTGACATAGCTGAAAAAGGTCTTATCACCCTGCTGTGCGTCTTTTGCTATATTTTCTTCTGCCTGTGCTTTTGCCATCCTTATTTCTTTCTTTGCCTCCTTCAGCTTTATGTGGTATTCTTTTTTGTGTTCCTTGTATTGCATTCCTCTGTTTTTTATGAATGCTACTTATTTTGCCTTTATTTTTCTTAGCCACTTCCTTGGAAAACCATATCGGTTTCCTTTTTCCTCTTGTTATTATTTACTTTCTTTACATAAAGATCTGTTGCTATTTCAGCTGGGCCCACTGTCTTTTCACTTCCTGTTCATGAGCCAAACGATACAGAAGCTTGACTCACTCTGCACCATAGCAACAAGCTCCAATTGTGGTGGACGCTGGGAGTACAGGACTAAGGCCTGGCAGGACCATGAGAGACAACTCTGTAATACTGGAGATGAGAGCGATGAAACCAGCCCTGCATACAGCTTCACTGTGACTCTGCATCCTGGGGGTCATTTCCCCACAATTAGTCACCATGGCATTACCTTGTAGGAGTTCATTTCCCCTGAGTCAGTCGCCGTAACACTGCATCATGGGGGTCATTTCCTAGTCAGTTAGTATAACACTACATCTTGGAGGTTGTTTCCCCAAATCAGACACTGTAGCACTGCATCATTGGAGGTCTTTTCTCCAGTGTCATTCACTGTAACACTATATCACTGGGGCCATTTCCCCAGAGCCAGGCAACAAACAGTGCGTCCTGGGGCTCATTTCCCAAAGTCAGCCACTATAAAGCTGCATCATGGGAGTCATTTTCCTGCAGTGCTGCCTTTTTCGAGAAACAGAAATACAGAATTGCAAATACATGACTATATATATATTGTACACACATCCCTATTAATATATGCAGGCACAGCCCATAAATTTATTTATTTATTTATTTTATTTTATTGCTTTTATATACCGCGCTCTTCAAAATCAGTGCGGTTTACAGATAACAGTTTTGTGCAGAACAAGGGGACTGTTATGCACGTACATTGAACAAGGATCATGTGGTCCTTTTCTCTCAGCACCTTCTTTGTATCTATGATCCTTCCAGTCTGCCCATTAGTGAGTCCCAGTCTGCCGATCAGTGCCTCTCTATTGTGTTGTCTTGGGTCTTACTCGTTCTGTGCTCTTTTCTTCCCTCCACCACAAGGAGGCGCTCTTCTGTCCTGGTTGTCTTCTTCTCTCTCTCCCATTAGTCTATGTCCTGGTGAATCCTCCTCTCCTACTCTCAGTTGGCGTACCTCAGGGCTCTGTCTTGGGATCTCTCCTTTTCTCTTTCTACACTCAGTCCCTTGGTGCGCTTAGTTCCTCCCATGGTTTCAGTACCATCTTTACGCCGATGACTCTCAGATCTTCCTCTCTACACCTGCAATCTCTCCAGGAATCCAGGGCTAGATCTCTGCCTGCTTATCCGACATTGCTGCTTGGATATCTCACCGTCATCTGAAACTGAACATGACCAAAACTAAGCTCCTTATCTTTCCCCCGAAACCCACTTCCCCCCTTCCTCCCTTCTCTTTTTCTGTGTAGAACAGAAAGTCTGTGGTCCAGACTTTGGAGGTCAGCAGTGATAGCACATGGCTATGCATTTCTGACAGGTAGAAAATACATTTCAGAGCATCTTCTTTTACTAACCATACTGTAGAACATCTAGCAAACTGATCATTATTACTGAAGTATGTACGCAAGGGAAAATTACAATTCATACTGGCTCCACACAGCCCCCCCTTAGTGTTAGCACTAGATGTAATGTTGCCGGCAGTGACACTGCTTCACTTCATATGGTACTTTATAGGCAGCAGAAGACAGATGAGAAGAGCTAGTAATAAAATTAAGATGACTTACTAAAGTTTGAAGAGTCCCTAAAGATAAATTGAAAAGTGTGCATCTGCAGTGCCACAAAATGGTGCATTTCCCCCAATTACAGAATTGTGCATGTGGGGGTTCATACGTGCATCTCATTGGACGTGTCAGGGGAGGCATGCATGTCAGCGTGTGCAATTGTATGTGTGTGTGTGTCATGGAGAGTGTCAGGGAGTGTGTGTATGTTCATGGAGTGCATGTGTGCTGGGGTGGCACGTGTGTGTATGTATGCCATGGGGTGCATGTATGTGTCAGGGGTTGGATTTGTAGCAAAAAAACCTGTAGCAAAACACTTGTGAGAGAGTCAATTGGACTGTTAGATGATAGATAGTACCTCACCGACATCATCTACCTCCAGCCAACTCCCCATCTACTTCGCTCAGCCCACGGTAATCGTCTCTTCCTTTCATCTCCTGCTCAGGCTCACCTTGAATGGATCCGTCATGCTGCTTTTTTCTTCTTGAGTCCTGCCCTCTGGAACTCTCTGCCCCACCTTCTCTGTACTGAAGCATCCTTTTCCTGGTTCAAGGCCCTTCTCAAGACTCACCTCTACTGCCAGGCCTATGATCTCCCTATTCCCCCTGATTTCCATTCACCAAGATGCCACTGAACTACTCTCCTCTGCAAAATCGCCTTACATTCACTGGTATTCAGGTTACAGCCCCTCCCATCCCCCACCAGTCTTGTCTGTCACCTCTTGTCTTAGTCTTTATTTGTAGCGTCCTTCGTCTTTATCTTTAGCGTCCCCATGGGTCTACTGCTGTCCTTACTATCTTTCTCTCTTCTTTTCTATTGGCTCTCCTATCATACCGATGGCGTTTCTTTTTTCTCCTTTACCTTCACCAGTTGCACTTGGTTATTATTGTACACCGCTTTGACGCTCCAGCAATGGGCGGTATATTAAATGTTGTGAATAAAGAATAAAGAAGGGGTAAAAGGGGCAGGAAGATGGGACAAGGCTATAGCAGAGAGACTGAATGAATTCTTTGCTTCGGTCTTTACTGAGGAAGCTGTAGGAATGTTACCCATGACTGAAGTGGTATTTAAAGGTGATACTGCAGAGGAATTGAGAGAAATATCGCTATACCGGGAAGATGTATTAAAAATATTTGATAAACTGAAGAGTAGCAAATCACCTGGACCGGATGGTATACATCCAAGGGTGTTGAAAGAACTGAAATATGAGATTGCAGACCTGCTACTAGTAATCTGTGAATTTTCATTAAAATCATCTGTAGTACCTGAAGATTGGAGGATCACCAATGTAACGCCAATTTTTTAAAAGGGTTCCAGGGGTGATCCAGGAAACTACAGACCGGTGAGCCTGACATCAGTACCAGGAAAAATGGTAGAAACCATCATAAAGAACAAAATTACTCAGCATGTAGATAGTCATGGCCTAATGGGAGACAGCCAACATGGCTTTAGACAAGGAAGATCTTGTCTTACTAATCTGTTATGTTTTTTTGAAGCTCTGAATAAACAGGTAGACAAAGGTGAGTCAGTTGATGTAGTGTATCTGGACTTTCAGAAAGCCTTTGACAAGGTACCTCATCAGAGACTTTTGGCAAAACTAAAAAGTCATGGGATTGGAGGCAGTGTACTTTTGTGGATCAGGAACTGGTTAAAAGAAAGAAAGCAGAGGGTAGGGCTAAATGGCCAATTTTCCCAATGGAAAAAGGTGAATAGTGGAGTACCCCAGGGATCTGCACTGGGTCCGCTACTTTTTGACATATCCATAAATGACCTGGAAAAGGGAATAACTAGTGAGGTTATCAAATTTGCAGATGACACAAAACTGTTTAAAGTTGTTAAAACCAAAGAGGACTTTAGAAAACTGCAAGAGGATCTTGATAAATTGGAAGACTGGGCATCCAAATGGCAGATGAAATTAATGTGGACAAGTACAAAGTTATGCACCTACGGAATAACAACCCAAACTATGGTTACACGATACATGGTTCCACATTGGGAACCACCACCCAGGAAAAAGATTTAGGCGTCATTGTGGATAACATGTTAAAACCCTCCACCCAGTGTGCAGCGGTGGCCAAGAGAGCAAATAGAATGCTAGGTATCATAAGGAAAGGAATGGAAAATAAAACAAAGGATATTATAATGCCTCTGTATCGTTCCATGGTGTGACCGCACCTTGAATATTGTGTGCAATTCTGGTCACCGTATCTTAAAAAGGATATAGCGTTATTAAAAAAGGTACAGAGAATAGCCACTAAAATGGTAAAGGGGATGGAAGGATACTCCTATGAGGAGAGGCTACAAAGGTCAGGACTCTTCAATTTGGAAAAGAGACAGCTGAAGGGAGATATGATAGAGGTCTATAAATTAATGAATGGAGTGGAACGGGTAAACATAGGTTGATTGTTTACGTTACCAGAATATAGAAAGACTAGGGGACATGTAATGAAGCTACAGGGTAAACTATTTAAGACAAATAAGAGAAAATAATTTTTCACTCAACGTGTAATCAGACTCTGGAATTTGTTACCGGAGGATGTAGTAAAGGCTGTTAGTGTAGCTGTGTTTTAAAAAGTTCCTGGAGGAAAGGTCTATAAACCATTATTAAAAAGGGACCCAGGATATCACTGCTTGACCCAGTACAAGCATTGTGGAACCTGTGTCCCTTGGGGAAACTGCTAGGTACATATGACCTAGATTGACCACTGTTGGAAACAGGATACTGGGCTTGATGGACCTTGGTCTGACCCAGTATGGCATATCTTATGTTCTTATGTTCATGTGTATATGTGTGTCATGGGCTGCATGCATGTGGTGGGGAGCCGTGTGTATGTAGGTGTAAATAAGGCTGTGTATGTGCACATGTCAGGGGATGTGTAAGTGTGGGGGTTGGCTGTGTGCGTGGATATCAGGGTGGTCGGTGGGTATGTCGGGGGGGGGGGGGGGTTGTATCTGTGTGTGTGTGCTCCCTTTCTCTTTTCACTCCCATTCTTTTGCACTGTTCTTCCTTCCGCTCTTCTCTCCACCCCTCAGGCCTTTTAGTCCCTTTTCCCTTCTCACAATCTTGTTTTTTCTCCTTTAACACTGCTCCTTCCTTTATACACCCCCTGTTCTTTTATCTTCTAGCACAGCCCATGCCCTTATGCCACACCCCTTTCTTTCTTCCTATCACCACCTCTTCCCCTAGGTTCTACCCTCTTACCCACTCCACATCAGCAGGACCCAGAGACCCCACCAGCCTTTGCAGGCTTCGTCCAGACTCTTTTAGCCAGTGGGCTGCGGGTCTCCCACTGGACTTGGCAAGCCACAGCCCCGGCTCTTCTCACCAGCGCTACTGGGAGACTCCTAGCTGCAGCTCCATTTCGCATTTTGGCCCGGGACTGGGACTCCTGCAAACTTTCCTTCCTGCTTGTTGGGGGGAGGCACATGCAAAATACAGACAGCCAAAATTTCTCCAGCTGCCTGAACCCTCGACAGTAGATGCTAAACTTTAAGTAAAACACACTTAAAAAGGAGATAATGTACTGGTACAAATCACCCAAAAATATAAATTTAGAAGAACTCACAAAGAGCCTACCAAACATTGGAAGAGAGAGGAATACTATTGAAGGAAAATCTGGGAAAACCAACTGATGCAAATGTAAGATCATTAATTGCAAACAATCAAAACAAAGAAGTTTGTAAATGATAACATCTTTCAGAAAGAGAAATGCCCCAAAGCTAAAGTTACCTGGGACGCCTGCTATCCCAAGCAGAGGGGCCCCCTTTAGTTCTGGGACTGAGCAAACAAGAGCTGTGGAAGGGAAGAGGAGTCCGAGTCACTATTCTCCATGCCATCCATTTCATGGCAGCAAGAACATCACTTCCAAGCAGACAGTCTGGGGTGGCGTTATCTGAAAGGGATTCAGTTTGGGCTACTCTGCGTCTTCCCTGGAGGCAATCAGCCCTCCAGTGCCCCGATCAGGCCCCCCAATCTGTCAATATTGTCAGTGCCGCGGATCTAAGGACCATAGAACCAACAATATCAAAAGTCTAACCTTCCCACCTCACTCTTCAGCACCAATACCCTCTGGCCAGCTCTTGATCCCCATCAGGAACTGTCCGGGGGAATTAGGCACCTCTGACAAAAACCAACATACCAGCTAGTCAGTCAAACCCCTCCCCCTTCCATCTCCCCATTCAAAACTCTATATCCCAGCTAATCAGTTGGCCTAAGAAGGCCCCCCTTCCTCCCAGACATTATCTTAATCATCCCTGGTGGTCCAGTGGTCATCGGGGGCAGGAGCGCTCCTCCTCGCTCCAGCCCTCATTCTTGCCGCTCCACAAAATGGCTCCGATCGCACAGTGCTGCCCCCTAGTGTTCTGATTCTAGGGGGGGGGCAGCACCACAAGATCAGTAACATTCTAACATAGTATATGATGACAGATAAAGACCATCATGGTCCATCTAATTTGCTCAGCAAGGTGGTAAGAGTAGGTGCACTTGCCGCTCCGTGCAGGTCAGCCCTCCCCATGCCTTTGTTTAGGGGTGAACCCACTGCTCCGTGCAGTTCACCCCTGCAGTTTTGCAGCTTCCCTGTCTTTGAAAAAGGTTTGTTTGTTCATTAATTCTATTTATGTATTTAAAGGTCTGTATCATATCTCCCCTGTCCCTTTTATCCTCTAGACTAGAGTATATGGGCCCAATTTTCGAAGACAGTTACATGGGTAACATTCCATGTTACCCATTTAATGCCTTAACCAGGATTTCCAAAGGCACTACATGGATCCCTAACGGGGCGTGTTTGGGGTGTTCCGGGGCGGAGCAGAGGTGGGGAATGGCACTATGCGGGTAACAGCGATTATCCCTCACCTATCTTTAAGGTGCTACCCGGTTACCTCGGCAGCTGCCGGCTGATGTGGCGTGACCCGGATTTTTATTTCCGTCACTGTGGAAATGAAAAACCGGTATAAGGGGATTCACAGTAACAATCACTCCAAAATCCTTCTCCTGGTCCGTGCACACCAAACTCTCGCCCCCTATCGCATACAGTTCCCTTGGATTTCTGCTTCCCAAGTGCATGACACTGCACTTCTTCACATTAAATCTTAACTGCCAAGCATTAGACCATTCTTCCAGCTTTTGTAGATCTTTCCTCATGTTATCCTCTCCCTCAGGGGAGTCCACTCTGTTGCAAATTTTTGTGTCATCTGCAAAAAGACAGACTTGTCCATTCAGTCCTTCAGCAATATCACTCACAAATACATTGAACAGTACCGGTCCCAGGACCGATTCCTGGGGTACACCACTAATCACCTTCCTTTCATCCGAGTGAGTTTTGTTTACCATCACCTTCTGTCATCTGTCAGTCAATCAACTTCTGATCCAGTTGACCTCCTTGGGAGCCATCCCCAGACTGTTGAGTTTATTGATAAGTCTCCTATGAGGAACAGTATCAAAGGCTTTGCTGAAATCTAGGTAGATCACATCCATCGCATGTCCTTGACATATCTGCAAGTAGCAATGAGGAGGTGGGGAGCAGTCAAGCTTTTCAGTAATGGAATCAATTCTTTAGATATTAGGAAAGAAGCACATTTCCTTACTTTTAGAAGAAGGGTTGAAACTTATGGCCAATTCAATAGCACCTGCTAACTGGATAGGCCCTGCTGATCATGATATTCAGGGGCACAATCTGGAGATCATCACAGACTGTCTCTACACTCTTTGGATTGTGTGGGCTGGTCCAGGGGGCAGAGTCAGGGAGAAATAGGAAATTATCCATAAAGTGCTGAGTTTCATGACACTATTCTGGTGACTATCCACAGAATTAGGACAGTACAAAGGTTGTCCTAAGTGCTTTGTGGCTAGCTACTAGTACTACTATCCGGAAAGTGCCAGGTGGCCGGCGCTGAAATCAGATATTCCACACCAGTCACTACCCAGATACCGGTGCTGAATAGCCAGATTTAATTTAATGCAATCTAGTCCTTTCTATTCTGCCTATGCAAATTAGTTCAAAGCGGATTACAGTCTACAAGCCCACAAGCGTACAATAATTTCCAAATACAAAAAACAAAAATAAGCTCATCTCCAAGTAAAAATCCCAGTTACTCTCTGTTAAACAAACAGAGCTTTAAATCAGTAAATACTTTCTAAATAGTCTAGTTTTTCTTAAATTTCTAAAATGTGTATAATCAGTAGCTTCTCTAAGAAGAGCTGGAACTTGTCTGTTCCATAGCAGCTGTATAACAAAACCACTGGTCAGCAACACACTTGTAAACAAAGTTTGAACGGGAAGGAATTGTTAATAAATATTTCTTTTAATCCACTGAACATATTTAAGCACCACAGCCGGAGTTTTGAAAAACATCACTGACCAAAGCTGAAGAATTGCCCATTGCCGGTTTAGCAAAGCTTTTACAGTATCAAATTTATGTTTGCAAGAAGGAGGAGAGGGTTGGCTTAGCTGATATTATCTTTGCTTTTTCTGTCTCTGTGTTTTATATGTTTATGGATTGTTCAATTTTTATTATATATGTGTAGCTGGAACTCACCTAGAAGTGGAATGAGAGGCAAGTCATAAATATCTTAAGAATAATAATATCTGAGTTAAGAGGAAAAGTATAAAAGGAGCTGGCAGTTGAGATCCTAAACTACGTGGAGCTGGAGAGGAAAAGGCTACCTAAGGTGAACCTGACAGTAAAGTAGAAAGCATGATAAGTAAGATTAACATTCAGGTACTGCAGGTTTTTCCTATTACTACTACTGAACATTTGTATAGCGCTACAAGACATATGCAGTGCTGCACAGACATGTAAGAGACGGTCCCTGCTCATCAGAGCTTACAATCTAGTCAAGACAGACAACACAGTAGCTGTAGGCATAGGATACTTCTAGGGGGAATGGTAAGGAAACACAAAGGAGATCAGGTGAGTCAAGATCCGAAAGCGGCAGTGAAGAGGTGAGTTTTCAGCCTGGATTTGAAAAGGGTCAGAGAAGGCACCTGATGTACAGACTCAGATAGTTTGTTCCAGGTATAAGGTGCAGCAAGGTGAAAGGAGCAAAGTCTGGAGTTAGCAATAGAAGAGAAGGGCACAGATAGAAGCGATTTGCCAGAAGAGCGGAGTTCCCGAGGAGGGGTGTAGGGAGAAATAAGAGAGGAAAGGTAGGGAGGAGCTGCAGAGTGATGCACTCATAGGTCAGCAGGAGAAGTTTGAACTGGATGCAGAAATGGATAAGGAGCCAATGAAGTGACTTGAGAAGAGGGGTAATATGAGCATGACGAGGCTGGCAGAAGATTAGCCGCACAGCAGAGTGTTGAACAGATTGAAGGGGAGACCCCTCTCCTTGGAGGGCTTACAATCTAAGTTTGCACCTGGAGGGTTAAGTGACTTGCCCAAGGCCACATAGAGCAGCAGTAAGATTTAAACCCTGGCTTCCCTGGTTCCCAGCCCACTACTCTAACCAGTAGGGGGGTTGTTTTAGAAGCTGTATTTGTGCTTTGGACATCTTAAAACAGGCACACAGACATCCAAATCACAGAGACATCCCTGGAGCCATTTTAGGAGCTGGTTCTATAGACGTCCTCAGTGCAAGAACGTTGAAGACATGAAGGGGTATAATGGAGGTATGACTGGGGGGCGTTCCAGGCAAGTTGGATGTGTGCTCCCAATTTCAGAAATGGCAAGCACCTCAGAAGATATGTGAGTGGCTATAAATGGGCCCCCTCTTTTTTTGAGCCACCCTGCACCACAGGGGCAGCCTGGGGGGAATTGACACCAAAGTTGACAAATAACATGGCACCCTGTGTTTATAGATGATGTGAGGATCTACAGCTCTTGCAATCCTCACTTCATGAGTTAACCCCAGCTGTAGGAAACATGCAGGAATAGAACCTGATTCAAAACATGTGGCGATAGACGCATCTGCATACAGAATTGCCCACAGAGACGTGCTAGGAGTGGCCCGCGCACAGCACTACGTTGTACGAAGACGGGTTCAGGCCAACAATGGCTTTGTATGTCCCCGCACTCTGCCGTATTCTGAAAAGATGTACATCTACAACCCTGCCCGTCTCTGTGATATACCCGTGAATGGCCATGCCCCCTTTAAAACGTGCAGTTGTGAAGCTGCTGTGGGCATGGACAGTGCTGTTATGAGGCTGAAAGGCAATGAAAGTTGGCGATACTTATAGGTGAGTGCAAGTTAGACAATAGAAACTAGTCTGTGGCCTGCCTAGACCACTACAAAGCAATTGCAGTGCACAGTAATGTAGCAGGAGAACAGGGAGAGAGTGAACCCACTGGCACAAGATGCAGTGCAGTGCTACATACATGGCAGTAGACGACCTCCCGATGTATGCACGTCAGGAACATCTCAGGAACATGACTGCACAATGCTAAGCCAGGATATGATCCCAGCAGAACAGGCCCCCATAGGGATCTACCCAAACATTTCCCCTGCGCTACTAAAGGGCCATTGGAATGACAGCAGTCAGCAGTGCCTGTACCACACAGACATGCCAGCGACACCATCGTCACCCCCTACTACTGTGCACATTTGTAGAGATCAATGCTCGTGCACCTGGGAATGGCATACTGTGCTTTGCACCATTGCACGCCCTCCCTCTGAGGTCTCCTGAGTATTGACAAGGAAGTGATTGCAGAATCTTTCTGCTCACGCCTGCCCAAATGCACTGGCACATGGTGATGCTGCAGAAAGCCCTTTGGTCCAGTACCTGCCAGGCATACCTGTTCCACCCCCCTCTGGATATGTGGATGAGCAATCTGGACCCGCATGCAGCCCTCCAACCTTGCGCACACACAAGCAATCTCACTTGCAGTCCCACAGAAACAGCCGTCTTCCAAAGGAATGCCCTTGCACCAAAGGTCTTAGCAGATGGAAAGGAAACCATAGCAATCAATACTTCCAACCCAGCATTATACTTGCTCACTACATTTCTCTTTGGCTACTTACAAACACGATAACTACCACAGTGGACCTCTAACAGATACAGAGCTGCAGTAGGCCCAAACAGCCCTTCCAGTATATCAGCCTCAAGGGTCAAACCCCCTTATGCGCAATGAACATCATCGGCCGACATATGTAAAGAACCGCAACAGTGACCTGTGCACAAGATATGGGCCATGTAGCCACCGGCATAACATAGCCCCATCTGACCCATCTTTATGGGTTGGCACTATGGCACTGTGCCAGGGGCCCCGTGCATCTAAGGGGCCCCGCGCGCTCCAGCAGCTGCTTGTTGTAATGTTTTAGTTTTATGTTTAAGACATTTAAAGTTTAATTTTTTTTATTATGTTATTTCTTTACTTATTCTAGTTTCAATTTATTTTTTTACATTTTTATTTTATACTCATAAAGTTTTTTAAAGTTATTTTTAAGTGTTTTGGTCCTTCATTCAGCTTGTTCGGTGTTCCTGAACAGTAGACTGTAGACCGGGAACCAGGCTATCATAATCTACTTCCCGTTTAACTTGTAAACACTGAAAGATGCTGACCCCTCACCTGACAGCGTAACATTTAATTTAAATAATATTAAATAGTATTAAACTACAAAGAAGTCTGAAGGTCTGATATGTTATATAATATAATATATATGTTTGCTATTCTTTGTAATATAAATGTAATGTAAACACAAGTTTTCTCACGGTCGTCTGCTATTATTAAGTTTTGCTGGTTTAATTTAACCGTGTCTGTGTGGTTAGTATTATTGGTTACCATAATATTAACTTGCTTATATATTTTATATTACAGATTATATAACAAAAGTACAGTTAATATAATGGCATGACTTCAAGGAAGTGCGACATAAACCGCAAGTATAAGTCCAGTTGGCAAAAACGCTATGAACAGGCGCAGCGGGATGCTGCCGCTATAACTGGAACGTGGTCGATTATGACGTACTTTGGGCAGACAACTCAGCCCTGCATGACCGCTCCAGCTCAGGAGGCTGAGGTAGGAGTGGATGTCAAAGCTTCAGTGACTGCGACTACTAACATAAATGAGACAGCAGTTAAAACTGAAGAGAAAATGGAAGTGGACTGTCCGCCATTCCAGCAGACAGAAGACACTGCAACGGACGTTACCGAGTTTCTAGAACGTGATGATGTTCCAGTTCGGTGTCTATCTGCTGTCTGCTACTCTACAGACCTCGGCGAATGGCCCGTCGAGATTGTCGACGACATGCGCGAGTACTGGGCGACAGCAGGTAGTGCACAATGTGCCCACTGGGACTCAGATTTCACTCCAACCAGAACTGTCTATGCAATCAATGGAAAACCAAGGAAATGCTCTCGTGACCAGTTCAAAACAACTCATCTGCTGTCAAAGGAACCTATCAATCGTGACTGGCTTTGCTATTCACCATCTAAGCTTCGTCTATTTTGCTTTCCATGCAAGCTAATGTCACCAGAAGTTGTAGCCTTAGGCACAAAAGATTTTTGCGACTGGAAGCATAAGAAGCAACAAATCATGGAGCACGAGGTCGGTTCTACTCATCAAGCATCCGTGAGTAAACTGCTAACGCGACGTGACACAGCAAAACATGTTGATCAGGCACTAGTAAAGCAACATGACAAACAACATGAGTATTGGCGTGCTGTTCTCGAGCAGTTGTTTGAAACTATTTCCTTTTTATCTGAACGTGACCTGGCCTTTAGAGGTGACAACCAGATCATTGGCTCTGCCCATAATGGCAATTATTTGGGACTCCTTGAACTTATATCAAAATTTGATCCCTTCACGGCGCAACATTTGCAGATGCATGCTAACAAGAGAAAAGGACAGACTTCATACCTGTCTGCCAACATCGGCAATCAACTAATTCAGCTGATTGGCCAGTCAGTTGTCGATCAGATTAACGCCGAAGTTCAGTCTGCCAAGTACTTCTCAATCTCAGTTGATTCGACGCCTGATATAACACACCAGTATCAGCTGACAGTGATTATTCGTCACGTGTTGCCATCTGGCCCTGTTGAGCGGGTCCTTACATTTCTACCTCAGCAAGGTCACAAAGGTGAACAGCTTGCAGATAGCTTGCTTCGGATTCTGCACAGCTGGGGGATCAACACTGACGATTGTCGAGGACAGTCGTATGATAATGCCAGCAACATGAGCTGCAAATACAGAGGTATGCAGGCTGTTATATGGCAGATAAATCCTCATGCTGCCTACATACCCTGTGCAGGCCATTCCTTGAACCTTGTTTGTCAGTGCGCAGCAGCCTGTTGTGCCGATGCCATATCGTTCTTTGACGTTGTCCAACGGCTGTATGTGTTTTTTGCTGGTTTGACAGCACGCTGGGCCATCCTCAAGTACATGCTGGAACAGACTGCAGGCTGGCTAACACTAAAGAGACTGTCCGACACACAGTGGTCAGCACGATTTGATGCGGCAAATGCTCTGGTGAGGGACTATGATGAGATTGTCGAAGCTCTGAGGGACATTATAGATGACAAAGTGGGTGAACACAAGGCAGAGACGTGTCAAGAAGCCAGAGGATTGCACGATCGAATGCAGTGCTTTGAGATGAGCATAATAGCTGCTTTCTGGCAGAAGGTTTTCGCAAGATTCCAAGCGAACAGCATGTTGTTGCAGTCAGCTAATCAAAACTTGAATTCTGTTGCTGCGATATATGACTCACTGCAGATGTACGTCCAAAGCCTTCTTGAACAGTTCGACCACTTTGAAGCACACGGCAAAGACCTGTCACACTGTGAAAACTATCGGGCTGATCTCAGCAAGTGAGTACGCAGATGAAATCGCAGATACGGCGAATCCAGCACGGACACTGAGATTCAGTTGCAACCAAGTGATAAATTCCGTACTGACACATTCATCGTTATCATCGACGGCCTTGCTGCTGCACTGTTGAAGCGCAAGGAAGCATATGCTGAATTGGCCGTCCGATTTGCTTTCTTGCATAAAAATTCATCACTTTCTGATGCAGAAATTCGAGAAGGTGCAAGAAAATTAGTTAATCGCTATGCCTCCGATCTGCAGCCTGAACTGGCGGAAGAGTTAGCACAATTTAAGGCAGCTCTGCAAACAAAGTTGGGCAAGGAAGCATTGCAGGCATTGGAGTCGGACGACCTGGAGGAAGATGAGAATGACGATCCAGATAATGCTACAATCTGCAGCAAGATCGAAATTCAGTTGCATCGCTTCATCGTTGATAATGGCCTCTGTAGCACATTTGTGAACACAGAGATCACGCTGCGCATTTTCCTCTGCCTCATGGTGATGAACTGCTCAGGTGAGCGGTCATTCAGCAAGCTGAAGCTGATTAAGAATCATCTCAGATCAACGATGTCGCACGAGCGTCTGAACATACTTAGCTTGTTGAGTATCGAGCAGGACCTTCTGAGAGAAGTTGACTCTGAGTGCATCTGTGACTTTGCATTAACACATGTTCGAACTCTGACATGTTGATACTTAGCTAACTGTCAGCAGTCAGCATGTGGAATGTGCATTAATGCATTGCAAAGTTAGAATGCTTGAAACTGTAAATTTCCAATTTGATTGTTAAGTGTTTGACAGGCTGACAGCTGTTTGTGAATTGTGATGTGGACATATGATTGTCGGCTTTGTCGGTCAGTTTGTCAGTAATTAATTAAAGTTAAATTCAATGATTTGTAAAGAAACGATGTCACAAGTGACTTTAGTGAGGAGTCCATGACATGGGCAGCTGGGCTCATCATGTGGGATCCGGCCCATCCAGGGCCCCTGCAGGCCGCCAGGTGCCAGGGGCCTCACACTGGCAAAAGACGGGCCAGAACTCCAGTATAGTGTTCCAATAGGAGTTACATAAGACCTTATCTGCACCAGGGGACTGTGCACATTGCATAGAGCATATTGTAGAAATCCACTGTGTGGAGCGCAACACTCCAGCTGGCTGGGTGCTGCACATGGCACCGATGGCTGGGCTTACATTTTCACATGGGGTGCTACGACTCCATCACCAGTATCATATCCAGGACATGAACATTGTTAGGGCACCCTAGCTGTGCACCTTTAGTTCACACAGCAAATGCCACCTAGCCGGACTGTGCCCCAGTGCTCTACCGAATACATTTGTGGAGGTGTTTATTTGTACTACTTTGACTTACATCCTCCCTCTCCTCTGCTTTCTGTTCCGTAACTCTGCCTGCTGTGGTTTTCCAGACTGCAGAGACAGCAGTGCACAGCATAAGCTATACAGCCCTTCACCACTACTGGCTGCATTGAGGTGCAGGGCAGGAATATTTCTAAGTCCTACCCTTATTCCACGTTTCAGCAGGTATAACCTGGATGTCTGCGGGTCTCTCCAGAATATGTTTTATACGTCTCCATGGCTGGCCACATCCCTGTTCTGCCCCTTCGCGCCTACGTTCTGTGATCCCTGTTTAAGTGCCGTGTATGTGCAGGACTGTGAAGGTTCAGCATACAGTTCTGGAAATTTTTGCGAGATACACGTCTATCCCACACATACAGGTGGCTTATTTGTGGCTCAGAATGACCCCTATAGAGGCTTATTCTGATTGGGGTACGACCGGCACATCTGGACATCCAAAATCTGGACAGGCCAGATTTGCACCCGATTCTGCACCCATGGGATCTAGATGTTCCTGTGGGAGCAGAATCGTGACAAAGGGCTTGGATGGGCCGAACGTGCCCTGATTGAATAGCGCTGTATGCACATCTGCCAACCTCCCCACCTAACCCTGCCAATGCTCCTGCATGGAGCCTCGGTGTCCCATCACCATGGTACCGGGACACCATGCAAGAGCCCTGCTTCTCCGTGGCACATTAAACTGCTGTTCTCTGCTGCCCGAACCCCAAAGTGGCCTGCCAAAGTCGGAATTGGACTGCGGGGAATCTCCTGCTGCTCCTCACTTTGTTGGAGAGTCCTCCACGGCTGGCCGCTGATGTCGGGGGAACTTATTCCGCCTCCAAGATGGAATAAGTTCCCCTTCTATCTCCTCCAGCTTGGACTTATGGGGCCATGACCGGAATCGGCCCTTTACGTCCAGGGTCATGGGCCCGCCTCTGCCCTGCCCACACTCCTC
This sequence comes from Ichthyophis bannanicus, assembly GCA_033557465.1. Taxonomy (NCBI): domain Eukaryota; kingdom Metazoa; phylum Chordata; class Amphibia; order Gymnophiona; family Ichthyophiidae; genus Ichthyophis; species Ichthyophis bannanicus. Next base: position 72,360,813 of record CM066036.1, read on the forward strand.
CTCCAGCCCACCCCCGTCCAGAGTTCCTGCACATCTCCTCTGTATGTGCGGGATGCTTTGGGATCAGCATCAGTCCCAGGCGATTGGCGGGGGATGTACATCCAAACCAGATGCACATCCACGCTAAACGCTATTTGGAATGACCCCCCATAGTGAACAGATTTTAAGATGACACCAGGATGACATTTGGTCTGGATAAGTATGCTGCGGCAACTTTCTGAAATGAAAACTAAAGCAAAATGGAAATGATCTCTCTGAAGTCTATAATATGAAAGAGCTTGGAGAGGAAGGTGTATATAAATATCTAGGAGCAGAAGAAGGGGCAACAAACCAGCACAAATTACTGAGAGAAAAGATCAGCAAAGAGTATTACAAAACTGGAAGCAAAACTGCAGTGTGCTTTAACAGCACAGAACTAGACGCCAACTATCAATCAGTTTGTAAGCCCCATACTTTCCTCCAGCTTTGGATCATAGACTGACAAGATCAAGAGCTTGAAATTCTGGGTGTAAGGACAAGAAAACGCCTTCACACCCAGCAAGCAACGTACTGTAGATTAACTGGATCATACATCCCAAGTCCTAGGGCCTTCTAGGAATAGATTACAGAAAAGGAGCCGATGGATGACCCATCAAAAAATGTCATGGGTTAGTGTTAATTTTTAGTGAAATTTAGTTCCTGGCTTATCTGCATCAGAAGTTACATTTCACAAGAGATTTTCTGTGCACTGCTACAGCTGGATTCCTGAAAGGAAGAGCTGGTGTATGATGGGAATTACTATTAACCATTTATTTAGTGCTACAAGGCATCTGCAATGCTGTACAGACACATACAAAAGACAATCCAAGGGTACAGTACGGAAGGGTAATGAGACAGAAGGAGAACAAAGGATCGGCCTGCAACTGGACCTCACACAGCAAACACAGCCAAATTCCACCTCTCCGAGATCGCAACTGCTGGCCCCCCGGTGGTGGCACATCGAAAAATCACCGAAAACGACAAGTAACCATCCTAATCGGACCTGTATCCTGAACTGCAAGTATCACCACTTACTGTTAGACATCTATTTTCACTGTGCTAAGGTTCACTTTATTGCGCTAGTAAGCTAGCCCCAGTCAATTGTACCAGTGTATCTGTTACCATTCACTGTACCACCTTCTAATACTAATGCTGCCATTATTTATTCCCATGCACTGTTACCTTCTACTGTTACCTTAAAGTATTCCTACTTACTGTGCTACCTGTTAATTTTGCCAGTACTTATATCCACTGTAATACCTTTTACTGTTGCCAGTATTTATACCCATCCACTGTAATATCTTCTACTGTTGCCAGTATTTATACCCACCCACTGTAATATCTTCTACTGTTGCCAGTATTTATACCCACCCACTGTGATATCTTCTACTGTTGCCAGTATATAAACCCACCCACTGTCTCACTGTGATATCTTCTACTGTAGCCAGTATTTATACCCACCCACTGTGATATCTTCTACTGTTGCCAGTATTTATACCCACCCACTGTCTCACTGTGATATCTTCTACTGTAGCCAGTATTTATACCCACCCACTGTGATATCTTCTACTGTTGCCAGTATTTATACCCATTCACTGCGACACCCTCTACTGCTGTCAATAACTTTACCCTCATCCAACTGTGTTACCTCACTACCATTGCCCTGCTGCCTAGTACTACTGCTACCAATCTAGAATGTACAAACCTTTGATAATACTCATCTCACTCCTTATCCTTGGGCTCCCCAACTTCTCAATTGCTTTCAACCAAGACACTAACCCCATTCCAATCCTACACCATGGAAGGAGACGGCCAGAACTCCCACACCACGCCACACCAAAGACCAACCACTCACCCCACTCCCACCTACTTAACATCCCCCTCCAACTCTTCAAAAAGACACAAGCCAAGAAACAACGTCAGCAACGCATACTGAAATGTGCATTGATAAACGCCAGATCAGTACGCTCAAAATGGCCTGCAGCCATGGACCTAATACCTCTACACAATCTCGACATCCTGATGATCACTGAGACATGGCTGTCCGATTGCGACAATGTCCTCTTGAATCAGATGCTACCCCCAGGATTTTCCCTATATACATGCCACAGGTCCACCCAGAAAGGTGGCGGAACACTCATCCTTGCCAAAACAGACCTTCAATTCAAGTTGCGTACCACCTCCAGCTCAACTCACCTTGACATTCTCACCATATCAAATGAACTTTGTGCCATCAACCTCATTTACCGGGCACCCACTCCATCACCAGATGACCTATCTACAATAATTGAACTAGCATGTACCACTTCCACCCCGCACTCTCCAAATTGGTTAATCGGCGACTTTAACCTCCCATCCCTTCAAAGTAGCCACTCCACAGCATTCCTTGAGGCCCTACAGGATCTAGGATACAATCAATGTGTCGACTCTGCCACCCACACTAAGGGGGGCAAGCTGGATCTCATATTCGCACCTCTTTCTGACGCCTCGTCATCCCAGGACCTTGCACTATCCGTAACACCAGTCCCGTGGTCTGACCACCATCTCCTTAACTTCCACATACCCATAAGCACTCCCAGCAACAGTCATATAACTACAAATACTCCCAAGAATCTAGCAACCCGCTTCCGCCCTCTCAACAAGAGCAAAGTCCTAGAGAACCTCCAACCTCTTATGACCAACACATCCCTCAGCCTGGATGACCTCATATCTAAATGGGATGAAAACCTCAGAGATGCATCCTGTCCATCTCACACCACGAAGACAACAATACGACGAGAACATGCACCCTGGTTCTCCATGGACCTACGAACATCTCTACACCACCTACGCCAACTTGAGAGACAATGGCGCCGAACCCAATCCGCTGAAGCACACACCGCCTATAACTCATACTTGCTAACTCACCGTGCGAAGATAACGCAAAAAAGGAAACTCTATCACACTGATATACTAAAACGCTCCATCAACAAACCACATGCCTTGTTCAATATAGTAAAGTCCATAACAGGAGAGCCTGTCTCAGCCCACCCTCCAATGCCTCAACCTCAGGACTATGCAGATTATTTACAATCGAAGATGATCAAGACCAACACAAACATAGGCACCAATAACCCCTCCACACCATCTAAAACATCTCAAACAACTCCTCTATGCAACTTCACCGCAGTATCCACTAAAGAGGTTGAAAACATTGTTGCCTCTGTTAACCCCAGCACTGCACCTAATGACCCCTGTCCAGCCAGCTGGATCAAAGAGCTTCGCCATGACATAAGCAACATCCTGGCTAACATACTGAACCAGTCCTTTATCACTGGATCATTCCCGCAGAGTCTCAAAAGCACCTCTATCAAGCCCCTACTAAAAAACAACAAACTAGACCCTTCGAAAGTAGAATCCTTCAGACCAATATCAAGCATCCCACAGCTTGCTAAGATCATCGAAAAAGCCACTCAACAACAAATCCAGCAACATATCGACACCCAAGCACCGTTGGATCCTGTCCAACACGGATTCAGGGAAGCACACGGAGTAGACACTGTCCTCACAACCCTGTTCAACGATCTGATCACAGGAATCAACAACATACAACAAGGCTTTGTCCTCATCTTCCTGGACATATCTGCCGCCTTCGACTCGGTGAGCCATGACATACTTATACAACGCCTAAAAGAAAAGGGGATCCAAAGCACAGCGCTAAAATGGTGTGAATCCTACTTATCTAATAGGTGGCAACAAGTCAAGGTTGACCAAGCATCTTCCAAACCATTTCTGCAAACACAGGGAGTTCCCCAAGGATCGTCCTTATCATCCCTGATGTTCAACATTTATATGCAGCCGATATGTGACTTGATTCGATCCTTCAACGTAAAGTGCCTGGCATACGCTGATGACATCCTCCTTTACATGCCGTTCTTGATAGACCAACCAGTGCTCTCCCCAATCATCAACTGCTTCGAAGCAGTAGCCAATTGGCTATTATCACAAAACTTACGGATCAATCACAGTAAAACAGATGTCCTATTTGTCACAAAGAACCTCAAATTCATACCTCCTTCATCACTACGTGTCAACAATGTAGAGTTGAAGTCCAAATCCACAATCCGTTACCTCGGCATCACCCTGGACCAGCACCTGAACATGACAACGCATATCAAAAACATCACAAAGGCAATATACCATAAAATCAGAACTCTACGCCACCTTCGACACCTACTGGACTTCACAGACTATCGGACAACCTTCCAGGCACTAGTCCTTCCACATGTCGATTTTGCAAACATCATCCTGCACGGCCTCCCACAATCAACTTTAAAACCCCCTCCGCTTAGCCTTGAATGCAGCCGCAAGAGTCCTCTCCGGATCGTCAAGATCCGACCACATAACACCCATCATGAAAGAATTGCATTGGCTACCTCTACATGCCAGGCTCCAATACAAATCATTGGTCCTCACTTTCAAAGCCCTAAATAACTACCCCCCTACACCAATCAGCAAACTAATTCATGGCACCCCAGAAAACAGAAACAGAAGATCTACTGCACGGAACACATTAGCAGTCCCTAAGTTAATGACTAAGTGCACAAAAGCTACATCCAACAGAGCCTTCTCATTATTTGCCCCTTCAAACTGGAATGCACTCCCCCACGAAATCCGTGGAATAAAAAGCCTCATCCTATTTAGAAAAGCCATAAAGCTCCACCTGTTCACAAAATGCTACTCAGAAACCTCCAGCGATAGAAGCACAACTAACAACCTGCAAACTTCCCCCACACACCAGTCGCCCCTGCACGTCAACACCACAAATAATAGGTAGTCCCCCAAACCCTACCAACCTTCACAAAACTAATGCAACACCCAGTTACATTAGAGCATTGTACATAGTTTGAGTTAATATGTATTTAGTTTCCCCGTTTTCTCCCCCATGTTCAATTCCCTGTTATTTGTAAACTCAATGTTATTTGTATACATTGCAGTATTCTTGTTCGATGTACACCACGCTGATTTTAATAGCGCGGTATAGAAGAAAATGTTAAAAAAATAAATAAATAAATAAATATTAAAATCCAAAAGCGGCCTGACAGAGGTGAGCCTTTAGCATGGATTTGAAGTGGGAGAGAGATGAGACTTGACGTAAAGATACAGGTAGTTTGTTCCAGGCACAAGGAGCATCAAGGTGAAAGGATCAAAGTCTGGAGTTGGCAGTGGAAGAGAAGGGCACAGAGAGAAGAAAGCCAGTGGAAAGTGGAGTTCACAAGGATGGCTGTAGGGAGAGAGAAGAGAGGAAAGGTAGTGAGGAGCAACAGAATAAATACATTTTTAGATCAGAAGGAAAAGTATGAATTGGATATAGAAACAAAAGGGAAGCCAATGAAGTGATTTGAGAAGAGGGGCTATATGAGTATATTGAGGCTGGGGGAAGATTAGCCGTGCAGCAGAGTTTTAAACAGATTGAATGGGAGAGACATGACTCGGAGGGAGACCAACAAGGAGGAGGTTGCAATAGTCAAGGCGAGAAGTGACTAAAGAGTGGATAAGTGTTTTAGTAGTGTGTTCAGAAAGGAAGGGGTGAATTTTGTTAATGTTGTAGAGAAAGAAAGGATAGGTTTTTGCTATCTGTTGGATATGTGAGGAGAAGGACAGGGAGAGGTCGAAGATGGCCCCAAGGTTATGAACTGAGGAAACAGGAAGCAGAAGAGTGTTATCAACAGAGATAGATTAAGGGGGGAAGAGAGAAGAGGGTTTAGGGGGAAAAATAAGAAGTTTGGCTTTGGCCATGTTCAATTTCAAATGGCTGTGGGACATCCAGGTAGCGATGTCATATATGCAGGCAGATATAAAAGCTTGGAGTGTAAGAGAAATATCAGATGTGGATAGATAGATCTGTGAGTCATCAGCATAAAAATGATATTGAAACCATGGGAGGAGATGAGAGCACCAAGGGACTAGGTATAAAGAGAGAAAAGGAGAGGTTCTAGAACAGACCCTTGGGGTACTCCAATTGAGAGAGGGATAGCAGTAGAGGAGGAACCACCAGAACAGACACTGAAGGAGTGATGGGAGAGATAAGAAGAGAACCAGGACAGTGCAGAGCCCCTAAAACCAAGTGCGGACAATGTATCAAGGAGAAGGTGGTGGTCAACAGTGTCAAAAGTAGCAGAAAGGTCAAAAAGAATGAGGACTGAGTAAAAATCTTTGGATTTAGCCAGGAACAAGTTGCTGGAAACTTTAGCAAGAGCCATTTCAGTAGAGTGTAAGGGACGAAAGCCATATTGAAATGGATCGAGGAGGGCTTGAGAGGAAAGAAAATCAAGGCAACAGCGGAGAACTGCACGTTCAAGAATTTTGTAAATGAATGGAAGAAGGAAAACGGGTCAATAATTAGAAGGACAAGTAGGGTCAAGTGAAGGTTTCTTGAGGAGAGATGTGACCAGAGCACGCTTGAAGGCTGCAGGGAAAGTTGAGGTAGAGAATTAGCGCCATACTCCTGATCTGTATTGAATATTAGCTTGTTTCTTATGAGAAGTGGATTTGTTGTAGGAGCTGGGAAGAGGATTGCCAGAGCTGGGAGGCTACTGCACACCTGCTGCTCGAAAGCTCATCTGTGGTTATTTAGGAGAAGTATTGTGATTCTTTTCGGAAGTCCGTACCTTATTAAGAAGGTGTCAACACAGGAAACGTTCCAGAAGAGGATATTGTTAAAGGGTACACTACCAAGGATTGCCTAGTGCTGCAGATGTCTGTTGTTGTATTAAAGCTGGCTTCATTTTTAGAGGTAACACAACAAAATCTTTGCTTTTTGTGAACTGAATACCACTTATCTAATGTAGCAGAAAATTGTTTCATTTTGGCAAAAGCAGATTCTAGTGTGGGCACTGGACTTTTTTCGAAGCAGTTTCTCCAAATGGATGAGTTCTGCGCATACCCTGACTGTCATGAACCTCACTTCTAAGCCAGGATAGGTGGAGTGTGATCTCAGTCTCTCAGATTTACTGCTAATGCTCAGTGTAGTACTTGCATCGTGCCAAAAAGAGCACCTCCTGCTGGAGTTCGTAAGATGTTACATATATGGATAAATTATCAGGGGGTGCTTGGAAATTCCTCTTAATTAAGCCTATGGCACTCAATACGATGGGAAATAACTTGGTATCTTTCTGCCACATTTGCCCTCTAAAGAAACAAAATTAGTCTTTAAGGAGGCAATTTTATAAAATCAATGTAGCAGTCAATGTGTGTTAAAGGCCTCATAAAATATTGACTGGCATAAAAGTACATGCCATGTCATGAAGGCATCAATTTTGCTGGTAGGCATAGCCAAGGGTGCGGGTGGAGTTTACAAGTATGCAAATTGATTATAAAGTATCTTAATTTATGCATATACTTGCATACTTCACACATGCTCATTCACATCTATGAGAGAGCAGATGGAAATGTCCGCTCCTGGATTTGAGGCGATCCCTGCAACGTGTGCTAGTATTTTATATGTGGCTATGTGTCTTTGTAAAACAGGCCTAATATAGGTGATGGCTTAGGCTCTTATCCTAGCCACCCTGTTAGAAAATTACGCTCCCCAAGGGCAAGTTTGAGCCCTCCAGCTTTGCTTACAAAATCATCTGCTCTTGGTACCCTTAAGCCTGCAAACACATTTTGAAAGAGAAAATCCCTGAATAATTTTCCCTTTTGAAAACTGCTGTGGGGCTGGTGTCACAGATATTTTGTATTTTATAGGTGCCAACCTATGACATGATGTGTAGCCAGGCTTTTTCTGCCTTTGAACTCTATCCCTACCACGGCCTCCATCTCATAGCCAAGTTTCTTCAGATTCCATTACCAATATTGGCCTGTTGCCTCCTCGACTTTTACTGCTGGGATATTCCAGACTTTCATTCTTACAGTCCTGTAGTTAATTCAACATCCAGACCCTCCAACTTTTTTAACATTCACACAGCCATCAAAACTACTGAAGCCATTGTGCAAAAAACATCCTGCAACGCTCATTGATGGTTTTCAACTGACTCTCCCTGCAGATTAGCACAGCCTTGAAGCAGCTGTACCACTGCCATTCAGATATGGTCTCAGGGTAGTCATGGCTTATTCCAGGCAGTAAAAATCGCATGCATGGTTTAAAAATGCTTGTCCCAGTCAGATCATCATGTTTGCCTCTGTTACTGTAGGGCTAACTACCCAGTAGGAGTCTTTGATCCTCACAACAAACCACTCCTTCAGTGCTGTCAACGAAATAAACATCAACTTGTCAACGGGCCTGTAGCTGAGCACTCTTACACTTTGAAATTCACTTCCACTAGAATATGGGCTATAAAGCAGATATCTGCCTGCATTTCAGGAAAGAAATTAACACTTGGTCATTCCTTCAAGTGTCTGGTTAGCTCCTTTTAGATTTGATCAGCTGACAGATGCCCCAGGGAGAAAGTGGCTTTTCCTGCTATAGAATTTTGGTGGGTAGCCTCTGCTCGTTGGCAATGTCTTGTGTGGCATCTGTGATTACACATTAGCTTCATTTTGATATGATGAGTTATCTGTGGTTGGGAGGGTTGTAGGGTGTAATACTATAGTTTATGTAGGACGTGGTTGTATTGAACTATATTATTTTATGTTGTCGTTTTTATTGATGTTACTTTCTGTAACCCATCCTGGGTTTTTCAAGAGAATGGTAGATGAATTATAAACACATGAGCATATCTGCTATCCATAGTCATATGTCTGCACACATATTTAGGCACAAACATCCACAGTCCAGTTCCCTCTGTCCTGGCTTCAAGGTCACTCTGTCAGTCTGAAGAGAATCACACTGAAAGTACCTATGGCCTTCTCTTCTGTTTTCCTTGTCAGGGACCCAGGAAGGGCCGGACAGACTCTCAGACCCCTCCATCTCTTTGCAGCTATGCCTCCAGAATCCTCTGCCTTTCCTTTAGAGAAAGGGCTGAGGCTGTTTGCTAGGAGTTGTGATCACACCTCATAAATTGTGTCAGCTGTTATTTAATGTGCTGACTGGAATCGTGGCTCTCAAGTTTTACTCCATACAGTGTAAATATCAGAGCTTGTAGCAGTGAGAAAACACGATGACTGCAGTTGTAAGCATCTCACTTCGGATTGCACAGTCTTGATGGAATTAAATGAAAGCTGCGAGCTGATTAATTAAAAGCACAGGTTGGAGCTGCTAGGTTAAAGCATGGCTGGCAGCTGTGCCTGCCTTACCTAGGATAGTTTAACCTAGTTTTCATGTCAGTTTTCTCTCATTCTGCTTCTTCTTATATAGCTCTGCTCTCAGGCAACCTTCTCGCTGTCACCACGAGCAGGACATTCCTGTTCCAACCAATAAATGGTTGATGCAACGAAACCAGACAATAGTGGTAAAGGACAAAAAAACCACCAGAATGTCAATGATAATAGAGGCGTCCATGGTCAAGTGATTATTCTGTGAGTTAAAAAGAGGGAGAAGATCCTCAAATACGAAGCGATGCACTTAGAGACCAAGAAAATGCAGCAGAAAGACGCAGAAATATTTCCCATTGTAGCCCTCTTGAAGCCCACCTTGATAATGTGCCTGTATATATTACATCGTAGAAAGTCCAGAAGAAAGCTGTCTGTGACACGATGGCGAGCATTAGCAGTAAACATGAGAGATTTAGTCATACTCCACCTACATTGGCCTAGGAGTGAGGTTCACGACTGTCATGGTATGTGCAAAACGAACCCATTTGGAGACACTGCACCAAAAGAACACACAAGCTTGTAACCAAGCTTAGGCCTCGATTTTCCATGTTAATTGATATTCTCATAGGTCTCATTAAGACATGCTTGTTGTCACTGAATATTACATCCACTGGAATGACTATGATGGGCTTCGAAAAAATATTCCTTTAAGGAGAGTGCCCTCATATGTTTTAGTGAATGAAATCAATGTAGTGCATTCCTAAAAAGGCTCAGCTCTTTGGGGGAAGGAAACTCCCTTACACACTATACTTTGTGATCTGTCCTTGGCAGTGATTTTATCTAAATATTAACTCATCTATGGGGAGCACAGTTGCAATGTTCAGTATTAGTGGGAAGGATCTGACAGGGTCTTCTGAAGAAGGAAGGGGCCAGGGTCACTCGGCCAGGCTAATCGCCTGAGGAGGGTCAACAGGAGGAAGATGGATCCGCCGAAAACAATCATATGTTCTAGAGAAAGAGAGAACTGGGAAGTGGGGAGATTCTTTTACTTCTTCTAAGTATCAGTACGCCTCTCTCTTTATCAGTTCTCCCACGCCCTCCTGTTCTCCTCCCTCCCCCACCCCCATTGTGTTCCTCTCTGTCTATCTCTCTCCCCCTAACCCTCCAGCTACCTGCCTTCTCATACCTCCTGTCTTCCTCTGCTCTTAGTGTTGCCGTCCATCCAAAATTGTCCTGCAGCTCCATGATTGAGCAGTTGTTAGTGGGCATTCAAATTCAAAGTAAGATTTCCAGAACTGCTAGTTAGTTTTTAACCTTTATCACAGTTCAAAGCACGTTAACATAGGTTATGCTTTACAGAGAATAAGTAATGCGGAATAATATAAAAAGGAATGGTGTAAAATGTAAGAAAAAGTAAGTCCGCTGGTAGATAGCGCAGTACAGGGCATAGCTGTATGGAGGGTGAAATCTGGCAATAGGGTGCAAATAACAGGGAGAACCATGCACTAGATAACCAGAGCAAACGTCTGTCACATAATGCAAGATGCAGGGATGTGCATTGGGCAAAAGTGTTCAGTTTCTTTTAAATTCATTTGGGCTTATTCCTGCTATTTGGGATTTTTGTAGTTTACATTGCATATTCAGTTTAATAAAAACAATTTGAATGCATGTTAGAACTTTTTAATGAGCACATATTGACAATGTGTGTTAATGTGTAAGTTACCTTTCATCAAACTGATTTAGCAGGGTAATGAAAACATATGGCTTTAGTAGGAGGTGAATTCATTTGAGGCTCTGTTTCTGGGATTAAGGAAGGGAACTGGATTTGTTTGGTGAACTGCCATGTTATTGGATAAATCAAGGTGGGGATCTCTCTGTTCTGAATATGATCAAAAGAGACAGATTTTCAACTCTTTCCTGAAACTCAGGAGATCTGGAAGCCATAAAGATGGTTTAAAATCAGCAAAGGTGTACGACAAGGCGGCATACTTTTCCCCTACCTGTTTAATTTATATGCAAAACAAATCATCAGAAAAGCAGGACTGTATGAAGACAAACGAGGTGTGAAGATTGGTGGTAGACTCATCAACAGCCTTTGCTATGCTGATGATACCACATTACTGACTGAAAGTGAAGATGATCTGAAACATTCACTTCTCAAGATCTAGAAACATAGTCTTAAAATGGGCCTGCACCTTAAAATAAAGAAGACAACGATCCTGACAACTGGCAAAAACAATACATTTATGTCTGATGGAGAAGAAATTGAAATAGTGGACAACTTTAACATGCTTGGATCAATAATCAATAAAGAAACGATAAGCAGTTGAGAAATCCAGCGATGTATTGCTCTTGAAGGACCTAGACAAGATTCTTAAGAGCAGAGATGTCTCCCTCCATATAATGTGCACCACTGTTTGTTTGTTTTTCCTATTATTGCACTAAGTTACTTGTAAACAGTCTTGACTTGTAGGAAGACGGTATAGAAAACCCCCTGTTAAATAAATAAATAAATAAATAAAATAAATACAAAGATTTGACTTGTCCAAGTCATGGTATTTTCAATAACGTCATATGGATGCGAAAGTTGGAAAGTGAAAAAGATAGACAGGAAGAAAATTGATGCCTTTGAATTATGGTGCTGGCGGCGAATATTGTGTATACCATGGACTGCCCGAAGAACAAACCAGTCGGTACTTGAGGAGATCAAACCTAAGCTTTCTTTAGAAGTTCAGATGGCAAGACTTTGACTTTCATACTTTGGACACATCATACGAAGAGAGAGATCATTAGAGAAAGACATCATGCTTGGCAAGATAGAAGGTCAACGCAAAAGAGGAAGGCCAGCAATGAGATGGATTAATAGAATAACAGCAGCTATGGGTGTCACTATTAACTGAAGAACAAACACAGTTGAGGACAACTATCCAGTGGGTTGTCATGAGTCGACACCAATTCGATAGCACTTAACAACAACAACAACAAAGAGTGCCATAGGATAGGGACTGGCCTGTAAAGGTGTGTTACCTTCATGGCTGATACAACTAAGCAGATTAGTAGCAGGGAAAAGAAAGGTCATGAAGGAGTTTAAGGTATTCGGTCCTTGCTGAGATAGTGTGATGCCCAGCCTTTGAGGGTCTCATAGGCTAGGACCAGTATTATAAATTTGGCCTGAAAAAATGGTTGGCAGCCATTGAAGAGTTTTAAGGGTTGCTCTGATTCTTTCAAATCCGTTTATGATTTGGATTATTTGTGTTGTAACACTTTGTAGGAGCTACCGATGCTGGTTTAGTTTATTTGTGAAGGCGACAGCCCCAATGTAAATGACATTACAGAAGTCCAGGCAAAAGATTACCCAAGTTTTATTTACTGTAGAGCTTAGATAACAATGGTCTTTTTAACCCTCCCATAAGACCTCTGTCTTTTGTAGGTTTAGCCTAACTTGCTTTGATGCCACTGATCAGACATCTTTTCAAGGCAATCACTGAGGTCTGTGACGATGCTGCTGGACATTCCTTCTAACTGTCCTGACACTATCTTGAGAGTGCCAGGGGGTCTGTGGGCAGGGTGAGAATGCTTGCAGCACTTATGTGGTTAGCGGCAATTTTCAGTTCAGCTATCCAGAGAGTGGCTGAATATCGACGCTGTTCAGATAGCTGCGCCAGTCAGTGCAGAAATCAGATATTCAGTGAAAGAGATTATCCGGATTCCAGCACCGAATATCTGCTTTCAGTTTTGCCCTCAGATTAGGCATAGGGGATTGTGTGGAGAAAGGTGCTGAATTCATACCCATAGTTTGTACCATATGCACTAAATCTGCTTTGTGGAAAGTCATCCAAACATGCTTCCAGAATGGCAATGACTGGTACCGGCAGGGTTGGGGAAATGGACTTCATGGCACAGTGCCCAGTCCCCAGGTGTGAGGCACTTATCACTGAGCTCTGCCAGAACCAGCAGAGGCTTCCCCAGTAAACGATTTCATAGCCGATCATAAACTGCAGGGGTACTATCAGCCCAACAAGATTCAAGCATACCTCGAACAGGTTTTCTGGGGCAAAGGTTTGGTAGCGGCCTGTTCTGAGGCTATCAATCTCATGACTCTGGGGCTCAGGGACAGGATGCAGCTTTCACCAGCAAGAACAGTACTGAAAAGTGGGAGAACATTAATTCCTCCAAATGATTTGTGTCACTAAAGAAAGAAGCAGGGGAGAGAGGAGAGAATGAAGTGATTTCCCTTAGATACTCTCCCATGCGCTGTTCCAGAGAGAGAGCTGTTACTGTAAAGATATCTGTAGTTGGAAGGCTGTATCAGGCTGTGATTTATCCGCCCCCCCCCCCCCTTCTCCGCTCTCTGCAGCATCTTTGATAAATTTGGCCCTTTTGTCCAGAACATTAGCCAGATACCCAGCCTGCACGAGGACTGAAGCTTCTGTATTAAATGCAAGATAATATAGACAGAGACTTTGGCTTCCTCCAGCTTCATAAAAATAAATTCTGTGGCCAGAGTTTCAAAATTCTGCAGCAGATTTTGAATATTTGCGGCACATTCAATATATTTGCATAAAATTTCTATTAAATAATATGTTAAACTTTTCTACGTCATTAAAATAAAGGGCCAGATATTCAAAGGCATTTATTGGGCTAGAAGTGCTGGCAAGAGGGAAATTCAGCGCTACTATCCAGACACTGCTGAGGAACATTTCCTCTGACTGCTGGGGCACTGTTCTGGGGTGGTCTGGTGGTCCCAGGTGTTATCGGGTTAGCGTCAGTTTTCAGTCTATCAACCAGATAAGAAACTGCATAAAGTTAGGACACCAGAACTGCAGGCCTAGCTTTATGTCATTGCCTATGCCAATGGCTGATAGTGCTGGCGATCAGCATCGAAAGTGGAAGCCGCTATGCAGACCGTCCTGCTGTTCCATTCCAGTTTCATTTTAAGTGCAGTGACTGACATTTAAAGAAATGCTGACCACTGTGGGCTCCATATAAGGCTGAAAGTTGTTTTCCAACCAGTCTGGTGTTCCTAGATATGTTCTTGTTTGTTTGTCGTTCATTTTTTTTCCTTCATTTTGGTTTTCAACACTATTATTTTAGAATGCGTTTTTCTGCCTTCAACTCTCACATCTTCGCTTAGGGGTGCGCGTTCATCGCCATGGATTCGGTTCATTTGGGTGCCTAAAAAACATTTGTGCATGTAAATTGCTTGTGAATACCTATACCTATGAATTAACATGTGAATAAATGATTTGTGCACTCAAGCATGCATAAAAGGTGCACATTTAAGAGAAATATGTGCACACACATCGAAAGCTTGTTATATAATAGCAACCAGCGGAAGATGGGTGCATTCACACAATGGCAAGCACTTGTGCAGATGGGCTGAGTCTGGGCGGAGCCTACGGATAAGTGTCCGGATTATTAAATACTTTCATTTAAGCGCACACTAGAAAATGTTAGAGCGGGAGTAAGTCCTGCACCTAAGGATGGTGTAAATGGGCCTTAACCTAAGGCGGGATCTCTGCACACTTACAGCACCTACCATGGCTCTCTGTGATCCAGTTGCCTTCCTCCCTCTAATATTCTTGCCTGCCTCACCTCCTTTCTCTCTTCTCATTGATACCTCCTGTCGCTTTTCCTCCTTCCTTCTGGATTCTCCCCCTCCTGCCTTTCCTCTCATGCAGCCTCGCCACCATGTTTCCACTTCTCTGCCCCATCCTCTGAGCTTTTCTTTCCCTTTCCCCACCCCTCCCTACACCTCTATCCCCCATCTCTCCTTCCTTTTTCTCTTTTTTCCTTTCTTCTCTTCTTTTTCCTGTCCACATCCTCTTTCTCCCTCCCCATCCTCTCTTTCCTGCCTTTCTCTCCTCACCTTCTTCTTTATCTCCCCTGGTCCAATCATTTCCCTTCCCCCCTCAAGTCTATCCTCCTTCTCCTCTCTGGTCTGACCCTAGTTCCTGGCTGGCAGGACACAGAGTCTGTCGCTTCATACCACATCTGCTTCCTGCTGCAACCCAAGCCAGACTCACTACTGCCACTTAACATTTTTATAGCGCTACAAGGCACACGCAGCACTGTGACTCATGGTTTGACCTCATGCGACGGTGAACCGCTGTGTGGCCCAGGTGGTAGGCATGCTATGAAATGTCACTGGATTGCAACGTACAACAGGGAGATCACTGCGTACTCCAGCCAGACACCACTTCCTTCTGGTTTCCTGCGATTCCACGCAGATGCCACTGAGAGTGGGGAATTCCTTGGCAAGGGCCAAAGTGTGCAGCTCAAACATAGTAAAATCACAGGAGATGAGGGGAGTAAACACAGGACCCTGATCACAGCCTGTGCTCTCAATAAACATTTCTTTCAAGAATTTCAAAAAAGGCAACAGATGAACATTTCCAAAGAGAGAACTAGCTATCAGAGGGCAAAACTCTTTCCCTCTTCTGCTCCTCTACACACTCTCCTGCCCCAGTTGAACACATTTTCAGATTTCCATTGCCATTCTCACCCCCCAACACGTACAAGTAGTAACCATCTCCTCCGTGTCTGGCCAAACCATGCAAATATTCCACCTTCCTTGATCAGAACTGGTGCTGCTCTGTGCGGCTTTTGTTTATTTTGTGTTCTGCCGGCTTTTACAATCACTGGTGGAGCCCCCAGGTCCCACGGGGGTGACTCACCCATCCAAAGATTCTCTTCCCATGACCCGCTCCCCTTGCTGAAAGCCTCTGCAATCATGATACCAGCTTCAGTTTTGGGAGTATACAGTAACAGAACTGATCCAACTGTCAGGGTTTGGCATCCCCTTAAGCATTTCCCATAAAACTATCCGTAAATTCAAAAGCATATGAAACCAGTTGGCAGAACTCTCCTCCTGTCTGCCAACTTCTCAGATAGACAGACCACTTCAGTTCACTAACACAGCCCACTACATATGTTACACTTACTCCAATTAGCAGACGCTTCTGTGGCTCCGTAAAAGCTACTTCATAACCATGACAATGTACCCCTTTCAGTCTGTACATTCTGTCTGTCTGTACATCTGTCCTCTAGCGTAGGCCTCTATATCTGTCTTGCAGGATTCACTTATGTTTAAATCTATACTCAATACTTGTCTCTCTCTCGGCTACTCTATGTGCTATATGCACGGTACAGTATATTACACAGAGATCATATTCTCTGTAGTCATTTTAGACCGAGTTCTCTGTTGATGACCTTCTAGGAGTTCGGCACCTGACATTCTGCCTGCTTAATGTCTTCTAGTCTAGACCATATGTGGAGAATTCAGTGAACATAGTCTGATGCACAAAGGGTGTTGATATGATAATAACCATTCTAAAGAGGTCAGAGTCCAATTGCATTTTGGGTTTTACTTTTTTGGGAGTGTGTGTGTTGGGGGGGGGGGGGAGATTTATTTTATTTTGGACCTGAATCAGCAGGTACATTGTCCACTAATAAACAATTTTGATCATCAAGGACTCTGGTTGCTCTGGTTAGAAAGTACATGGAAAGGTGGAGATTGCGCCAATTGTGATAATTTATTCTAGAACTCAAGAGAAAAGAACAGGAGAGGAAGTAGAGAAGGGCCTGAGCTCAGTCTGAGTCTGAATTTAAGAAAACGAAGGAGTTTCTTGTCAAGGAAGAGAATGACCAATGCTGAACGGGGCTCGGCCAGGTCATGCCTGGACTCGGATTCACAGGAGATGCTAAAGCCAGGTTATAAAGTAGCTATAAAACATTTTAAAATGTGCTTATTTTGTAAAGATCCCTAAATATTACTACTACTACTATTACTACTTAGCATTCAGCACTGTACAAAAGCACATAAGTGAGAGTCCCTGCTGCACAGAGCTTCCAGTCTATTGAAGAGAGAGAAACAGAACAAATGGAGGGTGGGGGGTGGGAAGGTGCAGGGCAGTTCTTGGGGGAAATTAATAAAAGACACATGGGTGTTAAACAGGAGAATAAGGGGGTCAGGATCCAAAAGCAGCTGAAGGTGGGGTTTTAGCCTGCCTTTGAATAAGACCAGAGATGGAGTCGGACGCACTGACTCGGGTAGTCTATCTTAGGCATTCAACACAGCAAGGTGGAATGAAGAGAGTATGGAGTTGGCAGAAGAAGAGAAGGAGAAAGATAAAAATGATTTGCTTGATGAGCAGAACTCGCAAGGCGGGGTGTAGGGAGAGATAAGAGATGAGGAGGAGTGACGGCACTTCTAGATCAGGAGAAGTTTGGATGCTGAAATGGATAGGAAGCCAGCGAAGTGACTTGAGAAGAGAGGTCTTGCTACATGTAGGTCTGAACAGATTCAAGGAGAGAGAGATGATTCAGTAGAGACAAGTGAGCCAAGATGGGGGGTGATAAGAGAGTGGATAATGGTCTTGGTAGAGTCTTCCAAGAAAAAGGGATGCATGTTGCTAACGTTATAGAGAAAGAACTGACAGGTTTTAGCCATATGTTCAGAGAAAGAGAGAGATTACTATTACTACTGATCATTTGTACAGCACTACAAGGTATATGCAGCACTGGACAGACACATGTAAGAGACAGTTCCTGCTCATCAGAGTTTACAATCTAGTCACGACAGACAACACAACAGCTGAGGGAAGGATACATCTAGGGGAATGGTAGGGAAATATATGGGAGACTAAGCAGATCAGGATCCAAACGTGGCGTCAAAGAGGTGAGTTTTCAGCCTGGATTTGAAAAGGGCCAGAGATAAAGCCTGACATACAGACTAAGGTAGTTTGTTCCAGGCATAAGGAACAGCAAGGTGAAAGGAGCAAAGTCTGGAGTTAGCAATAGAAGAGAAGGGCACAAATAAAAAGGATCTGCCAGAAGAGCGGAGTTCCCGAGGAGGGCTGTAGGGAGAGATAAGGGAGGAAAGGTAGTGAGGAGCTGCAGAGTGATGCACTTATAGGCAGCAGAAGAGTGAACTGGATGCAGAAATGGATAGGGAGCCAATGAAGCGACTTGAGAAGAGGGGTTACATGAGTATATCAAGGCTGGTGGAAAATTAGCTGCACAGCTGAGTTTTGAACAGATTGAAGGGGAGCGAGATGATTCAGAGGGAGACCAGCAAGGAGTAAATAGCAATAGTCAAGACAGGAGGTGTTTAAATAGTGGATACGTGTTTTGGTAGTGTGTTCAGAAAGGAAGGGGCACATTTTGCTGATGTTACAGAGAAAGAAAGAATAGGTTTTAGCTATTTCCTGGATGTGTGTGGAGAAGGAGAGGGAGAAGTCAAAGATGATCCCAAGGTTGCGGGCCGAGGAAACAGAGTAGTAGAGTGTTATCTACAGAGATTGAGAAAGGAGGAAGGGGAGAGGAGAGGAGGGTTTAGGGGGAAAAATAAGAAGCTTAGATTTGGAGTCAAAGGTTGTGAGCCAAGGAAACAGTGAGGATAACACTGTTATCCACAGAAAAAGAGAAGGAGGGAAGGGGGAAGGTGGATTTAAGGGGAAAGATAAAAAGCTGTGTCTTGGCTACGTTCAGTTTCAGAGGTGGCGGAACATCCAGGCAGCAACATCAGAAAAGCAGGCTGAGATTCAGGTCTGGATTCCAGGAGAGATTAGTGATGCAGAGAGGTAAATCTGAGTCATCAGCATAAAGATAGCACTGAAAACTATGGGAGGAGATCAGAGCACCAAAGAAACAAGTATGGAGAGAGAAGAGAAGGAATCCCAAGACAGAGCCCTGAGGCTGGAAGCGGGATTGAATCTGAGGAGGATCCACCAGAGAATACATGAAAAGTGCAATGGGAGAGATAGGAAGACAACCAAGACAGAATAGAGCCCCAAAATCCAAGTGAGGACAAGGTAGTGAGGAGAAGATGTTGAACGACAGTGTCAAAAGCAGCAGATAGTTCAAGAAGGATGAGTTGTGGCTAGAAACAGGTCACCTAAGACTTTGGCAAGGGCTGTTTCTGTAGAAGGTAGAAGACAAAAGCCAGATATGCCCACTTCAGAAGTCCCCTCCTGCCCCCTCCCCGCACTCCCTTAAACCACCTCTTACATCCAGCTCTTCTGATTTCATCAAATTAAGCTTAAAGCCAGCAAATGATCCAAACTCCTGAATCTCTTCCATTAAATTACCAAGGAGAGCATGGGGTCAGTCCATTGGTGTAATGATTGTGATGGCCACAAGAAGGGAAGAACACCCCTCCCCTTCACCCCTCCGAAAACCTAAAAAAAAGGTATAGCCGGCAAACATCATATTTAGTTTTAAAATATGTTCCTGAGGGTGAAGTACCCTCCAAGTATGAATGAACTCCAATCTCATACACAGATGACACATACATCACACTACACATAACTGCCCACACAAGTAGGAGCAGGCACGTCCATACTGGAGTCCATTACAGCATTAAAGTCCCCACCCAGTAACAGGCCACTGAGGAAATTTTTCCAGTATGGATGACACTGGTGTGATTAAGGTTGAATTTAATTCCAGTTTTTATATTCTTGCCGGTGCCAGAGAGGTGCCAGACGTGCCAGTAGAGTAGAGGAGTAGCCTAGTGATACGAGCAACTGCTTACTTACTACTCAGCAGATCAAGGTTTTAAATCCTTGGGCAAGTCACTTTATCCTCCGTTGCCTCAGAAGAAAAGGCTGGCAAGCAACTTCCAGTGATATATTGCCAAGAAAACCCAGAGGCAGCTGGGTTGCCAGGAGTCAGCACTGACTTGATGGCACAAAAAAAGAAAAAAAAGGTGCCAGAGAGATGAAAGCAGATTCCATACGATAAGATATATGAACAAAAAGCCCATTACAAGCAAGAAATGAAGGCTACAGACTTATACCTCTATTTGCCGAAATACGGTAGATGAGTTTTCAATGCACGATGAAAAGATACATAAGACTCTAAATTTATGTTGTGGATGTGTGAAGATGAGTACCTAGACATCCAGATCACAAGGATGTCCCTAGAAGCATGTTAGAAACCGGGTATATGGACATCCCTAGCGTGAGAACGTCCAAGTAGAATAGGGGCATGCCAGAGGAGTGGCCTGGATGGAGCAATGGTGTTTCAGAAGAGCACAAGCATGTCAAGCTCCGTTGGTGAGGCCTCCACGCCTATTCCCACTCCTGACCATGAATAAGCAGCAGGAAAGTGCTCGTTTCATGGCGGCAACGTTACAAGGGGGGGAAGAGCAAAATGTGCAAATACAATCTTCAAACAGATTACTTACCGTCAACGCACACCTGAGTGTCTGACATGTCATTGAACATGACGTCCCCCTTCTGGAAAACACCAGCCGGGACGTCCAAGAAGCTGCTTCTGCGGCTGTCCGTTTGAGGACATCTATGTTTCTAAAATCGGGCTAAAATGTAAACGTCCCCAGGTTTTTCTCAGACGTTTTGCCCTGCACATCCCAGATTACACCTGGACGTCCTTTCTAAAATGCCACTTTTGATCTATCTCATAAGCTAGTGGAGTCCATTCAATGCCTGCTCAATACAAAAATAATTTGTCAAGGGTTCTCTTAAACTGAAAGTCCTTTATAGAGGAGTAAGATTATCAAAGTTGTTTAGCGGAACACAGTAACTTCTTTTTTTCCGGAAAAACACTAAAAACACAGTTAACCAACCTGCCAACCATGTTAATCCCCTTGACACGGATATTCAGCAGCACTAACATGATTAGTGTCTCTGAATATCTGTGGATCCACTGCTTCACGCCCCGATGCTAACGCTGAGGTGTTCCAGGGGCGGCACCCGGCAATATTGAGCCGCAGTGAAAGTCAGACGCAGTAAAGGCCGGCCTAACCTTCACCACTAAAACTAACCAGGCAGCGGTTGAATATTACCGCTGCTGGTTAGCTTCATGGTGCGGATACGGCCCCAGCATTGAATATGCAGTTCTACTCTTCAATGGTGGTAGCTAGCTGCCTCTGCTGGATATCAGGCCCTCGTATCATGTCTTCAGGGGCTAAGCCATGTAAAAATCTAAAAAATACAAATGTAAGAATTTATAAAGAATTCTTGCTTGGACCGGCAACCAGTGCAAATGAAAAGTAAAGGGAGGATCTCATAAAATCAGCACAGCCATTATATTCCGTAGTAATTGTAGTGTCACCCTGTTTAACAGGTATACCTAGATAAATTATATTGTAATAATCTAACCGAGGTAAGATCAAAGCCTGTGCTAATATTCTAAAATGCTTCTCATACACGTGAGAGCCTAACATGTCTACTTTTCCTATATTTCAGATATCTGTAATTCTACAGTTAGTTAGGAATGCAAGGAGGCCTCTAGGATCATCAGCAATGTAGCAAATGGTGCTCCTGCACCAGAACAAATGTGAGGTCCTTTTGGATTATCCATCACAGAATTGATCAACCATAGTAATTTTATTTTACTCCCATTCAGGCATAACCTCAGACTCTCTGCGTGAAAGCCTTATTAAGTACATCATACATACATTTGAGAAAAATCTCTTTGTATGGTAATAAAGCAAAATATCATCAGTGTACAAACAAGTTATTTCAAACTTGGTCCAAATAAGCTAAGAAAAGTATTAAATAGTATGGGAGGTTATTGGAGGACTTTGTGGAACTCCACAATCAGACTGTCATAGTTTGGACAATATATTATTCTTTTGCATGTTATATGTTCTTCTTATATATTGCCTAAAACGATTCACAACCACACCTGCTAAGTCCAATTCACTCAGCCTTAATGAAAGAAGCTACTGATCAAATGCAGAGGGTAAATCTAATTGTATTAAGATGGCCTGGCTCCCTTTATCTAAAATTAGTCTAATTTTAAAAATGAAGGATGCTAACGATTTCTCGCACTGAAATAACTCCTAAATGCAGACTGAGTAGAAAAAAAAATCATAATTTTCAAGGAATGTAGCTAGTTGTATCGAAGCAATAGCTTCCAGTAACTTTAAATTAAATCATCATTGCATCAGGAAGGCTGATTAAAGGGGTCTCTTACTAAAGGAAATGTGCGTCTGGCACATGCTAAAAGCACGTTTTGGACGTAGGTTGCGAGCTAGTACAGGGTCATGATAGCGCAGGCTGATTCTCATGCTAACTGTGCATCCCGTGTTAGGGATGTGAGTGGGTGGGTAGGGGGCAGAGAGTGGGCGTGGTGAGCTCTGCTCACCATGCGCTCTCTTGCCTAATGCCACCTCAATAGATGGAATTAAGGGCACCTCCGCTAATGTTGGGCATGTTAGGGGACAGTCTCCATGTCAACTGCTACAAAACCATTGTCCACCCCCCCAACCGTTACTACAATGGTGCTGCACCTGACGTGCCCTGGTTTTGCAGCTATCGGCGCATTAGATGCAAAACTTAGTGCTGTTTAGTACGAGACCCCCCTAAGCTGACTGGGATGTTTAACTAAGATGCCGCAGCCATGTTGTTAACACGGAGAATGCATTGCTCAGTTGAGTGATATGACAGAAACAAAAGATATTTATTGAAGATGAGCGTTGGGTGGTTTGGAAGAACAGAAGATTTGATACATGAAGTGACTGGCATAAGATAAGTGATTATAGGGGTCATTTTAAAAGTCTTAGGAGTATGTTTACTAAGGACCATTAAGGGTGCAAAGGTGCCGTTAGCAGGTATTATCGACACCTGTGAGCAGTTAACGTGGTGGAAAGTGCTGATAACACTGGCTTAAAGGCTGGTAGCATATTACCAGGTGGTAAGGTGGAAAGGGGCGGAGAAGGGGTATAAACTGGGTGGATCATGGGCGGAGACAGAGGGTGCTACCTTAACGGCAGGTGTTATTAGCATGCGGTACAGGCGCAGCTGCCAGGAACCTTAGCACTAGCTCAAAGCAGGCATTAAGGGCTCCCTTGCAGGGAGACAGCTGTTACTGCAGGTTAATCAACACACAGGGAGCCCATTCACCTGTATGCAGTGTGCACTTTCCAGACAGGAGCCATGAAATTAGTTATAGTAGTGGTCAATTGCCAGTCAGAGCATGGTGCCCTTTTAACAAAGGGCACAATGTTGTGGGTGCCAAAGCTGGCAAAAATGGTTACACATGAGTGATTCAGTGGGGCCAGTTGGTCCGCTAGGTGACTGTCTGGGATCTACATCCGTGATGTCCAGTGCAACTCGTCTGTGACAGTGTCACACATATACATGCTGCCACTGTCACCAAAGAGTCATGCAAAGTGTTGTCTGACAACCGCTATTGCCTTCATGCCCTGAATGTCTCAGCCTGCCTTTCCGACATCGCTGCCTGGATGTCCCATCGCTGCTTGAAACTGAACATGACCAAGACTGAACTCCTCGCTTTCCCCCCAACTCTACCCCTCCTCTTTCTCAGTGCCAGTGGATGGATCTACGATCCTTCCCGTTCCCTCAGCCCGCAATTTGGGGGTTATCTTTGACACCTCTCTCTCCTTCTCCACACACATCCAGCTCATAGCTAAGACCTGCCGCTTCTTCCTCTTCAACATTAGCAAAATCTGCCCTTTCCTTTCTGAACACACTACCAAAATGCTTATCCATGCCTTAATTTCCTCTTGTCTAGATTACTGCAACCTGCTCCTTGCCGGTCTCCCCGCGAATCATCTCTTTCCCCTTTAATCTATACAGAATCATGCTGCTCGACTAATATTCCGCCAGTCTCGCCATGCCCACATTACTCCTCAAGTCACTTCATTGGCTCCCCATCCAATTCCGCATACAGTTCAAACTTCTCATACTGACCTATAAGTGCATCCACTCTGCGGCCCCTCAATACCTCTCATCCCTTATCTCTCCCTACATCCCCTCTCGGGAACTTCGCTCCACTAACAAACTACTTCTATGTAGGCCTTTCACTCGCATAGCTAACTCACGCCTTCGCTCCTTTCACCTCGCTGCACCCTACGCCTGGAACAACCTACCTATGTCTATACGCCAAGCACCCTCACTGGCCCTCTTCAAATCCAAGTTCAAAACCCACCTCTTCAATGTTGCCTTCAGATCCTGACTTCCACCCTTATCCTAACCCGATTCCCATCAATCTCCCATGACCGAATTACACAGACCATATTATGCTTTGCACCGAACTGACTATCGCTTTGCATTGTTGTATTACATTGTAAACTTGTTGTTTTCGATTGTAAACTCGGATGAATATTAGATTGTAAGCTCGGATGAGCATGACCCTGAAGAGCAGGGACTGTTTATTATATGTATATCTTTATATGCATGTCTTACCTGTACAGCGCTGCATGCTCGGCGCTATATAAGTGCTAAATAGTAGTAGTAGTGAACAAATTGTGCTATGGTGCTGGAAGATGAGACCCCCAGGTCGGAAGGCACTCAACTAGCTACTGGGGAAGAGCTGAAGACTTTTCAGAGTAAAGCCAGCATTTATGATGTGGTTGGATCAAAGCCCTCGGGAAGTCTGACTGCTGATGTAGCTGCGCATGAAATGAGAGTCAGAAGCTGTAAAGATGTCTTACGCATTGGAACATGGAACGTACGAAGCATGAACCAAGGGAAGTTGGAGGTGGTCAAGAATGAAATGGAACGTGTACAACTTGATCTGTTGGGTGTCAGCGAACTGAAATGGACAGGCATCGGGCACTTTGCATCAGATGATCACATGGTCTACTATGCTGGAAATGAAAGACAAAGAAGAAATGGTGTTGCATTTATAATAAAGAAGAAACTTGCAAGAACTGTAATGAAATACAATGCAGTCAGCGAACGCTTAATCTCTACGAGGATTGCCTATCAACACAACTATAATTCAAGTATATGCCCCAACAACAGCTGCAGAAGAGAATGAAATTGAAGAGTTCTATGGACAAGTACAAGCTGAAATTGACAGAACATGCAAACAGGATATCCTGATAGTCATGGGTGACTGGAACGCAAAAGTTGGAAACAAAGAAGAAGGCAAAGTAGTTGGAAAATATGGACTTGGCAACAGAAATGAAGCTGGAGAAAGACTGATAGAATTCTGCAAGACCAATGATCTATTCATCTCAAACACCTTCTTCCAGCAACACAAGCGGCGACTGTACACATGGACTTCACCCAATGGATTGTATAAAAATCAAATTGACTACATCTGTGGAAGTCAACGATGGAAAAGTTCTATAACATCAACAAAGACAAAACCTGGAGCTGACTGTGGTACAGATCATCAACTACTAGTATGCAAACTCAAGCTAAAGTTGAAAAAGAGCAAACCACTCATGAATGCAGCAAAATATGACCTTGAGAATATACCACTGGAATTAAAAGACAGCCTGCAAGATCGATTTGCTGCTTTAGATACAAATGACAGAGCTCCGGAAGAGTTATGGAATGACATCAAGAAGGTTGTGTTGGAAGAAAGCGAGAAGTCTCTACAAAAGGTGAAAAAGCAAAAGCGGCCAAAATGGATGACGGAAGAAACTCTGAAAATTGACCAGAAACGCAGAGAAGCTAAAGCCAGAGGAGAAAGAAAGACAATCGCAGAACTCAACAGAGATTTCCAACGTGCAGCAAGACAGGACAAGGAAAAGTACTACAATGACACTTGCAAGGAAACAGAAGCAGAAACTATTAGAGGAAGAGCAAGATCGGCTTTCCTAAAGCTACGAGAGTTAAAGAAAAAGTTCCAGCCTCGAATTGGAATGTTACAAGATCCTCAAGGTTCTGTGTTGAATGATGCTGAGAAGATCAAGAAAAGGTGGAAGGAATATACAGAGTTTTTATATGATAAAGATCAAGTGGACCAACAGCCGTTTCAACCTGTACCTTATGATCGGGAACCATTGGTGATGAAAGAAGAAGTTGAAGCAGCATTGAAAGCCTTATCAAAGAACAAAGCACCAGGCAATGATAGCATTCCTATAGAAGTATTGCAGCAATCTGATGCAGCTGTTACCATACTTACAAGGCTCTGCCAAGAAATATGGAAGACAACATCATGGCCAACTGACTGGAAAAGATCTGTGTTTATACCAATACTAAAGAAAGGTGATCCAACTGACTGTGGAAATTATCGAACAATCGCTCTGATCCCACATGCCAGCAAGGTTCTACTGAAGATTATTCAAAAGAGACTACAACCATACCTGGAACAAGAACTACCTGAAGTGCAAGCAGGGTTCAGGAAAGGGCGAGGAACGAGAGACATCATTGTGGATGTGAGATGGATCCTTGAAAAGACTAAAGAATACCAAAAGGATATCTGTTTGTGCTTTATCGACTATAGCAGTGATGGCTAACCTTTTTGAGCCCGAGTGCCCAAACTGCCGCACAAAACCAAAGAATTTCCTCAAAGTGCCAGCACGTCAATTAAAGCCCCATTTGCATAAGGTGCTTCATTTGCATAAATATTTGCATAATGTTACCATACACTAACTTTTAGTAAACATGCCTCTTAATGAGTATATGGATAAAGAAAGACTAAAAGGTTTCTACATTACTATAATCCAGTACCAACCGCCAGGCACATTAGGAACTACTACAAACGCTGCCCATTTAGAACCCATAGCAAACCCGCTGTATCCTAACAGCACTACCAGGACTCACAAAGCACCATACTCTACCTATCAAAAGGCAACACTGCAAATATTAAACCAATACATCTCAGAGAACAACAATACATGACCTACTGGGGAAAGAACAAGTGGCAATGTCAAATAGGAATTATATAAACAGAATACCTCAGCTCAGTTACACATGCAGAACAGACCATCACCAAACAAGGAATCACAATTTAGAAACAGGAAGACAATAATTAAACTGGGAACCCCAAAAGCCAAACTTGGAATATACAACAACACTGTAGAAATAAAACTATATATTAATTTCCTCTTGTACTAAACAAAGCGCAAAAATTAATGATGCACATTTCCCAGAGCTGACATATTCCAGTTAATAAATTCAAAATAAAGAGATATTTTTCTACCTTTTGTGCATTTTTTTTCAGTTGCAATTGTTCCAGCCACTTTCTTCTGGTTTCTTCGTGTCTTCTGCTAACTCTCCATCTGCTGTCCATTTGTCCTTTCTTCTGTCTTCTTGTTTTTTTTTTCCATTCTCTCTCTACATCTGCTTTAACATACTAATCTTTCTCCTTTGGCTCTTTCCTCATTCCTATTTCATCTACTCAAAATTTACCCCTCCATCCTCAATCCCCACTTACTCTCCCAATACCCGGCCAATTGTAGATTTTTTATCCCTCCCACACAAAATATTTTTCCCCTCTCCATTTTACTCTCCCAGCCCCATCCCATTCTAATCCTCCCCCAACACCAGCTCCCTTCTAGTTCCAGCCTCACCCAGCATCCATTCCCTTCTAGTCCCTGCATCAGCCCATTTCCAGTCCTAGCAGCCCCCCAACCCAATACCAGTCCTATCCCCCCCTCATCAACCCACTTCCAGTCCTAACCCCCCATCACCCCATTTTCAGTTTAAGCCCCCCCCCTATAACCCATTACCAGTCCTAACCACCCACTTCCAGTCAGCCCCCCATAGCCCATTGCCAGTCCTAACCCCCCCATCAGCCCAGTCCATTACCAGTCCTAACCCCATCAGCCCACCTCAAGTCCTAACCCCTCCCCATCAGCCCATTTCTTGTCCCAGCCCCCCCATAGCCCATTATCAGTCCTAAACCCCCCCATAGCCCATTACCCGTCCTAACCCCCTCAGACCACCTCCAGAGTTAACCCCCCATCAGCCCATTTCCAGTCCTAACCCCACAAAACAGCCCACCTCAAGTCCTAACCCCTCCCCATCAGCCCATTAGCAGTCCTACCCCCCCGCCTAGCCCATTAGCAGTCCTAACCCCCCCTCTCTAGCCCATTAGCAGTCCTAACCCCCCCCATAGCCCATTACCAGTCCTAACCCCCATCACCCCATTTCCAGACAGCCCCCATCAGCCCACAGCCCATTAGCAGTCCTAACCCCCCCTAGCCCATTAGCAGTCCTAACCCCCCCTCCTAGCCCATTAGCAGTCCTAACCCCCCCCCCCCTAGCGCATTAGCAGTCCTAACCCCCCCCTCCTAGCCCATTTGCAGTCCTAACCCCCCCCCTAGCCCATTAGCAGTCCTAACCCCCCCCTCTCTAGGCCATTAGCAGTCCTAACCCCCCCCCCTCTCTAGCCCATTTGCAGTCCTAACCCCCCCCCATAGCCCATTACCAGTCCTAACCCCCCATCACCCCATTTCCAGACAGCCCCCATCAGCCCACAGCCCATTAGCAGTCCTAACCCCCCCTAGCCCATTAGCAGTCCTAACCCCCCCTCCTAGCCCATTAGCAGTCCTAACCCCCCCCCCCGCCCCTTAGCAGTCCTAACCCCCCCCTAGCCCATTCGCAGTCCTACCCCCCCCCCCCTAGCCCATTAGCAGTCCTAACCCCCCCCTAGCCCATGAGGAGTCCTAACCCCCCCCACACTAGCCCATTAGCAGTCCTAACCCCCCCCATAGCCCATTACCAGTCCTAACCCCCCATCACCCCATTTCCAGACAGCCCCCATCAGCCCACAGCCCATTAGCAGTCCTAACCCCCCCTAGCCCATTAGCAGTCCTAACCCCCCCCCCACCTAGCCCATTAGCAGTCCTAACCCCCCCCCCCAGCCCATTAGCAGTCCTAACCCCCCCCCCCCCCGGCAAATTTAAAAACAGAAAAAGCGGGCTCTGGCTGCTGCCGCGGACGCGGCAGCATGCAGTGTCCCGCGGGGCCCCCTCCGCCCGCTAAGCCCCTCTGCAAGGGCTTTCAGATTCGCGAGGGAGACAGCGTCTCCCTCGCGTCTCTGTTAAGCCCGCAGGGGCTAATGGGAAATTTCCCATCAGTCCCTCGCGTCTAAAGGGGCTGATGGGAAATTTCCCATTAACCCCTGCGGGCTTAACAGAGACGCGAGGGAGACGCTGTCTCCCTCGCGAATCTGAAAGCCCTTGCAGAGGGGCTTAGCGGGCGGAGGGGGCCCCGCGGGACACTGCATGCTGCCGCGTCCGCGGCAGCAGCCAGAGCCCGCTTTTTCTTTTTTTGCGGACCTTCACGCGTGCCAGCTGCAAGGCCTTCGCGTGCCACAGCTGGCACGCGTGCCATAGGTTCGCCATCGCTGGACTATAGCAAGGCTTTTGACTGTGTAAACCATGAGAAACTCTGGGCCACATTAAGAAGCATGGGTATACCAGAACACCTGATCGTTCTCTTGCGCAATCTGTACATTGATCAAGAAGCAACAGTTCGAACGGAACAAGGAGAAACAGAATGGTTTAAAATAAGCAAAGGTGTAAGACAAGGCTGCATACTTTCCCCCTACCTGTTTAATTTATATGCAGAACAAATCATCAGAGAAGCAGGATTGTATGAAGACGTGTGAAGATTGGTGGAAGACTCATCAACAACCTTCGCTATGCTGATGATACTACATTACTGGCTGAAAGTGAAGATGATCTGAAACATTTGCTTCTCACAATCAAAGAACATAGTCTCAAAATGGGCCTGCACCTTAATGTAAAGAAGACAAAGATCATGACAACTGGCATAATCAACAGGTTCATCGTTGAAGGAGAAGAAATTGAAAATGTGAACAACTTTAACCTACTTGGATCAATTATCAATAAAGAAGCAGCAAGCAGTCAAGAAATTAAACGACGCATTGCTCTTGGCAGAATGGCTATGAAAGACCTAGATAAGATTCTCAAGAGCAGA
This sequence comes from Ichthyophis bannanicus, assembly GCA_033557465.1. Taxonomy (NCBI): domain Eukaryota; kingdom Metazoa; phylum Chordata; class Amphibia; order Gymnophiona; family Ichthyophiidae; genus Ichthyophis; species Ichthyophis bannanicus. Next base: position 72,390,623 of record CM066036.1, read on the forward strand.
GATGTCTCTCTCCATACAAAGATTCGACTTGTTCAAGCCATGGTATTTTCAATAACATCAGATGGATGTGAAAGATGGACAGTGAAAAAGGCAGACAGGAAGAAAATTGATGCCTTTGAATTATGGTGCTGGTGGCAAATACTGTGTATACCATGGACTGCCCGAAGAACAAACCAGTCGGTACTAGAGGAGATCAAACCTAAGCTTTCTTTAGAAGCTCAGATGACAAGACTTTGACTTTCATACTTTGGACACCTCATGCGAAGAGAGAGATCATTAGAGAAAGACATCATGCTTGGCGAGATAGAAGGTCAATGCAAAAGAGGCAGGCCAGCAATGAGATGGATCGATACAATAACAGCAGCTACGGGTACCAGTCTGTCAACAATGAGCCGCCTGACTGAAGACCGAACACAATTTAGGATAGCTATCCAGAGGGTCGCCATGAGTCGACTCCGACTTGACGGCACTTAACAACAGCAACAAGTGAATATGCATGTGGTGTCTCCTGGCTACATCATCAATCCCAAAGTGGTGCCCAGGTTGGCTGTGTCCACCCATGACCCCTACATCCTGCAGTAACCAGCACTGTCATAGCACTTAGACAGGAGAGGGTTGGATCAAGATGCCCCCCACATGCAAATATTAAGTGGTATGTGCATGTGGGGGGAGGGGGAGAAATATGCCACTGAGGCAGGAATACTATACAATATGATAATACCCCATCTCAGGACAAATACCCATACTGCTTTCTCAGTTGTCAAATGATGATCATGATCTGAGCGTGAACTAGGAAACCTTTCATGAGTAACCACTCACTTATGTGCTACATCCATCTCAGCCACATGGGAGTCCGAGCTGCTCAGTGTGGCCTTCTAACATGAGATTATTCCAGGGCTGGGCTACAAGCACACTCCATGAATGTCTACGTTGGTCACTCTGCTAGGTCACCCAGGGTCTTGTATGTGCGGGCTCATGTATCATGGCCTGCCCCTCTGGCAGGACAGATCCCATATTTTATACATGAATGTCAGCTGAACCAGCAGATTATAAATGCAGTGCTATATATAGACCTAACAAGATACCCCTCTCCCACACCTGCCCAACACACCTTCTCAGACAAGTATGGCACAGAGCCTGCAGAGAGCTACACAGACAGAGGCATATTCCAGCTTATGCCCTCATGCATCCTGACAATGATCACTTATATAAACATGGAGTGATGCATCCATGCTGCCCTGTGGCTCCAAACACATGGCCACTATGTGTAAGAGAAAAGGACCATGGGTTTAAGACCAGCCAGTGGTGTGTTAACTCTATCCTACATTTCTAGAGCTGTATCTGTATGTGCAACCCTCCCTATCTGGTCCAGCATGAGTTCTCACACTCTTCTGCCATACTGAGAAGCTGCATTAACACCAGCTGGATGACAGAGCGCACCACGAGCACCCATACACTGTGAGGGCATCAAGAGGGATGTGTGCAGTTGCTAATAGTGTATGTACACACCGAGCAGGAGTTGACAATGTCCAAGCATTAAAGGAGGTCATCTGACAGCATGACTTTATTGGCTCTGCTGCAAAAGGTAGTACAACCTCACCCTGAGAATGCATGACACATGAGTTGTACATGATTGGAAAGTTTTGTGATAACTGTGAATTAACATCTTTTGCTCTATGATATATATGCAGTACATGCAGGCACGGCACACTCCTGTGAAGGCCACTGAACAGACCATCACATGTCCTTACTTGCTCCATATGACCGATATGAGAAACACATCAGTTCAGAGACATGAGCAGATGCCAGGTGTGTGGCCTTGTTCCACTAGACAGTATGAGTGTAGACCTTATCTGTCCAAGAGCACTTTACATTTCATGCAGCTTGTACAGATGTGTGGCTGTTCTGTCTTTGGTTCACAGCCTCTTTACTTGTGCAGTTGTTGTATGTATATGTCTCAGGAAGATTGTATGGTCGTTAGAGCAGCTCTGACACCCAAATAGATTGTATTAGACCTTCCCTGTGGCACAGCAACTATATTTACAACACAGTATAGCTGAGGTTAGTTGAATTTGTGAGATCATACTGGGTACACTGAGGCAGCAAGGCCATTCAGCACTCTCATCTACCCCCATCCATCCTTTAACCCATCCATCAGCATATATATATATATATCATGTTCTCTCATGTATTCTCCTGCCAGCTGCTACATCACAGCCCACACGGTAAAATGTTTATTCATTAGGATCTATCTATCACACCTCTCCTATGGCTGATGTGCATGTCACCACTCGTGCCCAGTCATTCTTTTGATGCCCACATTGTGGCCATGCTGGGGCCTCCAGAGCATACTTCTACTTAATCCAATGCCACCCACTGACATCACAGAAGATTACATGAGCACCCCTCACTGATAACAGTCAAACTGCCTCCCACATTATCCTCCCACTCACTGTCTAAAACATAACGGACATATGGATGTGACATGTCCATCTGCTATTACCTTTGCTCCCATTCAGCAGCTCATATATGAATTTCAGATAGGTGTTAAAGCCAAGGGACAGATCAAAGGAGTATTTTGAAAGACTCCCTCTATCCAAGCAAGGACTCTGTGAATCATCCAGGAAATTTGTCACAGATTACCTCAGAAGTATAGGACAGTGTAGCAGCCAGCTTTTAAAAAGTCTTCTTTCCTTCCCTCCCTCCCCAACTCCCACCCACCACTGGGATAATTGTAGCTTTCTAGGTGCTTAAACCTCTTAAAGGAAAGGAGGTGCCTTAGGTGCAGCTTTTTCTCCTCATCAGGCATACATTAATGACTTGATATTAGTTAAGCTTGAGGTGAACAAAGTCCATTAAACATATTAGGTATAATTTTATTAGTATAAGTATCTCCAGCAAACCGTAGTAAGAAAACAACTTAAATACTTAAACACAAACTTAAAACTAAGATGCAGACAGCAGTCCAGCAATGAGATGGGGGCTTTCCAGTCTTTTGCATTGAGTGTCACATGTATGATTTTCTCCCAGTTGGTAAGGGGTCTTACGTGTGCACTAGGTGCAAGGAGCGCTTTGCTCTCGGGGAATGAGTGCTCCGATCTCTGGAGGCTAGAGTACAGGACTTGGAGGACATAAGGAAGACATAGAGGTACATAGATGAGACCTACAGGGATGTAGTACTGAAGTCCCATCTCCAGTCTGGCAGCATCCCAATTGCCATGGAGGAGAGAGGTCATATGACAGGACAGCATCATCCTGGTGTGGCAGGAAGTGATCCTGTAGCTAGGACCTATCCTCCAGGTGATGTAAAAGCCTCTCACACTGAGGAGGTTTATCCAGGGCCATGTGCCCACGAGGGAAGGGTTAGGACAGCCATTACAGTTGGTGATTCGATCATTAGGAATGTAGATAGCTAGGTGGCTGGTGGATATGAGGATCGCCTGGTAACATGCCTGTCTGGTGCAAAGGTAGTGGACCTCACGCGCCACCTAGAAAAAGATAGTGCTGGGGAGGAGTCTGCTGTCTTAGTCCATGTCGGTACCAATGCAACTAAATAAAATACACAAGGAGCAGAAGCAATGGACGACCCAGTTGCTTAGTAATAATTTCAAATTGCTTTATTGAAGGTCCCCGACGCGTTTCGGCTTTCGCCTTTCTCAAGGGGAGAGTTGCTTACAAAAAGAAATAAATATAAATCTATTAAAAACATACATAAACATCATTCTGAAAAGGCAACCGGGACACATTTATATAACAAATTAATTTTGAAATTAATTTAAAAATAAGGGTTAAAACATAATAGCAAAGTGAAAAATAAATAATAAAATACAACATGCATATTAATGTAATAAATAATTAAAAAACATAATTAAAAAACAAGGTTTGAAGAAACATAATTAGAAAACATAATTTAAAACGTAATTAAAAAACATAGAAACCAGACGCAGGGCAGAAAAAACATGATCATTAATACTCATGAAAACGGAAACAAAAAGCTACTCACTGAATCGTGCACTGAAGTGCCGTTTAAATTTGAGGGACACTATGGTCCTTATCTTGCCACTATATGAGTACAAAGGAAAACAGAAAATTATTCAAACGTGAAGCCTCAAAAAACAGGATACCAGAAAACTGGAAAAAGTTATTGAGTGAATAAAAGCCTCATACAAAATAAACTTTTTTTTTTAAAAAACCGTGATTATATGTGACAGAGCTACTTCATTTTAAAAGAATTAAACCATGCCTCAAAGGACAATTGAATCGGAGTTTCAGGACGGCATTCTTAAACTCTTGTTTTGCTGTGCATGCAGGGTGAGCTTTTATGCAAGACCATTCGTGCCGTGAGTAAGTAAACTTGTATAAGAAGTGTGTATAAAAATTATATTTATATATACAATAATTATTAAGACCTACTCACCAAACCAGGCACAGGAGTGCCAAGACACTGTGCTTTATAATCGAGTTTGTTATGATACTATATAATAAACATAGAGCACGTTAGAATACAAACCGGCAGTGTTCGAGTGAAATTGCTAAAAGCGGATCGTTTTAATTACCTGTTTAAAACTGCACAGACAAAGCAAATCGTTCTAAATGTCACACCACTGTATTGGCGAAAAAATCCTGGCAGGGTAGCACAAATAGCGTTCTTCCAAGTCGGATCAGAATACTTTTCTGAGACACTATTTCAAGGACGCTGACTTTCGCGCCAAAAGGGGCGTGGCTATCTTTATCCAATCACCGGAGGGGTATTGAGTAGATTGACATGAAGTTGAAATAAATTAAAAGAAAGCAATAATGTCATTTATGAGGCCAATATTTAATTGATATTTGAAGACAAACAATCAGATCTTGATAAAGAAACCGACGGCTCTTCATCCTATACGGAATACAGTATTGATAAAAGGATTATGGTGTCCTTTGAAAAGATTTCCCAAATTGCGGATAAAGCTATAGTATAACAGGGCTACTTGAGGAGATGACGGCTCCAAGTCAGGGGTTAAATTATAAGTGTATGCAATGGGATATGCATCAAAATCCTTTTGACGTGTGCCTTGTAAGAACTCTATATTGAAAAACGTTAAAATCATTGTATTAAAAAAACTCAATATCAAATTGAAAAGTAAGAGACTACTGTAAAATTGATCATACAAACCGCAACTTGTAAAGGGTATTAAAACTGAATAAAACCCTTTTTGACAAATAAAAACCGCATATGTGTAGAAAGTAACTACATGAAAGAACAGTGTGAACAGTTACTTTTGGTATTGCGTGACTACATGAAGTGAACAGTACCTAGATTAAAAAACCTTTTAGTGTACCAAATAATTGAATTGTTGGATGGACAACCTCTGGAAAGATTTGGGTAGACTGAACCATAAATTGTGGAACAGGGCTTCACATTTATTATGAAATCTATGTGTACATCATAATCTAAAATTGATGTTATCAAACTATTTACTGATATGAATTATGAAGTATTAATAAAAAATAATTTAAAAAAATATATATATATTAATTTTTTTTAAAAAGGGGGTATATATGTCATTAAAAAATTAAATATAGTAATATCACCTAAAACCGCTAAAAAACTTAAAAAAGTAAAATTAATAGAAGGAATCATAAGAAAGCAAACAAAAAATCATAAAAAAATGTAAATAAGTCATCGTGTACAATAAATAATTAGATAAAAAATAAAAAATAATAAATCTAAAAAAGATTAAAATAATTAAATTAATTAAAATATATAAATAAAAATAAAATAATAAAAAATAAAAAAATAAAAAAATAAAAATAAAAATGTAGAGGGACTATGAGAAACAAAATTATCATTCAATAAATAATTATTAAAATAAATGTGAAAAACCTTTTATATATAATAAATTAAATAAATTGGACACTAATGACCATCTATTAAAACTAAACAGTAACATAAAAAATGACTGGAAGGTCAAAGGAACACAGACAAATCGATCTCTTGGTTAAAATAATTATTCAATAAATAATTATTAAAATGAATAATGAAAAACATTAATATATAATAAATTAATTGGCCCCTAATTAACAGTAACATAAAAATGAGTGGAAGGTCAGAGGAACACAGACAAATCGATCTCTTGGTTAAGACCATTGGGTTCTAAACTATTAAATTCATATATGAATCGCTGTTCTAACTTGAGGAGAGACTTGTCTACATCCCCGCCTCTCCAATGTGGAATAACCACTTTCAAAACTACTTACTTCAAGTCCTGTATGGAATGGTTCATTTTGAGCCAGTGGGCGACTAGTGGGCGATCAGGAACGCCTCGTTGGAGGCAACTTCTGTGTTCTATAATGCGAGTGCGCACCTGACGTTTGGTTTTACCAACGTAAACTAAATTGCAGGGACATAAAATCAAATAAATAACATTTTCTGTTTTGCAATTAGAGAACGTGTGCAAATATACTTTATGATTAGTAGTAGGATGCATAAAATTTTTTTTGGCTAAAATAGTGTGTGAACAAACAGAACAGCTGCCACATTTATAATGACCCTTGGTGCTTAATGGAGGTTTTTTATATGTTAAGGCTGAAGGGACCAGAATGTTGGCTAAATTTGGATTTCGTTTGTAAGCTATCATTACTCTTTTTGAAGCAAAGGTAGGCAGGGATGTAAGTAATTGCCATTCTTGTTTAATTATTTTGGTAATTTCACTAGAGTAATTAGAAAAGGTTAAAGGACAAACAACACGGTCCGTCACTTTCTTACGATCTTTTTTTATTAAAAGAGAACTGCGGTCTGCGTTGCAAGCCTTAAAGAAAGCCTTTTTTATACTCTTTTTGGGATAGCCGCGTTGGCTAAATCTGTGATGCATTTCTGACGCATGCTTATCAAAATCTGTTTCATTGGTACATAATCTTCTGATCCTCAAAAATTGACTGGTGGGAAGGTTGTATTTCAAAGAGGTGTTATGAAAACTATTGTAATGTAATAAGGCGTTGCGGTCAGTGGGTTTACGATACAAGTCTGTAATAAAACAATCTTTTCCTTTCTTTATTAAAATATCTAAATAGGCTATCTCCTCTGTACTGTATTGACCTTCGAATTGTAAGTTAGAGTCTAAACTATTGAGCCATTGAAAAAAAAATTTGTAAAGTGGTTTCAGTTCCATCCCAGATCATGAGGACATCGTCGATGTATCTCTTCCAGAGTCGTATCTGAGTTTTAAAAGGATTGAAGGTTAAAAATTGTTTCTCAAAATTAGCAACGTATAAGTTTGCAACATCAGGTGCCATTGAAGACCCCATAGCAACCCCCTTTATCTGTTTATAAAAAAACCCTTTAAAAGAGAAATAATTCTCAGTCAGAGCAATGGAAGCAAGTTGGGTAAGATAAAAGGTAGGAATGCGAATGGGTTTCTCTCTTTGTATCAACGTGTTGGCTAATACTTCTAGAGCAGCTGCTTGGGGAATGTTAGTGTAGAGAGAATTTATGTCTAAGGTAACCAATAGTAAATTTTCTTCATATCCTGAAAAGTCTTGTAATATATTAATGATATGTGTCGAGTCACGTACATACGAATCTGCTAACATGACGAACGGTCGAAGAAAAATGTCTAGGAATTTGGAAATAGGTTCTAGAAGAGAACCAATAGCCAAAACTATTGGTCGTCCAGGTGGGTTCTCTAGAGACTTGTGTATTTTTGGGATTATATAGATGGTAGGAGTGACCGGAGATGAAACTTTAAGAAATGACAATTCTTTTGAAGTTAAGTAACCTGCTTCCTTACCAATATAGAGAAGTGTATCAACTTTCTGTTGTAAAATTTCCGTTGGGTCATCGTAAATCTTTTCATAGAATTCTTTGTTGGAAAGTTGGCGCATAAGTTCATTTATATATGTAGATCGATCCTGTAAAACTAACGCTCCTCCTTTGTCGGCAGGTTTTATTATAATCTCATTATTATTACGTAGATCATGTAATGCTGTTTTTTCGGCCTTAGAAAAATTGTAATATATCCTCCTTTTCTTTTTATATAGTTCTTGGACCTTAGATAGTACGACTTGCTCATATGCTACAATGAGTGGGTCAAAATGAGCCGGAGGCATCCAGGTAGAAGATTTTTTAATGACCAATTTGTCATTGTAGGTGATATCAGAACCATGAAAATAATTCATAATTTTTAACTTACGAAAGAACTTAAATAGTTCAACATGTGTAGTGAATTGGTCATGTTTTTTGGTTGGTAAAAAGGATAGGCCTTTTTCTAAGACCTGAGTTTCAATGTCTGTAAGATGATACTTAGATAAATTTATTATCCCATTCATAAGTCCCAGTCTAGTCGCCTTTTGGACATGAGGGGATGATCTCTGTCCCTCTCCCGTTGGGGCAGGGGCTGATGCGATTTGGAGTATTGCTGGAATTTTTGAGGGTAAGGTTGATATTTTCGACCACCTCCTCTCCAAAGAGAGTCCATCTGAAAAACCGGTTGGGGACTGCGCCGTTCATGACGGGTGGATGGAGGAACTCCAGAAAACAGGGAACCAGAGGGGTCTATGGATTCTGTGGGAACTTCACCAGAATGACGTCGGCTTCTTTTCTGACTTCTCTCTAAATTAGGAGATATGGAGGATGATTTATTGCGAGACCTATTCTGGTTTCTTGAATCATTCCTATACCGTGGTTTCGGAGACCGAGGGGGATGTTGAGGATGTGACAAATGTGGCTTTCTATAGGAAGAACTCCTAGGCCGTGTATGGTCTAGAATTTGGCAGCTGGGATTTAATGTTAAAAAATGTAAGGTCATGCATTTGGGCTGCAGCAATCCAAGGGAGCAATACAGCATAGGAGGTGAAGTACTTTTGTCCACTAAAGAAGAGCGGGACCTAGGCGTAGTTGTGTCCGATGATCTTAAAGTAGCTAAACAGATAGAAAAGGCGACGGCAAAAGCTAGAAGGATGCTTGGGTGCATACGGAGAGGAATGGCTAGCAGAAAAAAGGAGGTGATAATGCCTCTGTATAAGTCTTTGGTGCGACCTCATTTGGAGTATGGTGTGCAATTCTGGAGACCGCACCTTCAAAAGGATGTGAACAGGATGGAGTCGGTGCAGAGGGTTGCTACTAAGATGATTAGTAGTCTTCATTATAAAGCATATGAGGACAGACTTAAGGATCTTAATATGCACACCTTAGAGGAAAGGCGGGATAGAGGTGATATGATTGAGATGTTTAAATACCTCCGTGGCATAAATGTTCAGGGAGAGAGCCTCTTTCAATTGAAAGCAAGTTCTGCGACGAGGGGACATGGGATGAGGGTGAAGGGAGATAGATTCAGGAGTGATATGCGGAAATATTTCTTTACGGAAAGAGTAGTGGATCCGTGGAATAGTCTCCCAGTGGAGGTGGTAGAGATGAGGACAGTAACTGAATTCAAAAAAGCATGGGACCAACACAGAGGATCTCTAAAGGTAAAAAGTGGACTGTTGTAGTTGTTGTTATGGAAGGACAGACTAGATGGGCCTTGTGGTCTTTTTCTGTCATCATGTTTCTATGTTTCTATGTTTCTATATATATATATATAATTTTTATACACACTTCTTATACAAGTTTACTTACTCATGGCACGAATGGTCTTGCATAAAAGCTCACCCTGCCTGCACAGCAAAACAAGAGTTTAAGAATGCCGTCCTGAAACTCCGTTTCAATTGTCCTTTGAGGCATGGTTTAATTCTTTTAAAATGAAGTAGCTCTGTCACATATAATCACGGTTTTTAAAAAAAAGTTTATTTTGTATGAGGCTTTTATTCACTCAATAACTTTTTCCAGTTTTCTGGTATCCTGTTTTTTGAGGCTTCACGTTTGAATAATTTTCTGTTTTCCTTTGTACTCATATAGTGGCAAGATAAGGACCATAGTGTCCCTCAAATTTAAACGGCACTTCAGTGCACGATTCAGTGAGTAGCTTTTTGTTTCCGTTTTCATGAGTATTAATGATCATGTTTTTTCTGCCCTGCGTCTGGTTTCTATGTTTTTTAATTACGTTTTTTAATTACGTTTTAAATTATGTTTTCTAATTATGTTTCTTCAAACCTTGTTTTTTAATTATGTTTTTTAATTATTTATTACATTAATATGCATGTTGTATTTTATTATTTATTTTTCACTTTGCTATTATGTTTTAACCCTTATTTTTAAATTAATTTCAAAATTAATTTGTTATATAAATGTGTCCCGGTTGCCTTTTCAGAATGATGTTTATGTATGTTTTTAATAGATTTATATTTATTTCTTTTTGTAAGCAACTCTCCCCTTGAGAAAGGCGCAAGCCGAAACGCATCGGGGACCTTCAATAAAGCAATTTGAAATTATTACTAAGCAACTGGGTCGTCCATTGCTTCTGCTCCTTGTGTATTTTACTGATTCCTGCAGGAGCCCTGCTCTCCTGTGTGTTGTCCGTGGTACCAATGCAACTTCCTTGGAGGGGGCAAGAGTGACAGGCTCTAACTGTACGCACACGTGTAGGCATTTTAAAGCCTGCCACAGTGCTGAACTGCCACTTCCCTAGGGGATTAGTGATGCCGCCTATCAAGGTCTGCATCTCTAGGCGATGGCCTAGTTCACCTAGTGGACCCTGGCCACCCTGCTCCTAGCCTATTACTTTAATCATGATGTTATCAGACATCCATGCTCTGAGATGCTATTTTGGGAACATCTATGTAGACGTCGCCATAGCTATACATATCAGGCACAGCTGTGCTTGTGAAATCGTGCCTGCTTTATGTTCAGATGTTCTGGCTTTGACGTCTGAGATTGTACTTGGACATCCTTTGTAAAATATGTCTTTATATGTTAACTTGAATGATGAAATTAGAATTATGAAATTTTGTATGGACTAATGATTGAATTTAATGAGAGTTTGGGAGCCAGAAATCAATGAAGCTCTAATCTTGCTCTTTTCTGAAGGTCCATTAGGATTTATATGCATAAGAATGGAAGTTATATTCATTTAGTCACTCATTCATCACAAGTAAAACAAGTTTGTACTATTATAAGATCTGTGGATTTTTAAAAATATATTTTTGGCATTTGGCTACCTCAAAGTACTGGACCACTTTGGACTATTTATGTACCTTTATTTCAGACTCCCAGAACTATTCGCAGTAGTGCAGAAAACCTTTCGCACATAGTGGTAAGTGCTCCGAGGCCGGAACAGCTCTCAGCCGGAAGCGCTAGCATGCAGCCTTCCATTAACACCTACTAACGCTGTTAACATAGGTTATCATGAATTTAGATTTCATTTCATACAGGCACTTATATTCCAAATACTGCTAAGTGGGCCACTACCATGACGCTAAATCATACATGTACACTCAATGTCATATAAGATAAAGGGGAAACTAGTAGAACTAATTAGACAACTACCTTCTAAACAAGTTAGTTTTCAGCAGATTATGAAAAAGCATGTCATTTGTACTCTCAGTTTCACGCCAAACATGCTTTATAATTCAACCATTTATCCCCACTGAACTTATATATAAAGGACCCGATATTCAGCAGTGGTTGCTGGCAATCCTACAGCAGCTAATCGCCAGCGCTGAACCTTGACCAAGATAGCTAATGCCAGGACCATTTCCGGCCACCAGTATTGAATATCCAGGTCGGCCGCAGAACCCGGAAGCGGCTCAATATTGCCACTGTCCAGTTAGTTTCGGTGGCAAACGTTAGGAGAGCCTTTTCTGTGCCTAACCTTTGCCTCTGAGGGATAACCAGATGGGAGCTCAATATCGCCGTTGCCCAGTTATCCCCAGCTGCTGCCCCTGCAATAGTGGCAGCCTCAGATATTCAGTGGTATTAACCGGGTTAGTGCCGCTGAATATCCCATTTACCGTGATTAATGTGGTTAGCAGTTCTGTTAACCACAGCAATCATTCTGAATATCGGGCACAAAACTTTTAAACGAAGGCAGTTCCAATAGATTTTTTACAGCTGCTCGCAGCTCCCTCAGAGGTACATGTGGAGTTATACCATGTCAGATTTTAAAAACAAAACATAGTAACTTAAAAAGAATTCTTGCCAAAATGCAACTCAGCAAATGGGGTAACTTTGTTCTATTTCTTTCCTCTCAAAATAATTTTGGCCAAAGTATTCTGTAAGACCTGTAAACATGTGAGCGCATTAGTCGACAGACCTAATATAAAATATAAAGCAAAAGAAATACCTCATTCAAATTTTCACCAAAAGCTATCAGATTCAGTAATACTTCACAACATTAGCCTCAGAAATAACTATAAGCACTAATAAACTCTGGGCTGATTTTGTTCTGCTCCCAGACATGTGCTGGTTTAACATCAATGGCTTTACGTTGTGCTACCAGGATCACAAGTTTTTGAGCAATGTAAAAATCAATAAAAAGAATGTACTTAGCTCATATAGAAACGTAATGTGATACGTGATGCTCCATGTTTTTTTGTTTTTTTCTAAGAATAAATTTAGTGGGATGTGATTTCTTCCACTTTCCCCTTGTGATTCAAGAGCTGTGTCCCGTGATTCAAAAACTGTGTCCCAACGCCAATCTTTTGAGGCGCCCATGCATTTCGCCGTGTAGGGTTTCTCAAGGGACTGAAATCATGAGGACGTATTTCCTGGAACAAAAGTTGAAATAGTAAAATAACTGATCCATGCTGTTGTAATGATCAAAACATATACCACACAAATTGTTCTGTGACAAATGGAACTAAATAGTGACTCAATAAAGACCTGGCAACGCTGCAGCTAAACAGAAATATGAACTCGCTCCATCAGGTGCATCGATAAATCCAAAAGACGCCGCGCATGCGAACTAAAAACCACAACGCCCATGTTTAAATGGCTCCTAAGGCTTGATCCCATTGGTCCAAATGTCAAGCGCATGCAGCCCAATCAATGCTCTGGTTTAAACCTTCAGGTTGTACCGTGCCAAGCAGGTAAATCCACCTCTGTTCTCTGTAAATTAACCACTGATCTCATGTTCTTCCCAAAACTGGTCCCGATACCGTTTCAATACACCAGCACCGGAGCTGGGAAAATGTGTGGTTATGTGACAAACAATGTTGAACCATAGGGGCTTCCCTGCGAGCACACCGCAGCCGGCTAGCGTGTTCTTGCATCCGAACCCAAAATTGACGAATCGTCTTGCCAATGTATAACAGGGCACAAGGGCATTGTACTGCATATACCACATACGTGGAATCGCACGTAGTGGCAGTTCTTAATTTATAAGTGGTGCCATTATGTTCGAAACTCTTCGCTTCCAAGGTAATTTCGCAAATTGCACAGCTCCCACATCTTTGGTGGCCTAATTCCGAGACAGCCTGTGGTAAAATTGAAGGAACTCTCAACCGTGTGGGACTCAGATATTCCTTTAAATTTCGACTACGCTTCCACACACAGCGTATTGACTTGTCCTGAATTCCCGGAACTACTGCAAGAATGCGCCCATACTTCCGAAAAGTGCGCTGTATGCTTGAGCTTACTGGTGAATAGGTGATGATAAAATTAATATGTTGGTCATCACAACGATAGGCCTCCTGATTCTTCGGGGATAGTAGTAAATCCCGATTGGCGTGTAAAGCTCGTAAGTAAGCCTGACGTATAGCCGAGGAAGAATATCCCCTATTGACAAAATTAGTCTTTAAATGTTTGGACTGTGTCTTGTACATTTGGAGACTAGAGCAGTTGCAGCGATATCGCAAAAACTGCGACAAGGGGAGACTATCCTTTAAAGTTGGGGGGTGAGCACTATCGTGATGTAAAAAAGTATTTCTGTCTATTGGTTTACGATAGACTGAAGTACCCCAACCATCCCCCTGCCGCACAACTTGCACATCTAAAAAAGTGATGTTGTTTTTATGAAAGTCACAAGTGAATTTAATGTGAACATCTTGAAGATTCAACCACTGGAGAAAAGAACTCAACTCAAACTCAGTGCCTCGCCAAAGCATAAAAATGTCATCGATGTAACGATGCCAAGCCTTGATGTTAGCTAAATAAGGTGAAGTGGGGAAATGCCGTTCTTCAAAAACCCCCATATACAGGTTGGCCACCGATGGGGCGCTAATATAAAATATGACAGTAATCAAACCAAGTTAAAACCTAGACTTGAAGCAAAGTAAGAGTGTCTCTGTCTAAGAAGTCTTAGGGATATCTTTGCTAAGCTGCATTGCGCTTTTGCTGCCAGATGCAAAAGGCATGTGGTACCTGGTAAGGGCACGCCCTGCATTCCCCAGTCAATACCACACTGAAGATGCAGAGAGCATGGTCCGACAGCAGCCTGGAAGCAGCTAATGCTACTCTCTGAGGTGGCATTAGTTGTGCCCGCATGCTCTGCAAATCCAATGGCTACCATGCGCTGTTGAGGCCCACAGTAACAGTATATTGCAGATATGCCCACTCTCTACCTTAATCCCACCCACTCATGCAGATAACCCGCTTTCTGCAGATAGCACAGAAAGGCATTGCAGCTAGCACCCAGGATATCACTGCTTGACCCAATACAAGCATTGTGGACCCTGTGTCTTTTGGGGAAACTGCTAGGTACTTATCACCTAGATTGGTCACTGTTGGAAACAGGATACTGGGCTTGATGGACCTTGGTCTGACTCAGAATGGCTTATCTAATGTTCGTATGTTCTTATTTTGCATGCATTATCTGTTATTGCGACCAGATAGTGTGTGCTATTTGCCCCATTAACAGCACAGCTTAGTAAACATCTCCCTTAGTTATAAAATGTCTTTATTTATTTCCAATTCTTTTTTATTGATTTCCGTAGGAGTGGCAGAGTTACATGACACAAACGTATCACATGTATTTACATCCAGCTGTATAACTTTCATGTGACACCGGGGAATCCTCACACTCCCAACCAACCCCAAACCAAACATTAAACCGTATTATGAACATTTAGATCAAAACATCTTAACTCTTACAGGACTACCTCCCCCCTTCTTTTACACTCTTTATTCCATGATACAAATATAAGTAAAGTACAACTTAATCTCTAAATAATGATCTCTGCAGATAACTAATCCCTACCCCCCCCCCCCCCTTAAACCCTCTTGAACCCTTTGGCGTCTCCGATGCCCGGGAATCTCCTTAACCACCACTCGCGTCAAACTTCCTTCTCAGGGTGTGTTGTGTATTGCACATTTAAGACCATACAATTATAATTTCTTGTGCACCTTTATCAATACATTTCCTTAAACATTTAACGCCGCACTACGTTCTCTTGTTGCTAGGGTGTTTATGACTGGCATCCACATCGCTATAAAAGTGTCCCATTGCTTCCCCCCCACCTGTTTCGCTGTTAGCTTCTCCATACACATCAAGTCCAACATTGACCTTTCCCAACTCTCCACCCTGGGAGGCGAGCTTTCAGCCCACCTACTCAGTAATACCTTCTTTACTATTAAAAACCCCCTTTCCAAAAGCACTCTGTACTGTGCGTTCACCCTTTGTTCACTCTTCTCCCAGCAGTGTAATAGACACACCTCCCACTGGTTGGGGACCTCCACCCCCAGCCAATTCCCCATCTTAGCGGCTGCTCGGAGCCATAAACTTTGCACCTCGGGGCACTCCCAAAATTTGTGTAACAGCGTTCCCGCCTTCTGCTTACACCAACTACACGTTGAATTTGCTCGTAGCCCTGCCTTGAATGCCCACTGATCACTTGTATATGCCTGCCAGAGAAATTTATATTGTAGTTCCTGTAGGTAAATCCACACTGGTCCCCTAGGGATCCTCTCAAATGCAGTCTGCAGAAGACCCACCATCAGCCCTTCCATCCCATCCTTTTCCCAACGCTGCACCAGCCTAGCAAGGCAGAGGTGATCCTCTAGAGGACAAATCAGGTTTCTACGTTCCTCCCTATCCATCAATTCTTTGTCCACCAACCCTCCTAGTACTTTCCTCGGGCTTTTATTTCCTAGCAGAGCCGGGACCTTCCTCCACAGCTCCTCAACATAATGCCGAATTTGTACGTAACCATAGAATTCATGCTTATGCAGTCGATAAGTACTACTTAGGCTTTGGTAGTTTTCCAGGGCCTTTTCTCCGTCTCTACACACATCCCCAAAACACACTATCTCTTTTTTCCTCCATTCATGAAACAACATACGGCCTACGAATCCCGGAGGAAAATCAGGATTGCCCACTAGCGGTAGCAGAAGTGAGCATCTCCATTCCCAACCGTACCTCATGCACAACACCCGCATGCCGCCCGTAGGGCTCTTATATATATACCTTCCCCTCTACCCCTTAAGGCACCGACTCTATCAGCATGGAGCACATAAAGACTATGATACGGAGGACATAACTCATTCAGTTATTGCACTGGGGCACATCCACCTCCCTCCACCAGCAATCCCCATATGTGCCTAACCAAGTATCTAATATTATAATTCCGCAACGAAGGAAGTTCCAGCCCACCTTCTTCCTTTCTCCGCATCAGATCTCGTAACGGGATACATGCACGTCTACCTCCCCATAGGAATCCCCCCAAATGTTTTTCAACACATATAACCACCTAGGCAGCTCCACCATAGAAAACAATGCAATTCTTCCTCTCAAAGACAGTGGAAGACCCCGCCACCTCTGAAACGTGGTTTTGGCCTTTCCTAGTATTGCTGGTACATTCACCTGATACAGTCTTT
Source organism: Ichthyophis bannanicus (assembly GCA_033557465.1). Classification (NCBI taxonomy): domain Eukaryota; kingdom Metazoa; phylum Chordata; class Amphibia; order Gymnophiona; family Ichthyophiidae; genus Ichthyophis; species Ichthyophis bannanicus. The sequence continues at coordinate 72,407,289 of CM066036.1, forward strand.
CCGGTCTCTCGGGCAAATGTATACCCAAGTACCTAATAGAATCGTCTGCCCAGGCAAGTGGGAACTGTCCCTGCCAGGCTGGCTTCACCCTACCGCCTACATCCAAAGCCATTGACTTAGAAGTATTAATTCTGAGTCCAGAAAAGCTCCCAAATTCCATCACTATCTCCAATGCCCGCTCTAGCGACTTTTGTGGTTTAGTCAGACAAAGAAGCAAGTCATCAGCGAAAGCACTAAGTTTCATCTCCTCGTCCCCCATCTTTACCCCTGCCACCTGCGTCTCGGCCTGGATGGCCCTCAGAAGGGGTTCCAATGCAAGCACAAACAAAAGGGGGGACAAGGGGCAACCCTGCCTCGTGCCTCTTTCCAAGGTAAATGGATCTGAGAATATGCCATTCACCCCCACCCTCGACATTGGACTCGCATATAACACCCTGACCCACCTTGGAAACGCATCCCGAAAGCCGAAGCTTTGCAATGCCTCCCACAGGTAAGAACATAAGAACATAAGATATGCCATACTGGGTCAGACCAAGGTCCATCAAGCCCAGTATTCTGTTTCCAACAGTGGCCAATCTAGGTCATATGTACCTAGCAGTTTCCCCAAGGGACACAGGTTCCACAATGCTTGTATTGGTTCAAGCATTGATATCCTGGGTCCCTTCTTAATAATGGCTTATGGACCTTTCCTCCAGGAACTTGTCCAAACCTTTTTTAAACCCAGCTACACTAACAGCCTTTACTACATCCTCCGGTAACAAATTCCAGAGTTTGATTACACGTTGAGTGAAAAAATATTTTCTTTTATTAGTCTTAAATAGTTTACCCTGTAGCTTCATTGCATGTCCCCTAGTCTTTCTATATTCTGATAAGGTAAACAATCGATCTACGTTTACCCGTTCCACTCCGCTCATTAATTTATAGACTTCTATCATATCTCCCCTCAGCCGTCTCTTTTCCAGGTTAAAGAGCCCTAACCTTTTTAGCCTTTCTTCATAGGAGTATCCTTCCATCCCCTTTACCATTTTGGTGGCTCTTCTCTGAACCTTTTCTAATAACTCTATATCCTTTTTATGATACGGCGACCAGAATTGCACACAATATTCAAGGTGCGGTCTCACCATGGAACGATATAGAGGCATTATAATATCCTTTGTTTTATTTTCCATTCCTTTCCTTATCATACCTAGCATTCTATTTGCTCTCTTGGCCGCCGCTGCACACTGGGCTGAGGGTTTTAACATGTTATCCACAATGACGCCTAAATCTTTTTCCTGGGTGGTGGTTCCTAATGTGGAACCTTGTATCGTGTAACCATAGTTTGGGTTGTTCTTCCCTAGGTGCATAACCTTGCACTTGTCCACATTAAATTTCATCTGCCATTTTGATGCCCAGTCTTCCAATTTATCAAGATCCTCTTGCAATTTTCCACAATCCTCTTGGGTTTTAACAACTTTAAATAGTTTTGTGTCATCTGCAAATTTGATAACCTCACTCGTTATTCCACTTTCCAGGTCATTTATGAATATGCGACCCTGTCAAACGCTTTCTCAGCGTCCAAGCTTACCAAGAGCATCACAGATTCTTCTCTAAGGCAGTGCTCCATTCCCAAAATAAGTTTAGCAATATTTTTAGTCGCATCTCTCCCCATCACAAAACCCACCTGCCGGGAATCTATTAAAGATGGCAGGATGGGATTCAATCTCCCCGCCAAGACCAGTGAGCAGTGTATGAAATTATAGCCCCCCTCATGACCGCTTTACTAGCCTCCCAAAATAGAAGAGGCGAACACTCAGGGATATCGTTGAATAAGGCATATTCATCCCACTGTGTCTCTAAGAACCGTCTAAACTCCTTATCTTCCCATAGGTACGCAGGGAAACGCCATCCTACCCGCCCCAAATCCTGACATCCCCATGTCACCCATACCATGCCATGATCCGACACTACTACAGGCTCAATACCTGCTTGCTCCACCCGGGAAATCCCCCCTGCACTCACCAGGATATAATCAATTTGCGACCAGGTTAGGTGGGCTCTTGATTGGTGTGTGTTTACTCGCTCTCCCGGGTGTAGGGTGCGCCAAACATCCACCATGTCTCCCATTCTACAAACCCCTTTCCTAAACCAGGCCCCCCTCCCACTTTTCTCCGATTTATCGAGGAGGGGGTCATGAGGACAGTTGAAGTCTCCTGCCATAATCAATTTGCTTCTCCCCGCCTTCTTTATAAACTCCAACAGTGTTTTGAAGAAACTATGATCATATATATTCGGGGCATAGATGTTTCCTAACCAGATCTCCTCGTTATATAATTTAGCTTGTAACAAAATATAACAGCCCATAGGGTCGGACTCCAACTTCTTCACCTCCAATGGAACCCTTCTCTTCACCAACACCACCACTCCCGCCTTTTTGGCCCCTGAAGTTGCCCCATACGTATTCGCCACCCAGTCTCTTCACAGTTTTTTATGCTCTACATCACTTAAATGGGTCTCCTGCAGCATTGCTATATGTGCCCCCTTTCGTTTCAGTGCCTGCAGTATTTTTGCACATTTAATAGGAGATCCAATCCCTCCCACATTCCATGAAATTATCTTTATGTTATGCTTAGCTTTTTCTTAGGGTTTTGACCGTTCACATATAAGTCTTCTAACCCTGCTCTGAGAGCCGCCCAGCCTCGGCTCCAGAGCCATCCTCTCTCACCCCTTTTATACCTCCGTGCTTCTCTGAGATTCCCGTGTCCCGTCCTCTCGATCATTCCCATACCCTTCCCTCCCCCCCTTCCCCACTGTCCTCTACCCCCATCCCCGTCAACAAAATTAAACAAACACAACTCACACACAACCCACATACTACTCCCAACAACATCTACCGTCCCCCACCCTCCCCTCCCACCATTCATCCCCCCCCCACACAAACAACCTTTCTTGCCACAGCAAGAAACCCCAAGTAGGGTCCGGTCACTGTCCACACCTCTGGGCCACCCCACAGCAGATAATTTAAAGCATCATGTAATCAGCAGTCCAGTTATAATGGCCATTATCCTCCGATTCAAAGGTCATTAAGATTCCCTTCTTACTCTCCAACACCTGGTAACGAGCTTCCTAACCAAGTATACAACTTTCTAGTCTTTGTCCGGCATTTCCCCTGACAACAGGGTAGTGGTGAAGTTTCTTGCCGCAGCCACCTGCTCAAAAGCGTGTGTCTGGCCTTTATGGAAAATCCGCAGAGTAGACGGGTAACTTAGGGCAAAACGAATCCCTCCACGTGCGAGATTGCTGCAGATGGCCGAAAATTCCTTCCTCTTGGCCGCCAACGCCGCCGAATAATCTTGAAATATAAGCACCGGCTTGTTGTCAAGTTTTAAGTCTCTCCGCTTCCGGTATGCCTGCAGTAGAAGTGCTTTGTGTTGGAAATTTAGGATCCTGGCCATCACTGGGAGCGGTCTCTCCCTCCCTTCCATCCGCTGCCCGAGTCTATGGACCCTCTCCACTTTTATGTCACCCAGCATACTTTCCAGGCCCAACTCCTTCGGCAGCCACTTCTCAAAAAGATCCGCAAGCTGATGCTCTGACCAAGATTCAGGTACACCCACCAGCCTCAGATTGTTCCGCCTTGATCTATTTTCCAAGTTGTCCACTTTGAGCAGCAGCGCTTTGATTTGTTTCTGCTGTTTTTGGCTAGCTCTCTCCAGCGCCAGCTCCCCGTCCTCTAGTACAGTCACTCGCTGTTCCATTTCCTCTATTTTCCACGTTACTTCCACAAACGTCTCATTCATGGCTTCCAACCTTTTCATTACTGTGTCAAACTTTGGCTCTAGCAGTCTTACTACCTCCTGCGCCAGTTCCTCCGGGGCTAAATCATCACTTTCTTTCCCCGGGGAGTCCTGCACATTGCCTCCTTTCGTTCCGGCCGCCATTTTGCTGTCCCGAGAGGTCGCGGCTTTCTCCCTCCGTGCCACTGTCTTCATCAGCTCTTTGCAGACTTCTTTTCAGTTACGTAATGCGCCTGGACTGCTCGCACTATCAGTGTCAAAGTTCACTCCACTTTCTCCGCTATCACCCGCTTCTTACAAAAGTTTCTCAGGGTGGCCCAGGAGCGTAGTGAGGGAGCTCCTCACTCGCTCATGTGCTCTCGTGATCCAAAATTACTTTCTTTATAAAAGCACACTCTTGTTCTTCCATGGTTAATGTAGAATCGATGATCAAGCCTAGTATTTTTACCCATTTGAGTAATGAAATATTTACTCCAGCTAACAATGGTGAGATGCACGGAAACAGAGGCGTGTTCCTCCCCACCCACAACAGCTTTGTTTTTTCCAGATTCAATTTTGTGTAATGATAATCCATCCAGGAATTAATGGCATCAAAACAGGGCATCATGGGGCATGTTTACTAACCGTTAATGCAGGATTTCCATGTGCTAGCACGCTGTGCTAAAAGTTAGCACGGGGTCCTATGGTAAAAATCCTGCGTTAACTGGTTAACATGCAGTTGGGTGGGAACTGAGTAGGTTGGGGTTGGACATGGGTGGTAACGGCACATCACGGTCAACAGCATATTTATTAAAGCCTGCGCCTGTTTCACACAAGTGGACTGCCTTACCAGAGCAGGGGCCTGTGCGACTCCAGGCAGCATGTGAGTCCACCCACTTGCAGTAGGCGTGAGTCTAAGATGCCATATCAAGCTAGCCAGCACATAGGCACACCTAACGCCACTCCCTCAGCATGACTTGCACCCACGCTAAGGTCAGTAAGTGCAGTTAGTGGGGGCCAGTAATGCCCATTCTAGCCGCAGTGTGAGGGTAATGCTAGCACACTGCCCCATTCTGCCTAGTCCCCACCCCATTGCATGCGACCTGCTATTTTTTTAGTATCAATATGTTTATTAGAGATTTAATAATAAAAATCCACACATAAACAGAGCAGGAAATGCCATCTATAAGGAAATATCTAAATATCAAGGATACAATTTCCAAAACACATAAATAAACAGAAATAGCCCACATAAAGCTGAACTGACGCCCTGATCAATACAAAAATAAAAAGAAAAAACAAGGAAATTAAGAGGTAATACACCTCCATATTTAACAGGCATTACACATAATAGAGCAACATCAACTTCATCCGTTCTTATCATGCAAAAAGCTTTCTAACTGAGCAACATCAGAAAATACATAAGTACAAGTTTGAAAAGCAATAATACAGCAACCTGCTATTTTTTAACATAACACCCACACCACATGCTAAACCCCACACTAATAGGTAGCATACTTTAATAAACATGCCCCCCAGCATGCGCAGACCACAAATGTTACCACTAGTGTGGGTTCACATAATGCCACCTCAATGGGTGGTGTCGTGGACCTGCAAGCCGGGTGCACAGTGCCATGCATTAGGAACACACCAAAGGCAGGAGGATAGATGCCCCCTGAAATGGTCAAAGTCCTCCGCACTACATCACAGGCTGAGTGGCACATTCTTTACTGAACATGATCCCAAAAGTCTTAGAGTACTAGACAAATCTGAATAACAAGGAAATAAAATGGTAATATCATCTATATATATATATATATATATATATATATATAAAACATTTGTAAAAGTTCAGCCAGTGAGCTCAAATAGATATTAAACAGGAATGATGATAGTGGAGCTCGCCGCGGAAGCCCACATGCTTGTATACATCCATGAGGTAAGCGGCCTTTCCCTTTCCCCCTCATTGATCTAGTTTTTAGTAAATCCTGTATCCATCTCCAAGCAGATCCCGAGACACCCAGCACAGTGGTACCTCATAGTGCAGTGACTGGCTCTCATGGCATAAACTGGGACGCGGAGTAAAGTCACTGACATTAATGGCATTAGCATGCACTAACATGATCCCCCTAGTGGTATGTGTGTGTGCTCTGCGCGCGTGCATGCCTATTTTCTATAGCGCAGGTCTACCTCCACCCCCATAAGAGTGTGCGTACACACATACACACCCACACGATTTTAAAGTCTGCACACCAAGCTGCACATGGGATGAAACCATTAACATACATTTAAAGGGTACAGAGAGGACACCAGGAAGAACAAATCCCAGCTTCTGGTTCTGGTGTGTATTTTCCCTGGTCGGATTATGCTTCTGCCTGTTTCTGACCTTGTGCTTTCAGGATTACTCGGAGTTTTCCCTGCTCGTTCTTTGGGAAACGTGTGCCTGTGATGAGGTTGTGTTTTGCACAGTGCAGTAGGATAAGCACTTCTGCCTCTGCTTCTCCAGGGTTGTACTACCAGCAGAGTCTGGCTTCTTGGGATTTCCAGTTCGCTTTATGTCTCCTGTTTCTATTTCTAGTCGGTGGTCACTTATTCGGTATTTGCTGAATGTTTATCTGTGTTACACTTCTGGGACTGAAGGCAGGTATTCTGCCAGCATGGAGGTTTTATAGCAATTCAATTTGTTTTGTTTTCTGATCTGAATCAGGAATAGGAGGTGTACTGGGACTTTATGGCATCTTACAAATTTTACATTGCCAACTTTTGGGGTTTTAGCTGTTTGGGTTTTGGGTCTTAGTGCTGTTTTGGTGTAACAGGTTTGTTCTATATGGGTCGCAGTATTTTTCCTAGCAAAAAAGGTGCCGGGCTCTTTCAGTAAGACACAAGGACCATGGGTCAATTTGAGCAGGCAATGAAAAAAGTGCCATCGCTCAGTACCACCAAGCACCCCCTCAATAAAATCCCTGCTGTATTGCCTCTGTGCTTTCCAGGGCTTCATGTTGCTTTGCAGAGTACCTGGGTGTTTGTTAGTGAGATGGCACCAGACTTTGAATATTCTGCTTTGTATGGGCAAGTAGTAAGGGGACTTAGCCCCGGTCCCTATTGGAAGAAGTGTTCCCTGAATGGACGATGCAGAGAAGACCGGACTTTACAAGGAGAGAGCACAAGGATCACTCCCATTGAACCAGCCCAACTTTAACCCCTTTAGCTATTTGGCTAGCCACTGAATATTGCTCCTGACCAGAAGCAACCACCCCTGATCGCTGAATGTTTTCTGAGGTCCATCGTTAGCAAGTCCATTAACCGGCTAAACAATTTGAATATGCGCCCCCCCCCCCCCCCGAATTTCGGGATTTTTTCATGTCGTGCTCTCATGAAACAGTATAAAACAACCTAGGAAATTTCTTAGATCTTTCCCATGGCCATCTCTTTTAAAGGCACGCACATCCCCAAGTGCAACATAAACTGGAGGTAAAATAAAGCTTGTAGGGAGTTGCTGCAGATCCCCTGTCTAATTGCAGTGTAAACAAATTTGTGAATCCTGCAGAGAGAGAGACGTCGATTGAGCTGACTACACATGCAAAAGAAAGACAGCGCAAATTCTGACGAGTTTTATTCAGTCTGCTGAAGAGTGAAGGAAGAAGTTTTGGAATTCCTAAATTGAAATGCCTTCCATCATAAACACACTCTGAGATTAACTCTGCATCTCTTAGATCACAGTTTTGCACCCTGCTTGTTCCCTGCAAGAAGTATTACAGTGAATTCCATGCCAGTGCAACTATTTCTGCAAACTTTGGTGGGGCTGTTAAGGACCGCGTCAGAATGACTTTGAGATGCTACAGACCCATGTGTGGTTCTACCTAACTAGCCAGGCATTTCTGCAGATCACTTCCAGAGCAGCCAAAACCTATGGCAGCTAGATCAGGTGAATCAGCTTCTGGTCTTATTTCAAGGTCTCCTGTCTTTTTTTGCTGCTAACATTTTCTCTGACTTGCAATCAGTCTTCTCCCTACTGCAGTCAGCTCTCCCTGCGATTTCGTCCTACAGTGAGATCTCTCCATATGTGGGCATGAGGTTTATATGGGACACACACAGAGGATCCTGTTGAAAATAAATAGAGGTAAAGTCAGAGATGAAATAGACACTGCGGTTTTGCTGCAGAAAGGAAGCTGGTCAGACTAGATGGGTCTGGTGGTCTTATCTGCCATCATAGTCTCTGTTTCTGTGTTCCCTATGAGGCACGCAGTGAGGTCGCTCCTTACTGTGGAATTTCCTCTCTTTTGATGCTGTGGTCCTCCTCAGAATTTATTTATGGGAGGGCAGTGTTGACATTGCGTTGAATGGAGTTTTAAGGCAATAGATGTGATAGTGACAGAAGATTCAAGTAACTCCCAGCTTCAGAGTAGTGGAAGTAAGATAATTGAAACCTTTAATGTTTGCAGAGTGCGTCCTCTGCTATTTGGATTAAATTGTTGCAAGTCCATCACTTAAAATGGTGCATTTTACATGCTGTTTGAAGAGATTCAAGAACGTAAGTAGAAGGTTAAGTAGGTACAGCAATTTGGGCATGAAATAGAGAATGACGTGGCCTTCAGTAGAGGGTAAGCATTTCATTTCAGTTCTATTAAGCATGGACCTTGCTTCAACACTGGCTGCATCTGATACTGCTCACTTTGGGTACATAATCTCTTGGAACATCATCACTTTCCTAGACAATGAAGAGCCCCATTTCTGAAGCAGGAGCTTCGTCTGTTCTGTAGGCCGCAAACACTACCTTTTCTGCAGAGCAGGACCCTCTCTTCTAGAGTGGGAACTCTTTATTTCAGAGAGTGAAACCATGAGGCCTTATTCAAAAATAAAAATAAAATTTCCCGTTCTCTGTCTATGGTAAATTATTTAGTGAATAATGCACATTGTCTTCCATAGAATGGGCAAATCATCTCTTCCTAATGTTCAAACATCAGAACTTCTCGACTTGGTAAATGACTTTTTATCAGCATTTCAGCCCCTACCATGCCATTGATTGCCTTCTTGAGGCAGTTTCACCAAATGACTTAGTTTTGCATGTACTGAGAATGAACCTCATGCCAAAGCCAAGAAATCTTGGTGTAAACCCAGTCTGTCAAATTTACTAGTGCATTGTGCCAAAGAGCTTTCTTCTGGAGCTCACGCAGTGTAATACATACAGGAATGTGTGCTTGGAAGTTCCTTTGTTGGTTCACCAATGTCTCTAATATGCAAGGCGTCTCCTTACTGACTACAACAGACCTTGCCATTAGTGGATACACAGTGCTATATCAAAGGCTGGCTTTGGACATGGCTAATTTGCAGTGCATGTAAAGACTGTAGTGAGATGTGTTGAGTAATGTTTTATGTGTCTTTTGTCTATGTTCAGAGTGAGGACGATGCTGGAGTCCCTGCTTCTGAACTGTCATGTGTAAATGTGTGGAGAGGTGGAGGTTGGCCCTGCTCATGGGTGTCCTCTTTAGGGGTATACTTGTCCAAAAAGGTTTGGTTTGTTCTTGTTTTAAACACATTTTCGGGCATTATTTCAGGCATGTTTGTTTCAGCAGCTTGTTCTTTGCATGTGCATGTGTGTGAGCAAGAACTACTTTAAGCATGTAGGTTGCTTGTACAGCCATTAATTCATAAGTGTATGTACATACAAGTGACTTGCAAGCTCTTTACATGTTTAGGCCGACCAAATAAATTAAATGCATGCTCACAAATGCACACTTCTAGTCTCCAGTAATTTTGGAGGGCTGTAAGAAGGCCCTCTCTCTAGAGGCCAGGGGTCTTCCTCCACAAGAGTCCATATTAAATACCCTCATGTTAAATGTTACCTTTAATTGTACTGTCTAAATGCTGTTATGTAACTGTACTGTCTAAATGTTTACATATACCCTAATGTTAATTGTAACCCTCCAATTGTGATGTGATGTGACCGCCTTGATTGAAGGATAAGGTGGTATACAAGTCTGTCTAAATAAAAATAAATATTAAAGGAGAGGACCTGTAGGAGCATAGGAGGCAGCCTCCAGGGAACCAGCTTCTCTGAGGGCCATCTAGATCTTCCATGAAAGGAGAGCTGTTAGCCTTAAGCCGGTTAGACCTAACTAACAGAAGAGTTTTGCTGAGGGAGAGAAAAAGGTTGGAGAGACCAAAAGAGGTCTAAGTTGGATGGGCAGCCAAGAAGGAAATCTGGGAGCAGCACAGGAAACTAAAAGCTAAAGCTATGGGCCCAGTAGAATCCAGTTCTCCTTGGAGTCTCTTCCCTCAGCCAGCTGAGTGGTACAAGAAAGGATAATATCATCTCTGCACCTGAGTGGCCCAATACAGTGTTGTGAGGGCTACTGGTTTCCTTGGTACATACTAAACAAAACACTGGCAGAGATTTTGGTATGTTTGCTGAAAGGAATTCCTATGTTTCACTCCCTTGGAAAAGAATGATTTCCCTAAAGTTTTGTGTCTGCTTCTAGGACACACATAAAGTGAAGAGGATTTTGGACGTTTCTTTTAAGGCCCAGGGTATGCAACATTGTCAGTACTTAGATTACATAGCAAGCAATGAATTGGTGAGAGGGATGAAAATAGTCTGTGAGGTGTGTATTGCAAAATTAGAGAGGAGGCTGGGTACCCAGTCGGGGATCCTGAAGAGATGAATAAGAGAGGGGGTCCTGCCGGGGATCTCAGAAGTGAAAGAGCAAAGAGATAACAGAGGAGCCTGCTTCAGAGTCAAAGAATCTGAGCTGAAGACTTTCTGTGGGACTTTTTCTTCTGAATGAAGTATTTTGCTTTTGCTTTTGGTTTGTATATACTTCCTTTTTGGAGGATCACCAATAAAGGTGATTAAGTTACATTTTTGCTCCTGGTGTGACATTGTGGTTGATCTAAGGTCTGAGTGCTCATTCCATCACTCCACTGAAGGTCTTGAGGCTTTTTTATGTCTCTATTCTAAAGGACAAAAAGAGGGATTGTAATAGTTGGTGGAAGGGCAGACTGGATGCGCGTGTGGTCTTTATCTGCCATCATGTTTCTCTGCTTTGTGCCCTCCCTTCCCCTCCTTGTCCACCCAGTCCCTTTACAATTTCAACTAAGTTTCCTCTATCCATAGTCTTCCTATATGTTTTTCTCTTACTCACATAGCAGGATGTGGGCTACATCTAATTTAAATTATTTCTTTCCTAGAAACATAGAAACATGATGACAGAAAAAGACCACATGGCCTATCTAGTCTGTCCTTCCATATCAACAACTACAACAGTCCACTTTTTACCTTTAGAGATCCTCTGTGTTTGCCCCATGCTTTTTTGAATTCAGTTACTGCCCTCATCTCTACCACCTCCACTGGGAGACTATTCCATGGATCCACCACTCTTTCCGTAAAGAAATATTTCCGCATATCACTCCTGAATCTATCTCCCTTCACCCTCATCCCATGTCCCCAGTAGAAAAAGACTAGAGTCCATCTAGTCTCCTGAACTGTATCACACTGCAAGGCTACATCCCAACGGGCAGTCATAGAAGCTTGACTGCTTGGAGGATATCTCTCCTTTTCCAAATCTCTATCTTCTTTTTTCCTCATTGATTCTTACGCATCTTGGGTAGAGGAACATTAAAATTCCATATTTAATCTAACATCTGTCTCCTCCATACCATATATTAATTTTAACAGCTGCTCAAACCAGTGAGACCCTTGCCAGAAAATGCAGCCTCCTGTGTTCTTGTGGCTTTGCTGGACTGGGAATTGTAGCCTGCTGGTACCAGTCAGCATCATGGCCTACCGTACCACTAGGCTATGCTTCCTTTATGTAGTCTTTGCTTTGTTCTTGTCATCTTTCCCTCCTCACCACTACAAATCCTCTGTACTTATGCCAGGCTTCTGTGGGCACCACCCCACTGGGAGGCTTTTCCACACTTGACTTCCTGTATAGTAGTGATGTGAAACACACTTGTGTTTCCACTGAAGTGGTTAAATGTTAGAAACCTTTACGTCAATACATCCCTGTGTTGAGCGTTGTCATACAATGGTCTTGATTTTACGGGGGATGGTTATCTTCCTGCGTTATTCTAAGATGTTTGCTGTGTTCTGAAAGCTGATTAAGCCTCAACTTTCACACTGCTGTCTGAGAGGAGCGTCCACATTTCTGTAGTTCAAACTTGCACTTAACTTTCACTTCTCAGGGTTCAGGCAAGGTTTATGAACTTCACCCTACAGCCTCCACACCCCACTCTGTTTGTCTTGAGAAAGGTGATGAGGGGAGGGCAGAGCATTGTCGCTGAATTGGGAAGGCAAAGAGGAAGGAAGCTGGACATTATAGAGTCGCACTGAAAGAATGGTAGGACCTACCTCACCCAAATTAAGGCGCTATCTGCCAATTTTGATTAAATAATGTGTTTTATTCTGCAAACAATGTCCCAGCCCAGAGAGGGCTCCAAGCCCAATATAGCTTAAAAGATCAGATAGGATTCTTTTGAATTCTAAGATATATTCTACAGGCCATTGTTAGTTGACTATTATGGGTCACTGTGCTGATAACTTTATCACCATGATAACTAAAGCAAGCAGTCTAATTTTAATGTCAAGGCTATTAATAAGAAATTTCAGATCTGCCCGGAACTAGTCAGGAAAGATGTGGTGCTCATTAAGTCCTTGCATAACTCATTCTGCAGCATGACAAGTCTAAGCAGTTGGGAGCCCTCTGAATGGGTGGAAGAGGGACTCCTCCACATTGTGGAAAAAGACAGTAAGCTGGGGTAGTCGAGCTTGCAGACATCTTCAGTTACGAGAAAGTGCTAAACTGCAGCAAGATTTTCTAGAGCATTTTCTGAGATACTCACCAAGGAAATGATCGCTGGAGTCCCTGTAGGTTAGGTTGCAATACCAATTATTGTACCAGTGAAACAGACAATATAGTACAGGAGCTCCAGAGACACAAAGAGCAACCTGAGGACAGGACTCATGTACTCTCAAACACTTGGGAACTACAACATCGTTTTCACAAGCTACAAGACTCCAGTTTTTCCACGACCAATGAGGATGCTAAAGTTGTACACACTGGAAATAAGAATGCATCTTTTCTGTTCAGAACTGTGAAAGCTCACAAAGGCAATGATTTTCATGAAACAAAAAGCTGGTTTTATCCTCAGAGGCTGCAGTTCTTGGAAAATGGTCATCAGCTGCGGTCAGCCTTTCTTATCTTTCAGTACATATTACAAGCATGGTGCATGTAAATACAGTACAAGCAATGGTCATTTTCTGCAGCGTCTGCTCAAAGCGTGGACATTGTGTATCTATCGGCGGCTGTACCCTGGCAGGTCTGTTAACTACTCAGATCTCAATAACTTTTAAACAGCAACAAGATGTCGATAGGAAATGGAAAGTCAGGTCGTACTGGAGTATCGCTAATGTAGATGCAACTAAGAGGTTGTATATTGTTACAGACAGCAGAGACTCTTCCTGCCAAAGTATTCTTATTTCCAGGCAGTGTGCCACTCTCCCCAAAGACCCTGATCAATCACTGCCCCTTCTCTCTGTCTCTCTCGTCACCTCCTCAGGGGTCCAGATCCTCCAATGCCCATTCCCCCTAAAGGCCCTGATCCACCAGTCCCCTCATCATGAAACCTCTAAGAGGCTCTTCCTATCCCTTTCTGGCTGTCTCCTGACCTCTTTCCAGTGTGATGTTGTAGCTCTTCCTACCATCGGGTGTTACCTGCTGGGCGTGTGCTGCTCTTTCTGGCTCTCCGTGGTTTGTTTGATGAGATAGGCGGTGCTCTGCTGCCATCATTCCCCTTAATCATGCATTTGGATTGACTTGCTGTCCTCTTTTGGTTTTTCTACAGCAGCTGGACCACCAGGGAAAATATTTACCAGAACTTTGCTCCAGACAGCTTTGTCTGTATTCAAGTTCCACTAATAAATGCAATTCAAGTTAACTGATATCAGAACATGATCCTGGGACTCAGATATTGCATTACACTTGTTAACTGGAAGATGTTGCTCTCACCATGCTAACTTTGCTCTACAGCTACACTGTGACAAACCACTTCGATCAGTGCATGTTGACTGTACTGCTGTATAATGCAACTATATCGCAGCTGTATATGAGGGGAGGGAGGTGCATGAGGATGTCAATCAGAGCTACAAGGGAGTGTGCATTCATTAGTGTATGAAAAATCGATTTAATGTGTGTTCACCTATCAATTAACACAGTTCAGTCAATTTGCCTAAGGCACATTAAAATATTTTTATTAAAACAAATGTGTGAAACAAATTTAAAAAGTCCAAAAATGGGGGAAGAAAGCCAAACTGAAACTTTTTGCCCTATGTATGTCTGAACTATGATGAATGCAATTAGATGTAATTATAGGAATGCTAAGGTCATCATCAAGCTGTCTACCTAAGGAGACTGAGCATGTCACACCCCTGTGACATCTCAAGGACAAGTTCAATAACATGTGTTACATTTCTATATCATTTTCCTATAGAAACAAGAAGCTAGACAAGGTTAATACACTAATGCAAGACAATGAAAACATCTCAGCTGCACAAGCAAACCAATACATAAAAGAAACTCTCTTCAATCCTTTCTGATAAACCCCCCTGTGGAAGGTCATTGGATAAGGCGATACCCAGTTCAAGTGCTATTTAAGATGCCTATGCTGAGCCTATTTTAAAAAACAAGTAAGTGCCTACATGTCTTTATAAAACACTAGCGTAGGCGGCAGGATTGCGTAAAGCTGTGTAAATACCTGCTCCTTGGTTGCTCAGGGATGTACATAAACTATAGGATTTCATAATCTGGCAAAGTACACACCATCATGCAGCACATTTACTTTTAAGCTGCTCAATATTTTATAGGAGATCATCATTGTGGGTCAATGACTAAAATAACCCCCAGCTAGGCACACATGTTGCGCCTAAAAGTACAGGTCCCTTTATAAAATTACCCCCAAAGTCTGGCTAAAGTGTATCTCAGTTAAACTGTAATCAGATGCATCTAATCTGATTGGACAGCCGTGTCTTAAGGGCTTGCCTGATGCCCATTAAGGCTTCAGTCAGCAACTTCTAAGGAAAACTTAGCTTTCTGTTCAAAAATCTGGTAGATTTCACTGACTCACTGAATTTAAGATCCAAAAGATTCTGTCATTGGGAAAAAGGAGCCCAGCTTTGATCACAGGCCTTCCATTTGACTGCCAAAGATTTGTAGTTCTATGTCCAAAGTTTAAACCGAATTCTAGCTTCAATTGGCAACCAACGAAAATGGGCTAAGGTTGGAGAAATACATTCTCTCACCTTGAGTGATGCGGATGGGTAGGCACTTGGACCCTCCCCGGCTCAGAATGGTGTGCATGCCGGGCCTTCCAAGTGCCCTGATTCTGCAACCATGGGAACGTATACCTCCCGCGGTTGCAGAATTGGGAACAACTGGGCCACATATATTTTCTGCAGGTCTGGACAGTCCAGACATGCAGACTTCTGAATTGGCCTCAATGTTATTATGACAAGACACCCTTAAAACACTATCATTAAGATTAGGCAAACGATGCTTCTCATATAAACATGGTCTCTCAAGCCACTCGTCTTCCCTTCATGCCCACAAGACCACTGATTTCAAGACATTCTTTAGCATCCATACAGAGAGCTCTCAGAAGAAGCCTTTTAACTTTTCTTAATGTACCTCACTTTTCTTAATTATCTTGGCTAAATGCTCTAGATCAGTAGTGACTATCAATGGGGAAATCCATCGTTCAGGTAGGCCATTGGATGTGGCACTACCCAAGGGCACATTAAAAGATTTATTTGCTTTCCCCATTCTTCTCCCTTCTCTCGATCAGCAGATGCCCTCTTGCCTCCAGGGGTGGGTTCTCAGCAGGAAGAAGGGATTTTCCTTCAAGACCCAGGTGTGGTGTTTCACACTTTCCAACAAATATTTGAAGATTCTTATTGTGTGCTCCACCTAAACTATGGAAAACATAAACTGCTATGAGGTAGTCTTTCCATCCAAACATGTACAGCATTGGTTAAACCAGTAGTTCTCAACCCAATTCTCTGTGACACCCCAGGCTCTTCAGGTTTTCATGGTATTCACGATAAATATGCATGAGATAGATTTGCATACAATGGAAGCAGTGCATGCAGATCTATCTCATGCATATTCATTGTGGATATCCTGAAAACCCGATTGGCCTGGGGGCCCCAAAGGACTGGGTTGAGAACCACTGGGTTAAGCACTATGAGGTAGATTCTGAGTAGCATTTTGTAGGGATGGACATCCAGTTCAGATGCTCATCCCCGCTAAATGCTTGGGTGGCGATTCTACCCACAGAGCTCCCCGCACATACAGTAGAGATGTGCGGGGAGTTCTGTATGGAAGCAGGAGGGGGTGGGCTGAGGGGGGTGCGAGGGCAAGCCAGGGATGTTACACCTACCCCAGACATTCAGGGCTGATTCCAAGGTCGGCTCTGTATGTCTGGGATCAGCCATTTAAACAGGGGACAAATTCCTCAGAGGTGGAATACGTTTCCCTGGACATCAAGGTCTGCTGGAGTTGTTGCACGGAGAACAGATGAGGGGGTGAAGAGGGTGCCCCGCAGCCTTACCCTGGTCATCGAAGGCCCGATTGGGGCTTGGGCTGCAGGGAACGCAGATTCAGCTGTTGCCACTGGGAATGTGGCTCCTTCATGGAGCTGCGATGCCATGGCAACATGACGCCATGGCGCTATGACTCCAAGCAGGAGTCAGGTTGAGCTTGCTGGGGATGTGGCTGAACATCCGGGGTGCCTGAATCGAGGCATGTCCTTGACGTCCAGCCACTATGCAGTGATTCTGCTCCCGTGGGACTGTCTCTCCTCTGCAGGAGCAGAATCGGGTGCATCCCCTGGCTGTCTAAAAGTCTGTACATCCGGACGGCCTGGGGACGCACAACTCAGAATTGGCCTCTCTTCCAGTATGTAGCTACAATAAGCTACTTCTTCATTATCTGTATCTGTGATCCCTTCACACTTCTCCGAGTAGTGGGTAAACCTGGTCCCTTTTTTTGACTAAGCTTTATACGGGTGTTTCCTCTACTATAGAATCCTTTCCCATACAGATTCTCTCTGCATGGGAATTGTTCCACAATACTTTCTTTCCTGCATTCAGGCTCTGAACTGATTCTAATTCTTCCTCCTTCTGTGACTTATAATCCAAGTTGCTAAGCTCCCTCCTTGTTTTCGGCAGTCAGCAGAGAGGTGGGTAATACCTCTGACTTCTTATATGCACTTCATTAAGAACATTAATTTAAAACTCAAGGGAGGCTCTTCACAAGTCAAAAGGAAACTAGGCCCAAGGCATAGCAGGAAGGAAATGTATCTTGTCTCTAGCAAATTCATAGAAAATCTACCAAGTCCACAATGCCACCTAGGGATCTCTGGCTTTTGTATACTGTAGGTATGGGCAGAACCATTGCAGCCCTCTCAGAGGGGACTGCTGAAGCCAAATGGTTCATACCTCCTCCCTACATTAAGGCAGCATCACTAGTGAAGGTTTCAAAGGGATGGGATTCTCACAGGGGGAACAACAGAAATCCCTGGGGAATGCCACAAGAAACCGTATACAGTTCGGAGTCTTTCTCATCCAGTTATACAAATTGCATCTTGTCACTCAGAAATGAGCTGAAGCACTCCAAAGCACTTCCCTTAATTCCAGAAGTAGCCAATCAATCAAATAAAAGCCTGTGATCAATGATGTCAAGTGTGTCACCAAGTTCTGAGAAGATCAGTGCCGCATCTGACATCTGATAAGAGATTCTCTCAAGGCATCAGTCACAGATTCTGTGCTATGGTATTTCCTAAATCCAGACCTCAGAATATCTGATAGATCAATATCCACATTAAATTCCTGTAGTTGTTTTCAATCATCTTTCCTAGATATGAAAGACTTGACAACAAACCTGTTGTTTTTAATAATGGTTTGATGGCAGCCTTTATCATCACTACAGGAAAATTATTTCTTTCAAGGAATTACTAACAATTAATTACATGCACCTTAACTGTAGCTAGTCCCTGGGTGGACTGTGTAGGACAGCTACAGGGGGAAACCTCCCCTTACCTCCTAATGTTGGGGGTCCTGAGGGGCGAGGGGAAGATCACTCTTCAAGGCTCTAGTTTGCTGGATGTTCACTCAATCCTTTGTTGTTTCTCTATGACTCCAAAAAACCTACAGGCCACTCCAAAATACTATAAATAAAAATAACTGTTATAGGATGAATCAAGAAAATCAAAGTTGTTCATCTGCTGAGCTTCATAGACACAAA
The DNA here is from genome assembly GCA_033557465.1 of Ichthyophis bannanicus. NCBI lineage: Eukaryota > Metazoa > Chordata > Amphibia > Gymnophiona > Ichthyophiidae > Ichthyophis > Ichthyophis bannanicus. The sequence continues at coordinate 72,425,341 of CM066036.1, forward strand.
ATCAAAAAGCAGAAAAGTTACAAGAAGACACTGGTTATTTCTTCCTTAGTACTTTCCTCTTCCCTGTGGCACTGTACTTTCTTCTGATGGGACCTCTGGGTCTTCTACCAGGACATCTCTCCTTTGGTAAACCAATTATTGGGCCAACAGCTCTCTTTGAGCCCTGAATATACGTCTCCATTATGGGCTCCCTGAAGCCAAAGAGACTCTGATTTGATAATCTCCCAAAATGTTAGTTTTCCTGACTGATGCCAAAACTCTTTAGAGAAGTAGCTAAACACTTGTTGGGTAGCCTTTCTCTCCTGTATACCTCACTACTGTTCATGGACCTATCAGCAAAGCTTCTCAAGCTGTATGTCCCAGTGTACCCTACACTGGTCATAGGCTCCCAGCACTTCTGTATAACTGTGAGTCCTTTTCTACTGGTGATAGACCTCAACAACATGTTCTTTGACTTTCTTGCAGATGAAAGAAGACAAAATCTTCCACCTTTACTTTTTCTCTATCCAAAGCTTTGTTCAGCACTCAGGATCCCATTGGCTCAGGAACTCTGTGTAAAGACAAGTTTCCTTCCAAAACCACCTTTAGTTGTAACCTCAATGATTTCATCAACTCTTCTCCCATTCATTCCCTGTGGGGACAGACAGCTACCAAACACTCCCAGTAAACAGGAAAAGGCAAGAGGTTCTGCCTGGTTGGACACTCACTCAGAACAGGGCAATAGCCAAATTTGGAACATGCCAAGCTTCATGATAAGTGTCACGTAAGCAATTGCGATGGACAAGGATCCAATTTTGAATTAGTGGGGTTCAAAGACTTATCAAGTTTTCTTCTAAGTTGACCTCAAAAACATGACCTGAATCTATTGTTATTCTTTAAGCAAGCCCTCCCCATCTCAACCTCATGCACTAAAAGCATTAAGACATTTAAATTATTCCTAGAGATAATTATAGTATCAAAGGGTCTACTGGTAATGGCTAAAATATATTCACCTCCATCCATTATTGAGCTTCTCCTCTCTAAATTATCCTTTTCTGAATATCTAAATCTTACTTTCAAAATGTTCTGCCATGCCTCGCACTTAAGGTCTTTTCCCACTATGTTCTCACTTTCTTGGCTAAGGCTCGCTAAAATTCTAAGGGTTGTCTTACTTACATTCTCTGATCTTTTGAAAAATGCTGAGAAATATGATCTTTAACCTTGGCTAAAGCTACCCTAAGCTTTTATTGTGATTAGCATAATTTTAAATGTTATTTTCTTCACAAGATTCCTCCGTATCCTTCATTTTCTACCCAACTCATCTAATTTGTTCCTCAAAGAACTGAACCAAGAATCTATCACATCATCTAATGTTAACTTCTCCAGCTTCCCTTGTAAATCTTGTAGTTCTAACCAAAACGTCTCAGGATCTATGAATCTTAAATATGGGTTTTGAGTATTGGGAAATCCGTTCTCCTCAGCATTAATAGCATTTGACCACAATGTCAACAAAGTGCTGATCAGTGCAAGAGGTAGGAACAGGTATCATTCTGTGGACCTTATCACCCAAAGCCCCACCAGCTTTGACAAAGATCCAAGTCTAAGAAATGTTCATCCACATCATGAGTAGCAAATGCGATATCTACAAAAAAACATCTCCCTCTGGATATCTGTATAAATGTCACCAAGGCAGGAGGGTGTCATAGAAGAAACAAAATTATACAATCCCAGTATTTATCGGAAGGAAGTGACAGTCTATGAGGACCCCCTGCTACACACACTGCTTTATACTAGTACTATTATTACTTATCATTTGCATAGTGCTGTTAGACATGTGCAGCGTTGTAAATATATTCAGAAGAGACAGCCCCTAATCCAGAGAGTTTATCATGACAGACAAATAGAGGGCTAGGGTAAATCTTTAAGGGAAATGGTTAAAGCATACATGGTGTTAAACAGGAGAATACATGGAGTCGGGATCTAAAAACCACTTTGAAGAGGTAGATTTTTAGCCTGGAACTAAACAGGAGCAGAGATGGACCCTGATGTACTGATCCATGTAGTCTATTCCAGGGATATGATGCAGCAAAGTGGAACGAATAGAGTCTGGAGTTAGCAGTGGAAGAGAAGGCGACAGATAAAAGGGATTTGCCTGATGAGCAGAGTTCTTGAGGAGGGGTGTAGGCAGAGATAAAAGAGGAGAGGTAATGAGGAGCTGCAGAATGAATGCACTTGTGGGTCAGTAGAGGACGTTTGAACTGGATGTGGAAATGGATAGGAAGTCGACGAAGTGACTTGAGAAAAGGAGTTATGTGAGCATGGTGACACTGGTAGAAGATTAGCCGTGCAACTGAGTTTTGAATAGATTGAAGGAAAGAGAGATGATTAGTGGGAGACCAGCAAGGAACAGGTTGCAATATCTAAATGGGAGGTTACTAGAGGTGATAAGAGTTGTGGCAGTGTATTTAGAAAGGAAAGGACAAATGTTGCTGTTATAGATAAAGAAACAAGTTTTAGCTACCTGTTGGATGTGTGCAGAGAAAAAGAGAGAAGATTCTGAGATTGTACTTAAATGCCAAGGAAAGGAGGAACATGACAGTGTTATTAGTCTTCAACAAATCCAATCAACTACAGCCAAGGTCCTCTTTGGAGCCTCCCATTGCGACCAAACCGGACCTCTGCTTATTTCCCTTCACTGGCTCCCAGACTCTTCCTGGCTGAAATTCAGGTCCATTGTGCCTACTACGCTGCCTCACTATCTTGCCTCCCTCGTCACTCCCTCTAGCCCATCACTCTTCCCAAGCTTTGGTCCTGGTCCTATCCTCCCTTCACTTAGAGCCCTCCAGGCACACCACATTTTCTTACCTCTGTCCTTCAGTATAGAGTTTCTTTTCCCTTCACCTTTGCCAACAACTCTCCCTGTTGCAGTTCAAAGGGATCTTAAAGCCTGGTTGTTCCAGCTTTCCTTCCCCCAAGCTCCTCCTTACTAACCCCTGAGGGCTGCATCGGCTTCTTCTCTCTTCTTTCTCACCCACCCTGTTTGATGAATTGTAATTTTTTCTCTCCTCTTCGGTGTTGTTCTTCCTGCTTTCCCGGTCTTCTGTCGTGTGTTTGCGCTTCATTGTAAGCCAACTTGATGGTTTTTAGTTCTAAGGGCACTTTGAAATAAAATAAAATAAATAAATTACTCAAAGAAACAGAGAAAGGAGGATGGGGAGGTGGGTTTAGGGGGAAAGATAAGAAACTTTGTCTTAGCCAAGTTCAGTTTCGGACAGCAGTGGGGCAATGTCACACAAGCAGGCTGAGATACAGGCCTGGATTCCTGGAAAAATTCAGGTGCAGAGAAGTAAATCTGCGTGTCATGAGTGTAACAATCTATGGGAGGGGATAAGTGCACAAGGGGATAGAGTATAGAGAGAGAAAAGAAGAGATCCCAAGACAGTACCCTGAGGTACATTAACTGAAAGTGGGATGGCAGTAGAGGAGGATCCACCAGAACATAACTAAAAGTGCGATGGGAGAGATAAGAAGAAAAACAGGACAGAACAGAGCACCTAAATACAAGTGAGAACAGGATATTGAGAAGAAGGTGATGATCAATGTCAAAATGCAGCAGACAGACCAAGAAGAACATAAGAACATAAGATATGCCATACTGGGTCAGACCAAGGTCCATCAAGCCCAGTATCCTGTTTCCAACAGTGGCCAATCTAGGTCATACGTACCTAGCAGTATCCCCAAAAGACACAGGTTCCCCAATGCTTGTACTGGGTCAAGCATTGATATGCTGGGTCCCTTCTTAATAATGGTTTATGGACCTTTCCTCCAGGAACTTGTCCAAACCTTTTTAAACCCAGCTATACTAACAGCCTTTACTACATCCTCCGGTAACAAATTCCAGAGTTTGATTACACATTTTGAGTGAAAAAATATTTTCTTTTATTAGTCTTAAATAGTTTACCCTGTAGCTTCATTGTATGTCCCCTAGTCTTTCTATATTCTGATAACGTAAACAATCGATCTACGTTTACCCGTTCCTCTCCGTTCATGAATTTATAGACTTCTATCATATCTCCCCTCAGCCGTCTCTTTTCCAGGTTAAAGAGCCCTAACCTTTTTAGCCTTTCTTCATAGGAGTATCCTTCCATCCCCTTTACCATTTTGGTGACTCTTCTCTGAACCTTTTCTGTTGTTGTTATTGTTGTTGTTGTTAAGTGCTGTCGAGTCGGAGTCGACTCATGGCGACCCTTTGGATAGCTATCCTAAATTGTGTTCGATCTTCAGTCAGGCGGCTCATTGTTGGCAGACTGGTACCCGTAGCTGCTGTTATTGTATCGATCCATCTCATTGCTGGTCTTCCTCTTCTGCGTTGACCTTCTATCTTGCCAAGCATGATGTCTTTCTCTAATGATCCCTTTCTCCGCATGATGTGTCCAAAGTATGAAAGTCGAAGTCTTGTCATCTGAGCTTCTAAGGAAAGCTTAGGTTTCATCTCCTCTAGTACAGACTGGTTTGTTCTTCAGGCAGTCCATGGTATACACAGTATTCGACGCCAGCACCATAATTCAAAGGCATCAATTTTCTTCCTGTCTATCTTTTTCACTGTCCAGCTTTCACATCCATATGATGTTATTGAAAATACCATGGCTTGAACAAGTCGAATCTTTGTATGGAGAGAGACATCTCTGCTCTTGAGAATCTTATCTAGGTCTTTCATAGCCATTCTGCCAAGAGCAATGCGTCGTCTGATTTCTTGACTGCTTGTTGCTTCTTTATTGATAGTTGATCCAAGTAGGTTAAAGTTATTCACGATTTCAATTTCTTCTCCTTCGACGATGAACCTGTTGATTATGCCAGTTGAACCTTTTCTAATAATGCTATATCCTTTTTAAGATACGGCGACCAGAATTGCACACAATATTCAAGGTGCGGTCTCACCATTGAACGATATAGAGGCATTATAATATCTTTTGTTTTATTTTCCATTCCTTTCCTTATGATACCTAGCATTCTATTTGCTCTCTTGGCTGCTGCTGCACACTGGGCCGAGGGTTTTAACATGTTATCCACAATGACGCCTAAATCTTTTTCCTGGGTGGTGGTTCCTAATGTGGAACCTTGCATTGTGTAACCATAGTTTGGGTTGTTCTTCCCTAGGTGCATAACTTTGCACTTGTCCACATTAAATTTCATCTGCCATTTTGATGCCCAGTCTTCCAATTTATCAAGATCCTCTTGCAATTTTCCACAATCCTCTTGGGTTTTAACAACTTTAAATAGTTTTGCGTCATCTGCAAATTTGATAACCTCACTCGTTATTCCACTTTCCAGGTCATTTATGAATATGTCAAAAAGCAGCGGACCCAGCACAGATCCTTGAGGTACACCACTATTCACCTTTCTCCACAGGGAAAATTGGCCATTTAGCCCAACCCTCTACTTTCTATCTTTTAACCAGTTCCTGATCAACAGTAGTACACTGCCTCCTATCCCATGACTCTTTAGTTTTGCCAAAAGTCTCTGATGAGGGACCTTGTCAAAGGCTTTCTGAAAGTCTAGATACACTATATCAACCGACTCACCATTGTCCACCTGTTTATTCACACTTTCAAAAAAACATAATAGATTAGTAAGACAAGATCTTCCTTGTCTAAAGCCATGTTGGCTGTCTCCCATTAGGCCATGACTATCTACATGCTGAGTAATTTTATTCTTTATGATGGTTTCTACCATTTTTCATGGTACTGACGCGAGGCTCACCGGTCTGTAGTTTCCCGGATCACCCCTGGAACCCTTTTTAAAAATTGGTGTTACATTGGCGATCCTCCAATCTTCAGGTATTGGAGATGATTTTAATGATAGTTCACAGATTACTAATAGCAGGTCTGCAATCTCATATTTCTTTCAACACCCTTGGATGTATACCATCCGGCCCAGGTGATTTGCTACTCTTCAGTTTCTCTAATAGTTGTAATACATCTTCCTGATGTATCGATATTTCCTTCAATTCTTCCGCACCTTTAAATACCACTTCAGTCATGGGTAACATCCCTGCATCTTCCTCAGTAAAGACCGAAGCAAAGAATTCATTCAGTCTCTCCGCTATCGCCTTGTCACCTCTTAGTGCCCCTTTAACTCCTCTATCATCTAATGGACCAACTGACTCTCTCACAGGTTTTTTGTTACGAATGTACTTGAAACAATCTTTATTTCACGTTTTTGCTTCCGCAGCAAGCTTCTACTCAAATTCTCCCTTTGCCTGCTTTATCAATGCCTTGCATTTGACCTGCCAGTGCTTGTGCTGTTTCCAGGTTTCGTCGTTTGGCTCTTTTTTCCATTTCCTGAAAGATGCTTTTTTGGCAACAACAGCCCCTCTGACCTCACCTTTAAACCATGCTGGCAGTTTTTTGGACTTTCTTCCACTTTTCTTAAAGCGTGGAATACAGCTGGTCTGGGCTTCCAAGATAGTATTTTTCAACAACACCCAAGCTTGATGTAAGTCTTTAACCTTTGCAACTGCTCCTTTTAACTTTTTCTTAACTATTTTCCTCATTTTATCATAGTCTCCCTTTCGAAACTTAAAAGGTAGTACTGTGGATTTCCTTACTATCCCTCCTCCACTAATTAAATCAAAGGCGATCATGCTATGATCACTATTGCTAAGTGGTCCCAACACCCTTATCTCTTGCACTAGATCTGGTGTTCCACTAAGGACTAGGTCTAATATGGCTTCCCCTCTGGTCAGTTCATGAACCAGCTGCTCCAAGAAGCAGTCATTTATTTCATCTAGGAACTTTATCTCCCTAGCATGTCCTGCCGTGATACTGACCCAGTCGATACCGGGGTAATTGAAATCACCCATTATTACCGTGCTGTAACTTTTGTTAGCTTCCTTGATTTCTTTGAGCATTTCATCATCCATTTGTTCATTCTGGCCAGGCGGTCGATAGTATACCCCCACTGCCATTGCCTTCCCCTTTTTACATGGAATTTCAATCCATAGAGATTCTACAGCAAATTTTGTTTCCTGCAAAACTTTAATCCTTTCTGACTCAATGCCCTCTCTAACATAGAGTGCAACCCCTCCACAAATTTGATCAGCTCTATCATTACAATATAGTTTATACCCAGGTATCACAGTGTCCCACTGCTTGTCCTCCTTCCACCATGTCTCTGATATTCCAATCATATCTAACCTCTCATTTTGTGCTATATATTCTAACTCTTCCATCTTATTTTTTAGACTTCTAGCATTTGCATACAAGCATTTTAGAGACTGTATTTTATTCATATTAATTTGGCTATTAGTAGACATGGGTAATTTGGGATCTTTAAGCTCTGTCTGCGCCATACTCGAGGGCATTTGGGCTCCTTTACTCTTTTTTGGAACCTCTCTGCTTTTGGTAGTATCCTTCAAGGATACATTCTTCCGAACCATCCGCTCTTGGGCGACTGTCGGCTTTCCCCTAATATCTAGTTTAAAAGCTGCTCTATCTCCTTTTTAAAGGTTAATGCCAGCAGCCTGGTTCCATCCCGGTTAAGGTGAAGAATGAGGATCGAGTGCTGGTGATTTGATTTGTCCAGGAACAAGTTGCTGAAGACTTTGGCAACGGCTGTTTCATTAGTGTGTAGAAGATGAAAACCAGATTGCAATGGAATCAGAATAGCTTGAGAGGAAAGAAAGAAGTGAAGACAGCAATGGCGAACAGCACCATTAAGTACTTGAAATGTGAGATGGGCCAGTAGTTAGAAGGGAAGATAGGGTCCAGTGAGCAATGTAACCACAGTATATTTGAAGGTGTAGGAACAGTTGCAGTGCAAAGCAATAGGTTAAGAATATGACATATGGAAGGGATAACAACAGAGAAGATAGAGCTTAGTAGGGGCTGGCCCAAGGGTTTCTGCTGCCCCCGCAAGCCCTGAACCGTGCCGCTCTCCCTCGTGCTGATTCTGGCGGCGGGTTGGGGGCAGTTCGCCAGCAGCAGCAGACCAGCCATGTGCTTCAGCACACATAGCCTGCTGCTGTCACTGAGCTGACCTCGCCATCGGAATCAGTGCCAGCAGGGAGCAAGAGCGCGGCACGGCCCAGCACGAGGGGGCCACCTAGCCGCCTAGTGGACGGGCCGGCCCTGAGCTTAGTAGATGTGTGGGGATGGGATGAGAAGAGCAGGTAATGAGTTGGAAGGAGGAGAAAAGATGTGCACTTTCCTCCTCAGTGATTTTGGACAAGTCAGAAAAGGTGACAAAGATCAAAGGACGGATTTGAGAGTAAAGAGGGGGAAGAGGAGGTGATTCAGTGGACAGCTCAAGACTAATTATGTGAACCTTATCATGGAGATAGTCAGTGGAAGTTTGGGAAGAAAGCAGTCAGGGTGGAAGCACTTTGAGGCGAGAATTAAGAGTTTATCGGATGGACATAGTATTCTTGGTACCCTAGTTTTCATACAGCTCTGGATTCACGATGAACATAGCCTCATGAACTGAAGGATACTTGCAAATCACCACCCAAGTGAGCCCGAGCGGTAGACTTGAGAGACTGAGATCATACCCAGCAAAGCCTGGATGTAGAATTTATTACAAATTTTGATGTTCCCTCACCATCCCAATTGTACAATAAAAATTAAATAAGTTAAAAACAATAAAAGCAAGTGGGGAAGAGAATGAATAATAATTTATTTATTTAGCGTACATTTGTATACCGCTACTTCCAGCGATCAGTAGCGGGGTAGATTACAAAACGGAACTGTCTGATCAGGACAGGAATATTTGAAATATATACAAGGTGATTGAAAGGAAAAGCACAGCACACAGCAATTATGAAAGAGAGTTTCCTTCCACAAGGAGGGTGGAGTTAGTAAGCGAAAAGCTTGGGGGCTTTACAATATTTAAGCAAGAAGAGCGGGAAAAACAAAAGCAGAATCTGTTTCCTTTCAGAGGTCACCTAATTCAGTTCAGAGTAGTCCAGCTGAAAGATCTAAGCTTTAAGATTTTTCTTGAATGCTTTAAATGATGGTTCTTCTCTAAGATGTAGTGATACAGAATTCCAGAGTCTGGGGGTCAGCAAGTAAAAGGTAATAGTGTGGATTGGTTCTAATCTGGCAATGGCTTTGAGGGAATTATTAATAAATGCACATTAAGAGATCGAAGGATTCTGGCCGGTGAGTAAGGCCAAAGGAGGCTGGCTAAATGAGGGGGAGGGAGGGGGGGAGGAAGGCTTTATATGCTAGTGTAATCACCTTAAACTTAATGCGGTAAGAAATAGGGAGCCAGTGGTTTTGGATCAGTAGTGGAGTCATGCGATGAAATTCAGAGGCATTATGTAAAAGCTTGATGGCCATATTTTGAGCCTATTGAAGTTTTGATAGATACGCGGCAGTCAGGGCCAGTCCAAGGGTTTCTGCCGCCCTAGGTAGATCCTCCATGCCACTTCCCGAAGACTGCAGTGCTGCCCAGCCTGCCATGCTGCCCCCCTTCCGGCATCCATCTTCTCAACTAATGGGAGGGGGCAGCACGGCGATGCCTCCACTGCCTCAGGCTTTAAAGTGCCCTCGCTAGCATGCTCACAGCCTGCCACTCCTGCCCACTCCTAAGCAACTTTCTGGTGCAGGGGACAGGAGTGTCAGGAAGATGTGTTAAAGTGGGGCAGGAGTGGTAGGCCATAAGCATGCCAGCACGGGTACTTTAAAACTCGATGCAGGGGAGGCATCGCTGTGCTGCCCTTCCCCTCTCCCAGGTGAGAAGATGGATGCCAGGAAGGGGGGGGGGGGGCAGCATGACAGGCTGGGCAGCGATGAACTGCAGCTTCACTGGGAGGAGGGTGGGCCGATGCTTCCCGCCGGGGCCTACCGCCCCAGGTGACCACCTAGTTTGCCTAGTAGATGCGCCGGCCCTGGCAGCAGTGATGCCACTTAGCATACTGTTACAGTTGTCCAAACAAGTCATCACTAAGATCAGAATAAGGATGTGAACAGCAGAAAAAAAGAGATATTGTCTAATAGAATGGAGTTTATGGAGAGTGAAGAAAGAAGCTGTAACTAGCAGCTATATGAGAATTGAAGGTTAGCTCTGAGCCAATAAAAACAGCCAAGAATTGTAAAAGTGTGGACCATAGTTATCTGATGGGAGATATGGATGGCGTCGTTTTTGAACTGGTAATCTACATAGCTTTAGTTTTTGCGGGATTTAGTTTAGACGTAAAGTTCACTATTACCCCATTATGCACAAAACAAACCCATTTGTAGATGCCCAGTGAGAGAATCAATTCAAATTTTACTCAGCATTTAGATTGACTAGATAATCATGTGCCGTAACAAAAATGTGTACATAAAATAATCACATAAACGAAGAAACACATAAAATAATCACATAAACGAAGAAACACATAAAATAGGTATATAAAGAAAATGGAAAAGTGTGCAGTAAAGATTAAATGAATCAGCAGCCTCAATTCAGTCCAAGAGCACATAAGACAAAAGCACTTGACTGTTAAAGGAGCATAACGTCCTCAGTCCCTTTCTGGAAAACTCTTTTAGTTCTGTTTGTGCACAACTTAAAGTAGACTTGGTTGCGAGCCCCATGGGTAGTAAACACACAGACTGTGTGCCTTGCAGCGTGCAATGGCTTGTGAAACTGTTTGCAGTCTCTGGTAGTAGCTGGCAATGCAACTGCAAATTAGGCTTGAGCATGAGAACATAAGAAATGCCGTATGGGGGAAGTGACATCGCCCACCAGGAAAAGACAGCTAAGAGAGAAACTCCACAGGATGCGAGCAGTTCTTGCTGGAATAATGAGCCTGAAAATGGCCCAGTACCCAGCAAAATCAAGGGAGGTTAAGCTGAGAACCTGTGTGAGGAGAACCGTGTCTGTCTGGAAGAAAACTGAGGCCTTTAAGCACACCTCCCACACCATCAGTAAGACGGCTGGCAGAGAAGCATGGTGAGACCTACGTATCGCAAACTACAGTGCCGGAGTCTGAGTCAGAGGAAGAGCAGTTGAATGAACAGGAAGCAATGGGGACGTCGATCACAAGGTTAACATGAAAAAAAATGAATTTCTGAATTAAAATCTGGTATACAGAAGCAAGAAAAATGTGCGGCAGACATGGAGAGAATAACGGATGAGCTAAAGGCTGCTCACTAAGGAACATTAGACGTGGAGGGATCCCTGAAATGAGTAATTAAAGAGATTGTGGAGAGGATACTGCCAGTATGGATGATCTTGCGGTAGGGAAGAGGATAAAGGTGGATAGGTGCATAGAGTTCTGGGTCCCTGAAGGAATAAGCAACCCAGAGATATTGTATACGGCTTCTGTAACTTTGTGGAAAAGGAGAAGGCCTTTCGATGGGCCTGGCATAAAACTGAATTTTTCAATGACATCCTCCAGATTACACTCCAGAAAAAAAGGGTTTCTGAAAAGTAACAGCTTGCCAAAAGAGCAAAAATATACGTTATCAGTTGCTTCAGCCGTTCGGGTGCTGTTCACGGTTAGTGGCTTCAGCAGACGAGTTTCCATGACACGAGAAGCTTGGCTTCCCTCAACAAGGAAGGGCCAAGGTCTGCATCCAGAGAAAAAGCTGTGAACCCTAAACAACAGCTGGCAGCCTACAGATGGCAGTTTGTACAAGGAGAGGGGAGAAGACTCAAGTGATGCTCAGTAGAACAGAACATAGAGACAGAGTCCAGCAAATAAGAAAGGAATGAATGACCATGCAGGAGGTATCTAGACAACTGGACGATGAATAAAACAGGAAGTAGACATGACTAGTAGATTTTTATCAATTTGACAGGGGAAAGAGCAAGAACCTGAACAATTATGATAATGTTTGCCTTGGAAGAATTATAGCCAAAAACTAGAGCACATGGGGGACTGATTTAGTGGTATGCATGAACCTCAGATCACCATGGGAAACTGAAGGAGGAGGAAGGGGGTTATGAGAGAGGATTTCCTTTATCTATGACAGAGCGGGTACTTCAGTCTCTCATATATGACTGCTGGCTGCCAGACCTTCCAGTTATCATTTCAATGTTACATTGTCCTCTACTTCTATAATATGATATGCATTGTTACCTCCTTTTGCTGTGTGTTAAAATAAAAAGTTAAAAAAATGCCAGACATTGCATTAGTCATTGTTCAGGCTCTGGGAGAAAATTCATGTTACATACCTAAGCCAGGCAGAAAAAGGATCTTAGAATCATTGTAGAAAATACGCTGAACTCCTTGGCTCAGGGCGCAACGGCATTTAAAAGAAAACAAATGGAATGTTCTTAGGAAAGGAATGGAAAATAAAACAGAATATCTTAACACTGCTGAATTGATCCATGATGCATCCGCACCTTGAGTACTAGAGATAGTATAAACATCAGCAAAATGGCCCCCAAAGGTATTATTTATATCCCGGACGTCCAAAGTTTGGTTATACCTTGAAATCTCCACCAGTGGGGAATTTGGGGTTTCTGGTTATAACCAAAAAACCCTGAAAAACACTCGCACCTGAGGTGATCCGATGATGCCATCTGGCTACTGTCATTATGGCTGGATAATGTTATTGGACTGGGAGATCAACCAGCCATCACCCATGTGGACCGACTGAAGAAGACAACATTGATATCCAAGCCCATATGGGATGAAAAGGAGTAGGTGGAGTTAGCAGTCAGGACAGGAGGTGTCGTCTGTCTGTCTGATGCTCAGAATCAGAGGAGACGAGCAGAATGAGAGGAAGAGACAGTGCCGGATTTCCCATTGGACACTATCGGCACTATGCCTGGCGCCTACGATATTTTTAGGACCTGCAAAGGAGGGGAAAATTTGAAAAGCAGAAAAAAAAGGAAAAAAAGATTGTGAGATAGAAATGTAATGCAACTAAAACTTCAAAATTGCATTTCAAAAACATAATTCCAGAATATTACCAAGGAATGCACGTGCAGTTTTCACCCTCTTTGAAGAACAAACCAAGTGACTATCGACAAAGAAGCTGAAACAACCTGCTCGTGATTGACTCCTGGTGCTCCAGATCAACACTCATACACTATCTAGTGGCTGTTCTAGAAACTAGAAGTATTGAAATGATGCTCAATTGACTTGCTCCATCAATCATTTCTTTTAGCTTTAGAATAGTTTAAAATGCATGATATCAACTGGTGTAATTCAATTAGTCTTTTCCCCTCTTTTTGTGCATTTTGCCCGATTCTGTCCTGAACATAGATCCCCTCTGAATCAGACGCACAGAGGGGATTGCGATTCTGATCCTGTGGGGCACATCTAGCCCCGCAAGATCAGAATCACGAACAGCCCTACAAAAGCAGACTGGGAGAGTGATTCTGTCCAGCCTGCATGTGCAGGACTGTACCCGGCTAACTCAGTCAGGGCCTTTAAATGGAGCTGTGGTGCCATGGCGTCATGCTGCCATGGCACCGCAGCTCCATTTAAAAGCCGCGATGCCGGCCGCCCAGTTAAAGTGTTTATTCCCCGCAGCCCGACCCCCGATCCGGCCTCCTAAGGCCAGGGTTGGGCTGCGGGGAATAAACGCTTGCCCCCCCCCCCCCCCCCGTCCCATCTGCACCTCAGCAGTTTAAAAAAAAAAGGTCCAGGGAAGTTATTCCACCTTGGAGGTGGAATAACTTCCCCGGACATTTCGCTGGCCCTGGACATCCAGGGCCAACATTAGAATCAGCCCTGTATGTTCAGGGCTGGCGACTGCCCACTGCCCACCCACTCTTCGCCAGCAGGCCACCCATTCCCTGCCCCCAACGGGGAAGTTATTTGGGGGCAGGAGAAGCCATGAATAGTGGGGATGGATATCCCACCGGGCTGTCCATCCCCGCTATTCATGGCTCAGAATAACCCCCATAGTGTTTATGTGTTGTTGACACCTTCTGCATCTGATAAACCAATGCAGTCTTGTTTGCATACGACACTTCTAATACTTGATGTTACATAAGAACATAAGAAATGCCATACTGGGTCAGACCAAGGTCCATCAAGCCCAGTGACCTGTTTCCAGCAGTGGCCAATCCTGGTCACAAGATCTGGGAGGTTCCCAAAAAGATACATAGATTCCATAAGTATACGAAAGGTCAGAATTGAAGAAAGATCCCTTTCGATAATGACTCCTACCTATGAAACTTTGTGAGAGCTGATCTCTGGTCTTTCCTAAGAAGACTTAAAAATTATTTTATGTGCTCAGACCTCTCATTTGACTCTGCCTAACTCACAGCTTCCTGCGATAATATCTGTTCTTACTCTATGCCCTTAATGAACTCTTTGTTGACGTTTGACTACTTTCCTGTTTTTTATTGGCGTTCTTTTATCTTCTGCTACTGTGTGATATTTGGTTTTTGACTGTAAACCTCTCTGATGTTACCACTAAGGGTAGTATATCAAATTTTAATAAATAGAATGAAATGAAATTTGAGGATATATGAAATGATTGATTTCTTGCCTAATTTAAAATATTTTAAAATAGGTACGCGTACGTGTGTTAGTTTGCATGATATTGTGTTGTGTTAGTGTTGCGTACATGTGTTAGTTTGCATGATATTGTGTTAGTGTTGCATATGTGTGTTAGTATGCATGATATTGTGTTGTGTTAGTGTTGCGTATGTGTGTTAGTTTGCATGATATTGTGTTGTGTTAGTGTTGCGTACGTGTGTTAGTTTGCATGATATTGTGTTGTGTTAGTGTTGCGTACATGTGTTAGTTTGCATGATATTGTGTTAGTGTTGCATATGTGTGTTAGTATGCATGATATTGTGTTGTGTTAGTGTTGCGTATGTGTGTTAGTTTGCATGATATTGTGTTGTGTTAGTGTTGCGTACGTGTGTTAGTTTGCATGATATTGTATTGCTCTGCGTTTTTCATGGTTATTTATGTTTAACTTAATCCGCTTATGTGGGCTATAAATGAAATAAATAAATAAAGGGTTTGTGGCTAAACATTCAAACCCGGAGTGAGGCCGCTCTTTTTCTGAACATTTTACTAAAATGGTGGTTTCCTCTGAACGTGCTGCGAGCTGCGTGCGTGTTCCCCAGGCTTCATATATATTTTTTTACAAAGGTTCTGCATTCAGCGAGTCTTCTGTACAGTACCCAAGAATAGCGCACATCAAGACCTGGGCATCCCAGATCGTGTTTACACATCCTATGCAAAATTGGCCTTCACATAAGAACAAATCTTAAAAATACAGCAGCTAGTTAGAAATGCAGTCTATGCCCTGTCCCTTTCTTCCATGTCTTTATAAATGCAAGACCTGAAGTACTGGCGAACAGATACCAAAGAGAACCAAAGATCTGAATATGTATACTTTAGAGGAAAGGCGGGATAGGGGCGACATGATACAGACATTTAAATACCTCCGTGGCATAAATGTTCAGGGGGAGAGCCTCTTTCAATTGAAGGCAAGCTCTGCTACGAGAGGACATAGGATGAGGGTGAAAGGAGATAGACTCAGGAGTGATATGCGGAAATACTTCTTTACGGAAAGAGTGGTAGATACGTGGCATAGTCTCCCGGTGGAGGTGGTAGAGATGAGGACAGTATCTGAATTCAAAGAAGTGTGGGACAAATACAGAGGATCTCTAAAGGTAAAAAGGGGACTGTTGTACTGAGTGATATGGAAGGACAGACTAGATAGGCCATGTGGTCTTTTTCTGCCAACATGTTTCTATGTTTACTGTATATCTTCTACTTTTGCTTTAGTGGTACAGAATATGCAATCACAACTTTAAAACAACAACTCAACAACTGGGAAAGCATTACACAAACGGGGGACCAAATATCGCCCCAACCACTGCACTGTGGAGCACACCCCTTTGAGACATCAACAGGCAGGGCAGAATCGCTTTTCCACATTACTGCCAGGGGTGGAATTTTCTTCCAGGGCTGGTTACAGTTGCTGGAATAATCAGCCTGGAACAGCACAACAGCACACAGGGTAAGGGGACCCAAAATGGAAAGATAAAAGTTCTTATTAGGGATATACATTTGTTTGAAATGACATGGGAAATGAAAACAACATTACCCAAGCCATTCCATGTTGCTTTTAACCTGAAACAATAGAAACCCCCCCGATATTGTATATTTTCTTTCTGTCATCAATCATGTGCACTGTACCAAGCTGGAAATGCACCTTGTGTGACTAATAAATCTGGTGCCCCCCTTCCACCCAGCCACGTTCAGCAACTCGCTCTTTTTGAGTTTCCTGGAAGCCCAGTGATGATATCAGTGCCTCTTCTGTGCTTGCGTCCTGTGCGGCCGCACCATTCCCAAAGCCCTTGATATAGCAATATATCTCAGTACTGCACCCCGTGCTTCAATGCACCCTGCTCCTCAGTTAGCACAGGCTATTGTGCAATAATGCGCACGACTAATGACTAATCAAAACAGAAAACTGAAAAAAACCCCAACTCTTAGAATAAAAGGAAAAGACACAGGTAACTAAACAAAATGAAACCTTTCTGCCTGCACAACCTTAGCTCTTATGCCCTGCCTGAAGACAGTCAAGGACTCTGTCCTCTGGGAACATGCTGAGTGTTGGCAGACCTAAAATATCAGAGAGCAGATTCCCTGCTTCAGGTAAACAGAAGATGAATGGACAACAGGGGCACAAGGCTCCCTTCAGTCTCCAAAGCCTCTGAATGACATTGGCCAATATGAGCCATCTCCTTGGAGACCTGCAGGCATTAAGAGGTCTTCTGTAATACTACCTGACAGGAAAACCAATATTTCTGTCTCCTGGGGGCAAATATGTCTAGTGGTCCGAACATAACACACTCTGCACACACTTTTGCTAATCTGCTCCCAATCAGTTGTCTGCTTCTGCCTGACATTCCCACAGACTCCTTCCAGCAAATGCTCCTTCACGCCCCTCCAATTCCAGATTCTCTCTGACTTTCTCTTTCCATGTATTGAGGATCTTTACACTGTATTCAATTAGCACCTTGCTCTTCTAATCTCCTCTTCAGCTGCCTAAAATTATCACCCTGCTGCCTGAAGGCCTTAGCTTCTCAGCCTACCAACCACACTCTTTGTTTTATTCACTGTGATTTCACTCCTCTGTTTGATGTAACCTGAGTCTTTCCTTTAGAAGCCCCAGGTCTGCACTACCTCTGTACACAGATGATGTGTGCCCATAGAAACAGAGACACACTGTGCTGTCCTCTCAAGCACACAAACTGTGGCTCCCATAGAGAGATTTCAGGCTTCGCTGTCTTGGCTCCTTTTAGTTCTTGTCTTGTAGAATGAGCTACCATGTTACAGAAGCGCCGATCATGTGAAAGAGGTGCTCTCAGGTTCTGGTTGAGTGATCTTTCTGAGAATGATCTTCAGGTTGTCCAAGACACCTTCCCCCCTTTAAAATCAGACAGATTCCAGGCATGTATGAACACAGACCACAGTGTCCCACCTATCAGGCCCTTGTCCTTGGAAGCGCTGTCCTAGCACTGGTGCTAAGCTTTCCAGCAAAACATAGAAAGCGTCAACACAGGGTTTCCAGATGCCCCGGATCACCATCTATAGCCCAAAGAGCACTCAGATTTAAGAAGATGAATGAGCCAGTGGAGTCCTGAGATAGGAATTCAAAGATCATCTCTGCCACTGACTGTTTTTCTGTACCTCAGTACTAATCTCAGCTCTGCCACTGTCTCTCTTGTGATTCCAGATGAGTCGCTTTTTCTTGCTGTATATCTGAGATCTTGCCTTAATATGACTTTCCTGTTGTGGCAGGCTTCAGGTTAGCAAGTTCGCACTCTCTTCCAATACGGGGAAACATGATTTGCTCATACCATGGGAGGAAGGGGTACCAAAGTGCAGTCTGATCCCACTGGGTGTGGCTCTTCTCCCAGTAGTCCTTCCCTTTCCTGTCTCTAAGGAGGGAGAGGGGAGATGGTGGGAGGAAGTCACAGTCAGTCGGAGCATTGCTTTCTAATTCCTTCTGACTGATTTTGGAAGTTGCGAGGTGGCATTTCCAGTCCACATACTGAATGGAGTAGAGAAGTAGCTTAGGGCAGCAGCCTGGAATTGGAAAAGACTAGGACTCAAAACCCACTGGCATCCCTTGTGGCCTCAGCAAGCCACTTAACCCTCCATTGCCTCAGGTACAAACTTAGATCATAAGCATTCTGGGGAAAGGAAAATAATTACTGTACCTGAATGTAACCTGAATGTAACCTTCAAGTTGTTTTTTGTTACAATACCTACAAAGTTTATATTTACTGTTCAATGTAAATAGTTGATTTCTACTGTTCTATGTAAAATGTATACAAATTGTGTACAAGACTGTTAATCTGTTATATGTAAACCGCCCTTGATCTCTGGAAGGGGCGGTATAAAAGAAATAGTTAAATAAATAAATAAATAAACTACTACTGGAAAGGCCTGAGCTAAATGCTAATAAATAAATAAAAACCTTCTAAAGGATCCTGAGGGTTGCTCTGTGTTAGCTTTGCAAATGTAATGTGTGCTGTTGAGTCAATGCTGACTCAGTAGGTTTTCTTGGCAAGATATGACAAGAAATAGATTGCCAGGCCTCTCTTTCAAGGCATTGCAACGTAATGTGTGCCTTTGAATCCATGTTGAATCCTGGCAACCCAGCAGCTGCTGGGCAATGTGACTGGAAGTAGATTACCAGGCAATGGAGGGTTGAATGACTTTCCCAAGGCCACAAGGAGTGCTAGTGGGAATCAAACCCTGGTATCTTGATTACCAAGCCAGTTTTCTAACCACTAGGCACTCCTCCATGAAGGGTAATGTGACTTGCCCAAGGCCACAAGGAATACTAGTGGGAATCAAATCCTAGTTTTCTGGTTACCAGGTCACTACTCTAACCACTAGGCCATCCTCTAGTCATCAGGTCATCGATGAGTCTTAATTCTCTCAGAAGAGCATGCCAAAGAAGAGGGGTTTGAGCTGAAGATGTGCCGCTATGATGCCAAGCCCTATGTATTGTCCTTACAGTAGGCATGTTAGTAAACAATCATCTTGGCAGCAAAGTTCGGAATGGGATTAAAGCTTGCACATCATCTGCATAGATATAAAATGTTGAACATGCTCTTTGCATAGCACCACACAATGGAGTCATTAAAATATGAAATGAGTACAGAAAGAGCAATGTATCCTGTGAGATGCCCCATCTTAAAGATTGTGACAATGATACCCTAGCCCCAAAACACACACACACTCACACTCTCTCTTACAACTTACTCCCTATCACTCAAATAAGAAGAGAACCATTTTAGGATATTGCTCCCAATTCTCACCATAGACAGACAACCCAACAATTTTCCATGACAGACCATTTCAAATGCTGCAGATATGTTTAACAACCTTGGTCCAGCATTACATGAATATCATTGATGAATGCTACAAGCTGGGTCTTGGTGCTCTGAAAGCTTTAGAACCCAGCCTATTTGGAATCTAAAGCCCAATGTTTATCTAAAAATTCCAAAAGTTCACCAGCCACAGCTTTCTCCACCATCTTCCCCAAAAAAGACAGATTGGAGATTGGCCTGTAACTTTCCAGCTGACAAGGACCAACAGCAGACCCTTTCAAAAAAGGTATTATAAAAACTCGCTTCAATGTGGTATGAAAAACACAGTCATAAAAAGAGGTGCTATTAAGTTAACTAATTCCAGTATTAATTTCTGTGCCTCCCAAAGCAGTAGAGATGACTGACGTGGGTTCAACTTACAAGTTGCCAAAAGCATTGGCCAAAAGCTTATGAACATCAGAAGGTAAGGATGGGGAAAACACAATCTAGTATTGCTCCTCCATTTGCTGGGATCACCCAGAAACTAGACTTGATGTATTGACGCCTCCTTGTTTAAAAATGGCGTAAACTGTCTCTTCCCCCAACTCTGTAAAAACTGGAAGATCTTAGCCTCAAAAAAATGCTACAAAGTCACTGCCAGAAAAAAGCGTATGGAGGGCGAGAGTCAGCGAATGTCCAGCTGAGAAAAGAACTCAACAATTCAATGAGGCCTTAATCTCTTTCTCAACATATTGTTTCTTAGCCACTCTCTACTTAGTCCTATAAACTCTAACCTTAATTTTCCAAAGAAGATGTAGCTCATCATTTCTTAACCTACACAACATCCTTCCAGTTGCCAACACTCTTGTTTCCTGGATCTCAAGGCATCAGTTTACTACTAGGTGGATCTACTACATCCTTCAGCCACTTTGACCCTTTCCTCATGCAACAAGCATTCATACATCTCAGAAGAATCGTGGTTCCAATTTGGAACAATGAAGGGAGGAATGGCCTAGTGGTTGGGGCAAGGTACCAGAGGCCAGAAGGTCAGTGGTTCAAATCCCACTAGAGGACAGCAACCTTGGGCCAGAAGGACTGGGGTTTCTAGTCCCACAGGTGCTCCTTGTGGTCTTGGGCAAGCCACTTAACCCTCCATTGCCCATGTTCCCTGTAAGTATTAGTGTATGTGTCTCATATCCCCTCATGTTAAATGTCTCCCCCAACCACTTTGACCTGGTGAAAAGCAGGATATAAATGCAGCTAAATAAATAAATTGTCAAACCCAGCCAAATCACCAGGTCAAGCTGGAAGGTGTCCAAAACCTCCTTGGAGGTAGTATTCTTCATAGATCTAATTCCACGCTAACCCAGAGTGCCAGGTTCTCCAACAGCTTTTAAATCCAGCAAGAACGATATAATATAGTAGTTAAACCAAGGGATCAAACTAATTTGAAAGCCAAATAAATGTATTGGTTTTGCCATTGTCAGGATCTTTGTCTTCTTTACGTTAAGGTGTAGGTTTATTTTAAAACAATGTTCCTTGTTCTCGAAAAGCAAATGTTTTAGATCATCTTCAAAGCAATCCTGTGATAATTTCCACAGTCAGTTGGATCATCTTTCTTCAGTATTGGTATAAGCTCAGATCTTTTCCTGTCAGTTGGCCATTATGTTGTATTCCAAATTTCCTGGAAGAGCTTTGTAAGTATGGTAACAGCTGCATCCAATTGCTGTAATACTTCTATGGGAATGCCATCAATGCCTGGTGCTTTGTTCTTTGATAATGCTTACAAATGCTTCTTTGACTTCTTCTTTCATCAGCAATGGTTCCTGATCATAAGTTACAGGTTGAAACATCTGTTGGTCCACTTGATCTTTATGGTATAATGACTCTGTATATTCTTTCTACCTTTTCTTGATCTTCTCAGCATCATTTGACATGGATTGTAGCATTCCAGTTTAAGGCAGGAATTTTCTCTTTAACTCTCATAGCTTTAGGAAAGCTGATCTTGTTCTTCCTCTAATAGTTTCTGCTTCTATTTCCTTGCATGTGTCATTGTAGTGCTTTGCCTTGTCTTGTCTTGCTTCATGTTGGAAATCTCTGTTGAATTTAGTGGTTGCCTCTTTCTCCTCTGGCTTTAGCTTATCTACATTTCTAGCCTATTTTCATAGTTTCTTCGGTCATCCATTTTGTCTGTTTTTGCTTTTACACCATTTTCACTTCTCACTTTCTTCAAGCATAACTTTCTTGATGTGATCCCATAACTCTTCTGGTGCTCTGTTATTTAATTAATTTATTTGTTTGGCTGGATTTACAGTATATACCGCTTTTCACAGAAGTTTACATGGAACATTGAACATTTCAAACAACATTTACATGAAACGATCAACTTTATACAATAATGATTGAAAGAGAAATTGTTGTTACAAATTTTGGCATGTTAAGTTGGCTTTAATTATTTACATGATGCTCTTCAAGGTGGGGGGGAGGAGGCAGGGGTGTTAGAAGGGGTGGGTCAAAAGTGTAGGTTGAAGAGGAGCCTGCAGAAGGTTGGGTTGATCTGTGGTGTTTCTTATGGGGGTCAGAGAGGGAGTGCCATGATGAGGGAGCATATAGATCAAAGGATCTGGCACAAACCTATTGTGTGCTTCTTGTTCTTGCTTGGAGGGGGGGGGGGTCAAGGTTTTCATTGTGGAGGATCTGTGTGGTTGGTCTATCTGCAGTGGAGTGATGAGGGTTTGGAGGTGGGGGGATGACTGGTGGTTGAGGGTTTTGTATATCATTAGTAGAACTTTATATAGAGTATTCTGCTGTGGAGTGGAAGGCAGTGAAGGTGTTTGAGGATGACAGTGATGTGATCATATTTGGAGATGCCTTGGACAGTCTGGGCTGTTGTGTGGAGGGCTGTTTGTAGCGGAAGTAGTGTAGATTCTGGGAGTCCACAGTATATTGAGTTGCAGCAATTGGCATGTGGTATAGCGAGAGCCTGTAAGGCCGAGTGGAAAGCAGATAAGGCGAGGAGAAGACAGAGGTGCTGGAGGGTTCGGATTTTATAGTAGATTGATCTTGCCATGTTCTTGATTTGAGTCTTTAGGGTGAGATGATTGTCGAGGATGATTCTCAGGTATTTTATTTCCGGCTTGTCTTGGATTTCTGTGTTGTTGAGAGTGATGGTGGTGGGAGGGGTAAATGATTCATTTTTGGTGACAAATAAGGATTCAGTTTTCTTAAGGTTTATGGATAATTGATTTGCAGATAGCCATTGTGAGAGATCTGAGAAGCATTGTTGGAGCTCATGGGAGGCGAGTTTGTTCCGGTTGAATGGTGTGTAAAGCATGATGTCATCTGCATAGATATGATAGTTGATGTTGTGCGATTGGATGATTTTGCAGAGGGGTTGCATGTAGATATTGAAGAGGAGAGCTGAGAGAGTGGATCCCTAGGAGTCACATTGAGTTTGAGTGTATGGGGTTGATGCTAGTAGTCCAATTGGTATCTGCTGGAGTCTGTAGTGGAGGTAAGTTTGGAACCATTTCAGTATGGTGTCTTGTATTTCAATTGACTGGAGGTGTTATAGGAGGATGTTGTGGTTGACGGTGTCGAAAGCTGCTCAGATGTCAAGGAATACAAAGATGAAGCCTCAGTGAATATTCTGAGTTCCCTTTATGAGGCTGTTCAAGAGAGAGGTTAGGAGGGTTTCCATTCTGTGGGTGTGGTTGGAATCCATGTTACTGTGGGTCAAGTGGGGCGTGGGTATTCTTGTAACTGAATTTGGACAGTCTTCTCGATTATTTTGGTTATGAAGGGTAGGCTTGCAATAGATCTGTATGAGGAGGGGTCAGATGGATCAAGACGGGGTTTTTGGGCAGAAGGTAAATCAATGGAAATTTTAGGCAGTCTGCTAAGTCACTATGCAGTAGGAAACTTTGTGTGAGCTTAGCGAGGAATGGGGATAGTTCTGATTTGGTGGCTTTGATCCAGGCATAGGCCAAGGGGAGATATAGTTGTGTTGAGAGATGAGAGATGGTCCATGAGTGCACTGGAGGGGTGAGTTGAGGAGGTGGGTTTATTTGAGCTGAGGATTGAGGATGGCGGGTTGAGAAGTAGTCAGTGAGTTGTTGAGCAGTGATTGACATATCATTTGTTTTGTCAGAGGGTGATTTTGTGAGTTCTCTTACTAGGGTGAACAGCTCTCTCGGGCGGTTGAGAGATCTTTGAATGAGTTTTGTGTGGTAGCTCTGCTTTGAGTGGTATGTAGCCTGGTTGTATTCTCTTAGTAGCGCCATGTAGCAGGATTAGTCTGTGGGTATCCAGGATTTTCTCCATTTGTTTCTGTAACTGGGCTTTGAGCTTCTGTAGGTCTGGAGTGTACCATTGGGTCTGTTTGTGATCAGTGTTCTGTAGGAGGGTCGAGGTTGATGCTGTTTCATTGATAATTTGGTTCCAAGTAGTGATTGTAGAGTCCAGATCCTGTATTTGAGTGTTGGTCATTGGGGAGGTGTGAGCCAGGAGGGATTCTTTGTTGAAATGTCTGAAGTGGTTCTTGTGCAGCTTAGTGGGTGAAGTTTGCTTTTGGGAGGTGCTGATGGGTAGATGAAAGGTTACTAGCTTATGGTCGGACCAGAGCACTGGGAGATTCTGGAATGGTGAGAGGGGGTCAATGTAGGTAGGATTAGTGTTTGTGAAGATGAGGTCAAGGATGTTGCCTTTGCTGTGAGTGGCGGAGTGTACAATTTGTGACATGTCCATTGCTGCCATGGCTTCCAGGAAGGCTGTTGCTTGTTTGGCTGGGGTAGAATGGAGCTTGAGGTCTCCTAGTATGATAAGGTCCTTGTGCTTCATGTTGTTTTCGAGGGTAATATAGAGCAGATTTTAGAAGTCACTAGTTGGCACAGATGGGGAGTGGTAGATTAGGCAAATGGTGAGTAGTCTGTTGGAGATGGCAAGTGTGCCAAGAGTCATTGTGGATTCTGCTGCTGCTTTCCTGAAGTGTAGGTCTGATTTGTATCCAAAGCAGCAAATCAGTTTTGCAGGCACTCTTTAAATTTCAGTGGTATACTCTCAAGGCCATATTTTGCTACATTCATGAGTGACTTGATCTTTTTCAGCTTTAGCTTGAGTTTGCAAACTAGTAGTTGGCGATCTGTATCACAATCAGCTCCTCCAGGTTTTGTTTTTATTGATGCTATTGAGTTTTTCCATCATTGACTTCCACAGATGTAGTCAATTTAATTTTTGTACAATCCATCGGGTGAAGTCCATTTGTACAGTCACTGCTTGTGTTGCTGGAAAAGATGTTTGAGATGAATAGATCGTTGGTCTTACAGAATTCTATCAGTCTTACTCCATCTTCATTTCTGTTGCCAAGTCCATATTTTCCAAGCACTTTGTCTTCTTCTTTGTTGCCAACTTTTGTGTTCCAGTCATCCATGACTATCAGCATATCCTGTTTGCATATCCTGTCAATTTTAGCTTGTACTTGTTCCTAGAACTGATCAACTTAGAAACACAGAAATATGACGACAGAAAAAGACCACATGGCCTATCTAGTCTGTCCTTCCATATCAACAACTACAACAGTACCCTTTTTTCCTTTAGAGATCCTCTGCGTTTGTCCCATGCTTTTTTGAATTCAGATACTGTCATCTCTACCACCACCACTGGGAGACTATTCCACAGATCCACCACTCTTTCCGTAAATAAATATTTCCGCAAATCACTCCTGAATCTATCCCCCTTCACCCTCATCCCATGTCCCCTCATAGCAGAACTTGCTTTCAATTTAAAGAGGCTCTCCCCCTGAACATTTATGCCACGGAGGTATTTAACCATCTCAATCATCCCGCCTTTCCTCTAAGGTGTACATATTAAGATTCTTAAGTCTGTCCTCATATGCTTTATAATGAAGACCACTAACCATCTTCTTCTGCAGCTATTGTTGGAGCATATACCTGAATAATAGTTCTGTTGATGGGTATTCCTCATAGATGAATAGAAATTAAGTGTTCATTGACTGCATTGTATTTCATTACAGTTCTTGCAGGTTTCTTCTTTATTATAAAAGCAACACCATTTCTTCGTTGTCTTTCATTTCCAGCATAGTAGACCATGCAATCATCAGATGCAAAGTGCCCAAAGTCAGTCCATTTCAGTTTGCTGATATCCAACAGGTCGAGTTGTACATGTTCCATTTCATTCTTGACCACTTCCAACTTCCTTTAGTTCATGCTTTGTATGTTCTATGTCCCAATATGAAAAACATCTTTGCAGCTTCTGACTCTCATTTCATGCACAGCTACATCAGCAGTCAAGCATTTTGAGGGCATTGATCAACCACATCATAAATTCTAGCTTTACTCTGAAAAGTCTTCAGCTCATCTCCTATAGCCAGTTGTGTGACTTCTGACCTCGGGGTCTCATCTTCCAGCACTATAGTGCAATTTGTTTTGTTGTGACTATCCACTGAGTTTTCATGGCAAGATATGGAAGTAGATTGCTAGGCCTTTCTTCTGTGCAGATAATGCTGGTATTATTGCCGTTGTCACAGAAATGAGGTCCTCTGCCACCAACACTGTCCCATTCTGCTGCTGCCCAGATGGGTAGCTTGTCTTAGTCTGACACCTCAGCTGAGACCTATCTATCTTGGGAAACCTGCCAGTAGTTAAGTTACCGATAGCTGACAGTAGTTCTCAGCATCATTGATGCAGACAAGTCCTCACAGCCTGACAAGCTGCAACCTCTCTGATAAATGACAAAAATTCCTTTATCTGGGACAATGAAGCATCTGTGGCCTTGTAAACTAGCAGAATCCCTAAAGTACCATCATTTATCTGCTTCAGCCAAAGACATTCCATCCACACTACCTTTGATCAGGAACACAAAAGCTTGTCTAAGTATTCCTATCTCCCGCTCTGCTTATCCTGTCAATTTGTCCCATTTCAGTCATATTCCTTGGACATAATTGCCTAAGCAACACTTCATTTTCTTTCCCCACCCAAGACTCAGATATACACACAATACTCCACCATCTTTCCACTCTTTCCTCAGATATCATAAGAACAAAAGAACATAAGATATGCCATACTGGGTCAGACCAAGGTCCATCAAGCCCAGTATTCTGTTTCCAACAGTGGCCATTCTAGGTCATATGTACCTAGCAGTTTCCCCAAGGGACACAGGTTCCACAATGCTTGTATTGGTTCAAGCATTGATATCCTGGGTCCCTTCTTAATAATGGTTTATGGACCTTTCCTCCAGGAACTTGTCCAAACCTTTTTTAAACCCAGCTACACTAACAGCCTTTACTACATCCTCCGGTAACAAATTCCAGAGTTTGATTACACGTTGAGTGAAAAAATATTTTCTTTTATTAGTCTTAAATAGTTTACCCTGTAGCTTCATTGCATGTCCCCTAGTCTTTCTATATTCTGCTAAGGTAAACAATCGATCTACGTTTACCCGTTCCACTCCGTTCATTAATTTATAGACTTCTATCATATCTCCCCTCAGCCATCTCTTTTCCAGGTTAAAGAGCCCTAACCATTTTAGCCTTTCTTCATAGGAGTATCCTTCCATCCCCTTTACTATTTTGGTTGCTCTTCTCTGAACCTTTTCTAAAACTGCTTTATCCTTTTTAAGATACGGCGACCAGAATTGCACACAATATTCAAGGTGCGGTCTCACCATGGAACGATATAGAGGCATTATAATATCTTTTGTTTTATTTTCCATTCCTTTCCTTATCATACCTAGCATTCTATTTGCTTTTTTGGCCGCTGCTGCACACTGGGCCGAGGGTTTTAACATGTTATCCAAAATGACGCCTAAATCTTTTTCCTGGGTGGTGGTTCCTAATGTGGAACCTTGCATCGTGTAACCATAGTTTGGGTTGTTCTTCCCTAGGTGCATAACCTTGCACTTGTCCACATTAAATTTCATCTGCCATTTTGAAGCCCAGTCTTCCAATTTATCAAGATCCTCTTGCAATTTTCCACAATCCTCTTGGGTTTTAACAACTTTAAATAGTTTTGTGTCAACTGCAAATTTGATAACCTCACTCGTTATTCCACTTTCCAGGTCATTTATGAATATGTCAAAAAGCAGCGGACCCAGCACAGATCCCTGGGGTACACCACTATTCACCTTTCTCCATTGGGAAAATTGGCCATTTAGCCCTACCCTCTGCTTTCTATCTTTTAACCAGTTCCTGATCCACAATAGTACACTGCCTCCTATCAATTCTGTCTTATTTCTTATGGACCAGGTGTTCAATAAAGCAACCTGCTCTGCCCACTTCTCTTGAACTACACTGCAGTCTCGACCTCCTAATGGTGTGACGCGGCGGCATGTCCATCTAACTGGCTTATCCCGTCCATATCTCCCAAACCCATCTACTGCAAGAGTCCTTTCTATCACTGGAACAGAGGCCTAAACCCTGGCCACTGGCCTAGAAAATTACTTTCTCCTGAGCATACCTGCTGTGCCTTTCCCAACGATGCCCCATAAGTAAGGAATATTCATCCCTGCTGTATCCCTACCCTCTCCCCCTCTGCTGCAATCAAACCACTTCCCATACCCCAAATTTGAAACTTCCTCCCTATCTAAAATCACTCTCCCCCCAACATCACCCTAACCCCTCCTAAATGTATTATTTATTTATGCATTTAAAATGATTTATATTACGCACTGTAGCGCTAGGCAGATTACAATAAAAACATGCATAAAATCACAAATAAGTGACAAACAATGTTCAAACATACAAATTACAAAATATTAACATCTATGCAAAAAGTGACTTGGATTTTCTTCCATCACTGACAAATAGTAGCTGAGAGAATCCAAAACAAACGACAGCAAGCTTCAGTACCCCTCAGTAAGAGCTGGGTATGCCTGCTTGAACAAGCAAACTTTCAATTGTTTCCTGACTATAGGCGTGTCTGCTATAATGCACAACTCTGCAGATAGTGAGTTCCACAACTTGGGAAAGATGCGCTCCCGGAGTTCATGCAAGTGTACACGTTAAAACACGTGTACATCCAGACATGGTGTAGCCTGAGATCTCTAGGCACGGAGAGGTTGATAGACCTTCAAAACTGACAACAGACAAAGTGAGGTCTCATGATTAAGGGATTTACAGACAAGCAGAAGCACGTTATATGTAGGGTGTTATTTTAAAAGTGCTATTTGTGATTTGGACGTCTGTAAACGGGCATGCAGTCATCCAAATTACAGAGATATCCCTGGAGCCATTTTAGAAGTTGGGTCTGAGGACGTCCCCATCTGATCTCAGAAATGCCTGGACATCCCAAATCACATCTAAAGTTAAACCTGCTCCAGGTACAAACAAGCATCTGAAAAGTGCTCGTTTTGTCAGGCAAACATCTGGAAAAGGTGTGTAGAAGGAGCTACAGTACGACCCCCTGTATTTTACACTATGGGCCTGATTCTGAGACGCGGGTTGCAGGACTACATGTTCTGGTGGGACGTGCAGCCCCGCAAGCTGTCCAGGCCTGATTCCCCCTCTGGCTCTCTCCATACATCCTGAGCAGCAAGACAGGGAGAGCCGGCGGGGGGTGGGAGGGGACGGGATCTTGACGGACCGGGGGAGGGCCAGCTTAGCAGGACATACAGGACTGAATCAGGTCATGGCCCCATATGTCCTGCGGGGTCCACTGCGCCATGCGGCTTATTGTGTTTATGTTTATTACATTTGATATACCGCTCAAGCCAAAGCATCGGAGCAATTTACAATATTACATAAAAGTTACAGAAAATATGAAAAGAACGCCATTAATTAGATAGGACAGAATAAGAGATACAGTGATAGCTAAAGGAATAGAGGAGACAAGAAGGTGGAATAAGCAGCACTGTCCTGGCGATCGGCCCAGGGATCCCCCCCCACCACCCAATCCAGGCCCTGGCTGGCCAGCTGTGGGTTGGGCAGCGGGGTAAAGGGAGGGCCAAGCTACAGCATCTAGGGGAGCCTGCAGGGAAGATGTTCCTGCAGGCAGGCAGGGGCACACCGGGCCGTCCTCAGGCCCGATTCTGGTTATCGTTGGAACATTTTGTTCCCCTGGTCCAGAATTGGGTCCTAATGGGCCATTCTTGCATGGGGCCATCTGGACAGCCTGGATGTGCCCCTTCATGAATCGGGCTCCATGTCATCAAGCTGACAGGGAATGGGGGGGGGGGGTCATGTTTTCACTTTGTTATACCTCTGGATGTCCCCTTATGCTAGCTTGCACGAGATGGATGTTCCAGACCCAAGAGTCCCTCCTGGGGAAATCTATGTGGATGTCTGTGTACACATTCATGTTAGGGACATCTATGTTCCTGAAATCAGCCAGAAACAGTGATGTCCCTGGCGTTTTTCTGCATGTTCTGTTTTGGACATCACCAATTTAACTTGGACGTCCTTTCTACAATCACCCTCATTATATGCCATTTAATTGGCAACCAATGAAGTCAATATAATACTGGTGTAATGTGTTGAAAGTGCCTTGTTCCTCTAATAACTCACACAGCAGAGTTCTGAACTATCTGAAAAATATTGGCAACGTACAGTAGGCGGGACGCCCATGATACAGACTATTACAGTAGTCCAAAAATGACATGACCAATGCCTGAACAACTGTTCAAAGATTACATTCAGAAATGAAAGGCTTCAACCTATGAATGATATTCAATGATATTCAAAAGCAGCCTTCAAGACTTTCTGAACCTGCATTGTGTCAAGAGTAAGTCCTTGGTTTCTAACTTGCGTGGAAATAGGAGTCCATTCATCGATTTTTAATTGTGTCAAAAGTGATGAAGGTAAAGCCACGTTAAATAGAGTATTTCCGTCTTGTTAACATTCAGCGCCAGCTTATTATGGAACA
Organism: Ichthyophis bannanicus; assembly: GCA_033557465.1. NCBI lineage: Eukaryota > Metazoa > Chordata > Amphibia > Gymnophiona > Ichthyophiidae > Ichthyophis > Ichthyophis bannanicus. The sequence goes on from CM066036.1 coordinate 72,455,436, forward strand.
TCCATGTTTGTAACATCCTAATGCATAAAGAAACACAATCAGGAGCCTTTTCTAATGGAGAAGTAACTGGACATCATCAGCAGAGATCCGCTAAGCAACGTCCAGCCCAACAGATAACTTGCAAATCGGTGCTGTTAGTGTAGCTGGGTTTAAAAAAGGTTTGGACAAGTTCCTAGAGGAAAGGTCCATAAACCATTATTAAAAGGGACCCAGGATATCACTGCTTGACCTAATACAAGCATTGAGGAACCTGTGTCCCTTGGGGATACTGGTGGTATGTATGACCTAGATTGGCCACTGTTGGAAACAGGATACTGGGCTTGATGGACCTTCGTCTGACCCAGTATGGCATATCTTATGTTCTTATGTTCTTAATGTTAAATAATATAGACAAAAGGACAGACACTTGAGGAACTCCTGACGAAAGAAGGTGCCAGAAAGAGATCTTCTTTGAATTCTATGAGTCAAAAAAGAGTGAAACCAATCATGTACTGTGTGAGACGCACCAATCTAACAAAGCCCCACGGTGTCAAATGCAGCCGAAATATCAAGGAGAACTATAAACTAGGCTTTCCCTTGATCAAAACTTTGAAGATAGCAGCAGTAACAAAGCGCAAAGAAGCTTTGTAACATTGCTGATAACAGTAATATTTCTGTCCCATTAAATTACCTGAACAGAAATTTGAAAAATCAAAGATCTTCATGAACAACTAGGGCCTGTCCCAGAATTGGTTCGGAGTGCTGGCACCCTAGACAAACATTAAGCCTTGTGCCCTACCTGGCTGTCAGAAACTATTGTTTAGCTTTCAATGCCCTGCTCTTGCCACCTTCCAGAAGTAGCCTCCCTAAGCAGCTGCCTAATTTGCCTAATTGTTGGGCTGGCCCTGTGAGCAATCAAGTCCAAAAACACACTTTCCTCCTCCCCTCAACCTACACATTGCAGGTCCATAAGCAAGTATCCAGCAATACAGAAGCCCAAAAGCTCATGGATGGAGGAATAAAAATGGCAGTGACCAAGCAGAATCTCCCCCCTACTGTTCTTTAGCCACACGGAGGGGTATATAGAAGGGAATGCCCCTTCATTGGTGCAACAGCGCTGGCAAAGACACTTCTTAACTGGTCCATGTCCCCAGATAATGACATCGGTGGGTGCATGAAGTTCACTGTGTCCCACGATAGCAGCGGTAACAAAGTGCAATGTGCAGCCAAAACTCGACCTGGGGATGGCATCGCGCCTGCCAGCAGAGCCGAAGCCGGCATAGTGCTCTTTGAAGGCAGCACTTTTTAACTGGATCGTTTTATCTTGCAAAGTGAAAGTGGGGAACTGAGACTTAAGGGCTTTCTCATCTTTATTTCAGAGGGGAGGGGGGGGAGGAGGTATGCAATGTAACGTTCACTGCACGAGCGGGAAATCGGGCCCACAGTGCAACAAAGCTGCTTTCTTGCTCTTTTCTGCGCGCCCCTTTCCTTCCAACATGTTGTGTTCCGACTGCAAGTTGGAAATTTAAACACTTCAATGAGGGACACACTTCAAGGGCTTTGAAAACCAGTCTGTGGCTGGAAGAGAACCCCCAGCTGTTCTCAGTACCCTCGGTGAACAGGAGAAGCATCAACGTGCTGCAGGCAAATCTCTGCACATCTGAGGAGAAGAAACCATTTGGGGCCTTTGCACAGTTCATCGGATGTGTATATTTAACTGGTGAAAGGTGTTAGCTGAGGACCATTGGCAGCCGCAGACTTCCATTCACAGACCAAACAGATACAATGCTGGCATGGTGCTGTAGTGCCAAGGGGGACCGTGCTGGCGCAGGCACAAGCATAGTGCAACTCAGACATAGTGCAGTACCGGCAGAGGTGGTACACGCCCTCCCCACACATGACCCCACTGCAGAAGGCACAAGTACCCACTTAGACTGCAAACTCACTGTGGCAGAGACGACTTAGTACCTGTACTGCATGTTCACCCAGTAGCACTATAAAAACTATTATTATTACTAATCCTTCATGTGTGGCACATCACAGCCAGCGCTGTCTGGTTATAACTCCATTAATTTGGGTCCCACCCAAGGACATGGGAATCAGAGATATTATTATTAGCATTATAATAATAATAATTATTATTATTCTTAAGGGTGAGAGAGAACTTGCTGTCCACTCTTGTTGTGACCTTGCCCCCTAGGGAATGGGACCACCCATAAGCTTCACATGACCACCAGTGCGCTCACACAACGGCAGTGACTTTTCGTCTGGTTTGGAACAGATCCAGCTGGGCTGCTCAGATACGGTATAACAAATTACGTTCCCAGTAAACGCAGAAATGGTTCAAAGTTGCTTAAAATATCCCTTGCTTGATTGCAACAGCCAGGGCGGCTCCCAGGAGAGTCCAGAACAGTGACCTGTTCGAAAACAGCAGCACTTTTGGGGAGGTGCTGGAAATGCGCCCATCTTCACCGTAGCTGTGATTTTCATGGGCCCCTGAAGCCCAATCTGTTTTCTGACAAATGCTCTGCTGTAAATCTCTCAGCCCCCTCTCCCCACAACCCTGCTGAAGGCTCAGACCGAGACAGACAAGAAAGCACAGTCCAAACCCCAGAGAACTCTTGGCTGAACCCTCCTCAGAAACAACACAAGTAGCCTTCTGATATTATCTAAAGAATCTGTGAAAGGTTTTAATATGGCAGCGCACAGGGGAAATACTTCCATTTGCTAGCTCAACTCCATGGCTGTTTATATGTCTCTTCTAAATCTCTAAAGAGCAGGGACGGGGTTCCTGTGCTGAACGTCTAAAGAAAGAAGAAGTCCTATGTTGTTAAATTCTAGAAGCTGTCTGTTAATACTTTCTGAAATTAAAATCTTATCCTTCATGTTTTATGTTTAAATTACCACAGGTCATCGCTATATCAATCTTTTTATTACAAGCCTTGGTTACACCAAACTGAAATGTTAACATCCATCCCAAATAAACAATGTCCAGTGTATTTTTGTACCACTCAGATTCTGCTATCAAGTCCCCTCCCTTTAATAAACAAACCTGTTGGCTCTGACCTTTTTCCTACAGTTTCAGCAGCATGGCATCTGCAAGCCCCAAATTCAAGTTGTGCCTCAACCACCTTGGGCAAACCACTTGAACTCTGGCTGTGGTAAAAAACAAAACACCATTGAATAAGAATAAAACTCTCAAGCAAGGCTGTGTGAGACTTTCAGTTCATAGCTGCTGAGCCCACTGCTTAAATCCCCACTATACATAGATACTGCAGAAAGGAAGTGCAACCGGAAGCTTAGAATGTGTTTTATCTGTAGCTGATATGTTAATGTCTGTCATAGGAAAAAGACCGCTGTAGCATCATAATCCACACTCCCTCTGCAGTAACTAATTTAAAAAAATGATTCAACTGTTAATCCTATTCTTTCTTTAGTCTTTCTGTCCTTCCCTCAGCCTTGCTTGGGAAACCTGACTCCTGACAGGTTCACCTGCTACGTAGGAGCTCCACAAATGGAAGGAAAGGCACCACCTAGAAGGCTTCCTGAGGACATACATGTAAGCAGCAGTCTGAGATCTCAGTATAGATGTATGTTGACAGGTCAAGCAATTTTGAAGAAAGTCCTATGCATGTATTCAGCATGTTAGAACTCAAGACACATATAACCTAGAAAATGTCCTTATTGATGGTTACATCTGCTTTAAATCGTGTGTACCATGCTGGGTGTGAGCAGAGAGCTGGAGAGGGGAACTGCGCTTATTGCTCTAGTGCAGAGAACCACCTTGCACTTGCAAAACTAGAGTTTTGGAAGCTGACTCTGTCATCGACTCCCCTCCGATATGCAGCTTGGCACAATTTTTATTGAACTATTTATAAAAACGTATATTCCTCCTTCTCAAAGAAACTCCATTCAAAACTGTGTACAACAAGAATTAAAACATACTTTACAATAGGTACATCAAATGTTGCAAGCCCTGGGCCCCAGTTTGCAAACAGACATCAAATTTATGAACAAAGAAATGTTGCAGTTTCTAATTCTTTTTCTAAAAAGCTAGGAGCTTGTTTCCTGGCAGACATCCAGTGGGAGACCATTCGAGAGCCATGGGAAAAGCCACCGATCTCTACAAACAAACCCTCTTGTATACCCCTTGTAAATATTTAAGCAGCACCGCTTACATGTGCAAATAGTAAAATCGCTGCTTACATAGCTAAGTAGCAAAATAACTTCTAATACCTGTAAGTGGCACTATTTAGATGTGTAAAGCGTTGAGCGCTACTCCTTTTTTTGCACATTCTCTTTGCTAAAACGGCTTCTTCCAATGTGTAAGCCACCAAATATATATTTTTTTTCTTCCCAGACCCATATGTTTAGCAAGCCTTCTGTAAAATACAAAATTAGGACTGACGTCAATGGTAAAAGATCTGATGGCGTGCTGATGGATTCAGAAGGAAGCGAGCGCTATTACACCGCAATAGCCCAGCACACCTTCAATGCTTACAGCAAAACCCATGACAGAGTTGGGTGGATATAGTCTCCTTATTAATGCTCGTCTCTGTCCCACTCATTTGTTGCATTACCAGAAATAGCTATGTGACACTTTAAAATCCCAAGGCCTCTCCTGCAGCTACTGAGAGCCTAAATAATATCTTTTATAGCCTGCCAGTCACACAATTGTTCTACAAGACCTACAGTACAAATATCTCCTACCCTTACGATTAACTAAGACCCGGTGTAGTAAAATCAACCCCTGGGCGTTTTATTAAAGTATTCGTTATCCATAAACATTCCCAAATCCATCGGCCTCAGCATGTTCCAAGCACGGCCCATGCTCCATCTGTGCTCTACTAGGGGGAGGGATGAGGGGGTTTTGGCTTCTCCTGTAGCAGAGCAGACGACTAGAAGCCGGCGTTCTGTCTCTGTGGAGGATCTGTGAATACAGCCTCAGCTGACTAAACAAATTCATGGAGGTCTGCTGTTGAGCTAATCCTCCACACAACTCAGACAGGGCAGCGCTCAGTGAAAGCAGCATCCAGGGATCCGTGTGCACTCTGCAGCCTCTGAACCTGTGGCTCAGCAGTACCCTGGGCTGGAACCGAGAGCTTGCAGTGTGCTCCCACTTCAGTGCTGGAATGTGCTGATACACAATGAGGCAGACTGCAGAGAGCGCTTCGCCCTGACCCACTCAACCCCGGCAGTCTGCAGGGATACGCAACCCCATAAAGAGAAAAGAAATATGTTGTGCATGGTGTAGCTGCGACTGTGGCCTGCTCAAAGCATTTGACAGGGATACGACAAAGAGCCTGAGGTAGGTTTTTAGATCAAACTGAATTCCTTCGATCATAAATCAAGTTTGCAGACAACATAAAATTATTTCAAGTAGCTAAAACATGAGGAAACTTAGGAAGTACAGAAAGTCTGAGTATCTAAATAGCAACTGGAATTTGATATGAAAAGTGCAAAAAGATACACAGAGGGGCCCTTTTACTAAACTGTGCTAAGCAGTTAACGTGCGTTGTAGCGTACAGTTAACAGTCACTGCACGGATATGACAGCTATTGCACACTAATTCCCGCAGGAACTGCAAATTGTACAAAGGGGCGGGGAATGGGAGAATTAGGAGAGTAGGCATGGACAGTGCATTGTGTTTAATGCAGTCAATATTGCAATTAGCATGGGTATGCTTAATGACACTTCAGTGGGTGACGTTACGTGCGCCCATGTTAATAGTGAATTTCTCTGTGATGCGTTAAGCGATGCGTCCATCTGGTAACTGCCAGGAACATGCTGACCATGGCCCTGAAGCTTACCACAGAGGCTTTGCATTTATCATGCATCGTTTTAGCAATAAACACGCATGGGGTGCAGAAACCTAACACACTTCAGTAAAGGGTCACAAAGGGAAGAATAACGCAAATTATATCTACATGTTGTTGGCTTCCACTTTAGAAGACTCAACCCAGGAAAAGAACTTAAGCTTCGTCACAGAGAACATCTTGAAATCTTCTCCTCATTCTAAGGCAGCAAGCAAAAACCAAAGAGAATGTTAGGAATTATTTGGGAATGAAAAGGGAATCAAATAAAGAATAATGTATCATTATGCCTCTATTGATCCAGGGCGTGTCCACACCTTGAGCACCCCATTTCAAAAAGGATATAGCAGAACTAGAAAAGATACAGAGAAGGTCGACCATAATGATAAGGGGGATGGAACAACTACCCTGTGAGCAAAAGCTAAGCGTGTTAGGTCTCAGTAACATCAGAACATAAGAAAATCCATGCTGCATCAGACAAGGCCCAATGAGTCCCAGCAGTGGCCCATCAGGTCACAAGTACCTGACAGATCCCAAAAAGCAGATCTTTTTCTCACAGCTCATTTCCAAGGATGAGCAATGGCTCTCCCAAGTCTACCCGGTTAATAATGTTTTTACAGACTTTTCCTCCAGGAACTTGTCCAGACCTCTTTTGAATCTCCCAGTGATGGTCACCTTGACCACATCCTAGAGCAACAGATGCCACAGCTTCATTAAGCATAAAATCATTGTATGATTTGCTTTCAGCTGCTGGTCATTCGTTTCATGGATTGTCCTCTTGTTTTTGTGTTGTTAGACAGTTTAAATTACTATTCTCTAGTTATCCATTCCACCGCACTTGTGAATTAACAAACTTCTATCATCTCCCCCTCTCCGCCATTTCTCATCCATGCTGAAGAGCCCTAACCTCTTTGGCCTTTCTTCATAAGGGAGGAGTTCAATCCTCTTTATCATTTTGTCAGTTTTCTGAATCTTTTTTGGTCCTGCTACGCCCTGTTTGAGAGGGGGTGACCAGAACTGCACATAGTACTAAAGGTGCAGTCAAATAATGATCTCCTCTGTTTTGTTCTCCATTCCTTTTTGAATAACCCCTAATGTTCTATTTGCTTTTATAGCAGCCGCGGCAGATTGGGCTGCAAATGTCAATACTGATTCATTTCTCTAAGCCAGATGTTAAGCACTCCTTCCACCTCTGTGTTCCCTCTTTATGAATCTTCACAAATGTGCTGCTAACACTCGCTGTAGTACTTGCACTGGGCCAAAAAGAGCTTCCTTCTGGAGATCACAAGATGTAATACATGTGGAAGAGAAATTTAGAAGGGGACATGCAAGTGCAATTTTGGACCTCTAAGCCAGAACGTCTGAAAATAAAGCTGGCACGTCCAGGAGCAGACATTATTTCACAAACTTGGACATGCCCGATATGGGACGTCTGTGGGGGTGTCTACATAGACATACCCTCCCCAGAATAGTATTTTAGAGCCTGGATGTCTAGGAATAGCCTAATGGCTAGAGCAGTGCGCTAGGAACAGGGAAGTCAGGGATGACATCCCACTGCTGTTATCGTTTACATTGAGCTGATTAGTGGAGATGCTTTCTTCTCTATAGCTCTGGATGCTTTTTAATAGCCATAACGAGCATTGTTTAAACTTAGACCTGACTCTGGAGGTTCCTAGTAATGCCCTAGCCACACATGCACCACGCCCCCATTGAGACGTGGACGTCCACAGACCCGGCTTCAAAAATTGCTCTGGGGACGTCACTATGCTTGTTTTTGGATGTCTAAAGGACAAATAGGGCTTCCAAAGTGACTCCCCCAGAGGTAACCCATTAAGGTGTGCTTCAAAGTTGGAATACTGCACCATAGGAATTATTTCTGTATCTTTTTACCACTTTTTGCAGGGGTACTTGAGGATCTTCTTCACACAAGACCCAGAATAATCACTTGGATCTGACCTCTCTATTATAAGTGTCATTCTCGTGTTTTTCTCTCTCTATCACTATGCCTGGTTTTCTTGCATTGAGCTTGTTATGGGTTGGAAAACAAATGCTGAATATAAACTGCTCCCTCCCTGCAAGACACCACCCCATGTTCACTGCCTGTAAAACCACTACATGCACCCCATTTAATATACCACTGGCAAGGGTCTGTGAAGGGACTTAGTTAATTAAGAGACAAGGGACTGTTAGGGCCCCATTACATCTCTATAGCCAAAGATTAAAGAGAGGGAGTCCTTAAACTAGTACAAGTCTTTGTATGAAATAAAAACAAAACCTTGAGGGTATTAAACCTGGATGCTCTTTAAATGGGAAATAGTTAGTGAAGACTGGCAGAAGCCTTTGTGGTTGGTGGGTGGGAGAATGGAAAAGCTAATTGTCTAAGATAGCCTTTGTGCTTTGTAGTGAGAGGTCTGGTACCCTTGAGATCAATGTGCAACCAGTCCTGCATTACTTACAGAAGTCTACGGTCAGGGAATATGTGAACATGTAACTCAAAATACCTAGTGCAGCTCTTCTTAAACACATCAATTAGGGATGTGCACAGTCAAAAACAGTTCAGTTTCCTGAATTTTTTCTGATTTTCGTGAGGGCTTTTGTGGGGGGTTTTATGTGCATTCATTTGAAATGCACGCCTTGCATATATGCTGGGACATTTTTGCATGTGCCAATTGACTGTATGCGCATTGATTCCTAGGTATATGAGTGTGCAAGTGATTTGTGTGCACTTACATTTTTTAGGTACCCAAACAAATTGAATGTGTGCTCACAAATGTACATCGCCAAAATCAGTGGTTGCTTTTCTTTTATCTCATGCAAAGCTTCGATGAAGACTTTGATTTTGATGAATTTGATTTAAGAACGGTGGCCATCCCATAATTGTTTGTTTCATCAGTCAACAATCCAAAGCATCTCTCCGAAAGGAAAATGTGCTCAAGGAGAACAGCACAATATTTCCTGTATCCTCCAAAAAATGCCAGCATGCAAATGCAGATGCGAAGCTCCACTCTAGATACATTTGGGACACGGGAATATACGAGAGAAAGCCAAAAGAGAAGTAATGGGAATTTGGGGATCAAAATGACTCTCATAGAGCTATGAAGGTAGCCAAGAATAAGAAAGCAACATGGAGACCCCGGTGCCTAACACCGACTAGCCGACTTTAGCAAGTCGCAGCACGTCGGTGAGCAATTTGGAGCATAACCCTTATAAATGTGTTATTTATTTCAAAAACTGATGTGTTCCTTGACCTCTTGGATCCAGATTGCAAGGCAAAGGAGCGGATGGCTCCTGAACTGTGCTCATGTGTTTCCGTGTTGAGAAACTCCAAATCCTTATGATGAGTTTCAAAAGCCAGGTGGTCACCGTAGCCCTATGCGCACTGTCGGTTCTAAAGCATGAGGAAGGGCACAGCAGTGAAGACGCCCTTATGGTTTAATGCTTTTTGCTTTTTCACCAAGAGTCCTTCTATCACATCCTCATCGTGTTACAGCCCTTCCATCGCTGTCCATCAACAGTTCAGTAGCTTTAAGGTTTACTATCCCAGGGGTCTAGATACTAAAAGCTTTCTCCCATTTTCTGTCAATGGAAAAACTGCTTAGTCCACTGGGCCTGAAACCTTTTTGGACTAAAGCCCAGGGACACTTCTTTGCTCTATGTAATTGCACTAGTAGTGCCAGACGGCTTCATTCACACCATGGATGCAAGAGGCTTAACATTAAATTATAACTTAAAAACAGCCGTATTGTCTCAGACTGGCTGTGGTGCAAGCAAATATGCAGAACAGGTTCCATGTGAGATTAAAGATGTATTTGTACTGTCTCTGAGTAGGACACGTGGTCAGAATACAGAAGAAAGAGTTATAGTCCCTGGAAATCCATAGGAATAAGCACTGTACTAGCCATCGTAATACTTATTATCAACGTGCCAATGCCCTCTTTTGGTCTTAGTCTGTGGTCTTCTTCATTTTTGTGTCTTTATTTTATACCTTTTGCTGCATGGGTGTTTTTTGAGAGCAGTGCATGCAGGGAGATAAAGTGAATCCAGGCTACCGAGTGTGTCCACAGCAGGGGTTTTATACACTTAGACAGTTAGGTTTCAACGTAACCACAATACATATGCATGAGAGAAATTTGCATACACTGCCTCCATCGTATGCAAATCTCTCTCATGCATATTCATTGTGGTTTTCCTGAAAACCTGACTGGCAAGGTGTGTCCCAAGGACTGAGTTGAGAATACTTGGATTAGAATAGAGGTACAAGGGAGATCAGCAGCTCATCCAGAGTCAGGGACAGAACTCGGATTAGAATGGAAGCAGACAGAGATAAAATGACTCACCCGAGGTCACACCCACAGGGTCAGCGACAGAGCTGGGATTAGAACCCAGGCACAGGGTAATAAAGGGGGCAATTTTCAGACCTCTGGATAGTTTTATTCTGCAAGACACTCCACTTTTCCAAAAGAAAGCCCAAGAGAAGTATGAGCATATAGATCTATCTCACTGTTCCCATGTAAACGGATACACATACTTTTGAACTTGTGTATGAGTGCCAGCCCAATCCCAATCCTGCCCACAGGAACATCTCCCCTATATGGGGATCATTCTGAGCAGCATTTAGTGGGGATGTATGTCCAGTTTGGATGTACATCCCCGCTAAATGCCAGGGGCCAATTCCCAATCCTGAGCTCCCCGTCCATATGGAGGAGTCGTGCAGGGAACTCAGGATGGGAGCAGGAGGAGGCAGGCTGGAGGAGGGGCGAGGGTGGGTCAGAGGTGTGATAAAGGGCCGATTCTGGTCGCTGCCCTGTACATCCAGGGGTGGGGGTGGGGGGTGGGGGTGAAGAATGCACAGGGAACTTATTCCACCTTGGAGATCGAATAAGTTCCCCCAAAGATTGTGGAGAACGGAGAAGGGACCTGGCGAGGAGGTGAGTAGGGGCAGGGAGTTCCCTGCAGCCCAAACCTGGCCATGGGAGGCCCAATCGAGGGTCAGGAGGCAAGTAATAGGCCATTGGAACTGCTTGTGGGACACCATGGCACCGGGCTCCATGCAGGAGCCTTAGGTGATGTGTACAGGGAGTGGGCTGGATGTAGAGCGGTCCTGAATCAGGGCATATCCTGCCTGTCCAAGCCCGTTGAATCCGATTGTGTTCCTGCAGCTCCTGCAGGTACAGAATCGGATGCAGAACCGGCCTGTCCAGATTTTGGACATCTGGGCGGCTGGACGTGCCCTGATGGGAATTGGTCCCCACATGTCTAAACCTATGCCTGTAGTAGCTTTATACATATAGGTTTATATGCATATAAGAAGGGCAATTTCCAAAATGGCAGTTCTCATACATCAGCCCTTGTTGCTTTTGCGAACTGCCATGTACACGGAAAAAAATATGTCATAGCCGGTTTGTTTTTGGATTTTTCCACCTTTTTTTCATTCATTTTACACATTTGTGTTCATAAAGAATTTTGCAACACTTACTACAACTCTTTAACATGTGGAAATTGACTAAATATGCATTAATTCATAGGCTAATGCAAGTCTGATCAATTCTGTGCGCACTTTGTTAAAACTGAATGCGCAGCAACGTGAGTCATCCGGTGTTACAGACAGATAGAGCGGCCGGGCTGGAATTTGATAGCCTCATGAACGTCTGCTCCTGGCAGAAGAGTTGTGCAACCTCTAGCTATCATCTTCCCGAGTTATTCCAAAGCATTCTCATCCCGCTTAGTCACTGACAGATGCTGTTATGTATAACGGCGGCTTGTACCAGTTGATAATGGAGATCATCCATTTGCAAGACAGAGCTACATGCAGCCCTGCTACCCAACCAGCTTGCAGTTTTGGTTAAGCTGCACATGGAAAGCATAACAGGCTTTTACACCAGGGGCTTAGCTGTTCATGCAGCCACATCCCTCTCCTGACCTGCTCTTCAGGAAAGTTCCTCAGTCTGAGGCATCAAAGGATGGGGGCGTGGGAAGAGCATCTGTACTCTCTCACTCCCACTGTTAAACTTTCAATGGCTTGGGGCTTTAATGCATCTTCAGTCTGCTGTAGAAGACAGATAGATAGATAAGGAAAGAGAGAGTAAGAGATGGAACATGGAAGATACTGAGGGAGACTGAGACAGATAGGAAGGAAAGCAAGAGACGGGCAATGGGAAAGAGGACTAGAGGATGAAAAATAAGGAAGGGACCCGGAACTGAAAGAGGACAATTTTCAGGGCATGTGTCTGTGGTCCAGGGGTGTATGCCCTGACATGTCCTGAAATATGATGTGGATGGGACACCAGGCAATGAATTTAATAAAGACGAACCCTGACACTTCCTGCTCTGTCCCTTCAAAAAGTAAGAGAAAAATGAGGTGACCAAATAATATGCAAAAGACTGAGAAATAAGGAAGGTGAGGGACGTGGTGCGAAAGCTGGAGAAGGTTTAGAAGCAGACGGTGGTGTAAGCTACAAGCAGGGGATAAACTCTATGTGCCAGCCATGCCCAAAAGGAAAGTTCACCCGTCCAGGCATGAAATTTGCATTTTATATAGGACACACTACACCAGTCCTCTTTCAGTTTTCTTCCTCAAATCATGTGTGAAATGAAATGTATGTGCCCTGGATCAGTTCATTTCAGGCCCCACTGTCTGTGGCTGATTTTGCAATGGCATCAAATGTGGAGTTGTTCTACTTTGTAAAGGTTAGCTATTTACAAAAATGTCAAACATTGTTAAATTAAAGAGAAATAAAAAGTCCTCTCCTTTTTTTGCTAATTAAACACACTTTCTCTGTTTTCATTGTTAGAGGCAGTGAGGGGCATCTTATGAGCTAGATGTCTGAAAATGGGCACTTAGACATGTAAAGCATGGAGATGTCCCTGAGGTCATTTTAGAAGCTGGAGAAAGGCGATTTTATCAAAACTAATAAACATAAACATAAACATATCTAGACATTGCCAGCACGAGAAAGTCGCTGTAGCAGCGGGGTGTGGTGAAGATGTGGTCATGGTACAATTTCAGAATGGTACAAGCATGTCGGGCTCTGGTTGGTGAGGTGCCAGGTCTACACCGACTCCTGACCACGAATAAGGTGAAAAAAGTGCTCATTTTATGGATGCAGTATTTCCATGGGAAAGGGCGTAATGCGCTTACATTGCCTGCCCGAGGAAACCTTAGCACAAATACATTCTCCAGACATATTACAGGCCTGCCGCTGCCTGTTCAAGCATCTGAAATGATGGGCCAGGATGTGCAAATCTCATAGCATAGTCACCCCCCCCCTTCTGAAATACCCCTGCTGGCACGTCCAAGTACCCAGTTCTGAGGCCGTGCTATTCAGGGGCATCCACATTTGTGAAATGCCTATAACCATGCATGTAACCAGCCTTGCAACCTGCACAAGACCCCACTGTGCAGCTGAAATCTTGGGTATTGCAAGACTTTGGACATCCAGTGGGGTGATGCTGTTCTGGGCTCAGGCTGAAATGTAAAGTTCTTTGCTAACAGACAGGTAGTGGGAGACAGCGCGCTGTAAGGTTGTCAGGCTTTTGCCACTGCCAATGCAGGCTAGGGACCACTGGGCTGAGTGGCCCCTCATCTAGCCTGGGCCCCCTGCACACTGTGAGGGCTGCTTGGATGATATTTATGCCACTGCTTTCTCAACAGATTTTCCAAAATTTAACTTAAAAAATGTCGAAAAGAATCAAACCAAAGACCGATTGCTAAGGCACACCACTGATACTACCCCTCTCCTCAGAGTGAATTCCAATTACCACTACTCTTTGTCACCTCCCAATCAAACTAAATCCTAACTCAGTCAGTCATTTTAGGGCCCATCTCTACTACTACTACTACAACTATTATTACTACTAAACATTTGTATTGCGCTACAAGATGTACGTAGCGCTGCACAGACACATGTAAAAGATGGTCCCTGTTCATCAGAGCTTACAATCTAATCAAGACAGACAACACAGTAGCTGTAGACATGGAGTACATCTAGAGGGAATGGTAAGGAAACATAAAGGAGATCAGCTGAGTCAAGATATGAAAGCGGCAGTGAAGAGGTGAGTTTCAGCCAAGATTTGAAAAGGGTCAGAGAGGTGTCTGACACACAGACTCAGGTAGTTTGTTTCAGGCATAAGGAGCAGCAAGGTGAAAGGAACAAAGTCTGGAGTTAGCAATAGAAGAAAGGGCACAGCTAGAAGCAATTTGGAGCTCACGAGGACGGGTGTAGGAAGAGATAAGATAGGAAAGGTAGTGAGGAGCTGCAGAGTGAATGCACCTATAGGTCAGCAGGAGAAGTTTTAACTGGTTGTGGAAATGGATAGGGAGCCAATGAAGTGACTCGAGAAGAGGGGTAATATGAGCATGACTTGATCTTTCTGCGGCTTTCGATGTTGTCGATCATCGCACTCTTCTTCTTCGTCTCAGCTCTATTGGTCTCTCTGCGTCAGTTCTCCAAGTTCTCTGTAATCGCTCTTTCTCTGTTCTTGTTGGTTCTGACTCTTCTCCCCCCATGCCTCTTCACTGCGGTGTTCCCCAGGGTTCTGTCTTGTCTCCTCTGTTGTTCAATATTTTCTTGGCTCCTCTTGCTTTACTTATACAGCAGCACGGTATCTCGGCATATTTCTATGCCGATGATATTCTTCTCCTTTTTCACACCTGTTCACTCACTCCAGATATTGGTCCTCTTGATACTTGTCTTTCTGCAATTTCCTCCTGGTTTTCGGATAACTTTTTACACGTCAATTTGGCTAAGATTTCGGCAGTCTGGTTCACTGCAGGTGCCTCTATTCCCTCTTTGTCCCCGTCTCTTCCTGCTGGGCCTATTCCCTTGGTCACATCTCTGCGTTATCTCGGTGTCACTTTGGATTCTGCCTTAACTTTTAGAGACCATATCTCTTCCGTTGTGCAACGTTCTTTTGACACTTTACGTCAACTTCGAGCAATTCGGCCTTTTCTTTCCCCCACTTCTATGACTACGCTTCTTCTTGCTTTGGTGGTTTCCCGTTTGGACTATTGTAATGCATCTCTAGCCGGTCTTCCACTTACTCAGCTTCGTCGCCTTCAACTAGTTCACCACACTGCAGCCCGTCTTCTGACTCACTCTCCCCGATCGGCTCACGTTACCCCTTTGCTTTTTCGTCTTCACTGGTTGCCTGTCCCTTTTCGCATACAGTATAAGATCCTGATTTTCGTGCACCGGTCTTTGCACACTGGTATTCCTCTCTATCTCTCCGATCTGGTCCATTTCTCTTGCCCTTCCAGAGTGCTTAGATCTCTTCACATGAATCGTCTTTTTCTTCCACCTCCTTCTCAGGCTCGTCTCGAATCCACACGTTCTTCTGCTTTCTTTTTTCTTTGGAACTCACTGCCACTTTCGTTATGGTTGGAATCCTCCTTCTCCACTTTCAAAGCTTGTCTTAAGACCTATCTTTTCTGCACAGCTTTTGACCTTCCTTTTCCCCCTCCTTCTATGACTACCTGACTGTCTGTCTGTCTTTTATCTCTCTTTTATTTTTAATATACTTTGTTGGTCTGTCTCTCCACTGTTCTTTACTCTACATGAATGGCGTTCCTTTCTGTTTCTTTCTCAGTAGTCCCGTTTTTTGCTTTTATTGTAAACCGCTGTATGCCAATTGGTTCAGGCGGTATATTAAATTTTAAATAAAGATAAAGATAAAGACGAGGCTGGCGGAAGATTAGCCGTGCAGAAGAATGTTGAACAGATTGAAGGGGAGACAGATGATTCAGAGGAAGACCAGCAAGGAGCAGGTTACAATTAACTAGACGAGAGGTGACTAAGGAGTGGATAAGTGTCAGAAAGGAATGGGCGAATTTTGTGATATTATAGAGAAATAAATGACAGGCTTTAGCTATTATTTGGATGTGTGTGGAGAAGGAGAGAGAGGAGTCAAAGACGACTCCAAGGCTGCGAGTTGAGGAGACACAGAGGAATAGAGAGTTATCCACAGACTGAGAAAGGAGGAAGGGAAGAGGAGGGTTTAGGGAGAAAAATAAGGAGCTCAGTTTTGGCCATGTTCCATTTTAAGTGGCGGTGATACATCCAAGCAGCAGTGTCAGAAAGCCAGGCAGAGATCCTGGCCTGGATTGCCAGAGAGATTTCAGGTGTAGAGAGGTAGATCTGGGAGTCATCAGCGTAAAGATAGTACTGAAAGCCATGGGAAGAGATGAGTGCACCGGGTATAGAGAGAGAAAAGGAGTGGACCCAAGACAGATCCTTGGGGTACACCAACTGAGAGCGGGATAGTAGTAGAGGAGAATCCACCAGAATAAACACTGAAAGAGTGATGGGAGAGATAAGAAGAGAACCAGGATAGCACAGAGCCCTTAAAATCGAGCGAGGACAAAGTATCAAGGAGAAGGTTGTGATCAAAAGCAGCAGAAAGTTCAAGAAGGATGAGGATTGAGTAAAGGCCCTTGGATTTTGCCAGGAACAGTTCTCTGGAGACTTTGGCAAGAGCTGTTTCAGTAGACTGTAAAGGACGAAAGCCAGATTGTAGAGGATCCAGAAGGGCTTGAAAGGAGAGAAACTTGAGGCAACAGCAGTGAACTGCATGTTCAAGTAGTTTAGAAACGAAGGGGAGGAGGGAGAGGAGGGAGATGGGTCGATAGTGAGATGAACAGTGAGGGCTTCTTGAGGAGAGGAGTGACCACAGCATGCTTGAAAGCTGCAGGGAAAATTGTAATGGGGAGCGATAGGTTAAGAATATGAGCGATAGAAGGGACTACAGTGGAGGAGATGGAGCAAAGGAGACTGGTGGGAATAGGATCAGAGGAGCAGGTATTGAGTTTGGATGAGGAAAAAAGGTGAGTGGTTTCCTTCTCAGAGATCATAGAAAAGGAAGAAAAGGGGAGAACGTTGGGAGTGAAGAGGGGAAGGAGAAGAAGTAGCTGATGTTGTAGGGAATTGGAGTGTGATCTTGTGGATTTTGTCATAGAAATAGTCAGCCAGGGTTTGGGCAGAAAGGGAAGGAGGGGTCGGCGTCAGAGACACTTTGAGGAGAGAGTTTAGAGTTGTAAAGAGATGGGGAGGGTCAGAGGCAAAAGAGTTAATTACATGGACATAATAGTCTTGTTTGGCGAATGCTATGGCTGACTGGAAAGAGATAAGCATGACTATGAAGTGTAGAATGTCCACAAGGGTTAAGGATTTGAGCTCGCTCAGCTGAGTGGGCGCAGGAACGTAGATAGTGGGTAGTGGAAGACTAGGGCACTCAGTTTATTTATGTTACCTGTGTGGAACTGTGTCAAAGGTATTGCTGAAATCTAAGTATACCACATCTACAGCCCTTCTCTGAACTAAATCTCTGGTTGTCTCATCAGAGAAATCAATCAGATTAATCTGACAAGACCCTACCTCAAGAAAAGCTACGCTGTCTCAGATTCCACTGGATTCCAGAAACTGCACTAACCTACTACTACTGCTTATCATTTCTATAGCGGTACAAGGCGTAAGCAGCTCTGTCCACATACACTGTTTTAACAGCATTTCCATTAATTAATTCATTCCTCAGGTCAGACTAACCGGCCTGTAGCTCCCAACCTCTTCCTTACTTTTGCTTCTGCCCATCTCTAGTTCTTCAGTATAACCTGTGATTCTAAAGAAGCACTGAACGGTCAGACAGTGGGGTTGCCAGAACTTCCTTAAGTTTCTTCAGTACGTTTGGGATGTTTACCATATGGCCTTATTGCTTTGTCTACTTTCAGTTCAACTAGTTCCTCATGAACACAAGCTTCTGAAAATCATTTGCGATCTACCTCACTTCCGTTCTTATCTGTGTCTGTCCTCTGTGGCCCTACACAAGGACTTTCCTCAGTGAACACCAAACAGAAATATTTGTTTAACAATTCTGCTTTCTCCTCATCAGCCTCTAACAATTCTATTTAGTTTAGTTTAGTTTATTTAAAATTGGATCTACTGCTCTTCGAGCCAGCAAAGTGATCCACAATTAAAAGAGTAATGAACCATAAAGAAAGGAACTCCATTAACTAATAAAAGAGGTAGAGCCATTTGCAACGCGAGAAGGAGAAAAAACAAATGGATAGAGTAGAGCAGAAGGGACTCGGGAAGAACAAGGGTCCAAACAACATCAGACCTCTGCTTTGCTATGTAGAGAGATAGAAGGCTTGCTGAAATGGGTGGGTTTTAAGAGAGGCTTTAAATTTAGTGTAGGAGAGACCTAAGCGGCGTTCTGAGGGAGGGTTCTTCCATAGCCTTGATGCAAGAAAATAGAAGGCAGAATGTTTAGTGGCCTTGCACCTAACTTGGGCAGCAGAAGGGAGGAAAAGGCGATAAGAGCATGAGGAATGGTTAAATAGGTGAGATAGGCAGGAAGACTGGTATGTAATGCTTTATGTACTAATGTCAAAATACTGTATCTATCCTAAAATGAACGGACAGGTGTGAAATAGTTGTATTTTGAGGCATGTGCAAGCAACCTGCTTATGGAGTTTTGGACTGCTTGTAATCTTTTAATCTTATAGTCGGGAATGCCAGTGAAAACAATATTGCAGTAGTTGAGATGCATAATAACCAGAAGTGTGGTGAGTGCCGATGGGGAGAGGAAAGGGCAGATGGACCTAATTTGATGCAGTATGTAATAGGAGTGCTTTACAGTAGAACTGATATGCTCATGAAAAGACAAGGATGAGCCCACAATAACATCTAAATATTTAATAAAAGAAGCAAGTGTGATGGGAGCATCATGAAAGAGAGGAGAGAGGGGACAGGAGTGGCATTGGAAAGACAGATTGCGGCTGTCAACTAGCCAGGAAGCTATCAAAGAAGAACAATCATTAATGGGGATAAGATCAGAGAAAGTAGAGTGAGTATGAAAAAACAGTAGGATGTCATCATTGTAGTAATAGGCTTTGAGGTTTACAATGTCACTTTTCTACATCCTCCTTTAACTAACTTATCTAAAAAAATGATTGTCCCCCTTTATTTTACTGTTTTAACTATTTTCTCCACCATTTGCACTTTGCTTTCCTGACTTCTTTCCCAACTTCTCTTAGCTTCTTTATTTATTTACATTCTCTTATATACTGTGCTATTCTGCATCAGTGCAGTTTACATTGAACAAACTGAAATTACATTGAACAGGGCATTATAACTTGGACATGGGCTATGGAGGGTTAAATGGCTTGCCCAAGACCACAAGGAGCACCTGTGGGACTAGAAATCCCAGTCCTTCCAACCCAAGGTTGCTGTCCTCTAGTGGGATTTGAACCCCTGACCTTCTGGCCTGAAGTACCTTGCCCCAACCACTAGGCCACTCCTCCCCTCTTTAGATATTGTTGCTTTTCTTCGTCTTTCTGCAATGTGTTGTACTTTTTGAAGACTAACCTCGTTTTCTTTACCTTTTCAGCTACTTCTTTAGAAAACCATAGCAGCTTCCTTTTCCTCTTACTTTTATTTACTTTCCTAACAAATAGGTTCATTTTTCTCTTAGGTTTCTAGGGCTGGTATAATGATCTTTGCAGCTTTCCCTGAAGAAAGCCATAGAATGATGGCTGAAATATCAGTTCCGCTTACCAAGATGTGGCATTACCTCAAAAACTGCAAAAATCTAATTGGTTCATTGTCCTTAAAATATCTCCTTTCAGTTTTACCCATTGCTTTTCCACTTCCCCTAGTGTTCCCATCCAGCTAACTACTCCTTGAGGTATTCCCCTGTGTTGAAGTCCAGGACATTCCCTTTTGAATGAATCATTACTGTCTGTGCCCTAACACTGAACCACACCATCCGGTGATTACTGGATCCCAGATGAGTACCTACTACAACGTCAGAAACACTCTCTCAATTCATAAGCATCAGCGCTTCACACTGGTTCTTCAGTGTGAATGAAGGTGGAGTTGGGGCATTGGTTTTACTGACTTTAATGATGTGTGTTCAGAAGTCCTCTCACAGACCAGCTGTATCTTTTCCTTTGCTGGAGATCTTAGATATTCCAATAAACATTTCATAGATATCGTTCTCGTTCCCATTGTCATGGATACTTCTCATCCTCGATACCTCCTTCTCTAGTTCCACCTCTTGTTTCCTGAGAGAGTCAATCTGTTGGTATCTTTCATGTTGAACTGATTTCTCATGGTCAACCAGGATAGCCACCTGGACAGAGGCAAGAATAGTATAGTAACAGTTTTGGCAATGCGATGTTTTCAGCCATCTATGTGCTGTTAGAAGCTCTTGTAGTCTTTATCTTTTCCTAACCACTCTTCGTCAGCTAACCTCTTTACCATGAGACCTAACCCTTCACATTGCTGGTGCCAGGAGTTTCCTGCTTCAGTGCAGGAAGATACTGTAGAAGGAAAGACATAAGAAGCTCAATGCTTAGAAAGCCAGGGTTCAAATTCTGCTTCTCCTACCGAGACTCCTTGTGACTTTGGGAAAGTACTTCACCCTCCATTGCCTCAGGTAATCCAAATTATGGATGTTCTCCTTTCAGTAGGACACTTGGTAAGAAACAGAGTCAGCTTGTGATCAAAAGCAGTAACCAATGACTAGACGGCTTAAAAAATTGCTCAGATTCAGCCAATGGCAAAGCAGCTTTACAATAGAGCATGTTTACTAAAGGACATGATGGTGGCGCACGCTGGGGATGGAACCTTTGCGGGGAGGCCTGCGCTAACCTTTGGGGGGGGGGTGTTGCATCCATTCCCTGCCACTAGCATAGTGATGACACGCTGTATTGTGCTAACTGCCCCTTGAGGGGGTATTATTCACCGTCAACACATGTCCAAAATGCCTGTGCTAACCCACATTCCACCCCTAACCCGCCCAGTTCCCGTCCAAGTGCACACTGACCAGTCAGCATGGGATTTTTAACATGGGGCCCTGCACTGTTAGCGGGGAGCACTTACTGTGTGCGAAACCTATGCTAAAGCTTAGCGCTGCTCAGTAAACATGATGCAATGTGCTCTGATTCCTCTAGGATTTGAACTGAATTGGCTTTTTCCCCTATAGGAGATAAAAAACAAAAAGGAGGGGGACAAATTGTAAGGGACAGCAAAGGGGGAAAGGAGTCTTTGGGTGCTCTCCTCTCTATTGCACAATTTTAAATGAATTTGGATAATGGTTCAAACGTTACCGGGGTTAGGGGTGAGGGTGGTAGTCAGATATGGTGATGTAAGAAGGTCAGGTTTCCTCTAGGAAAAAAGCTAAAATGGAGCGCATATGGAAGAGAGAAAGACACTGAAACGATTTGGCCTCCTTTTGTGCTACGGCAGAAGGCATGTGAGTCCCGTCAGCTTAGAGAGGCAACAGCTCATTGGTAAGTCACAGGTACGGGTCTGGCACACTTCATGCTAATCAGAATTAGAAAAACACCAGAAGAAACGGAGTCAGGCTTTAAACCCAGACCTGCTGTGCTGGAAACAAATGCACCATCCACACTTTCCAAATGTATGCTGGCTGGGTCTGTGCCGGGAGCCTGGTCACCGTCTCATGCAATCCTGAGTCCTAGCAAATGGAAACTACCAGCAGAGGCAAGAGAATTTGAACAGAATTGGGTCAGGTGTAGAGGGTAACTTTATAAAAGCACTTATCCAAGATTTTAAAACTATATGCAATATACGAATGCACATGCCTTGATAAAGTAGGCACCTCTCTGCAGGCGCGGGTGCACATGGATGTTACTAAGACCTCAAAAACTCTGTCCTTGATCTGCATAAACTCTAGCAACACCTAATCATGCCTCTCTGGGCAGTTGTGAGAGTTACCCCCCCAAAATGTTGCTTTTGAAGATCCCTCCCCCACCCCCTCAACCGGATATTGTATTAATATTCTATCTGGCCAAGAAAACGTAGCTGCTTCTCAGAAGGCAGGCCCTTGGGAGCGCTCTGCTGGCATTAACATTCAGTTCTGCTCGGTTAACCTTATCCAAATAAGTCTGGCCACACGAATAACAGGCTGAACGTTTTCTGAATAAATAGAATGAGTTATATTCAGTGGCAGGACTGAGCTGGCTAAGCCTGTGGAATATTTGGATAAACCTCTCTTGATCGCTGCGATGCTTCGAGTGGCGCTGAATATCATGCCACTATGTAACCTGCCTCTTCAGGGGGAGACTTGGTCAGGTAATTCCCTTTCTATCCTAATCTCAGAAATTCTCTGAGTGGACACTGGTGTATAGGAAGCTCCTTCTACACTATGAACTCCTCACTGGCATATAAATCTCTGGAAGGTTTGTATTCTTCCTCATCTAAACCTCTGAGACAGTCTACTTGTATGTGCGTACTGTCACTCTATGAGATAGTACTCGCAGAGTCGCTGTCTGTTAGAAGAGATGGGTTTATAGTCCTGGCTCTTCATTTATCACTGCTCTGTGTTCTGAACTATATGAGAAACTGCAAGAGTTATGGCATCAGCGAGTCATAAACAATTCCACCCAGGGATTGTGGATGGAAGAGATTCGGCCCGGTGCTCTATACCCAAAGAGAGGAAATGCCACATCAAACTGCTTATCCCAGCACAGAGCTCTTTAGATTTGCTCCAGTACAAACAAGACCCCTGCTGGAACAGGGCGTTGGACTCCATCCTCCCAAGATAGAAAGCAAAGAAGCACAAAGAGAAGGACACTTCAGGAACCATCATTCCAGCGACCGCATTTCTTGTGTACGTCCAGCTGGAATTCTTGTCAGTGGCAAATGCATTCACCCTTTCTCTCTTCGACTACCTCCCTCCTCCTGTCCATGCCCTTGCCAGGCCCAGGCTGGAAAAGCCTGTTAAAAATGGAAATTAAGCATCACCTTCAGGACTTTGCGCAACTTGAAGTCGCACAGAAAAAGGACAGTTGCTAATGGATATTACAGAATGTTCTTCTTCCTTTCCGCACATATGACCACTACGAACAAAAGCAGTCTAAAGTTTCAGGTCCTGTTGCAGGCCAGCATTTGCTGTTAGCTGTACCCTGTCACTTTAATGAGTCCCAGGCATGTCATATCAGTTCAACAATTTGGATTGTGTTTGTGAAAAGAAAAAAATATTGCTCCTTTGATATTGTATCCAATGTTCAGTTAAGATCTCTCTGTTGGAATAATTTTGTTTGGAAACTGGCCATGGTTTCAGGTTGGGTCACTAAGTTTAAGGCCTCTTTTCATCAGCTTCCACTCAGAGGGGTACAGTGAAATGTGTATATCGCAGAAACATCCTCTTGGCAGCGATGAGGACTCGGGGACCTCTAGAGCATAGCACGCTTCAATTGTGATGTTTGACCTTCATGAGTGTTGTTGAATGAGGTAACATTTCAGGTTTATGTTTTTTGAAAGACCACTTTCCATTAGAACCAACAGGCTGATGTACAATAGATAATAAATGAAATATAATAAGGCGACAGCTCACAGAGACACCCATTGAACAGTGAGACAGAGATAAATATAATAGTGCACACTATTGACGACATGGAAAAAAATTACAGTTTGTTTTTTTTCCTGTCATTTGGGGTCAAAATTACATGAAACAAACTGTCACCAACATTTCCCATTTTATTTCAAATGAATGCACTTCTCTAGTAGCTTGCTGTCATTGTGAGAGTGAACCCGCATTAGACGGTAGCCTCCCTTCTAACTCCACCATACAACTCCTGGGAATTCAGTGGCATCACTCTCGTAATCCACACCATTTATTTTGGGATTAAGACAAGAACAGGGCCTGGGTGTTGGCTTAAGTACTGGTATAGGGAGAATCAAATTTGGAGATGGCAAAGTCTGGTAATATAGTATTTATTTATTTAACACATTTTGATATACCATTTTTCTGAAGTCAAAATGGTTTACATGGAATTCAGTGAAATACAATGAACACTTTAAATAGAACATTATGAATATTTACAATTAATAATTTGAACATTTTGGAGATAAGAGAGAACAGTGAACATCTTTTTGAAAGCTCAAAAAGTGCATAAACATTTGTAAAAACTATATAGAGTGTGGAGTAGGGGTTGGGCAACGTGGGGGTGTAGGGTTGTCAGAGTCTTTATGGGAGTAGGGTGGGGGTTATTGTGTTTTTTGTGTATGATCATTTTGTTCTGTAATTGGTAGGTGTCTATTGCCGAAGTGCTCCAGGAAGTGATGGGTCTTTAGTTTTTTGCGAAAGTCTGTTGTTGATTTGATGCTTCGTATTGTGGGGGGTAGTGAGTTCCAGAGGGTGGGGGCGTAAAGGG